>CM052539.1:41982357-42049248 GCA_028533065.1 Trachops cirrhosus
CCACAGGGAAAAATTCCAGAAGATACGACCATAGCCTGTGTAGCCAGCCATGCAGGACACATTTCTTAAAACAGAAAGGGCCACCACAGTCCCTAATGAATCTCTCCTTCTTCCCTCATTTTTCAGTTCTTTGCTCCTTCTCCTTCTGGGCTCCTCAATCGCTCACCTAGCCTCTCCAGCAGAGTCAAGCAAAAGCAGACAAACCTGTGAGCAGTGCTGTGTTCCTGCAGGCACTGGCCTCCCGAGTTCCTCCTGGCTCGCCCACCATGACCCAGCTCATGCTCCCTGAGTCCTGAGCATGACCCGGTGGCCCAGTGGCCGTGCAGGACACAGGTGTCACCGGAGAGCCAGGAGCCACCAGCCACCGCCGAGATGCTGCTGGGCGGGAGCACCGGCACTGCAAACAGAGCAGCAGCCCGACCAGCTGTCAGCCAACCTGGCCTCTTGGTGAGTTACATCTTTTTCCTTTTCCTTCTTTAACATTTTTATAGTACTGTGAGTGTACCCAATGTTATAAAAGTATGCCAAAACAAAGAGCAAAGTCCTTGTCCTGAGGAGTATGCAATGTAAAAGGGGCAATGACGCAAGGCAAAATGACAGGACAAACACAGGCTAAGTAGACGAAATTAAGTGTGAAAGGTAAGATAGAATCAACAAGACTTTCAATGGACCCAAAAATGGAATAGCTAGTTCAGGTCCCCAACTCCTCATAGCAGCGAATAGAAAGAAAAATTTATAATAATAGCAATAGTAATGGTAGTGTTATAGGAGTGTTTATTTTGTGCCGTGCAGTATCAGCGAACCAATTCTGTAAGGTAGGTACTATTACATCTAATTGAAAACCGAGGTTTTAAAAAAACTTTCATTTAGCAAATACTTCTAATGTTCACAAAGTGCCAAATACTAATCTAAATACTTTATATATATTATCTCACTTAATCCTCATAAAGTGTTTATGAAATAAAAACTGGTCCCCTCATTTTTTCTTTATTTTTATTGTTGACACTATTGCAGATGTTCCTATTTCCCTCCCTTTGCCCCCCTCCCCCAGCCCTGCCACCCCCTTCCCTCTGGCCGTCACCACACTTGTCCATGTCCATGCACTTTGTCCACGGACACAGTGTTGTCTGTGTCCGTGCATATATGTTCTTTGGCCAATCCCTTCACCTTCTTTCATCCTCCTTTTATGAATGAAGAGAATGAAGCGGTCAGGTTAAGTGACTTGCTTGGGGTTACTCAGAGAGAATGTGGGAGAGCCAAAATGTGATCACAGGAAGTCCAAGTACCAGAGCCAAGATCTGAATCCAGGAAGCCCAATTCTATAATGACACTCAGATTCATGTCCATACACCTGGACTCCCATGACTACACACTTAATCCTGTGCAACGATGCACAATGAATGAAGAATTTAATTTAAAAATATTTATATTGCCTATCAACGAGGCACAACTTCACTTTGCAAAGGCTTTAAGCATTCCAATGAAAAAAGTGTTTAGTTAAAGAATAAATACTGTCAGGGGGGAAAATGAAGCAGATTTTCATTCCTTCATTCATTCAGCAAAGGCCCGAGGGTCTGTTTATGCCAGGTACTATGAGAAGCACCAGGGTGACAGCCGTGGCCAAAAGTGACAAAAATAAAGGAATACAAGGAAACTGGAGATGATGTTCACTTTAATGATGGATATACACTAGATTTATCAGGATCAATAGGGGCAAATAGCCAACAGGAAATAAGGGAACATTTCCATCTTATTATATAGGAAATGCCATTATTCTGGGCTGGACTGCTCTACGTATGCATTATGTAGCCCTTTTTTTTTAAAAAAAAAAAAGATTTTATTTATTTATTTTCAGAGAGAGGGAAAGGGAGGGAGAAAGAGAGGAAGAGAAACATGGATCTGTTGCCTCTCACATGCCCCTAGCTGGGGACCTGGCCCACAGCCTGTGCATGTGCCCTGACCAGGAATCGAACCAGCGACCTTTCGGTTCTCAGGTCATCTCTCAACCCACTGAGCCACACCAGCCAGGGCAGCCCTTTTTTCATTTCCTCTCTTCTGTTTCCTTCATTTTAGTTATGATAGTAAGAGGAAAACACATTATCAAAGAACATTTAGTATGGACATATGTTAACATTTCAAAATAATGCTGTGGGTGGCAGAAGTAGTAACAGCTCTCACATATTGAGTGCTTACAATAGAGCAGACATTATTCTAAGCATTTTACACATGTCAACTTACTTAATTCTTATTACACATCTTATGAGGTAAATGCCATTATGATCTTAATTTTATAGATAAAGAGATTGAAGCTCAGAAAGATTAAAAGACTAGGATGTAATAGCCAGGATATAATGCTAAAGAGTGAGGGCTTTAATCTATTAACTGAAATTAGGTAATTTGTAGATTTCATTCACCCTTTGAATACCCTTCCTAATAACAATACGACTAACAGTATTTTAAAAGTTTGAAAAGGGGAAAAGACATGCAGGCCTCTGAGCCTGGGATGAAAAATTGGTATGAAAGATTCCTGAAGGAAAAAAAGGACATTGGGAGTTAAGTTTTCAAAGTCTGTTATCAAAAGCCAGACTCTCAACTGGCATACACATCTAACTGTTACTCCTTACTGCTCTTCCATCCCCCATCTCACTTTATATTGTAAATAACATTTTTACTTCTTAACTCCTCTATAACACACTGAAATAAAAATAAACCCCCTAAAAACTAAAATAAAGAGAGAAATCCTTGCCTCCCCCAGTGACCCCTCGAGAAAAACACAGAAGAGCATCTGTTTGGAAGTCTTTTTCGTGATTGTGAGGATTGTATCTATGCTAAAATAGAATAGCCCCTTGAGAACCAAAGAAATAACTTGGTTTTTCCAAGCAGAGGGCAACAAAGTCTAATTTGTCCATTTGTGTATGTGTTCTAAAACACTAACATTATAAGGAGTCTAAATAACTATAATTCTGTATTACAGAGCCATAAAAGTGATAAAATAATAAAATGTATTACTAATTCCTCAAATAATGTCCTTTCATTCAGTGTCATTTTGGAGGAGCTTAACTCTTGTTTATGTCAGTTAGCCTGTGGTAAAACTGGTTTTGTTATATGTCCTTCTGTTTAAAGTTGTAGAACCTGTCCACCACGTTAAGTGAGGTCCTACTGTATTCAATCATTTTGTTCCCCAGAGATAGTCGCTTCAGAACTTCGTGGAGGGTCTTGCAGAGACTATACGCAAAGGCCTCCAAATTGCACCTTTCTCCCAGCCGCCTCCCCCGCATCCTGCGCTTTGCTTTTCGGTACTGAACTGCTATGTTCCCAGAGGGGCTCCCACCTTCTCCTTTCTCTGTGCAGCCTGCTCTCCCTATTGAGAATCCTCTCCTACTTTCCTTGCCTAGCTACTTTTATTTCTGCTTCAAAACTAGCTCAGGCATCACCTAGTCTTGAAATGTTCTCTGACCCCTTTTCTAAGCCAGGTTCAGTGGCAGTACATTCAAATCTGATTTTTCCCTGGCCCTCAACATGCTGTTAGTGTAACTGTTTATTTATTCTTCCCCGGCTTCCAGACTGATTCATTTAGTTAACAAACAGTTCTTGCACACCTAGTATTTGCCCAGGACTGTGGTAGGTGTTAGGGAGACAGGGATAAAGGAAACTCCCTAATACAGTTTCTGAGAGACAGTGATACTCAATGCTTATTTGTGGAATACATAAATGGAATTAGGTCATTTACAAACATAGTGGAAGGGAGACCTGAGGAAGATTTGTAGCCATATGACAGTGATTTGCTTTTTCCATTCTCCCATCTCTCACATCCTACTCGGTCATGCAACACCTTTTTAAGCCTCTTCTTTCCTCAAGTGTCTCTTCTCCTGGTAGTCTTTCTCTTACTGCTGCCTTTGCTGGAGGCAGGAACTTTGACATAAAAGAGACATAGTTCGGATGCCAGCACAGTCACTTGCTAGGTATGTGACCCTTGGCTCTTTCTTTAATTTCCCTGAGCTTCAATATCCTCCTCCGTTAAATGGAGATAACCAGCGCCAATAGCACGGAGGACTGTGTGAGGACTAAATATGATCCGCATATGTAAAGGGCTTAGCTCAAAGGCTGACCGAGAGAATCCTCCTTTCCTTTCTCTTGCTCTCCCCCATGCCCGTCCCTTACCCTTCCTCCAAGAGGTCATCAAGGCAGTAGTGGCATGTGAGGTCATTTTGGGTGATACATGGAAGCACATTTTAAAAAACTGTTACTTTGATATACATTAAAATATATTAACTCTTATTAAATACTGAATATAATTATATATTAAATATATTAGCCCTCATTAAACCTTATTAAATCTTTGATTTTTATAGAAATCATTACATTGGATATATAAAAAGTAAACTAAGTGGGGGTTAGGTTTTTAAACATAGTTAGAAAATACCAGTAAGTCGGTGTGAAAGTTACGGGTGAAAAAGAATAGATGCCTGAAAAACAATGACGAAAATGAACAAAGGCAATAACATAAAAGAAGGAAAACATTTAGAACAGAGTCCACAGCTGCTATGCTTATTGTGCTTGGTTTCAGCATGCTCTATGCTGATAGGTAACCATAGTCATACCAGGCACTTCTCAGACATCACCTGTTTAAAAACAAAAACAATCCTGGGGTGCAAAGATTTAGTCTTTAGCTGCATGATTATGCCATTGACTTTCTTAAGATAGGGTTAGCCTGCAATAGACCAAAAGGTCAGTTTTGGGTCCCTAAAAAGTCACCTATCTAGTTCTGTCCATGATAAAGTACAATTCAAAGTGAAAGAGAATTGTTCCTTTATATTTATGAAAAATTCATGTCCACATAGAACTTCCAAAGATGTTCTATGCTCCCCACACTGTGTATCTCCCTTTCCTGAGCTTTAAAATAGATATAATAATGGAACGTATCTCATAAGGTTATGAGAGTAAATGTTAACAAAAAAGAAGCACCTGGTAATACAAAAGAAATATATATATATATATCTCTGTGATCATTAATCTAGCGCAGACCAGCCTCCCCAGAGCACTGAGCGCTGCACACTCAGCTCGCTTCCTACCCCTGCAGCCCGGAAGGTTATTTATCCCCTGATGCCAGTCTTCCTGCTTTTTGATGTTTGTGATAAAATCAGCTTAATAAAAGCTTCCTGTGTCTGAACACATGGCATTCAGTAATTTGGGAAGATCAGATGTTTTCTTCAGTGTCTCTGTCCTTACAAACTTCTACCAAGAACATAGACTTTTCTGTAGCTTCATTTGTTCGAATTTGAGAGGAGACATCACTCACACACACACTCATGTGCCTTGTGAGACAGTCCATCAATCTCACTGACTCTTGTAGACACTTGTTTGCAGTGTGGGGTCGGGGGGACCCCATAGGCATATTTCCCCACTCCAACCCGCTCGCCCCCAAAGTTAAGGTCTACAAAAGGCTGTAACTAAAGCTGAAACAAGCCCAAGCTACAGCCCTGGCCACCAGGCCTTGGAAATTGTGACCGTGCAAATTGTGATCCAGGTGTAGGATGCTCTCTTTACAACATCAGCCGTTTTAGTCGTAATGATTGTGCTGCAGGAAAGCAACCAAACATGAATTAAGAAACCAGGAAACTGGGAAACAGGCCTTCTACGGCGGGGAAAGCCCGGCCGCTCTCCTATTCCCTTAGTTAAGGTGAGAAGCTGCACTTCTCCCAAGTGGATAACCAAGAATGCAGACCTGGGAAGTGCCCAGGCCTGTTCAGCTTCCGGCCCCAGGGCAGCAGCTGCCGCTTCACCTCTATTCTCGGAATCCAAGATGCCCCTGAGACAGGTAGAGATGCACCTTTTGCCCCCAGGAACAAACAGCACCAGTCAACCTTTCCCTTCCGGTAAAATCAGCCTCAGGCTTCTAAAGCCTCCGCGGAGGACTGCGGCTGGAGATTGCCGGTTCCTCACCAAGAATCTCAAGGTCCCCAACTACTGCGCCCTTACTTCCCCGCACACGCCCTGGCACGGCAGGGACAAGGTTTCCCTGGCCTGGGTTTCCCCAGTTTAGTTCGTCCCCTTTCCTCTAACCAAATCAGCAGCTCGCTGTGCATCTCCTGGGCTGGTCCCGCCACGCGCAAAGAACAGGGGACTCGCGGGTCCCCCACACACACACACCACACTCAGCGCCTCCCTCCCCGCATGGCATCCACGCAGGTCGCAGAGCCCACCTGTACCTCCGACAGTGAAGAGCCAGCCCCTCCCGCCATCTGCCCCCCCCCCCCGCACCCCCCGCCCCGCACCTCCCCCTCCAACCCGCGAACAGCTGGCTGGTCCCTGTCCTCACCTCTCAAGTCTCCGGACTTGGAGATGCTCCCAACTCACCCTTCCAGGGGCTCCCTAAGTCCGAGCTACTTTATCTCTTTTCTTCATTCTTTTTTCTCCATTTTTTCCTCCCACTCCCCCCTCTTAGGATCTGGACTCTCATAGTTCTTGCCTTCTCCCTTCATCCCTGGACTTCCCCACTCTTCCCCGACGGTTCTCTCGGTTCCGAAGACTTCACTTTTCCTGCTCGCTGGGCATTCCTATGCCCCTGCCTTCTTTCCAGCAGGACCACTACCGCACCCTGCTTCCAAACCCACAGCGCACGCTGGCTCAGTCTACCGCACCCCCCACACCGCCCACCCACGGCCGCAGCCAAGGACCCTCGACCCAGCACTGCTCTGGCTTTCCTCCTCCCTTGAAGGAGACTTCCCTGGGACTCCTAGGGTCGGAGACCCCCACCTGGGGAACGCCGCTGGCCTCTCGCGTGGCCCAGCTCTCAGGGACCACGGGTCTATTTAAAGTCCTGCACCCGGTGCCCTCGCACTGAGGGCGCGGGCACTGGTCCCGCGGCTCGGGTAACACCTTGCCAGCTCCATCCTGGGCTGATGTGGAGCCAGCGCCCGATAGGCGGGCTGCACGGCCAGGGGCCACCCAACTCAAAATCCCAGCGCTAAGGGAATCCCGGAGCTGGGGCGACCCCACGTTCAGCCACCCCTTCCCGCCCCCGGGGACAGGCTGCCGTGGCACTGCCGCCTCTCCCTGCAGGGGAGTCACTCGAGCCTTCCCAGGGAAACTCCTTCACCTCTCTGTTACTTCGTTTCTATTCAGTCCGGTCATCAGCCTGCAACGACCCACCCCGAGGGCGGCCCTTTAGAAAATAGTAAGAAAAATGTGGGATTATCAACAAGTTATGAAGAGCCGCAACGCCTAACCTAAGCCCCAGACAGTTGAGAGACGGGCTGCACACGTGTGCATGTTTCCACGCGCGCGCGCGCACACACACACACCCCAGCTAGGATCCAGCCACGAGCTTGCATATTGACAAGTCTCTAACAGAAAATATAAAAACTTCCACTCACCTGCCTTTTTTTCTACCCTCTCGGGATTGGGATCCAGGGGAAGTATCAGGAAAGGGTGGACTGAGAGAACCTTCTTCCTTTTCTTTTCGCCTAAGAGTGGAAATTTCCATCATGTGATAGGGGGCAGCATCCCCAGTGTCGCGTTTCCTGTGGACCCTCCCTTCCAGCCCGGCCGCCAATCGTCGGGCAGCAACCTGAGCTATAAACAAAAGCATCCTCCCAGGTGGGGCAGAGTTGCCGTCGTCCCCAAGAGCAAAACCTGGGAGCTGCGAATCCCCTGCCTCCCGTCCTGGGTTCCCCAAAACACAGATTTTTGTGTGGCCGGGGTTTTTGTTTGTTTGTTTGTTTGTTTGGACGATTAACTTTCTTCATTAGCCAAGGTTGCATTTATCGTATCTGCCCTTGATGCGGAAATACATGTTGATCTTCATTTTGAAGTCTGTGGATGAGTCTTTCCGGTAGGTGACCGAAATGCCTCTGGGTCTGGGGGTGTTACACCTGAACTTAACATAAAGAAAAAAATAAACAAATGGGGAAGGGGTACAAATGAAAAACCTGTCATTCACAGTTAAAGTTACCTTATGCAAGAGGGAAGTGGAGCATTGTTTGCCTAACACTTAACCATAGGTAGGAGACTTTCCTAGGGGTAATTTCTTTTCCCCTGGGAGTCCAGTGGAAGCATAATCCTCAATGTATATGAAAAACAAGTTAAGATATAATAAATGGCATTTCAATTTCAAGTCTGTTTATTAAAGGCACTACCTACCATTTTAAGGGAAAAAAATTGTTTATATTAAAACCATTTTCTGATGTAAAGCAAAATTCTTGGTTCAAAGAAAGCCCATATCTAACAAATATGTTCACAATCTCCTGTTTATTTAGTACTGATTTATTATTCTTTAGGGGAAAAATATTAGGCCTTGGAGGCCTAATCCCACAGTTTAGCAAACTCACTAGGCAACACAAATTACTTTCTGGATTCTCACATGTCCAATTTAACTTTATTCAGAAGCGTCTCATTGTTCATAAATGAGAATACCTAGAACTCTCTTCTTTTACAACTCCCATTAACTAAAATTTCAGCACCACCTCAGCATTTTAAGAAACAGTGTAATAACAACAACAAAAATCCATCCAGGTAATGCATAATAGTAAGGAACTTTAAAAACCTACTAGTGAGCCCTGGCTGGTAGCTCAGTTGGTTAGAGCATCATCCCAATACTCAAGGTTGTGGGTTCAATCCCTAGTCAGGGCACATACAAGAATCAACCAATGAGTACATACATAAGTGGAACAATATATCAGTATCTCTTTCTGTTTCTCTCTCTCTCATCAAAAAACAACAAAAAATGACCAGTACACACAAATACAAGTTGTGCTAAAACCATTTGACAATGTAAATTTAACAGAAGGATGATGCAATAAATACTTTCACTGGCGTAACCATTGTGGAACCTAAAAACAACGAATTCTTAAAAGGATATATAAGAAATACTTGTTTTGTGATCGCTGGTTATCCCCCATCTGACCAAACATGGTATACTTCTTTACTCTCCAGTTTGTCCTAATGTTTCCATTTCATAAATTTAGAATACATCAGAACAATTTTGAAAGTCCTTTAAACTTATTGAAACTAGATTATCTTTATACTATCACACTTCTCCATTTGATTCTTATTTAATAAATATAAGCACCTTTTATAAAGCTACTAAAATGTTAAAATTGGTAGGCTTGGGAGAGGGTTAGTGGGAGATCAAGACACATACATATTTCTCTCTGTCTAACCTGAAATTCAGTGAAAGTAAAACCAAGATTTCTAAAAGCCCTTCCAGAGAAAACACAAATGAAGATAGAATCAACGCAATTCTAAGACAGATACTAGTTTACTATGCAACTGTTCAGCATTTTAAAAGCACTGCTTATTTAATCAGTTATTGGTCTCTCTATCTCAGCTGGCACAAAAAAGATCAAAAACGGGTTTATTGCCTAATTTGTCAGAGGACTATGGGTTACTTGTCTATATATGCTCTTATTAATTATTAACAGGTTCTAGGGTGAGGTGAAATGAATTGCATTCATCCATAAAGCAATGGAGTGCTGAGCAAAGTTCAAATTCATTGTCTTTTGAAGCTACATCATTAGAGTTTTAGAAGAGCTCAACGCAGTGTCTGGGTGATACGAGAAAACTGAGAATCTGTTATCTTCTGTGGTACAATAAAAAACTTGAGCCATTAATGACCATGCAGAATCTACCCAATAATCCCCAAGGGTGTGTTTTAACCTGGCGTTTGAAAGAATGCAAAGCAGCCCTGACCAACAACGTGATTATTCCTGCAGGACCACAGTATGAAACACATTTTGATTTATCATCAGCTCATTTTCTGGCTCTGGAGCAAAAAGCTTTACTTTGAATCTCAGAGCCACCACTTACCAGCTGTGCGACCTTGGCCAAGTCACTTTATGTTCTAAGTGACTCAGTTTCTTAATGCATTCTTTTCCTGTCTTATTTTCAGGGAGTGCTATAAACTCATATAGTGATGGAGGGACATAAAGTGTTTACAACTGACAAAAAGGCTTACAGAGCAGTTAGAATGTGTTACCCTTTGACAAAGCTGAATTGACCGAGGCTCTCTACTCTAAAATTATATTAACATACTGGTCCTAGAATTGGTATTATTGGTTTTGTTGTGGGTGCTTTTGTTTTAAGAAGAGTCTATATTAAAAATATGCCTAAAATATATTCTTTTGAACTATAGCTAATACTTGAAAACAGAGTTCTATTCTCCAAGAAATTTTGAAAATGTGGTCAAAGTTACTGTGGATTCCTTGGAGGTTATAACCAGTCTAAGTTGAGTCAGAGTGTGCAATATTTCCCTATGACCCTGCGCCTTTTCAAGGAATATCTCTCAGGTCTAAGGATCTGAAGCCATCACTAATTTTAGTGTAAACAAACACCTTAGAAAGGAAATAGAACAAATTATTACTCCAACACCATGCATGTGAAGTTCCTTGTTTATGGGTTATCATTGCAAAGTTTAACAGCAGTGATTTCTGAAGGCATTTGTATAATACTTTTTCTTTGATAATAGACTTTTAATATGAGTTATTTTTCCAATTAATTATGATAAGTAGTAAAACAGCTTTAGGTTATGGAGCATCTTAACATAATACTATGCTTGATACTCTTAACATAATACTATTTTACTTGATACTAAAATCAGTAACCACGTAGGTATTATTATTTTCTTTATTCAGTGGGAGAAGAAAGTGAGGTTCAGATCAGTTAAGTGACTTCTCCAAAGACAAAGAGCCAATAAAGGGTGGGCTGGAGCAGGAGGCAAGTTCCTGACTTCAAATTCAGTGTCTGCCCTTCTATAACTCATCTCTTTTTTCTTCTGAGCATTTTCTTTACTAAGATTGATTACTTTTTTTCTGCCTACAATGTAGCCAACTTTAAATAACATGCTTAGCTATAAAATTATGATTTTAAGAGAACTATAAAAGCAATTATTTATCATAATTATATAAGTCTCTATAAACTTCTAATGTCCATCTAATGATTTTCTTTTCTGTGAAGTTGAACTTGATTTATGTGAGAAACTGAGTAATAGCATGACATAATTATGATTGAGTTTCTTTATCGTATGTGCTCTAAATGGACTACCATTTCATGCTGGCACTAGGGAAAAGATACTTGGATAGATCACTCACCATCTCAGTTTCACACATGATGTAATAACCAGATACCAGATCTCAAAACAAAAATGTCAAACTAGATTTACAAGCTTAGAAGATCCAACAGTAGTGTCCAAGATTGAGATGTCAGGGCTCAGACTCCAAGGCCCCTTCCAGGAGGCGAAAAGGGAGAGCAGGGCCCACACTGCATGTAGTTACAGCTCCGAGAAGAGAATGTGGCTCTTGTGCAACGCCAAGCAACGCCCGGCCTCCGGGAGGTCGGTTTTCTTTTTCTTTTTCTTTTTTTTAAATCCTCACCTGAGGACATTTTTTCATTGCCTTTTAGACAGAGAAGAAAGGACAGAGGAAGGGAGAGACAGAAACATTCATGCAAGAGAGAAGGATGGACTGGATGCCTCCCATGTGCGCCTGTACCAGGGATCCCACGCACTCGGACCACAGACCCAACCCACAGCCTAGGTATGTGCCCTGACTGGGAATTGAACCCACAGCCCTTTGTTTACCAGACAACACTCCAACCAACTGAGCCACACTAGCCAGGGCAGGGAGATCAGCTTTTGTTCCTCCAGTGTAGAAAGGGCACTACATGCAGACAGCTGACCAGCCATATCCATCTTTGCTTTCCATCTTGCCCCTTTTCAAGGAATATCTCTAAGGTCTAATGATCTGGAGCCATCAATAATTTTAGTGTAAACAAACACCTTAGAAAGGAAATAGAACAAATTATTATACCAACACCATGCATGTGAAGTTCCTTGAAGGGGTCCACCAGTCAGCTGCACCCCTCAGACACCCATAATTTAAACCACTCACCATCCCCAGCTCCCCAACACCACCGTCTTCCATGCCTTAGTGCTTTTGAACACACTGTCCCCAATTCCTGGAAGCCCTTGCGACAGGCCCTGCCTGTCAGCTCCACCTTTTGCTCATCTTTCAAGCCCCAGCTCACATGTCACCACGTAAGTGAATGAAACCTTCCCCAACCGCTCCAGCTTTTTTTTTTCTTGGTACACTGGGGACATGGAGTGGTGGAGAAATGTGAAGAAGGGTGGAAAAGAGAACTAGCAGGTATTGGGCATGGAATTCAGTGCTTACAACTACCCTGTGAGACCCCTCTCCTCGCTTTACAGATGAGAAAACAAAGAGTAATGAGTTAAGTGACTTGCAAGAGGCAGAATCGGAATCGGGACTGAGGTGTCTTTGATTCCAAAGCTCTCTTCATTCTGTCCCATTGTTAGACTCGCCCTCGTTTGGGCTCCAGAAGCACATCAGATTACACTATTTTGGCTCCCATTTGACTGCCATCCCTTCAGCAGCCAGTTCTCTGAGTTATTATCTGCATTCCTGGCATTTGCCTTAGCATTTGGCACCTAGGTACTCTGCTGACATTTTTTTGAATGAGTGAATGAATGGATGAAAGAATACCCCTATGATTTGCATATTGTAACAAATTCTCTCTGCCTAAGATATTTCTTAAATAAAGTGACCTGTGATTTATCTCTAATGATGTTTTGTATCTTCTCTCTATTGTTTCTTCTCTAAGGTTAAGAGGCACCATGCGTAGGTGGCTAGTTGCCATTTTGGTGCCCAGGGAGACAATCTGCGGTGGAGCCGGCCAGGCTGCAGCCTCCGACATGCTTTGCACAACTGGTGTTTGAACAGAGACTGACACTGATGTGCGAATGCCAGGTAACGCAATAGCGTGACAGCTCTCAGAAAATATCCGATTTCTCCAAAGGCAAATGGTGTCCTTTGCGACATTCCTCTGAGAGTAAGAAACTTATTCTTGTCGATATTAACTTTATATTTTCTTTATCTAGAAAAATAAAAAATCGGGGGGCATCACCAAAACTAGACAAGTTAAATGAGAATTACCACATTAAATATATATATTCGTGTATATAGTCCAGATGTAGTGTGTGAAGTTAAACACTTGGTCTCTAATTTCTGGAACCAGTCTCCCTGGGTTTGAATTCTACCTCTGACAGTGACTAGCTCAGAACTGGTAATTAGTAATACAGTAATTAGGCAAATTATTACCTCTCTATGCCCCAGTCTCCTCATCTGTAATTTGGGATATCAACTGCACCTATTTATGGAGCTGTTAAAAAATCAAATGAATAACCTAAGGCACTTAAACCATGTGTCCTTTTCCAAATGGAATTTGCTGATTAAAAACACATTACTTGTCAGTGATACATTCTTGTAATTACCCCTCCCCCAAATTTTGTTCTGCTCCCCTGGGCCTGTGTCCTCACTCTCCGTAGAGGAGGGAAAACGATCGGATCCTGCGTCCTGTGTGAGGCTGACCGTCTACAGTTGCACAGTGTCTGAGTTTTTGCTTCTTTTATTCCCTGGTCACCACACCCAAACCCCATTTTCCTATTGTTTGCGTTCTGAAGAGGTGGAGAACAGGAAACTATTATTAATCTATTCCCCAATTTTCTCAAGAGTGAATCTAAAATAAAACAAAACTTGCCAAGTTCCATGAAAATCTTTAACCTGTAGGAGATGGACAGTGTGCGAGGTCAGAATTATGTGCTCGTCCCCCATCCACCCCAAGCATCTACTGTTCCACGGCTGCGGTGCTGTTTCTTTCCTCCTCGCTGTATAATAGCTTATTTGCATGGTTCCTCTTGAGACTGTTAAGTAGATGCTTTTTCAAAATATATTTTCTGAATGAATGAGTGGGTAAATCAGTTTCCCATTCATTCATTCACTGATGTTTCTCTGTTTTCAAGAAGTTGAAAAACTGAGTAAAAATTTTCTTAAAGATAAGGATGGAATTTAATCAAACAATAGCATTTCAGATTGAAATACTACTGCGAAGAAGATACTGGTTTTATGGGCAGCCTAATCTCACTTCTGTCTGGAGGGGCATCCTCCTAACCTACGTGGGACATTAGAGCAGTTGAGTCTTCTTGGGGTCTTCTGTGCCGCTCCATGCAACTGCACTGATCGAGGGAAATGCCACCTTCTGCTCTACCTGGAAGGCCAGGACTCTTCCAGCCTCTTCTTTAATCAGGCTCTTGGCAAAGAGGGGCATCCAGGCCCTTCTCTTTCATGCCATCCTGCTTGGTCGGCCTTCAAAAACCCACAAATACAAGATTATATAGATCTGCCAAGTTCTAAAGAGAGAGGCACATCTCAGAAGGGTATCCGAGGTGGAAGATTCAAAGTTGAAATTCTGACAATTTAACTGCAC
Organism: Trachops cirrhosus; assembly: GCA_028533065.1. Classification (NCBI taxonomy): domain Eukaryota; kingdom Metazoa; phylum Chordata; class Mammalia; order Chiroptera; family Phyllostomidae; genus Trachops; species Trachops cirrhosus. The sequence goes on from CM052539.1 coordinate 41,996,635, forward strand.
AAAGGAAGGCTCTGACACCTTGTGGATGCTGCTTCATTTGAGACATCTCTCCGCTCCACACTCTGAATGCCCACAGGCAGCCCCCTATTCAAATCTGGTGACTCCCTCTTCTCCCCCAGAAAACCCAGTTCTGTCCACATTTGTGCATCCTCTAGTTTAACAGACATTCGGGGGTCACCTCCCAAGGGCTAGGTGCTAGCAACAGAATCGTCAGCAAGACTAGACACAATCCTTATCCTTGTGGAGCTTATAATTCGGTAGGAGGAAATATTTTAATCAAGGAGTGATGCTAATAAACATGAAATGACAAAGACTGCAGGGAAGGAACTGTGCACTGGGCCTGGGCAAAGACTTCCCTGGAAAATGACTCTTGAAGATGAGGGAGAGGAGGATGTGAGGGTGATCTGGCTGTGACATCTGTCACCCCAGCGATCTCCAAGGGATGAATTGGCAGATCTGGCTGGCTAGGCATGTGTCCCCTTCCTCCCTCACTAATCCATGTGTGTACCCCCTGAAGCTTTGTGCTCAGTCAAGGAGGACGACCTTCCCACCAGAGGGCTGGTCTTCGGTCAAGGGTGTACAAGTAGCTGCGCTCCCCTGCTAGAACCTCCAAACAAGCTCTCAAGCTGAGTGAGAGGGAAGTTTTGTTTCTCAAGACAGTGGCGGCTTCAACATATTTATAGGCCTATGGAAAGGCCAGGCCTGCAGTTGAGTCAGGACGTGGCTGTTGCTCCTGAGATGGTAGGAGGGCTGGGTCCATCTCAGGTGGAGCGATTGCTTCCGTAGCAAGACCTCTTCCCTGCTCAGTGTCCTGTACTCATTCTCTCCAGATGGGATAGACACCAGAACCTGAGTCCAGTTCTGCGTCCCCATCAGTGAGACCCGTGGGCTGGCAGGTCTGTGTTCCGCAGTCCCCTGTCAATCCATAGGCATGCAGAGATAGGCTCTACTCGTCTAGAGGTAACCAGAGTTACTCCCCCTTTTGTCAGATCTTTTAAGAATAAGTGAGGATCCCATCCTACCCCCAGTACAGTGCTCTTGGCCTTTCCTGCCCTGCCTTAGACCAGTCACATCACACTGAACATCATCCATAGTACCCCTCACATGCACCCTCCTCTGCCTCCTCTGCCTCCTCTTCTGCGGGCTCCTTAGCTTCCATCACAAGTTCAAGGATGACGTGCTCAACCTGAACCTCAGCTCAAACTTTGACAGCATGTCCCTGGGCAGTTTCAGCTCATCTCAATGCTGGGCCAGGACCTGGCCTTCACCCTGGACCTGGGCTCCATTCGTACTATGAGTTCCTGGACTCCTGCAGGGCTGAGGTCAGTGAGGTGATCTCAGGGGCACTGGTTCAAGTGCCCAGTCTTCACCTACCCCGTCTTCACCTCCTGTCCCCTCATCCTCTCCAGAAGGTGTACCCTGGAGGGGAGGGCAGGGGCAATAGAAGGAGGAAAAGTAAACAGAGAGGGTAGAAAGAGAAAAGAGGAGGGTGGGGAGGAAAAGGGAAAACGTTAAAAAAAGTTGTCAGGTTTGCTCCCTTTGCTGTCTGGAAGGAATGATCTAGTTTGATAGAATTTTTTTGATACCAGACCTTCTGCTGATGAGTGAGGCCGGGGAGGGAGGAATCTGCGGATTCAATTTGCCACAAAGAGTTCAGGGGGAAAGGGGGCCAGTTCTTATAATAAGCCAGACTGTGCACTGGAGATAGTCCCTGAGTGAGTCAGGGAAGAGTGAGTCTCACATTCAGGAACAATGAGTACCATCATTTTGAGGAGCATCTGGTACATGAAACCCAGAGAGGTTCCTTTAAACCTTAAACAAACAAACAAAAAAATGGGACAGTTGATTTGAAACTGGGATTTACAGTCAGTCCCCTCATTTCTTCTTAAACTTATGTTGACATATTGCAGCATGTAGTATGTTAGGAAAGATGTGTTGCAATATTCTGCAATATTTAATGTGTGAAGGACAAAGTCACACCTCAATCCCAGGTTCTGGGTTGTTCTTTTTTTTTTATTTAATGTAATCAGTTTTCATGCTAGCAGTTTAACTTATAGCATAAAGAGAAAATCTCGCCAGATCAACTTGGTCATCCTGATTCAAAGGTATGAGGTAGTGCACAGGTTTGTTAAGATGATCATGACATTTGGTTTCCAAATATCCTTGTCAAACAGAGCCTCCTGCTCATAAACCTAGCATGTACCTTGCTCTCACTTTAAAATCACCCCACGTCATAGGCTGCCTTTTAAGTTGGCGTTAGACGGAAAAGTAAATTGGATGGAATGTGACTTTGGCACACTGGCCTTTTTCTCCTTTGAATGTCCTCTGGTCCCTGCATGTGTGTTTACTGCCCTATTCTTTTTTTTTTTTTTTTTTTTTTTTTTTTTGCAGGACCAGAAAGAGCATGCTGTCCATACAGGAAGGCAAACTTCCTGCTTTGCTCCCTGCTGTAGTGTTCCAATCTCTGGACACCCTATCAAACTTAATGCCCTTTTTTTTCCATTTTATCAGAGGTTTGTTTTTATTTAGATATCAGCAGACTGAATATTTAGGGTGAGCACAAGCCTTTAGGTACAATGCAAATGCAAACCCACAGAGGTGCCCCCTCTTCTTGCTTGCAGACAAGCCCTGAAAGAGCTCAGCTACGGCAGCCTAAGTAAGGGGTGAGCTGACATAGGAGAGGCACCCTTTCTGGAACTGACCTCAGCGCAAAGCACAACCATTTGATGCATCGAGCGTGTCTTCAGCTTTCTCCTGCCCCATGGGAACTTGTAGGGGGCAGGGGGCGATGTCCCAGTGTCCTCATAGTCTCACCCGTCTCCATGTCAACACCTACTCAGAGGAAAAGGCCCGATAAACTCACTGGCATTGAGGTGTAAGGATTTAAGGAATTATCGTGTGCTCATTAAGCAACAATGTATTGAATATTCACATGCTGGATAATGTCTAAAATACAGAGATAAACCAGGCATTCTCTGTTCTTAAGCATTTGGAGTTTACTGATGGGGAGTATATGTGTAAATAATAATTATTCTAAATGAGGGTAAATGTTGGGATGGGGTAGAAGGCAGTGTTGAGAAGCATGAAGTATGGAAAATATGGAAAATATGGAATCACCCTGGCTGGTGTGGCTCAGTGGCTTGAGCACCAGCCTGTAGACCAAGAGGTCGCTGGTTCAATTCCCAGTCAGGGCATATGTCTGGGTTGTAGGCCATGTCCCTGGTTGGGGTATGCAAGAGGCAACCAGTTGATGTTTCTCTCCCTCTTTCTTTCTCCTTTCCCCTCTCTCTAAACATAAATAAATTAAACCTTAAAAAAGAAAGAAAATATGTAGAACTAAGCAGCTTCATGGTTCCAGCTGGGACATTGTTGAAACATATCTCAATATTCTCCTCAAACGAACTCAGTAGTGTTTACTGTTAATTATTCCCATTCTTTAACATTTGAAGGAGTCCTTTTTCCTAGAGATGTTTAATATTAGCAGAATAATAAAACAACCTTTAGGCCAAAGCGATGCATCTCTCATTGTGCAATTTTGGGTACCAGGAGGAAATACGCCGTGGTGTCCCGTAGAACCCATCCTCACTGACAGGTCCATACACCAGTTTGTACAAGATTCCTCTTAAAATAGAGACTCCCAGACTCCATTCTGGGGAAGTTGATTCAGTAATGTTGGGCTGTGACTTTGAATCTCTATTTAACGGCATACCCAAGGTCATTTTAATGTGTGAGCAAGTTTGGAAACTACTGTGCTATCTCTTGAAATGCCTGAAGTTGTACCAGGTTGGGACATGTCTGCTTGGAAGGCCAACTCTCCCCCTTTCCTGGGACCATCACTTAATGCCAGAGTATGACTTAGGTCCCTAGAAAGATTGGGTTCTTTGAATTTCAGTGTGCGTACCTATTACATAGATGGTGCCTGCTCCAGAATCCTGGTCCATGAACTTCAGCAGGGGGCAGTGGGGGTTGGGGGGAAATGGCATTGGGCCTGGGACCAAATCAATGTTTTGCAAAGCAGGGTTCCTGGATGGCCACCTGACTGAGAATTCCTCAGAGTCCTTGTGAAAAACAACCTAATCTGACCCCAGGACTGCTGCTCAGAATCTCTGGAATGAGCAGGAATTCACGTGAACAGATTCCCAAGGGGTTCTTGCTCCTACTAAGACTGAGAACATCTAGACCAGAGTCCCCGATGGAGGAGACAGATTTGAGGGCTGTGTGGGGAGGACGGCAGGTCCAGCAGGCCAAATACAGCACCGAAAGGACCCGGTGATAATTCACCATATATGAAGGTGCAAGAGGGCCAGGCAAGGGGAGTGGCTGCCGAGGAAATGCTAGAGGGGGGTGCGGGGAGGGTGAAGAGAGGCCCTCATGTAGGAGATTCAGGAAGCACTTGGGTCATGGGGCTCTCTGAGCCTCAGAAGGACCTTGGTTATGGCATTGGGAAATGAAGGCAGGACACCAGTCTCTTCAAGGAAACTGGAGTCCAAGGAAGGTCCCCAAGGAAGAACTGAGATGGAAGAAACGAGTAGGATCACACTGTCGGCTCTGGGTACACCAGTGACGGGAAACGGAGTCCCTGAACATAAGATTCCTCTGAGCCAGGCTGAAATCGATCCTGCAGATGGCAATGCAGGTGCCACTCTGAGGGAAGGGCAGGTCGGGGTGGGAAAGAGCGTGTCTGACGCTGCTGCGTAATGCTGCGGTGCAGAGGCTGGGAGAGGAGAGGCCTGTGACTCCCTCTGGGCAGTCATTCTGTTCTTCCATTGCCTCATGGTGTTTCAGTCCGACAAGCAAATGATCATTAGAAAATAGAGCCCTGAGTAGTTGCAAAGATCATTCATTCCTATTTCACTTACGAAAAGCGCCGTTTTATATAGTTGACAAAATTAATTTGCATAACTTTTGCCCATTTTAATAAAAAAAGGAAATGAAATAAAAGAATGTAAAGGAGAGTACATAACTAAGAGAAGTACAGAAATAGACTTTTGTTAAAACAATCTCATTCTGGAGGTGCTTTTATTGAAAAAAAATAATATTTACCACCAATTTGTGTTATATGAATTGGGACAAGTAAAGTAAATTGTTAAAATGTGAAATTAGGCAACAGGGTAAACTCGTCTACTATCTCTTTCTGCAGGTCTGGGTATATAAAGGCATTATACAGAACTTTAATGTCCTTAAAAATGTATACATTTTTTCAGTCATAAATACTTATTGCCTGTTTATTCTAAGATACGAAATTCTATTCCTATGTAAGCCTAAATCTAATGGAGGGTAATACAATACCGTATGATCTGACAAAATGTATGAACATCATATAATATAACATCCCATAGTACTCTATTTATGTTATTTACACACACACACACACACACACACACATTTATGTATATGAGCTCCCATCAAAGTTACATGAGGTCTGGGGTCTGGTTCTTCCTGGCAGAGTGTTCCTAGTCATTTCCAAGTACGTCGGAAGGAGGTACCTCACACATGCCCACACACCAGTCACTGTGGTCAGCTGCAGTCACCACCCTGCTCCTCCTCCCCTGCTCCGGTACCTACTCCACCACAGCTGCCCAAGAGCCACTTCGTAAAATTCAGAGAGGGTCATCCCGGTCCACACACACAGTATGGTCTCCAGAATACCCAAGCATCCACCAGGGCCAGGATTGGCTGGAGCAATGGTGGGGCTATTGAAGGGGCTAATGAAGGGGCCTCTCTGATCCTGGGTCTCCAGGCAGCAGGCAGAAGCCACACTGGCTCCTGCATCCTCCTCCTCCTCTTGGCTCAGCCCTGAGAGCCTTTCCTGCATGTTAGTGGCAGGAAATGAGTTGGGGGCAGGGGAGAGAAAGGAGATGGGGCATGGCAGCTCCTGGATTAGCAGCCAACAAGCCCGAAGGGTGAGTTTCCCAACTGCTGAACCCATGCCTGAGTTATTCTCTCAAGAGAGAAAGAATAATCATGTTTTCTATAAGGCTTAGGACAACTACCAAGGATGCACCTACCATTCCGACAGCCTTGGAGCCAAACATTGCTGTTAAGCAAATGTTTTACCTCTATATGTGATAGTAAAGAAGGTGAGTATATTAGAAGTGTTTAGAATGCTAATATTTAGTTATTAAATTGTGCTTTTCTGGCAAACTGTTTTATTCTGGGAAACACAGACACATACAGAATCTGATATTATAATCTCAGTGTCACAGAGACTGTACTAACAGTGCATGCACATTACCACCTCACAGGTAAGAGCTGTAATTAGTGACTCAACTCCAATAAAATAATTGGGATCTGTTTAATGTTGAGAGAGGGCTGGACAGAAAGTCATCAGCTGGCTTCAGATGTTCACTTTGGAAAGCCGAGGGCCCCAAGCCCTGCTTCCAGGATGGAAGTTGCCCTCCCCTAACCCTCAGGGCACAGTGGGGATGTAGGGGGAGATGTAGGAGAGGGAGGGATGATGGGAGGAGCTGGTTCTGCTTCCCTAGCCTCACACCGGGTGCGGCGAGGGCTCCTCAGCCTTGCACCATCTGAGACCGCAGTTTCTGGGTCTCTGGAATGATCAGGGACCGGTGCTCTTGCTGCATCTCCAAGAATGTTCATGGTTCTCTACACCTAGGAGCTCACAAAGATATAATTTCACACATGGTAGAATGGCCATCCTCAAAAAGATAAGGCTAGCAAAGACGTGGAGAAAGGGAACCCTCATGCACTGTTGGTGGGATTATACATTGGTGCACCACTATAGGAAAACAGCATGGGGCATGCGGCATGAGGATCCTCAAAACTTAAAAATAAGAACTACCATATAATCCAGCAATACCACTTCTGGGGAAATGTCCAAAGGCAACAAGAAACTTGAAAAGAAAGATATCTGTCTCCTCATGTTCATAGTAGCATTATTTGCAATAGCCAAGACATGGAAACAACCAAAGTGTCCACAATGGATGAATGGATGGATGGATGGAGGCATTACTCTTAGTGAAATAAGCCAGGCAGAAAAAGACAAATATTCTATGATCTCACTTACGTGTGAAATCTAAAAAGAAACCCCAAACTTACAGAAAAAGAGGTCAAGCCAGAGATGAAAGGTGATGAGAGGGGGAATTGGAAGAAGCTGGTTGGTCAAAAGCTGCAACCTTGTGGCTATAAGATGTATAGTACTGGGGGTGATCCATAGTACTGAGGGCGATCCATAGTACTGAAGGCGATACATAGTACTGAGGGCAATCCATAGTACTGAGGGCGATCCATAGTACTGAGAGCAATCCATAGTACTGAGGGCAATACATAGTACTGAGGGTGGTCCATAGTACTGAGGGTGATCCATAGTACTGAGGGCGATCCATAGTACTGAAGGCGATACATAGTACTGAGGGCGATCCATAGTACTGAGGGTGGTCCATAGTACTGAGGGCGATCCATAGTACTGAGAGCGATCCATAGTACTGAGGGCAATACATAGTACTGAGGGCTGTCCATAGTACTGAGGGCGGTCCATAGTACTGAGCGCGATCCATAGTACTGAAGGCGATACATAGTACTGAGGGCAATCCATAGTACTGAGAGCAATCCATAGTACTGAGGGCAGTCCATAGTACTGAGGGCGATCCATAGTACTGAGAGCAATCCATAGTACTGAGGGCAATACATAGTACTGAGGGCGATCCATAGTACTGAGGGCGGTCCATAGTACTGAGGGCGATCCATAGTACTGAAGGCGATACATAGTACTGAGGGCAATCCATAGTACTGAGGGCGGTCCATAGTACTGAGGGCGATCCATAGTACTGAGAGCAATCCATAGTACTGAGGGCAATACATAGTACTGAGGGCGGTCCATAGTACTGAGGGTGATCCATAGTACTGAAGGTGATACATAGTACTGAGGATGCAATGTGCAGTATGAGGACTGCAGCTGGCACTGCTCTGTGGAACATAGGGAACTTGTTGACAATAAATCCTAAGAGTTCTCATCACAAAGAAAGTATTTATTTCTTCTTTCTCTTCTTCTTTTCCTTTTTATTGTATCCAAGAGATGATGGATGTCAGCTTAACCTAATTTGGGAATCATTTCACAACATATGTAAATCAAACCACCATGCTGCACCCCTTAAACTCACACAGTGACGCATGTCGGCGATTAATCAGTAAAACTGGAAAGAACTGATTGTTGCACAAGTGCGTGCGTATACTAAAAACCATCAAATTATACACTGTAAGTGAATTGTATGGTATGTGAATTATATGTTGATAAAGCTGTTTTTTAAGTAAAAAATAAAACTGCTTTACTTGATAGCTCATTCTCTAACAATACTCAAGAAATTTTATGTGACATTAATTCAAATGTAAGCTTGCTTTATCTCAAATTGCTTATAATCTTCAGACCCTGGATGAGGACACAGGCAAGACGTCCGCTCTGTGGAGTGTGGAATTTTGGCAGCGTCAGAACAGGAGGGAAGGGGGCGGGCTACCGGGGCACTCCTGCAGTGGGCCGTCCCTCAGGCTGCTCTCCTGCCTTTGGGTTTCCTCCTTGGAGCGTGGTTGCCAAGCAGAGAGGTGTTGGTTTCTGTCTCCTCGGCTCCAGGTCCTCCAGGTTCCCTGTTCCGCTCTGCTTTGCTCCGCTCCTCCCGGCCACTGGTCTTGACAACCCCAAATTCACGGATTCCCACAACTCTCAGAGGAGCGCTGCCACTTTCACAAGGGCTTTCACAGAGTGAAGTAGTTTGTAGGGCTGCTGTAGCAAACTCAAACAAACTGGGTGGCTTAAAACAACAGATATTTATTCTCTCATGATTCAGGAGGCTGGAAGTCCGACATCCAGGAGTCAGCAGGGTTCCTCCTGGGGGCATGGAGTCCCTTCAGCGCTGCTGTCCTAGCTCCTGGTGGCTGCTGGCAATCCTCCTCGTTCCTTGGCTTACTGGTCTCTCTGATCTCTATCTCTGTTTTACCTGGCCTTTCTTCTTCATCTCTGTGTCTTCCCTTTTCTGTCTCTCATAAAGGACACTAGTCTTTGAATCTGGGGCACTCTCAAGTTCAGGGTACTCTCATCTGGAGATTACACCTACAGAGACTTATTCCAAATGGGATCACGTTCTGAGGTTTGAGGTGGATATGAATTATCAGAGGACGCTGTTCAACCCACTGTAAGAGGTGAACAAACACTTCCGCGTTTGGCCCATCCTTTTCCTCTGCAAGTCACCACACCAAATTACGTGGGTTAATCAAACTTTGCTGAAATCTTGGTGAAAATAAAATGGAACTACAGCAAATAAGACAAAAACAGCTATATGCTTGCATATTCTTGCACCAGATAAAAAAGGCTTTGAGAAATTAAACCTTTCATAGCCACCCCCCTGTGAACAACAGAACTTCTCTCCTTCAAGCCCATGAGCCCTGAGGGGGGACCACTTTCTTCACAACTTCACAGAGTAACTGCCTCTTCACCCCACCGGGTAGCCTGTGAGACTCGGGCATCGTTAGCCATTTCCCTGAGCCTGGTTATTTACCACTAGAGCAGCAGGACCAGGATGAGTCCAAAAGGGTGGTTCAAGGTGGGCTTGGGAAGCCCCAGCACAGTAGAAAAATCCGGGTTAGGTGAAGCACTCCATGCCCTTTTGAAATGATACCACCGTTGTGAGTTACAGCTATGACCCTTTCTTGGGCTAATTGTGTCCATATCTCCATTTAAGGATAATTTCTCAAAGCAATGGAATTTGTGTTCTTTTAGGTACTTTGAGAAACTGGGTTCATAACTGAGCCGTACATCCCTTAATATAAGGGCTACAGTCAGTGGTTCGATAAAGCAGCCTGCTAAAATCACCCCTTCCCCTTCGTGGGTAGGAAGGGATGATGGAGGTTGTAGTAGCAGGAGATAGTAGTTTCATTACCATCCTATTTCAAAGCCATTTCTGATTAGGGATCACTTGTAGATCACGACTCGTTTCAGACATAACATAGTCTGCTTCCAAACTTTAAATACAGTTTCTGTTTATGCTATATCACAAGAATAATATCTATTCATTAAACCAGACTAGTGACCTTTATGTGCAGCCAAAGCAAATAATATTGGCCAACTTCTTGCTTTCAGGGTGCATCTTATTAGGTTGAGCCTAAAACATTTTCTACTGGGGCCAAGGGGCTCCGCGGCAATGCCTCTGATTCTTTTTTTTCCCCCTTAACCACGTCTGATATTTAATTTCTGACCTGACTTTTTATTGACTTAGGCCTTGTTTCCTGGAATGTTTCATTGCTGCTGTTGTTTCATTATGACATACTTCATACAAAAAATACAGAGATATATAGTCAACACCCATGTATCCGGCCCTTGACTTAAACAAATGCCAATATCTCACATGCTTTGGAATTTTTTTAAAGTAAGTAAAACATTACAAATTTATTTGAGGTTAGATAGGTGCAGGGGTTTTTTAAAATCTTTTATTATTGATGTCAATATTTTAAAATATTGTTAACAGAGATTTTAAGAAGTGCATACATTTCTTCAGAAAATGTTTTCCTGTTAAGTGACTGTCGAGTTAGTGCTTTATATCCATGTGGCCCCGGACCCTCTCACGGGGCCCTGCACTGCACGCCCATTGCTGACCTCCTGCTGCCTGCCCTCCACCTTTTACTTGCCCCTTAGTTTCTTCAGCCTGCACTCACCCTTCAGGTCTGATGACTCATGTAGCTGCTCTGGCACCCGGCCACCGTTCTCGGCCATGCTACTGCACTCACCCTCAGCTGTTGCAACTCTTGGCCACGCTAAGTAACCACCCCAGCGAGCCCCTCTCCCTGACTTGTCCACGTGGGGGGCAAGTGGCTCCTAGAAGAGACCACAAGAGGATGAAACCCGGGACTCTGGGAAAGGCTGCTTTCCAGCTGGGGCTGGAGAGGCGGAGGTGAGGAAGGGGATGCGTGGGATTTGCCGGGGAAGGCCACTTGAACATTTCCTTCAATATAATTCAATACTGTTTTGGGTTTTTACCATAATAATATATTACATTAAAAACAAAACTTCTGTTTTTAAAACAAAAATGTATAAATGAGGAGGAGGAAGTGTGTTTATTCATTTATGGGACAGGTCCTCTGGAGCCCCTGGTAGACCCTGTGCTGGGTGCTGGGGAGGGACACTGGGGAACAGGCACCGACCCTGATCTCTCGGGGCTTTCTTCCGAGCAGGGGACAGGTGCGGACGCTCAGCAAATAATCACACACCTACCTGCGTCAGCACGATAGTCGGGACTCTGGGAGAGTTCGACCTCCTGTTTCACTGGAAGGTAGAAGGCAAGGTCACTTGCTGAGAAAAGGGGATGGAATCGAGCAGGGGCCTGAAAGGAAGGGTGAAGGTTAGGAACAGGAGTTGTAGGGAAGAGGAAGCGGACGGACCAGGCACACGAACACGAGAGCAGAGCTCTGTCGGCTCTTTGCTTGCAATCAAGTCCCAGCCCTCAATTTTAAGCTGGCCGGTGTGCCACATATTTGCTTCTAAAAAGCAAACCCTTTTCCTTTCAGAATCTGTTAGTTTCTGCTGTCTTTTTAACATCACCAACTACCATCTCCTGTAGAAGAACCTTCAGTTCACAGTAATTGTAGTAGTAATGGATAATCCATGTCTTCGGGCCTCTTAAGGACAAGATAGATGTTTAGATTAAAAGCAATACAGCTGTCTGGGTCCTTATTAGGTTCTTAAATAGATTTCTAACACACTGCTTTGCAGAGTCACTCAGCCCCGCCCGCCGCCCCCCCCCCCCCCGGGTTTGCCGGGGGAGCCCTTGCCTTCCCGGAGCACAGGGGCTACGGCCAGACCTGGGTTGCACAAGTGTCACCGATCGATGGGCTCCCACTGGATGCAGCGTATGTAACAATTATGTCTAATTAAATTCTTGTACAAGTGCCTCAGACCATTTTTTCCTAATCTCAAATGCACGTTTCATAATATCATTTACTAATTTGTAAGAACATACTTACTGAATACTGGAAAAGAGAACTGAAAATAAGGCAGACATCCCGAACGTCTTTCTCTTGTATGAAACACCATAAAATAGCTTACTCTAATGTACCCATCACAGGCTTTTATCTTCTATATAGTGAACTTCTAAGTGTGTTTAGTTTGCTTTTCAGTGATTGTGCTAAAATCAGGTGTTTTCAGATATTAAAGAATAAAAACAGAAAAGTGGTGACCAAGAGAAGCATTTTACTGATATACTGATACTTTATGGATAACGGATTCATTTGTTTCCTGGGTCTCTTTTCTGTACTGCCTCCATTGGTCTCATTCGTTTTTATCAGGGATCTGTCCGGGGCAGTGTGATCTGTTATGAGCTGTGAGGAGGGAGATAGAGGGAGATGAAGAGAGAAAAGATACGTTGCTGAATTTTGAATAACATCTGTATATGTTGCACATCATAGACAAATATTTATTCAATTGAACTCACTGAACCAGGATCAAAAACATGTGGCCGATGGTTGAGAAACGTGATGCTTTGGTGTCAGGTTGAATCAATAGTGCTGGGGAGGGAGAGAAGGAGGAGGCAAAATACAAGATGAAGTGAGGAAATAGAAGTGAAGTTACAAGATTGATCGCAAGCATAGAGACGGATACATACATGCAGTATGTATTATGTTATATGTTACATGTACACTGTTACACACACACACTGCTACACCTATGTCCCTGTGTGTAGTGTAGCGAGCTCCATCCTTGTGTGTGTGTGTGTACAGCAAAAACATTACAGGGTCACACTTCAATGAATGAGACATCGAGTTAAACTTAATTACATCTAGTTCTTTCATTTCAAACTGACACCTGCATTACTGCATCTCCTTGTGTTACACAATGATCCATTTAAATGGAATGAGTCTCAGTAGCCTGAAGGACAGTTCAATTATCAGAAAAAAAATTTTTTTCAGTTAAGATCCTCACTTGTACATGGGCTGACCTCTTTCAACTGATTTCCCGTAGTCTTTGGTTGCATTCAGGCATCTCATTTGTCTGTTCTTTAGAATGCCAGAGAGGTCAATAAAGACACAAATACCGGAAACAGCAACAACAAGTAAGTGTGTGGCTGTCTCCTCAGCAGCCCAGCCTCCAGACCCCCCTCCAGTGCTTGGGGAATTCCTCACCTTCTGAGTCTTGGGGGCAGAGGGGAGGGGGGTGGTGGTTCAGACAGCTCATTCTTAAAGAGGAGTATGTCAGGGACTTGCTTTCCCCACCTCCTTTGAAGGGAGAGCCAAAAGTAACTCACGTGTTGCCAGCACACTCCATCCGGGGACCTGGACGATGCTCTGTCCCTCTCTGGCAGCAGTGACAGGAATGCCCGTGGCCCGTGGCGTGGGCTGAGCCTGTCCTTGCTCTGTCACCCAGCAGGTTGCTGTGCTCAGGGTGGTGCAGTGATGGCCTCCTGAGGCCAGCCCTCTGGTGTGGTAGGGGCATTTTCTAGATCTGTCACCCCGTATCAAATTGTCCACCCAAGGTCCCCAGGAGCCTGTTGAGGCCTTTGTGTGAAAAAGAAAAAGGTGCCCCCTCCTGGCGGGTGCAGGGCTCTGCCAGCATATTTGATTTTTATTTCCAGCAATTTTGTTAAACTCTTCTTATTTCTACTAATTTTCTGAAGCTTCTTTTGGAGTGTCTGTGCATAAAGTAATATCGTTTGCAAATAATTTTGTTTTCTTCCTTCTAACTCTTATAGTTTTACTTTTTTTCTCCTTGTCTTTTTTGCATATAGTCATGCTACAAAAGGAACAGTATTATTACAAGTATCACACAACAGAATTCCACAGTTATTTGTATCCATTTGCAATAGTTCATTGGTAGTGAGTGAAGCAGTAACTGTATAATGAAGAACATTCATTAAAACTATTAAGTGTCATGTTAATGAAGATTTCTAAATGCTGCAATATTGTATCATCTTGATGCCAGTGAGTAAACTTTGCAGAACTATCATATTGTGCCTCATTAAAAATTTCATTTGAAGATTGTCCATTGGCAAAATTTGACTAATATGATATCCGACTATGTTGAACTAGGAACTAAAGCTTTGGTGTTAGTAACATCACTTTTTACAACACATTTGAGAACAGGCATTTGCATTTACCTTGTTAATGGAAAAATAAATAATTAAAAAAGACTGCATGTGTTAACTACTAAATCAAGCTTTGACAATTTATTTTTTGCAAAAGAACCTCTTCTGTAATAGTATATATTAATATCCTAATTTGTTATATTTTCCTAGTGTTTAATTTGTAAATTGGTTTGGCTTTGTAGCAGTAGTATAAGAACTATAATTATACTTTGTTTATGCCTAGTTTATTACATACTTAAGTAATATTGTCATTAAAATAAGTTTCATAAATCCTAGTTGTCTATGAGGATTTTTTCTTTTGAAATAGTCTGTCATCTTAATACTTACCTTTGAGAAATTCTGTTGTAACAAACCAGGAGACCCTCCCTGGTCTCACTTTGGGGGACCCTGCCTTTGCTGGCCTTCCTAAATTTGTCACTCACCTACTTAGGTTGCTCGTATGCACCTTACTGCATCAGTTTCACCTCTGGGAGGGCTCCTGAGTGCTTTTTAAAAATACAGATCTGATTCTAACCTTTGCCTACTTAAAAGACTTCAATAATTATTCTTTATTTCTGAGATGAGGTTCAAAATTCTTACCATAATTTAGAAAGCTCTGTGTACTTTGTTTCCTACTTATCTCTCTACTCTCATCTTTGCGAATTGCTCCTCCCATAGTGCTCTCTTTCAATGGAAGCTCCATTCTCTTTTTAAAAATTAAATTTATGAATTATGCTATGATAGTTGTCCCAATTTCCCCCTCTTTCCATCCAACACCCCGCCAACTCCCTCAGGCAATTCCCACTCCGTTGTTCAAACTCCATTCTTTTAATTGCTTAGACCAAAACCCTTGGAGCAGCCTTGCCTCCGCCCAGTCACACAGCACATCAGCACACTGTGTAGGCTCTGCTTTCGAAATACCTACAAAATCTGAGCACTTCTCATCAATCACTTCCATACAGTTGCCTGGACCATGCCATCAACATCTCTCGCTAAAATTTTGGAGTAATTTATTGATTATTGTTCATGCCCTTACTCCTGCGTTAGTTTTCTGTTGCTGCTGTGACCAATTATCGAAAATCAGCATTAAAACACTTTCAAAAACACTGATTATAATCTCACGGTTCCCTAGCAATCCGGTAGCGCGGCTGGCCTCCGGATCTGGGACCTCCGCAGTCGAAAGTGTTGGCAGGGCTGCATTCAGTCAGGGCTGCATCCCTTTCTGGAGGCGCTGGGGATGAACCCGCTTTCAAGCTCATTCACGTTGTTGGCAGAATCGAGCTCCATGTGGATGTAGACAACACAGGTTGCTGTCCTGAGAAAGACATGCGGGTGGAGGGTCTTTGCGGGGCGGGGCGGGGGGCTCCAGTGGCAGAGCTGGCTCTCACTGAGCTTTCCGGAAACTCGCGCACCACTGGGCACTGCATCAGGGCCTTTTATATACAGCGTGCTCTGTGTGTGTGTGTCTTTTAAGGAAAGCGTTTCAGATGTAAAGGGTGTTACAATCCATCAGCGCTGCCTGTGTCGGCTGGCTATAAGAGAGGCGTGTGTGCATTTGCATGACTTGACTGTAAGGCTGTTCCTCTGCCAGACTGTGAGCTTCCACAAGGCAGGCGCCCCGCTCCTCAGTACCACAGTGCGGGGCACAGACGAAGTTCTCGGTAAGTACATGTTGAATAAATAAATGAACAACAGTTTTATATTGGTCAGTAAAACCCAACTTGGAAATGTTTTAAATCCCAGTATTAACTAAATGTTACCTTCATAAGCAGGATAAAACCATCTGTTTCTGAGTGGGTTTAGGAGAAAGTAAGTCTGTGGGAAATACACTTCTGCTCCTGATGCAATAGCCCCCGGGGCAGATCAACCAGGAACTAGAGGATCCTGTACGGGTGGATGGAGGTGAGGTGAGGCCCCAGCCCTGGGCAGCCTGGGGCGCCCGTTGAATCTGGCTCACTAGTGCAGGTGGTGTTTTGAGCCTGGCCTGTCCCCTTTGTCTTCTCCCTTCCGACAAACACCCAAGAGTGGAGATTCAGCAGCAATCGACTGTTGGTCCAAGAAGGGCCTTGATACAAGCTTTGTCCCAAACACAGATGCCCAAAGCCGCCTGTACGGATTCAGAATCTAGGGCCTTAGAACCAAAAGAGCAGGCTGTGTGGGGGATGGGCTGGTCAGTCTCCTTCCAGGATTTTCTCTATTGTCTACTGTTCCCTCTAAGGAGGCCCTTCTCTCTTTTGTACGGGCCCACTGCGGAAGGCTCTGGTTGATCTGACAATGTGGGTGGGTCACCATGGATGTCTTTAATTTTGTTCAACTGTTAGAGAAGAGATCTAGATTAAACTTTGCAAAATAAAGAGAATGAACCCCTGTCATTGGTGACTATTTTTCTCCAAATATTATAGAAGGAATGATTGTGGAGGTCTGTGGACTCCATTCCACAAACCAGAAACTATTCAGTCAGCTGATGACGAGCAGGCCTTCCAAGGAGTCTGGCTCTTTAAACAGGAACATGAGTTCCACATTTTAAAGCCCGCACATGTTTGTTCAATTTGTACATTCAACAGACATTTAAAATAATCATCATTCGATTTTTGTCAATGGGCCAAAAAAGAAAGTGCTATCAGATAACTCCCTTTGGGTGTCCCCTGAGTTTTGTGAACTTTCCCAGTGCAATGAGCACTTACCCTTCAGGGTCAAAGCCCAAGAGACAGAGACACTTTGGGGTGAGGGCTAATGATTTGCCATATGACTTTTAGATTCGGTTTTCTGATCTCTTTGGGCTCAGTTCCCTAATCTCAGAGAGAGGGTGAACATTTCTCTTTAAGCATTCTGAGAAGTAATCAACAAGCTAATTATAAAACCCTGCCAAAATACTATGCCACACAAGTACTCACCAATAAATGTCTCTTCATAATTGCAGAGCATTTTGAAAGAAGATCAGAGATGATGAAGGTGATGTTAATTTCCGAGCTAAAATTTTAGTTAATTTTTTTTCTTTTCTCCTGGGGTGGTCCTGTGAGGGGGGCTGCAGGTCAGGGCAGTTAGTGGCGGGTCTTGGCAGCCTGTGTGGTGGGCATTTTGACAAGCAATACAAAGACAGCAATGAATAAATAGTTCTTGCCTTCAAGGAGCTTAGAGAACAGGAAAGTCAGAAAAAATATTCCAGGTGGTAAGTGCTTCAAGAGAACAAATGTTAGTGCTGTGAAATATACAGAGGGGGAACCGTAGTAGAGCAGCTAAGACCTGAAAGAATTATAGAAGGGGGGAGTACAGAAGGTGGGCTCTGGAGGAGAGAAGAGAGCAAGCCAGATGTCTCAGAAAAACTAAAAGTGGCTCCTGTTTGGCTGAAGTGCAGAGAAGACAGGCCTTCCAGTGAGATTGTGGAGGACTTTGGCCCAGGACATTTGAGGGATTTTACCCAGGGCAACAGGTAACTATTAAAAGGTTTTAGGGAAGCAACGTAATCAGATTTGTGTTTTAAAGGTCACGTTAGAAAAGCATTTTAAAAGGTCTCTATGTTATGTCTGTTTTACCACAATGTATTTTTTTTAAAGGTCACCACTATGGATAACTTCTCCACGAATGAAAAAAATTGTGCCTCAAAATTAAAAGCTTTTGCTCTATAAAAGCCTATGTGAAGGAGAAAATGTTTTCAAACCACTTATTTAAAAAGAGTTAGTATAAAGAATATATAAAGAACTCTCCAAA
Organism: Trachops cirrhosus; assembly: GCA_028533065.1. Taxonomy (NCBI): domain Eukaryota; kingdom Metazoa; phylum Chordata; class Mammalia; order Chiroptera; family Phyllostomidae; genus Trachops; species Trachops cirrhosus. The sequence continues at coordinate 42,014,400 of CM052539.1, forward strand.
TTAAATAGTAAAACAGCAGCAACAACAAAATAATGCGATTTGAAAATGGGCCGGAGAGGAGCAGTCACTTCACCAGGGAGCAGACCCAGCAAATAAACATGTGAAAAGGTGCTCAATGCCATTAGGTATCAGGACAATGCAAATCAAAACCCCAAGGAGACATCACAGCATACCTGTCAGAATGGCTAAAGCAAAAAACAGTGACAAAATCAAGTGCTTGCAAAGATGCTGAGAAAATGGATCACTCATTCTCTGCTGTGGGAATGTAAATGGTATAGCCACTCTGAAAAACAGTCGGGAGTTTCTTATAAAACTAAACATGCAACTACACATCACCTGGCAATTTCGTTCCTGGGCATTCACCCGCGGAGAAATGAAAACTTATGCCCATACAAAACCTGCACTGAATGTTCATAGCCATTTCATTTGTAGCAGCCAAAAACGGAAATTAACCTAGATGTCTTTCAACTGGAATGAGTAAACTCTGGTACATACTTACTGTAGAAACCACTCAGCAACATAGAGAAACACACTATTAATACACATGATTTGACTGTATCTCCAGGGAGTTATGCTGGGTGAAAAAGCCGACCTCAAAAGGTTGCAGACTATATGATTCCATTTTTGAATGACAGAGTTTTAGCAATAGAGAACAGATTATCGGTTGGTAGGGGCTAGGGATGAGGAGGCTGGGGGCTGTGCAGGAAGGAGATGGGTATAGTTATGAAAGGATAAACCAAAGGATCTTCATAGTGTTGGAAATGGGCTGTGGTGGTGGGTGCATGAATGTATACAGGTGATAAAACTGCATAGAGCTTAATATACACACACATGCAGACACACATAAAACTGGAAATCTGAATAAAACAGGTGCATTAATACAGCATAGAAACTATAGTCAATAATATTGTAATAAATAGGTATGGTGCAAATATCAGGGGGAACACGTTGTAAAGTGTATGATTACCCAACCACTATGCTGTACACCTGAAACTAATACAAAGTAATATTAAAAGTGAGCTATAATCAAAAAACACTGGTGTATTATGTCAATGTTAAAATCTTTGTTATGACATTATACTACAGTTTTGCATAATGTTACTTACCACTGAAGGGAAATGGGCAAAGTATACAAGGAATCTCCCCATGTTATTCTTGCAGCTGCAGGTGAATCTACAATGATCAAATAACATCTCAATTAAAAACAAGTTCGCTCTGAATGGCAGGATACTATAGAACAAGACCAGCCACTCCTCTCATTTCAGGCGTCGAGTCACCTGCCATCCAGGAGAATCCCACTGGGCAAAGCAAGTCAAATGTGCCAGTCTCGAGTCAATGCCCACGAAAGCAGACTTCGCCAGCGTGACGTCAGAGCAAGGCCACATGACGGAGCTCCGCGGTCGTGGTCTGAGAAACATGCCCTTCCCATGGAGGTGTGGGGGGGGGGCGTGGCCCGGGGGGCTAGGAAGTGGCTAGTAACTGAGCAATAATAAGCCAAACCCAACCTCAGGAGCAGACTCTTTACTGTATTTGTCAGATGAGGTTTGCTGAAGGCTTTTTCTGTCAAAACCCAGAGAGGCTCTTTAATCTCAGTGCTTCATAAAAACAGACACATTTTGTTGTAAATAGGTGTGAGTATGAGGTTCGCTGCAATAGGAACTACAGAGTACACTTGTAACAGGACAGACATGGTGTAGTGGCCCCCCGCCCCCCAAGGCGGCCTCGGTCTCCTTTGTCTTCCTCTAGTTCCTAGCCTTTCACACTACCTTTTTGCAGGATGACTATATTATTTGATTTTAATCTACAACAACTTACCTTATCCTTTTGCAATAATAACTTTTTAAAAACCTAACAAGGAAGCTTTATCCTTTCTCCGTAGCTATGTCCTTCTTTCTGCCTTCATCTCGCTCAAGTGCCATGCTTGAGAAATCAGTGACTGTCTTTCACCTGGGACATTGAAAGCCGCAGGCCAAAGGTGACGGAGCTAAAATAAAAAGGTCTGAATATTAATGACATCTTAGGGTTGTTACGCTAGCTCTGGATGTCTAGATGCACGAGAAACATAAATCTATGTAGTTAAGCCGTTGAAAGTTAGACTTACTTGCAGCCTAATGTAGTTGACTATAATAAACTACAAGTGAAAAATAGGATTTCCATTACAAATGTCTGATTATCTTTAATTAATAATAATATTAATAACAATAATAAAGGCCACTCTGACTGCCTTGGAGAGAATAGATTCAAAGCGATAGCTCACCCACTTCAGTGACTGGGGGAGGGGAGCTAGTAAACCACGGATTGCTGGGCCGTGTTTTCTGATTCAGCTGGTCTGGGGTGGAGACTCAGAATTTGCATCCCTAACAGGTTCCCAGGTGATGCTGATACTTCTGTTTGGGGAACCACACTTTAAGAACCGCTAAATTAGATGGTCCTTGTGGCTTTCCCCCATTTCTATGCATTTCAAAGGGGGAAAAGCAGACTTTGGCTTTTCATCCATGTTTCTTTTACAAAGGCCTGAGTCTCCGTGCTGGGCATCTGCCAGGCTAGGTCACTGGTTGAAGACTGCCCACACCTTTGTCTTCCAGGGCAGCTTTGAAGTGTTGGTTAGAGCAGTGGTTGCTCAAAGTGTACGCCCCACGCCCCTCCATAGCTGCTAGCATCAGCATCACCTGGGAACTTGTTAGAAGTGCAAATGTAGGGGCTCCAGCCAACGCCTAGGACAGAAGAAGCTGCCAGAGTGGGGCGTGCAGTCTGCGCTGTAAGGAGCCCAGCCGGTGAGGAACACTGGGCTAGAGCACAGCACGAGAAGACGTTGAGAAGCCATGTAGGACCTTTTTCGTTAAGACGAACAAGTATGAAGGGCTCTCCAGGTTTACATGATTTCAAAACAAGGTGTGGCCCAGGAAAAATCGAGGGGTGGTTTCCAGAGGCCGGTGTAGGACTTCTAGCCCCTTACCAGCAGAGGCAGAGGCAACGCTAACTTACCTGCTATCGCATCTCTTCAACAGCCCATGCTGGCTAATTAAGCAATTAAGGGATCATAAAGCACACAGAAAGAATAAAGCTCAAGATTAACCCTAAGTGGTAATTAGCGGTGTTAGGCATCACCCCATTCGTTGTGTGCCCATGAACATAGCAGCCTGTTTCTCTTAACAGGGAGTTCAGCCAGACATGATCAGGAAAGCCCGGCTTTCAGAGGCCTCTGGTGACTGCAGGGCACAGGCGGTTTGCCTCTGGAACAATTATACTTCGGGCTTATTCTGCCGTCGCAGAATGTAAACTTTCGGCTGCCTATCGAAGACCTACTTCATTGCACTGTGGTGAGGCTCTAGAAGTGGAGAGAGGTGTCTGGTCTCTCTGTTCCCTCCCATTCCCCGCAGTGATTGTAGATGTGGCTGGCTGTCAACATTCGAGACGCAGTAAGTCGCTGGGGACCACAGGGCAGGGTGCGTGTGTGAGCGAGGGGGCTGAATGCCAAGTCTGTGCACATAAGCCACCACTGCTCTATTTGTGGAACAAGGGGCAGAGATCGCCAGGCGGTCTTCAAAGCCTGACTTGGCTCAACGGCCATCTCAGTGGATGTTAAGTTAAAATAATTCTCCTCATGTATTGTTTTGTTTGCAAAGTTAACCAGTGAAATGTCTAAAACTTCTAACACTTTTTCAACACATTGTTGGGGAAACATTGACAGCGCTCAAAAATGCTCCTTTCTTGAGAACTCCCTTCAGGTCTTCTGAAACTTTTTGCCAACTTCGGACTTTGTAAAGAGATAGTGTGGGGTAGAGGAAAGAACCTGAGTGTTGGAATCAAAAGGATTTATGTTTAAATAACAGTGACTCACTAGCTGTTTGGTCAAGTGACAAATTCTCCAAGCCTCGGGTTCCCCTCCATCACAGAGCTACGATGCCTGCCTTATGTGGTTGATTTGAGAAAAACAAAACGACACATATACAGTGCCTGGCGTGTACTAGGCACAAAAACCTCTTGGTTTCTTTCTCCTAGTATTAAAGATAATTGCCTGATCTTGCTATGAGTTTTCCCCCATAAGTTTAATAGTGTTTGAAAAAAAATTCAAGTGATTTATGACAGTTTGCTTGCCCCCCCCTTTTTAATCCCCTGCTTCCGTCAGCATAAAGTCAGTCCTTCCGAGGTTCGGGCAGTTCTAGTCCAAGTGCCAGGGATCCTATCATGCCTTTTATGGCCTGAAAAGTGATACTCACATCTGGACAGCATCCAAATCATAATGATGCTTTAGCTCATGTTTGTCAGACAGGACTCCAAAACACAGACTATAAAATATTAAAAGTAACAGAATTCTTTTCCTAGACCCTCAAAAGAACCAAACATAAAACAACTAAATGCTTAACTAGTATGATCAAATTCATACTGTGGTATATGATCATAATAAAATGATAAAACAGGATATAAATTGATATTGTTCAATTCTATGAATAATAAAAAATTCTGTGGGATACATTAGGCCTTTGGTAGATCTTAAAATAAGATTGAAAAATATTTAAAATATTCTAGGGAAGTGAAAACCAACAGACATAGAAACTAGCTGAAAATCTGTTTTGTTAGACAGAATAACCTTCTGTAAAAATCAAATCCAAGTGCCTTTGGGCCAGGCATGCGTTCTCCAGCCGGTCATAGCTCCTACTGCCCTTGCTATTTCATGCCCATTGGCCCACCTGCTTCCTATGTTATGGGGCTTGGCCAAGCCCCTGAAGGCATTTAAGTTTGTGGTCCTCAGTCCCAACCATTCAGATCAAATTACTGAGTGCCTGCTCAGGCAACTGGGCTCCAACAGCGGGAGCCTTAGCAGCACATCTGACCTGGCATTTGGGTCAAGTTCCCCCTCTTCAGCACAGAGATGGTAACAGTTTCCTGAAGTTATTAATCTTTGGGTAACTTGACCTTACTTTCTTTTGTTCCTCCAGAATTTCCAATAACCATGTAAAGACTCTCTCTATTAAATTTGATCTGTAGTAATGTGTGGTTTCTGTTTTCCTGTTTGGACTCTGATACAGAGCCAGCCCGAACACAGCTCCAAAGCAAAGTCAAGTTCAGGTAGTGCACTTACCAATAGTCATACACCTAAGAAGGAGATCGAGGGTCACAAGGCATGTGAGGAAAACCCTGAGGGAGAAAGACCAAGATGAACAAAAGAAATGCTAACCCTCAAGAAAAGGACAGAACATGGTGAACAAACAAGAACTTACATTTAAAAAATATTAGAATTGAGATGATTTTGCAGCCAAAATGAAAACAAGCTGCTATGAAAATGGAGCAATCAGAAAATGGGAAAGTCTTTGTGGTCATTAAAAATACAACTGCCTGAATGAAAAAAATTAATGAGTGGTCTGAACAATGAATTGGACTACTAGAAAGGCGGTGATATGGAAGGAAATTCAATGAACTCTTTAGAAAATATAAACAATCAATGAGGTGGTAAAAATGGCCCTTAATATGTGCCATACTTTCCTGAGTGCTTTAGTTATAGTAGCTTATTTAATTTTTATAACAACTCTCTTCTGAGAACTATTATATACACAGAGAGGTTAAGTAACATACCCACAGTCACACAGCTAATGAGGTAGCAGAGCTGAAAGTCAAATCCATGAAATCAGACCCCAAAGACCTTACTCTTAACTAGTATTCTACATTGCATATTTAAAAATAGAATGTAAGAGATCTGGAAGATATATTCAGGAAGTCCAAAAGCCACCTAATTGGAATTCCAATAGAAACAAACAGGATGAATAAAAGGAAGGAAATAATTGAGAAACAATAGTAGAAAATGTACTGAGCTAAAATGTACTGATGGGTCCTACTAAATGCTAAGAATAATAATTTTTTAAAAATAACACATCTAGACACACACTCATAAAAAAAATGTTAGAACTCCAGGTGAAAGAGAAAAACGCCTTCCATGAAAAAAACAACTAGCTACAGAATATGGTAAATCAGGTTAACACCAGATGTTTCATATACAGCAATGGAATAATGAGTTGTCAATTCTGAAGTTTTGTATTTAGAATTGTGTGTGCAGACAGGTATGAATCAAATTGGCAGTCAAAATAAAGACACATTTGGATAAGCAAGAATTCAGATGTCAGGCATCCATTGCTATTCAAACAGACAAACCAACAAAATATGAAATGTGCCTGAGTCAACTTGGGCTGCTTTAACACAATACCATGGGCTGGGCAGCTTACAAACAACAGACGTTTTTGTCCCACAGCCTGGGCATTGGAAGGTCCGAGAGCAAGGTGCCAGCAGATCGGTCGTCTGGTGAGCCTTAGTGACCTGGCATAAGCCTGACTCCTGGTTCATAGCCGGTTGTCTCTGCCCTTCCTCACATGGCAGAAGGGGTGACAGAGCTCTCTGGGGTCCCTTTTAGAGCAGCACTAATCCCATCCATGACAGCCCCACCCTCAGACCTAATAATCTCTCGAAGGCACCTCCTCCAAATGCCATCACATTGAGGATTAGGTTTCAACATGCGAATTTGGGGGAATGGAAAAAGTCTGGCTATAGCAAAAGAATTTTAAGAAAAAGGAGGACTTAAGATATAAAAAACATCAGCATTAAGTATGACTCAGAAATGAAAGACTCCAGAACAAAATTAAAAGTGAATTCATTTGGCTGGGGCTTGTGAAAGGTTCTCTTTAAAAAAACCATATGACAATAATGCATTTACCTCTCTGCTCAGTATATGGTGCTACCAGCAAAATATTTACTTAATCATAGTATAAGTAATAAATGTAAATGACTTTTCAAATTATTTTGAGTTTTTTAAATATAATTTTTAATATACCCACTATGTATCATTAGTCATAAAGAGATTTAGGAAAAAAAACAGATTAGAATTATCAAGCAGAGTTTGACTGAAATCAAACAACCTTTCCCCACTTTTGGGGGCAGGAACACTTCTACTTTTTGTTAGAAGAATAGGAACACATTGTTTTCAAGAATAGTGTCTCAACTATTTTTTAAAAGACAAGCAACCACATCTCCTAGCCATCACAAAGAAATTGCTCGGCAGTTCCAAGACACGGGCTGAGACCAACTTAACAATTTAGATGTGCTATATCTAAAAGTTACTTGAAACTTTCTCAGTGAGCTAAGCATTTTGAGAAGTCAAATCACCAAAACCTCCTATTTTCCATTTTCTATTTCCAGAGTTTATCCAAAGTTTACAGATTAAATTGAGATGTAGTAAATATGTTGACTGAAGCCATATAAAATTATAACCATATATTATAATGTTCTCTGCCTATTTTTCTCCTGTTTCCTCAACTTCAGATACCTTATTACAGCTATCACAGTGTCTTGATGACCTCATACAAGAAAACAAATATTAAACTCAGAGCAAATGTCTCCAGGGATTTTAATAATAAAGTTTCTAGAAAAAAAAGTGTAGAGAATATGGAGTAAAGGAAGGTAAAATAGAAATAGCCATAATAACAGTAATAATAATAATAATGCTTATGACTAATAAAGGACATGAACTTCTAGATTTAAAAACTTCACAGAGAACAATAAAAATAAGGTTAAAAAAACTTCACAGAGCACTTTGAGTATCACACTAGTAAAAAATTTATTTCAAGACATTTTGATATTTAATAATGCCAAAAAAACTATATATATAATTCTTAGAGAAAATCTAAACACCCTGAACACAACTACATATAGGTTAACATATGGACATATATGGACATATATACATTTCTATGAATATACATATGAAATCAATGGCATGTCATCAGAACTTTCAGCTGTAATGATGGAAACTGAGACAATGAATCAACACCTTCAAAATCTGAGGGGAAAAAAGACTTTAGGCCAAAAGATCTGTACTCATCAAGTGTGAGGGCAAAAGACATTCTTAGATATGATAGGACTCAGAAAAATAACCACCTATACACCCGTTCTTAGACATGTACTGGAAACTATTCTTTAACGATGGGGAAACAAACCAAGAAAGAAGTTGTGTGACCCAGGAAACCAGGAGCACAACACAGGAAAACAGCAAAGGGGAGGCTCAGGATGAGAACTCTGCCCAAGACTAGGAAGTGATTCATGACAAGGGGTTCAGAGAAAAGAAGACTCAGGGATGGAGATTTGGGGGTGGGGGAGAAGACGAAATCAGCAAATATCTGACATCGGCATTTGAGTGATTTCATGAGAACCTTACAGATCTGTTGGAGCAGTTGAATAGACACATGAGGAAGTACAAAAAGGGAAGGAAGCTACAAAGCTATTCATACAAGAATGAAAACATATAAAACTATGGCGTTTGGCTCAGCAGTGACCAGTATGTACAGAGCTATAGCGGTGCAATCGTGAACTAATGGTTTAATTTTAGAAACCATGATAGGGTTGCACTGGGAAAGTGGCTGAGAGGGTGGGACTGTACGAGAGCTAGATAACCTCAATGGTAAATATTGGCTAATGTTGAAAAATATGAAGATGAAGAAGTTAGAGTTTTAAAACATAAAGGTAAAACCCATAAGAAACAGCTAAAGAAATTGAAATTTGGGGGAGTGATGGAAAGAAGTGGGTTCACCAACTGCTGACTCACAATAAAACTTTATACTGCTGCTTGTTTTTTTAAACCAAGTGCATATATTAATTTGGATAAATGATAGCACTGAAAAAACACTGTGAGGTGTAGATTCAGTCCGTCAGAAATGTGAGAGTGTAGAGAAGATGCACTCTTTTCCTATGGAGACAACTATCAAACCAAAAGTCAAACTGCAATTATCTAAGTTCTAATTCTGAACTATTTTGGGAAAGCTCCTTAACCACAAGATAAATAGACCTTGTATCAACTTCTTTACTATCCAAGGAGAGTAGTTCTACCTTGCAAAAAAATATATTCCACGAGAAATGAGAACGTTCCTAATACTGGCTTTCCAAATATATCTTAGGACCAGGAGAAGACTCTCCATACGCAGCCAGTGTGCCCCGAGAGGAAGCCCGGGAAAAAGGACAGGAGGACAGTGCGCACCTGCTGTCTCAAAGCCCAGAGCTGCCCCATGGGGAAGGTAAGCCCAATCGAGTGGGAGTATTCTGAGGCTGATCTGGAGAGTCTGCTGAGGGCTGTCACCAGGACTGTGTGCTAAAGACACCAAGGCATCAGGGCAGAGGCTGGCCTCATCCCCTCTGAACCTCGCAAGGATACCATTTGAGGGAAAATAGAATTCTCTTTCAACCAAATCTTTGAGCCCACCTGCAATCAGCAGTCATGTTCCATCCTTTCAGTCCCTGCTTACATCCAAAATTCCAGCACATGGACAGAGTGAACAATCAATGTTACTACAACACGAGGAATTCCGTGGTCCAAACCATATCCAGCTAAGTAGGACACAGGATAAAGACTCTGGTGTTCATGTGAGCTAACGCATGTACCTGCCTCTGCCAAGCAGAGTCCTCAAGTTCTAGAACTTGAAGATGCCAAGTCCAGTGTGCTTTGGTGAAGAAGAAGTTGTGCTTTCTCCCACAGCTCCCAAACTAGGAGGTTGTTCTGCCCCCACTCCTTAGTTCCCTGGATGCTACAGTGTTTGAAGACCCCTGTCTCCCCTTGTCAGAGACCTATAGTTAGCAGACAGCCTCGTGCTGTTCCAGAACAATCAGTGAGGTTCTATTGCTTGCTGCCTAGAGGCATAACTCTGGAGATAGGAGTTTGGTGAAAAGGAAAGGGGTTGTTTATTTAAAGGTTATATGGTTTGCATATAGTTATATACTATGTCTAGCAAGGGGGCAAAGTCTCCAGTCACGCATGCTCCATACCAGCTCCCTTCTGCCAAGTCACCAGTTGCTCAGCTGCTCCAGGCAACCTCCCTTCGCAGGGAGGGCAAGCTGCCTCCAACCTTCAGTTCTGCCTTGGGGTTTTCTCCCTGCCCCCTGCCTTCTGTTGGCGGTTTGGCCTGACCTCACTGTTACAATATCTCATCATTCTTAGGGCTTTCTATGTTCTTAGTCTTGTGCATTTATTCATCTCTTGTGGTCAGAACAGTAAGCTTTGTAGACCAGGCTCCCACTTTCCACTTTCTGGGGCTGCCAGGTGCCCTCTTTCAGATGACCAAGCTTTACTACATTATTAATAGCTGTCAAAACTCCCATGTTCACAGAACCTCATAGCCTGGCTCTTGTCTAAAGTGGAAAGGGGCAGAGTTATATCATACATGTGATTATCCAGCTAAGCAGAGCACAGGATTGTCAAGAATTTGGCTGGGGGATATAATTAAGAGATGGATTTTTTAAAATATACCTCTATAGGACTGTAAATACTCTGACAGGAGAAGACGATGCTCCCACCCATTCGCTTCAATGGATGGATCCCTAGTGCTTCCCTGTACACAGGTTTTGTGTGTTGTGAATCAGATAAGGCCCCTAAGGTGCAGGAATTCAGAAGCTGTGGGAAGAGACTAGATGAGGATGAGGGATTAAAAGAGTAGAAAGAGGGTTAAACTATTGTACAAGAGAAGTGCTTAATATGTAAGAGAAGGTTGTTTGAGTAGAAATAAATTATATGTAGTTGAAAAAAGTATGTACAGTTTATTAAATAGTTCTGTGCAGGATTTGTGGAGCATCTTCTGTGTTACACCAAAGGCTGTATCAGAGGAAACTGAAAGTGTAAAGACCAAGTTCTGCTGCAAGGATGAAAAAGTGCTGGCAGATCGAAGACAAGGGGATCATTCATTCTCGTGGGGGCGGGGGTCAGGGTGGAAGTGTCAGGAAAAGCTTCACTGAGAATATTGGGTTTTGCACTAGACCTTGAAAATAAGTGGGGTACTGAGGGGCAGAAATGCTAACATAGAGCATTGTAGGCTCATGTCACACCATGAGCCAAAGCGCAGCCACACCGTAGCCGTGTAACTGGAGGCAAATTATTTAGCCTCTGTGTCTTGATTTCACTCTGTCAAAGGGGGACAATAATGCTACCAAACGCTTTGGCTTTGGTGAGGATTAAGTGAGTTAGTACGTGTGAAATGCTAGAATAATACCTGCCACATAGTAAGTGCTCAGTCCACGGTGGCTATTGCTATTGCTGTTGTTTTTCTGTAAGTAAGAAAGTGTAAAATGTCAGTGCTGACAAACTTAGTGACTGGCGTGTTTTCAGGGAGAGAAGCAGAACACTTCCAGAGCAAGTTTCAGGACAACAATTTTTCGTAAAACTGTCACTTACAAATTGGGACTTTTCTCAGTGAATAATAACTCATTTCCTATGTTTCTGATGCAGTAGTTCACATTGGTTCTAGCAAGCATATTTTCAAAACGATGGGCAAGGCAGAGGGCCTTGAATACAGGAAGCTTAGTGGAAGCTTCCCTTGATCAGGCGGTCTTAGGAGCTGAAGGGTCCTTCGGCCTGAGGAAGGGGATGTCTAGTCTACTATTATCTGCCTTGTATAGTTTCACATATAAAAGCAGTACGTTTTCAGCACCTGAAGCTGTTTATTAAGCACTCCATTGTTTCATTTTTTCAATCTGTTGGATAAAATGTGGTGACAAAAATATTGTACTTCATGCAAACTGGAAAGGCAGGTTTCCTTCCAGTACGTTTTATATGGCTCATTATAACAAGGTCCTGTGGGCCTGGTGGTTTTCTGTCTGCACCATAATGTCGAACCAGGCTGCTGCCTGTGTGTCTGTCAGAGGCTTCACCTGGAAACTGTTCCCTGGTCCCCTTTCTGAGTGGCTTGCTCTTTATTTCTCTCTTTGGCTCTCTGTCTCTTCCTCACTCCTTCTCTGTCTCCCCTCACCCCCTCATTTGCTCCTTATCTCCAAATAGTTGGAAAGTTCTAATTCTATAAACACTGCCTTTTCAAGCTGCCTGCTAAAGACCCTTCTAAATGGCAATTCATGTCCCCCCCTGAGTAATGAAGGGGTCTCCTGGGAGCCACAAACAATGAAGCAAAGATCTAGTGGAAAGCAACCCCACTCCCCCTTCTGCTTGGTACTTTACAAATGTTCTCAGCTGGTATTTTCACTCTCTGCTTCTTTACCTCCATTTTTACGTATTCCTCCTCCTTTCCCCATCTATCTCCACTCTCAAAACAGAAGGAATGTCTCCTTAGTCTACCCACATATGTTGTGGTGATGATGATGATGATGATGATGATGTTGGTGATAATGATCACCATAATGTACCTTTTATTTCAGGCATTTTCATTATGATTGATAACATCTGCCAGACTATATTGAGATTGATACAAAAAGTCCCAGAAATGAAATATCCCATGGAAATGTCACTTAACTCTCCTCACCATTAAAATGTTCCTGACCACTACTTATAAAACATACTTGTAATTCTTCATAAGCAGGTATCTTGAAGATCTTGAATCTGCAATACAGTTTTCATATGATAATTGTCAGCCCCTGAGCTAACATAGATAAAAAAATTTAAAGCTTTATTAATAAAACCAGTGTAACATAAAATAGATTTTAAAATAAATCAATAAAGGCGGCAGGGAATGGTGATGGAAGGAAATTTGACTTGGGGGTGGCGAACACACAATACAACATATAAATGATGTATTATAGAATTTACACCTGAAACCTACATAATTTTATTAACCAATGTCACCCCAATAAATTTAATAAAAATAAGTCAAGTTATATCAATGTCATTGAAAGTGCAGATTATTAAAATCTCTGACATATAAACATGTTGAATAACATTTTAACAACTGATATGTTTTAAATTAAGGAAAGTGAGGATAATAATGTTTAAGCTGGAGAAGTGACTGGGCTAGAGTTATAAATCAGAGAAGTGTCAGCATGAAGACGGGGTTCAGCAGCAGGAATACATGAAATCGCTGAGTTAAAGTGAATCCAGGGAGAAGCAAGTAGAGATGAGGATGGAGCCCCAGAGAATATCACCATTACGGAGTGAGAAGAAGAACAATAAAGGAGCCTGAGCTGGAGCAGCGGAGAGGGGAGGAAGCAGAGACAGGAACTGGGAGAGTGTCTACACTCTCTAGAACAGGGGTCCCAACCCCAAGGGTCCATGAAGGGCAGGAACCGGCCACACAGCGGGAGGCAAGAAGCAGGTGAGCCCAGCAAAGCTGCATCCCACTCCCCATTGCTTGCGTTACCATCTAAGCTCCATCCCTCCATCCCCCGCTCCCCATCCATGGAGAAATTGTCTTTCATGAAACTGGTCCCTGGTGCCAAAAAGGTTGGAGACAGCAGCTCTAGGAGACAAAGGGGACAAGCCTGATGTCACTGATACTTCTTCCAAATCCAATTACAAGAAGTTACAAAAGAAAATAAATACCAAATAAATAAAATTAAAACTACCAGTTGCACTGTCAATGAAAGATTTAAAAAAAAGAAATGTTTCTGCTAACTTAAATATTGATGAGTATAGATTGAGAAATGGTGTAGAATTTGAACTTGGCTGTTGAGACTCCTGCCCATGCGTGTACGCGTCCTGCTTAAGCTCCTCCCCTTGGGTGTGCACAGGCCCTGTGAGCGAGATGGATCTCACCTCTGGGATTCAGTTATGTTATGTGGCAAAGAAAACAGCCACTAAAATTTTTCTTTTAGATAAAATATCTCTAAGGATAATGTCTGTTTTCAATGAAGTCAATGAATGTTACATCTGATTTTTATACAAATAGATGAGCATAATTTCTATAGAGCAAAAAATCTTGAGACATAATATTTAATAATCCTGACCCATGATATGCCAAGCATATCAAGTAAAGAGATTCAGTAAGTCTGAAGTAGGGCATAGACAATATTGCTGTAAAACTCCATACATAAGTCTGATGCGCACTCTCAGCTGAGAGCAACTGACTTAGGAGGTAGGTACTACGCTGAAATAAAGAAGGGAGGTGATGGTCAAGGAAAAGTTGAAACAGTAACTGCAATGATAACTGATAACATTGTGCTGACAACATCAGCTCATCACAGACAACAGCAGGACTCACAAACGCAGAAAACCCGCCACAGCTGTTTCTTAGAGTTTTAATCAGTGTTATCCCTGAAGGTTAAAATATATGTGGACAGAGAAGATACGGACAAATCCCCAGGAATTTCCTTTAAAGCATTCAATTTCTGGTAAATTTATATTAACAAAATTTACCTGTAACAAAGTTAACTTAGGAATGGCTGAGCGTCTCTCCTGATTCGGCAGTTCTCCCCCTGCAGCTCGTCAAACCTCGTCAGGTCCAGCACCTCTCTTCTTATGAGGTGAAAGAACTGATTTGTAATTTTCAGGGGCCATCTTGGAAATCTCAAAGACAGTTTTAAGTATAAAAGGTAGCTTAAATTTTTTGTTTTATTTTTTAGATATTTAGGACCCAATTTTGGGAAGATAATTTTTTTAAAAATTATCAGGAAATTTGGACACTTGGTTAAGTCACCCATGGGTGTCTTAGAAACATCACTTGGTTGTCTATTTAAATCATAGTGACAGTAAAATATTTTTAAAAATAAACTTAGATGGTAATATTATTGCAAAGAACTTTAGCTGTTTTACAAGTGAAAGTGAAGAACCTTTGTTTTTTGGCTTCCCTGTGTATAACCAAGGATTCAGGGCGGAGGAGACTTCTGGGAGGATGGGTCGGGAGGGAGAAAACCCAGAGCGGTTTGGGGTGGACTGAGGAGGAAGACAGATGGCCACAGGGCTTGCGGTCTGGGCGGGGACCCAGCACGTGAAGCGACGTGGGATTAGCCGGACTCAAAATTCCAAACGGAGCTCTGGTGTCGAGTTGCTCTGGCAGGAGCAAAAGTGGACTGTGGAGTGGGCCTGTCACACACTGGAGGACCTGGACAGTTACAGCCAGATCAGAGCAAGGCTGAAACAGACCAGCATTTAGAGAGGTTGTGTGGTTAACACTTAATACATTTGTGTGAGAAAACTTAAATCGGAACAGCCTGTACATTTTTTTTTCCTTAGGACTCTTTTAATCTCTTTTTAAAACTTTGACCTGACATACACCATTTGTTTTTAAGGCTGCAATGTTTGTTTATTTCTATAGCAATTTCTGAGGACTCGTCTACCTTTTATCTCTCTGCTGACTGAATTAAATAAGTAATAAAAGTCAGAAATATAATTCCTGCTTGAAGAGTACCCTAGGAAAAAATAATAATAAAAGCCCTTTCCAGAGTGTCAACCTAATGCCTTTGGATAGAAAACGTGATTTTGGCCCCGAAGCTCAGCAATCGGGCTGCAGCTGCACCCCACCAAGACATCAGGAGCAAAATGGAGAAACTGTCACTGGATGCTTCCCCAGATCGGGATGTCTGGCACTCTGTATGTGGAACATCTGCACAATTGATTGACTTCTTCGTGTGGATATTTTGGCATCATGATACCAACAGCCTCGGAACCCTTCCTTTCTCGCTGCTAATTTGGACAAAACACACACACACACACACACACACACACACACACACACACACATCAGTGCCTGATGTGTGAAAGACAGGAGGGGCTACAATCGCATATTCAAACCGTCCCATTGTATCTTCACCTTTCCTCCATCTTGTCACTTCAATCCTTCCAAAGATTCTATCGTCCTGGTGATGCAGGCCCAGGATGTTGGAGGCTGGGAGGAGGAGGAAGTGGGAGAATCTGCAGGGTCACTGGGCCATCCCCAGTGTAACCTGCTTGTCCATAATGGAAGAAGAGACTTTTGTGACCACACCAGAGAGTGTGAGTTAGCGGAGGTGGAGAATACGAGAGGTTTTCTGGAAGAGCCCTCAGGATCTTGTTCTGTTCTGGTGCATGAACCTACTTCACACACTGAGTCAGGTGACGCTCAGTCAGTGCGTGTATAGGGAGCTCCCGCTACGAGCTCCTTTGGAGTTTGCAATCGGTGAGAGTCAGGACTTACAACAGGAAAGGATGCATGACACAGAACTGAAGCTCTGTGGCAGACTGCAGACTCTGAATGTTCAGAAATGATGAACGACAGTAAAAACTGAGGATGCTAGAAAAGGCACATGGAGAAAAGAATTTTGAATTGGGGCTTGAAGGATGACCAGGATGTGATAATGTGGAAAGAAAATATTCTGTAACAGACTCAAAAGAAGCCCCCAAATGGTTAAGTTATGAGCCTGACTGAAGAAGAGTGATGTGTGGTCAAGTGCTGGAGAGGAAGCGGGGAGGCTCCCAGGGGCCAGGTTCCAGGTCCCCGTAAGGCCATACGGCACGGGGAACCGTGTCGGCCGGCTCAGCAGAACTCAGACTGTCCCGTCTCTGTGTCTTCTACCACACCTTCCCTTGAACTGAAGTGTGGCACAATGATGGAAGCTTTCCAAGACTTAAATGCCACAATCAGGACCTACAGACTAACCCTTTAAACTACATTTTCTGCTAATCTTTGAGAGAGGGAAAGGATATGACCTAATTCAAATATAAAAGCTACAATGATTGTGAATGCACCTCATTAAATGAATAAAGTATACAGATAATTTTATTGCACATTTACTGCAGGCCAGGCACTGCGCTAGGCTCCTGGGATTCCTCCATGAGCAAGAGAAGCAAGAGCCCTGCAAGATCATTTCACCCAGTGCTAATTGCTTTGAAGATGACAAGGTGACGGGACAGTGACTGGGCAAGACAGGCTGGTCATTCCAGAGGGGCTCCCTGAGGTTGTGAGGCCTGAGCAGAATCCTAAATGAAAAGAAGGGGCAAGGCAAGGGAAGGCCAGAACACTCCAGGAGTGGGAGGAGCAAGGTGACGGCCCTGAAGAGGGGACAGCTTAGCAAGCTCTAACCCACAGCTTGAAGAGGGATTTTGTCTTTGGATGTAAGTTCATTTTAAGGTATGCCAATAGGAATCTGGCAGAAGAAAATTTAACTTTTTTATTTCTATTCTCGGAGACTTTTCAAAAATATAATTAAGTCCATCCTTACAAGACCCATAATAAAGGGATAAATTTATAAGAGCAAAGAGAACAGAAAGTAGACCAATGCTGAACAAAGTTTCAAAAAATATCTGGAAGATGGGGAGAGGACGGAAGCCCAACGACACGTAAAACTGAGGGAGGAGGGATGTGGGGGGTGGGGACAGCCGCCAAGGGAGCGAAGAGAATCGCCCTCCCAGACGGAGACTCGGAGGCCGGCCTTGTACACGTTCCATGACTGCACTGGCCAGCAGCCCACATTCCCTTCTCTTCTTCCTTCCTCCATGGAAAAGACCCTGGAGATCAATGTTAAAGGTACATTGGGGTAAAAAGCAGGACCTGGAAACAGACTCAAATGGACTTTAGGAAGATCAGCATCTATGGATAGAAAGAATATTTGGTTTTGAAGACAAGAGAGTATGGCCAGAGCTAGAAGAAAAAGTATTCCATTGCAGGAAGGGACTTTTATGGTGGTGCTGTGGTGATTATTTTTCACACAGGACAGGACTGAAGATGTTGAAACGCCAATGAAAAGTAACCATTGGAAGGGACCTTCCTAACCAGTGTTCCTGCTTCCAGGCTTCCCTCTCTTTGCCTGTCTTGGTTAAGCTTACCTAATTTTCTAAAGCTCAGCTCAGAACACACTGGACTATTTCCTACAGCTCCTTAGTAGGGACCCTAACCTGCTGTCGTTACACCTCTCCTGGTGCCCCTTCAGGTATTAAAATATCCACTTCACATTTCTAGCCCTGAAAGTGCCAGTGCACTTTGGGCTGCATTTCAGTGTAGCTTTCTCTTACATTCTCCTTGAGGGCAAGCCCTTGAACTTATTTCTTGTTCATGTTTATTTCACACTCTAGCCACCTAATAGATACTTAGTGAGTCTTTGTTGATTCTTCCTCCCCACAGTTATTACTTTTCCTAATGTCATTTGTTAAACAGTCAGCCACATCCCCACTTCCCACTCACCACACATTCTGGCCACTGCACCCCACTCACCGGGGAAATGCTGTTTGGAAGCTCGCCCAAAAGTTCTTCACAGTTAATTCAGAGAACACTTTACAGGCTTTTTACTGCACATCACATTTCAGCAGCATTTGACTCTGCAGACCACAACTTTTCCTTGAATAATCCCTCCTCTTGTCTTCAATGCCACTTCACTTTCCTGGCTTTCTTCTGACCTCTCTGCTTCTTTTCAGTTGAATTTTCAGGGTTTTTCCCCCTTCCCTTCCCTTCAATGTCATGCTCAGGGCTCTAGCCCAACTGCTCTTCTCTTCCTGTTCTGCCTGCGCTACCTGGGTGTGCCCACCATGCCAGAGTCACCAAGTCCTTCTTTCTCTCCAGCCTGGATTTCTCTCCTGAGTTGAGTGCCCGACCAGCAAGTATAACTGTTTCCCTGGTGCCCTGCTTTGGACACCACAATCAGACTTCAAATTTAACATGTCCCCAAAGTAAACTCACCATGGGTATCTACTCCTCTGTCACCACCCCTGCCATCACAAACCATTTTATCCTCTACTCTTTCCTATCTCAGTAAGTTAACCTCCCAGCCCGCTAATTTCTGAAATCAGATTTTCATCTGGGCACCATCCTTGATTATCAAAAGATTAGTCAACTTGTGAACCTTGCAGAGGAGTGGTACCCTTAACAGTGACTGACACTTTCAGGAAAATTTTTGTATTGTTTGGTTTATTTCCTTGAAACAGATGAGGGAAGAGTGATTTATTTGGAACAGACAGGTTGAGTTTGAAGTCAGAGGGGTATCTGTGTGAAGAAATGTTGACTGGACATTTGGAAATGTAGGTAGTGGAGTTATAAAGAGATTTTAGAGTGAAATTAGATACACAGAGACAATAATTGAAGCCATGTGAGAAAATGAGATCATTACGGGAAAGAGCGCAAGTTGTGGGAGAGGTCATAACTCTTTTGAGGCTGATAGGACTTTACACATTATCTTGTACAATTTTTTGTACTTGAAAATTATATTGAGACTAAGAGAGGAAGAGAGAGAAATTAGATTCTGAAGGACTATTTACTTGGAAGGTCTCTGGTGTCAAGTTAAAGTTTCAAAGCTCAGACCAAAAAAAGATTCAGAGCGCGTTGACTCTACTAAAGTTAAGAGCCTCAGATTCAAACCAACGTTGTTGTTGGCAGCACAGAGAGCCAGAAAGAGCTTGGATCTTTTACGAGTTCTATGAACCAATAGATAAGAAAGCCCTAACTCTCACCCTACTTCCAGATTTCCCGTAACATGAACCAGTGTCTCCCCTTACAGTGTCAGCCAGTTTGATTTGTTCCTCACTGTGACTGACAGTAAGTGCTGGAGCTCTGGGCTCACTGCAGCTGACAGTGCACATCTCTTCCCAAATCTGTGTTCAGTCACATCATGTTGTTAGCTTGAAATGAGCCGTGATGGGACCGTGTACAACTTGGAAATCAGCAAATGATGTGAACTGGGGGGTTTCCTCCACTGAAAACCTGGTTGTTAAGCATTTTCCAGAACATCACTGGTTACAGCCAAAAGCATCCTTAACTGATACACATGTTGAATAAAAAACTGCTAGTCAGTGTTTGTCACTTAATTCACTTGGAAAAGTATCACTTAATGTCATGTAGCTGTAAATGTCATGTTACTACAATCTACCTCTCTACACTTTGTAATAGAATGTTTAGCATTAATTGGGAGATCAGAAATCTGGGTGTTTGCATTTCCTTGGAAGAATGTAAACTGTAATTGAAAAAAATTAATAAAAAAATAACTAATTTGCTATTGAAAATTTTTTAGGTCATAAGGCATGTGAGGAACTGTTCCATATTAAAGAAGACTAAAGAGACATGATAACTAAATGTAATGGTGAACTTGAACTGGATCTTAGATTAGAAACTGAACCAGAAAAATGACATCAGTGGGACATTTGGACAAATCTGGAAAAGGCTTGTGGATTATACAGTATAATTGTATCACTGTAGAAGTCTAGATTTTGATAATAGTACTGTCATCATATAAGCAGATGCTCTTGTTTTTAGGGAATCCACACTGAAATGCACAGTAGCATGTTTTAAAGTAGAGGGGAGTCATGTCCTCAAATTACTTTCAAATGTTTCAGAAAAATATGCATGTATAGAGAGAGGTGTATCATTTATAGAGATACAGACAGAAGAGTGAGAGGGAGAAGAAGAGTATGTAAAAGTACTGTAGAAAATCCGAATTGATGGTATACAGGAAATCTTTATAGTACTTTTGCAACTTTTTTGCAAGCATCATGTTATTTTTAAATTTAAAAAACCTTAAATTTAGAAGAAAGAGCACTGATGCCTTCCCACTCCCAGGCGTTCTGACTGACTTCATCTAGGGTGAGGCATCAGGGCTGAGCCTCCCTCCACTGATTCTCCTGTGCGGTCAGGCTGAGCGCCCCTGGCTTATACAGACCCTGGTGCCTCGATATGCAGAACCTCTAAGCGACCTTCACTTATGTCACTTGTGGGAGTGAAGGGTATTGGGACTGGAGATTTAAAAAAAAAGCACCTCTGAGAACAGCAGTGTATGAGGGTCTAACGTACAGATATCTCCAGGGCCTGTCAAGTCATACACTTTTGTAACGCAGGAGAACACAAGATAACAGGGAGTGGTGGGAATGTGTCTGGATTTCAGGCAGATAGTTCAGACTTTGAAATACTCTCCTGTGCAATCCAAAACTGGCAGGTTGATTAGAGGGCACTGGGTCATCGGTTTGGAACATCTGGCCCTGGAAGAACAAAGAACGGTGGTCATAATTTGCAGGCACAGAAATTAGACAGTGTTTAGAGTCCTCTGAAAATAGCTCTATTGTGGACCAGACACTATATTTAGGCCTTAGGTTTATAGCAAATTTAAGAAAAGTATATGTTTAAGATAAATTTGGAAATAAGAAAATAAACATTTGATAACTATTTCATTAGGCTAACTTTGGCTGCAAATTACACAAAACCTCAAGGTAAACTGGCTTAAACAATAAGGCAATTTAGTATCTAACCCAGCAGCCAGTCTAGCAGCTTAACAGTGTCCTTGGGGAGTTACGTGCTTCCCATCTCCCTGTCCCACCTTCTTTAGTGGGTCACTCGGGCCCTCTGGCTCGCTCTCCTTATGGACCCGGAGGGCAGCAGAAGCTCCGGGCCTCACATTCAGATGTGGCAACCATCCTTTCTTGCTCTTACCTCCAGGAATAAGGAGATCTTTTCCAGAAACCTTTTCCCCTGTGTCCCAATGCCCTAAATTGGGTCACATGTTCATTCCTAAGCTGCACATTGGAAAGAAAATAGGACTTCCAGGCTGGGCTTAGACGAAACACTATCTGCCTGGAGGACGGGGTCACCACTGCCTGAGACACGAGGGAGACGGGGTGGGTGCTGCCACAACGCCGGGTGGAGGTGGGGCGTGAGCGTTAAGTAATCAAATAGCAGAGTCTGCAATAACAAACCATTTTTCATCAGACATTTCTCTGAGATTAAGTCAGACTTTTACATAAAACAGTGGACTGTGTAAACACTCAATCTAAGTAGAAAGGCTCTGAAAAAAGCAACTTAGAAACTGAGAGATGTGGAAGGTAGTTAAAAAGCAGAAGACCAACCTGGACAGTTGGCTCCACGTTCACTAGCTGAATGACCTTGATCAAGGAATTTAATTTTTCTAGACCACATTTATTTTTTTCACCTAAAACCACAAGAGTTGGACTGGATGGTTCCTACAATAAGATCACTTCCAACATTAATAGCCTGTTAGCCTGTAATCATTGTTTACGCAGCTCTTTATAAAGTAAATAAAATGAACAATGTGGTATTTGGGGGGGATGCCTCTCAGAGTGCATAATTCCACAGTGCAGACACAAAAGAAGGGAAAGGCAAATGCTTTAAAAGCCTCATCGTGACTCCTCAGTTTTTGTCAAGCATGTCAAGAGCCTGGAAGTTGTCACTTCATTCTAATAACAAGTAAAAAGCTGAACAAACGGGAAAATCAACAACTCTTCTTGTCTCCGTCAAGGGCAATCTTCTGCACCTAAGACTGGAGAGACAGACAGGCAGATACAGAGAACTGTAACTTTCTGGAATAAAAAAAATACCTATGAATAGGGAGCAGAAACCTTCTTTGAGCTAGTGCCAGGGCAGGAAAACTTAACAACTGACAAATTGCTAAAGGCTCAAGGTGGACAGCTCCAGCAGGAAAGGCCCGCCATCACAGGGGAGCGCCCCCACCGCCCCCATGCACACGCATGTGGGCGAGTTCTACCTCCAAGGGCTCCACCAGGTTCTCACGGTGCAGATCCGGAGTGGAGATCAGAGGCATCCCCACCCGCACCGTGCTTCCTGCAGATGGAGGGGGGAAGTAATGTTTTGAAATACTCCAGGGTATTCTGTTCTTCATAGGAAGTCTATCCTCAAGAGAGAAACCTTTTTTTTTTTAATTTAAAACATCATTTATCATCCCACCACCTGCACATATTTACTAGTAAGAATTTGGTATGTTACACACACACACACGGGTATCACAAAACATTATACTTGCCCTCTTATATCCTGCTTTTAAATCAGCACATTTCAAATACTTTGCCTTGAGAATGTTTTTGATCACCATGCAAAAGCTAAGCAGTACTTCACTGCCCATACAGATCATATTTTACTTAAATAATCCCATAGCCTTAGGCATTTTATTTTTCTCCCTGTTTTTGTTTCTTGATTGTTTATTCTAATACAGTTTTCCTAATGAGAAACTGTTATACCAGAGCATAAACTATTGAAATTTTATCAGGGCCTGACTGACCAAGGGGAGAGAAATAACTAGCTCTAGCCTTCCATGTGGGAGAAGGAAAATACCCAACTGCAGCCAACTCTCTCCATCCTCCACCAGCTAAAGGGGGTGGAAACCAAGATGCACTTGCAAAATTCACAGCTGGGGGGCACAGGCTCACTACAAGAGGGAAACCTAACCATGAGATGAAAGAATGTTTCTCCCCACCCCCACCCCCACATTCTACCACTATACCATTAAAGGCCCATTTACCAGAACACCAGTACATCACATCAGCTTCCAACAAAAAATTATAAGGAAAACTAAAAGGCAAAAAACAGTGCAGTTCAAATAGAGCAAGCATTAGAGCCAGACTCAGACATGACAGGAATGTGTACTTATCAGAACTGGGAATTCAGAACAACTAGGATTAATTTTTGAAGGGCAGTAACGGATAAAGTAGATAACACACAAGAACAGATGGACAATGTAAGCAGAGGGATGAAAGTCTGAAGAAGAATCAAGAAGAAATGATGGGGATCAAAAACGCCGTCACAGAAGAGTGTATTTGATGGGCTCATCAGTAGACTGGACACAGCTGAGGAAAGAATCTGAGCTTGAGGCTATGTCAAAATAAAGTTCCAAAATGGAAAAATAAAGAGAAAAAAGACTGGGGAAAAAAAAAGAACAGGATACAGGATATCCAAGAACTAAGGGACAACTACTCATACTCATAAGGAGAATACCAGAGGGAAAAGAAAGAAAAAGGAACAGAGAATATTTGAAGCAATAATGACTAATAATTTCTCCCTGATTAATGTCAGATATCAAACTCCAGATCCAGGAAGCTCAGAACACCAAGAAGTTAAATTCCTAGAACAGTATACCTAGATATATCATAATTCAAACTGCAGAAAATCAGAAATAAAGAAAAAGTCTTGAAAGAATCCAGATGGAAAAATATCTTACTTATTTAGGAGCAAAGCTAAGAATTACACCTGATTTTTCAGAAATCACACAAGTTAGAAGAAAGTAGAGTAAAATTTTAATTTTTTATTTATATTTAATTGAATTTATTGGGGTGACGTTGGTTAATCAAATTATACAGGTTTCAGGTACAATCTATAACACATCATCTATATATTGTTTTGTGTGTTCACCACCCCAGGTCAAGTCTCCTTTTAAATCAGAGTGAAATTTTTAAAGTGTTGGGATTGGAAAAATACCAACTTAGAATTCTGAAGCCCACAAAACTATCCTTCAAAAATGAAGGAGAAGTAAAGACTTTCTAAGACAAACAAAATTTGTTACCAGTAGGCCTGCATTGCAAAAAATGATAAAGAAAAAAGTTCTTAGGAAAGAAGGAAAATTATATAGATCAGAAACTCAGATTTGCATAAAGAAAGGAAGAGCATTCAGAAGGAATAAGTGAAAGTAAAATCAAAACTTTTATTTTTCTTATTCTTAACATTCTTGGTCTTAACTGATCTGATAACAATTTGTTCAAAGTAATAGTATCAACAATATATTTAAATATGTATACTTCTATATAAGTGATATGAACAACAGCAACTCTATAAGAGAGGGGAGGGAGGAATTATGATCATTTTGTTATTATAAGGCACTGAACTATCCATGAAACGGTATGGTACAGTGTTATTTGAAAGTGAGCTTGGATTAATTGTATATTGAAAGCCCTAGGACAGCCACTTTGCTTTTTTTAATAAAGTAAAAAATATATACATAATTGATATACTAGGATAGAAGAGAAAACTTAATCATGTAAAATGTTCAGTTAAAACCACAATGGGTAAAAAAGAATAAAGGATAAAAATAAAAATAAAGAAAAAAAGATGAGTACAAAGCAATAACAAATATGCTAGATGTTAATCCAATTATATCAGTAGTCACTTTAAACAGCAATTGTCTAACTATACTTATTAAAAGACAGAGGTTGCCAGAATGGCTTAAACAAATAAAACCCACCTATATTTTGTCTACAAGAAATCTATTTTAAGTATAAAGATACATATTGACTAAAAATAAAGGGATGGAGAAGATATAACATGCTAGCATCAATCAAAAGAAAGAGTGAGTAACTGTATTTATTTTAGACAGAGAAGATTTCAAAACAAGGAAA
This sequence comes from Trachops cirrhosus, assembly GCA_028533065.1. Classification (NCBI taxonomy): domain Eukaryota; kingdom Metazoa; phylum Chordata; class Mammalia; order Chiroptera; family Phyllostomidae; genus Trachops; species Trachops cirrhosus. Next base: position 42,039,172 of record CM052539.1, read on the forward strand.
GTAATGGGGGATGAAGAGGGGCATTACATAGTGATAGAGGGACTAATTCTCCAAGAAGGCATAGCAATCCCTAATGTATATGCACCAGACAACAGACAGTTAAAATACATAAGGCAAAAATGGATAGAACTAACTGTATGGAGAAATAAATTATTACAGTTGGAGACTTTGAAATTCTTCTGAGAATTCTTTGAAATTCTGTCAAAAATGGACAGATCCAGTTCTGACCAGTGTAGCTCAGTGGATTGAGGATTGGCCATGAACCAAAGGATTGCCAGTTCGATTCCCAGTCAGGGCACATGCCTGGGTCATGGGCCAGAAACCCAGCAGGGGCCACATGAGAGGCAACCACATACTGATGTTTCTCTCCCTGTCTTTCTCCCTCCCTTTCCCTCTCTCTAAAAATAAATGAATAAAACCTTTTAAAAAATGGACAGATCTGGCCCTGGCTGATGTGGCTCAGTGGATTAAGCGCTGGCCTGAAAACCAAAAGGACACTGGTTCAATTCCAGTCAGGGCACATGCCTGGGTTGTGGGCCAGGTCCCCAGTTGTGAACATGCGAAGGGCAACCATTGATATTCCTTTCACACACAGATGTTTCTGTTTCCCTCTCCCCCTCCCTCCCCTTCTCTCTGAAAATAAATAAATAAAATATTTTTAAAAAATGGACAGATCCAGCAGGTAGAAAATCATTGAGGACCTAGTTAAGCTCAGCCACACCATCAATCAACTGGATTTAATTAACATCTATAGACAACTCCATCCAAGAGCAGCAGAACACATTCTTCTAAAACTCACGTGAAACATTCACCAAGACAGACCACATTCTGTTGCACAGCATAGCCAACTTTTCCAGTTTTATTGAGATATAACTGATGTAAATCACTGTGTAGGTTTGAGGTGTACAGTACAATGATTTGATTCATGTGTATTGTGAAATAATTACTATAAAAATTTAGTTAACATCCATAATCTCATATAGATATAAAAATAAAAAAATGTTTTATGAAGAGAACTCAGGATCTACTCTCCTAGTAGCTCATATATCATACCGCAGTGGTAACTGTAGTCATCATTTTGTCTCTATATGCATAGTACGTATTTATCTTGTAACTGGAAGTTTATACCTTTTGACACCTTCCTCCAACTTCCTCTCCCCCTTTCCCCACTTCTGGTAACCAAAAATACGATCTCTTTTTCTACAACTATTTTTTTTAAGATTCAGTGTACAAGTGAAGTCATAGAGTATTTGTTTCTCTGTCTGAATGTTCTTAGGGCCCATCCATGCTGTCGCAAATGGTAGGATTTCCTAGTTTTTTTGGCAACAGTTTTAAAATAGAAATAATTACAATGTCTGCTCTCAGACTACAGTGGAATTAAATTAAAAAACAATAACAGAAAAATAACTGAAAAATCCCAATATATTTCGAGATTAAACAATATACTTCTAAATTAAGGCTGTTTCAACATTCAAAAATTACTCCATCGCACCAACAGGCTACAGAAAAGAAAAATTGCATGATCACATCAATAGATGCAGAAAAGGCATTTGACAAAAATCCAATACCCACTCATGATAAAAACTCTAAGCTAACAAGGAATAGAAGAGAACTTCCTCAACTTAATAAATAATGCCTACCAAAAGTCTACAGTTAACATACTACTTAACATCAAAAAACTAGAACCTTTCCCACTGAGATCAGGAGCGAGGCGAGGATGTGCCCTCTCTCCACTCCTTTCAACATCACACTGCAAGTCCAAGCTCAAGCAGTAAGACAAGGACGTACAATGAAAGGTGTATTGATTGGGAAGGAAGGAATAAAACAGTCTTTTTTCTAGATGATATGTTTGTCTGTGTAGAAAATCCAACAGAACTGACAAAAAAAGTGGAATTAGTAAGCCATTATAACCAGGCTACAGGATACAGAGCTAAATGTATCCTGTACAGCAGTCAATTGCTTTCCTATGTAAGTGGAATTTGAAATTGAAAATACAATACTATTTACATTAGCAAACCCTCAAACTAATATTCTTAAGTATAAGTCTATATGTATACATGATCTATATAAGAAAATCCATAAAACTTTAATTAAAGAAATAAAACTAAATAGAAAGATACTCTGTGTTCATTCATAAGAAGACAACATTGTCAAGATTTTATTTCTTCCCAACTTGACTGTAGATTCAACCCAACCTCAATCTCTCGGCAAGTTATTTTGTGAATATTGACAGACTGATTCTACAGGTTATGTGAGAGGCAAAAGCCCCACAATAGCCGACACAGCAGTGAAGGAGGAGAACAACGTTGAAGGGCTGATGTTACCTGACTTCCAGACTTACCGTAAATCTACAACAAAACAGCTCAGTAGTTGTGAAATAGACAAATAAATCAATGGAACGGGTGGAGCGCAAGGGATTTTTAAGGCAGAGAAACTACTCTGTAGGACGCTATCATGAAGGATGCATGCCATTATATATTTGTCAAAACCCATAAAAAACACAACCCCACATAAACCCTGTGAGCTCCGGGTGACAAGGGTGTGCCTGTGTGAATTCACCCAGGACAACAAATGTCCCTTTCAGGTGTGGGGTGCCAACAGCGGGGAGGCCGTGTCAGGGCAGGGGACAGATGAGAAATTCTGTACCTTCAATTCAGTTCTTCTGTGAACCTAAAACTTCTCTTTGAAAAAATCTGTTTAAAAAGGCATAATTATTGCTGGGGGAAGGGGATATAAAGGGGCTAAATGGTAATGGATAAAAATACAATAAAGATTAAATTAAAAAATTTTTAAAGGAAAGAAAAAAGTAACATCAGCTGTTACTAATTAGCTTTTGCCAAATATTTGAGAAACAATTTGCTTAAGAAGAGTGATTGAATCAGCTTACAACACAGTTCTATATATAAAATAGCCTAAAACACAATAAACCACCTTACTACACAGTTCTGTATATAAAATAGCCTAAAACAAAATAAATATTTAATTTTTGAAAAAAGAATAATTAAAGCTAACTCTGCCAGACTCAGATATAAATTTTGTATAACAAAATAGTAATTTTTCTCTTTCTGACTTCAGGCCTTGTCTGTTACTTTCTTCTGGAATCTCATAATGAATAGATTTGTCTGGGAGTTTGAGGAGCAAGAAAAGTTACCTGCAAGTCTATCTGAAAGGAGACAAAATTTCCATTTGCATTTCACCAGCCTCCATGAACATGGGCAAATTCTCCAAACTCTTTCTTACCAAGAGGATGTTTGGATTTTTTTTAAAGGTAAGCATCTAATTACCTATTTTCTTTAAAAAGAACAATTTAGATATTTCTTGTTCTTAAGATGTTACCATTGAACAAATAACATGATTTCTGCATCTTAAAATATATGCGAAACTGCATGAGCAAGGTTAGTGCTGACATCTACTGTTAAAACCTGAGTGTGAATCACTTCCCCACAAGCACCGCTTTGTGAGGAGGTGGGCTTTGGCAGCAATAGTTGCGGATGTAGGAGTGGCTGTAAGACAATAATACCCAAAGCTCCATTATGCTGAAAAAGGAACAAGGGAATCACTTGACACTTTGTAAGCTAAACGTTAAAGATTCTGGAGGCAGAAGATAAATTAATGTCAAGAGGGATTTTGTAATTCTCATCCAGGAGACTTCCTAAGGCTCTGGCGTCTTCAACAAACTTCCCACTCTATTTCCTTGTAATGTTTCTGTCTCTGGACTTTTGAAGAAAAAGTAGACTTGGTTCCTGGGTTTCAGAGTAATCCTTAGGGGAGAGAGAGAAAAAGGGAGAATAGAAAACTTCCCTGACCTTGGTCTTTCTCCTGCCCTGAGGCTGGCTATCTACCTTTTGTTTTAGTTATCTTCATCTTCCTCTGGAAAGATTTCCACCCCAATCTGGGAAAGAGCTATTGAATTATGTCACTGTGCCTATTTTTAAAGGTGTGCGTTCTGTGAGGTCTCACACTCCATCACCTCACAATTACTTATGTGTCTCATTAACAGCTATTACCTAGACTGGCGACACAAGACCCAAGGTGGAACTTCTTCCAGTCAAAGAGGAGCACACGTACCCTCACTATGTGCAGAACAAACCAGCTGTGCCCTCACTATGTGCAGAACAAACCAGCTGTGCATCGCAGCTGTTGTTAGGCAAGGACTTCCGTAACAATGGAGAGGCACTGTCAGTACCTGATGTCTGTTCATCATAGCTGTCAACCGGGGCTGGGGGGGACAGACAGGCATGAGAGGATGGACAAGAGGACTTGGGACTCTTAAGGGAGATTATCAACCTCATGCCAGCACACATGTGACCGAGCTGTGTGGTCCTCTGGTCTTGCTCTCACATTCTCTCCCTTGCTGTTGCTTATCTGACGGATGCACACGCTCTCAGAGCAATGGGCTCGTTCCTAAGCACTGTGAAGAACTAACTGCGCTCCCACTTGGGGAACACAGAGAAATCAGTGACAGTTTCGCCCTCTTCATGTTTTCAAGACAATTCAAGTAGCCTAATTTAACTGTACTTTTCTTTCAGGTTTTCAGTTTACTGTTGTTTGAATATTTAAAATGAAATTCATTTTTTAAAAAATTGTCGGTGGTAGCCAACATCCTTTGTGGAAGATCTAAATAAGCTAAAGTGCTTGTGTTCTTCTGGGTAAAATGATAAAAATACTTCTTTTATTCATACAGATATGCTTGAAACACTCTTTGTACAACTGCTCTTATTTAGTTGGCGTTTTGGAACTCACAATAAGCTATAACACTGTTTCAAGTCTGTGTCATAGAAGTCCCTTTTATGTTCATGAAAGTGGAAACTTTACAACACACGACAGGAGTAGGCTTGGCGAGCTGATCGGCCGTCTGCACCCCTGTGATGCTGTTGTACGTGGTGGTCAGCATGGTGCAGCCGTCAGAGCCACAGTTCACACTGGGGCAGCAGGCATCCTTCTTGGGCGTGAGCAGAGAGGGGGCCGGAACTGCCTGGCTGCCGGCAGTGTTCCCTTTCCTGATGAGGAAGTGGGGCAAGGGCAGAGCAGCCATGTCCATCCAGTGCCTACTTAAATCACGGGGTCCAAACGTGATTTCTTAGATCCATCTGTGACTCAAGACTACCCATTCGATATGTGTCCTCTTTAGCACATAAACACTCTGTGTGCAAAGTCCAGTTCGAATGAACATCAAGGGCAGCCGTGAGGAAAAAAGTGACAAAGGTGCAACATGTAGTGTGAGAGGTGTGTGTGTGTGTGTGTGTGTCTGTCTGTAATGGAGGGACAGATGCCATCAGAATTTAGCTTGGGAACTTGGGGAGCATTGTAGTCATCTTTTCCTTTGTCAGTGCTCTTAAATAAACTATGGGGCCTAGGATGATTTCTCGGATCAGCTAGTCTCAGGATAACTGTGGGAGTTCGAAGAGGGCACAGGAGGAAAGTGAGCTGCTGGTGCCGCTCGGCCCGCTAGGAACGGACTCGGTGCTCACTGACCTGAGAGGTGAGGTTGTGACCGTCTGTAGGAGGGCATGTGTCTTCCCTACATACTAAGAAGTATAACAAATTGTAGGGATGACTGAATGAGAGAATCTGGCTCTTCTACTTTCTGATTTGCTAACGGTTTTCTCTCTAAATGCCAAAATCCTTTTTGAGTCTTCTCTTATGAAAATTATTTATGAAACACACAATTTTATTCCTTGCCCTAGCAAATAGTGTTCTGAATATATGTTCAAAGTCTGTTATAGTTCAACAACACAGTTTTCAACTGTGAGCAAATGAACATGTTCAAGAACATTAAAATCTCCTTAGCAGTTGATATGATTGTTTGCTTGTAACACTTTCCCATAAAATTAGAGCGCTGACAGTGAAAGGCACAAATCTGATTATTTGAAGGTTTCTATTTTGGGGGTTATTATTATTGTAGACTTCTTGCCCTGTTCAGGAACTTGAGGTAAACTTCAAGCACACATGTTTTCTGAAACTGAAATAATGACTACTTCCTAGGTAAACAGGGGTTCAAAATGCTTTTGCTTTCATTTAGGTCTGATTTCTTTGCATTACATCAGATCATTGAAAAATATTCCAAACAAGTTGTAAAGGGGACAAACAACCTAGAAAAAAATATGGAGGAAGTCTGGCTGTTGCAATGGCATTGAGGAATGATTAGGCCACAGCGGCTCTGTGTGGATTAAACCGTGCCACCTAAACTACCATGGGTTTGACACAGGTAAAGGCGGCTCAGACAAAAGAAGAATGGGGCACAAAGAAGTTATTTATCTAAGGTTTGAAAATAAGCCAGAGAGCAAAGATTCTTACATTGCAGGTGGTATTTCTCACTTCTTCCCTTGCCCCTTGGGTGCTTTGTACTTCACGTCATCTTGAGGCCCAGATGGGCAGGATGTGCAGTCACTTTGGCTTCGCTGAATCCACACGTGCACACGTTCTCACACATTATCTCTACATGACATTCGCCGACGAGGCGAAGGGAGCTGTGTCGAGCAAGCGCACTCCTCCAGTGCCATCTGGGCGGTGCTGTGAAACTGATGTGTGACGTTGTTTGTTTCACCCACTCCGGGCACTGGAGTTGTGCAAACTGCTGTTTCTAAGAACAACATCTGCTCTCATTAAAGAAAGAAAAGTGTTCTTAAAACCTAGCTAGGTGTTTCATTAAATGTGATCTATGCTGTAAGGCATGTTTTTACCTTGAGATGTTATTATGGACGTGCGTTTGTGTGATGTCTACTAGTGTAATATAGGGCACTAAAACAGGGTCCTTCGATTTCAGAGCTATTTTACTATGGGTTTGGGGTAAATTACATTTCTCAGGGAGTGTTCAGCTTCAGCGGCTTCGCCCTCTCTGTTACATGTGTTACTATATCTTAAATATATGAGTAAATGTATTGGGTGGTTGTTTATAGACCTAATAGGTGCACAGAATAAAATAAGGTATTACGAATACTTGGAGGTCAAGCCACAATAAGGATTCTTCCAAAGAAGTAAGAAGTAAAATTGCCTCTGGAAGTTAAAATTTAAATCAACACATTACCAGGATGTGCAGTAAGTCTCCTTAAAAGGGTGGTTCCCAGCTTGTGGCATGTGAGCATGGGGAGACCTCCAACCACAGAGCGCAGAATTAACCGAGCACCTGACTTGGTATTCTGAAATCCTTCACCACGTCAACCGTGAGGTCCAGTCTCCCACAGCTGCTCTCAGCCAATGACAGAGTAGAGCAGGAATGCTAAGGCAGATCCACCTTCTGGGAGTTGGGGACTCCTCCTACAGCCCACTTTACTTCTAGTCTCACCCCCACCCCAGCCCTGCCCAGCCAGCCTTGATGAAACTTCCTTAGACTGTGTGGCAATCTGGGACACTTCTACTCTCACTTCTCATGTGTTTTCCCTCTCTAAGGGTCAGATTTGCATCCCGGTGCAATGGCCCCACACCCCAGCCTTCCCTGTCTCCCTACCCTGTGAAATCCATGTTTGTTGAATCCCCTCTTGACAGCTTATTCCTGGAAACAGACACCAACCAAACTGTAACTTGAGGAATTAGTATATTAATATGACTAAGAGAAAATGTTACTCTCAACAAAAGGCCGGTCAGCTTAGGGAGCTCTGCAAAGCTTGCTATTGGGGAGGAAGAAACTTTTCTCTACCCTTCTAGGTTCTTCTGGCTGGTCCAAGAATTAAATTGACATGACACAGATTAACAGAACAAAATTACCAAATTTAATTACATCATACATATGGGGGCTCCATAAAAATACGGGGCCAGAGGGTAAGGTGGGCAGTTGGGGCTTATATGCCATCTTGAGCAAAAGAGAAGGGTGTAGTGGTTTGGGACTTCATAGAGGAAGAAGGCAACTCACATGAAGATGAAAAAGCAAGTGGTTGGTAGGCACATGTCTGCAGGACCACGCAGAGACAATGGACACAGGGCAGACGCTGATTTCCAGGCCCTGCTGAGTCTCCGGTACCAGGCCGACTTCGTATTGTGCCACAGTTATCTCTGGTGACAGCTCCCTTCCTGGAATAGGCCTTATATCTGAATTCTTTTAGGCAGTAAGGGGGAAGGTCAAATGTTCTTCCTGAGTCTTTTTTTTTTTAAATAAAATAATCCTCATACCGAAAAGACACACTTGAGGGAGGCAAGTTTGCTACCCAGTACCAACACAAAGCTGAACATCTCGGCTCATGCCCCTCTGACCAGACAAGAAAACGGCAACATTTCATCCCAAAGACTGTCTTCACTGTGAAGTGGGTCTGTCTGGGGCCACTGAAGATTCATTTTATCTAAAACATCTTCCTCTGGGTTCATGCTCCCCAACTGGTGGTCAGTTGACTATTTAACTTTCCAGTAGGTCTGTCTGTAGTGAGAAAATGTATACACGGGCTGGAATCGACAAGGAAATTCTTGGAGATTTTGAGAACTGCATACAGGAGACTCAGAACTATGACAGCTGAGTGGAGCATCGGTGGCCAAGAGCAGGCTCACTGGAGACCTGAGTCATGGGGAAGAGCAGCCTGGTGTCCGTGGGCAGTGGGGCAGGCTCTGGGAGGAGCCCTGATGGTGTCTGGTGTGTGTTCAGCAAGAAGTACATGTAGCAGTCACTCTTGTTATTGGGCGATGGGATAAATTGTCATCTAGAGAGAGAAAATTTAAGGTTTCTTCTAAGTATTAGTGTATTAGCTTCCTGGGGCTGCCATGACAAAGTGCCACAAACCAGGTGGCTTACCAGAACAGAAGGTGACTGACTCACAGTGTTGGAGGCTAGAAGTCCAAAATCAAGGAGCTGGCAGAGTCTCAGGCCTCTGAGGGAAAATCTGCTCCAAGCCGCTCCCCCCGTTTGGCATTCCTTGGCTTGTGGATGCGTCATTCCAATCTCCACTTCTCTCTTCCTGTGGCATTCTCCTTGTGCGTCTCCGTGTCTTCTCAGGCCACCTCCGTGTAAGTACACCACTCATACTGGATTGGGGACCCAGCCTACCCCAGTATGACCTTATCTTGACTTATATCTGCAGCTGCCCTTTCTCCAAATGAGGTCATGTTCTGAGATACCAATGATTAGGAATTCAAACTATCTTTTTGGGGGGAGGTGTAGGGTTCAACCCATAACAATCAGATTTGATTATTCTATAAATTCCCTGAGAGTATAGTTCCATAATGGATAAAAATATAGGACATAATTATAATTAAGAAAATTACTGATTTTACAACTGATACTTGTTCAAATCAGCTTAAAGCCAGGGTAGGATATAGAAGAGAGGAAGAGGGGAGACTTACAGAAACAGAACCCAGAGAAGGAAAGGGGCTCGGAGAGCACGTGGCAGCTGTCCTTGAGCTTCTGACAGATTCAGCTGGAGGGCAGAGCCCTAAGTCGTTCTGTCCCCGCACCCCCGCCCAGCTGTGTGCACGCATCCTGTCCATCTCCGGTCTCCCCCCATTTCCTTCTGATTCCTTTGCCGCATATCCTTCGTCCCCCAGTCCTTGCGGGAGACTGATGAAAATAAAATACACCTGCTGCTCTGCAACGTTCGACTGATGAGAAAGCACTCCCGGTCTCCACATTTAGATCTTCTTGCAACGTTACATAGCTGGCTCTATTGCTGCCTATTAACTATGGGCAAAATGCATTAACTGTGTTTTACTTCTCTATTTTGTAACATTAACATTTGACTTTCAGCAAATCATTTAAATGTGTGCCACTGGAAAATAAGGCTCATAATTACCTCAGTATTGACATTCCTCAGAGTTGAAGCATAGCAATTTGAATGGATGCCGTTTAAAAATTAATATGGAAAGATGAAAATGACAGAGAATTCTAAAAAGGCCCAGTGGTTTGGGGAACTATTCTCCAGAAACCCCCTATGTCTTATTTTGAAAAAGCAAGGCAGCTGCTGGGCGCCCTTAGGCTACTCTGCGTTTATGGAATTTTCCACGGGGTTGTATGTATTCAGGTCACATACACAGTGAGATTTCCCGCAGTGAAGTACAGGACTTAAAAGGTTGTACAACTTGGCGATAATTGTGCTCCATTTAGGCAAACCGCCGACTGGTGCATTTTTATCGTATTGGTAGATTGTCTCAGAAGCATGG
>CM052539.1:42049748-42067412 GCA_028533065.1 Trachops cirrhosus
ACTTCTATTATGAAATCAAGGACAAGTTTCTCTAGAAAATGGAAGTGAATGTGGGAGCTATAATTATCATGTAGATAGCAACATCTTTATATTGACATATGTAAAGGAAAATTCAATTTTAACTTTTTAACAAAGGTATTAAATGTCAAAATTTGAATGCTGTTAGTTCAAGTTAATTTCATGTTTGACCCAACATGTAAGTCTAGAAAGATAAATGATGATTTAACAGCACCAAATACATGGGGCTAGAGTTCCCATCTGTAATTCCTTCGAGACTCTCCGAGCAGTTCCTAATATTCACTGGATGCTGATGAGTTTAGGAATACCTAGTCCGGGCTGAAAGAAAGGAAGGAAACCAAACCCAGCAGAGCAGCCATCAGGCGGAACAGCGAAGGAACAGATGCAGCAGCAGCAGCTCCTGCAAGTCCAGGGAAGCGACGGAAAAGCGCACTGCGGAAAGGAAGAGTCGCGGGGATGTGAGAACCTGTGACACCGGCCCGTGGTGATGCACTGGTTCACTGTTTTTTAGTTGTGAGGGGATGCCTGAATGAAACCAGGTTCATTTCCTAATGAAGTAAGCATTTTTCTGAAGCTACAGTATTTGACTTAAACATCATTTTTTGTCAAGGAACTCATCAGTGTTTATGAAGTAACTCTTCTTCAAGGTCTGATTTACAGCTGTCTCATAAATCAAACTAAAAATTCAAAATGATGGGGTCACCGTTCCCCTACTGTCTGGCCCTCTGCCCTTGCCTGGCTATTCTTATCCACCAAGAAGCTCCCTTTCATACCAGGCAGGCAAGTCTAGAATTCTGATCTGCCCGTGGCTTAACCTCCTCCCTCCTCTGCTTTGCTGTGGCAAAGAGGGTGAACTCTCTTTCTACAGCCTAGGGCTGTTGCTAAGAGGTCCTCACCAGCCAGGGCCTGCATTTTCCAGCCCCAGCTGCCCTTGTGTCCAAGAGGGACTACATGACTAGTCCTTGCCAGTGGGACAGGAGCAGGAATGATGTATGTCATTTCTTAGCCAAGATGATTAAGAAGTGGTAGTGACTTCTCTGCACTTTTTCCCCTGCATCTGTCCAATAGATGCTAACAAACAAAATGGTGTTGCAATCCACAGGTGGCAGGTGGTGAGCACTCCATCAGCTTAGAGCTCTGTGTGTGAAACAGGGCCTTCCCCCACACTATCCCCTGCCTTTCCAACTGGGGACGTCTGGGGTTCTGTGTGAGTGAGAAATAAACTTCTACTGTACCAAGTCATTATAGTTTTTTTTTTTTAAACAGCATGTAACCTTACCTTAACTGTTATATTTGCAAAACTTCTTTTCTTATCTTCAATGTTTTTTACAATAAAGGGGGAGACAGAGAATGTTTATTGAGTACCTATTATGTGCTGAGGACTAAGGACTAAGAATGGGAACATCTTCATACTGATTTATGCACAGTGTCACTTTTTAGTCTTCCTGTCTCTGGGAGCTAGATATTACTGTGTCATTGGCATAGCCTTGACATACGCTATTGGGTAATTTTGTTCAAGTGCAGACAATCTCTGACTTGTGAACATTTTACATTAGAAGGTCCAGCTGGGGACTTAATTCACCAATAAGAACGGGATTGAGTGAGCAAAAGATTGATGAGGAAAACATGGGAAGTGGCCACATGGCATCCTAAAGCACGGAAGTGTGGCTGTAGTGCAGACACAGGCTTGGGCTATGTAAGGAGATAATAGAGAAAGATTAAGTTGCCAGGGTAGGCTCCAGACCCAGAATGGTCCTGAATGCCAAGAAATTTGGACTTTGGTCTGTCGGCAATTGGTGGGAGAGGTGTTATTAAAGCTTTTGTGTAGTCAGTGACATGAACCAGTCTCTGCTTTAAGGAGATTTATTCAGCAATAGTATTATACACAGCCAACTTGCACATGAACTTCTATAGAAGCGTTTTGTTGTTGTGATGGGTTTGTCCTGCATTGTAGGATGTTTAGAAGCATCTTTGGTCTCTGCCAGCTAAATACAGTGTCCACTCCCACCTCCCTCAGTTTGTGACAGCCAGGACCATCTCCCGACATTGCCAAGCATCCCATGGAGAATGAAGTCAGAGCAGGCTGAGGTGCACAGTTCACCAAGTGAAACTTATCTTTAACTATTTTTATTTGAAGACGCATCACTGCCTCATCCTCTTATACCAGGACAAGAGAAGCTCCTGTCCTGGGTTCCTATCTTCTTCCCCACCCATTGCTTTCATCAGAAGGCCCAGGTACAGGTGGCCAAACCCCTCCCGTAACATGAGGGGTCTCAGGACCACATGTTTATGGCCACTTGTAGCCCATGCCCTCCCTTTACATATTCCAGGTTCCCATGACACTTTGCCCAAATAGCCTCATCTTCTAAAGGATGGGGCAGGGGGTGGATGTGCACTGAGGTTGGACATGTGTGCTGTTGTGTCCACGTGCTTATGCCTAAGGCCCCTCATGATACTGGACAGACGAAGAAGGGGCGTGGCTCCTTAAATTTCCAGTTCCAGAGGAACTTCAAAATGCCTGAGAATTCTAAATTTGGGTCTGACCTCCCAGTCTTGCCACCTTTTGAGAAACTTAGCAAGGTGATGTCAAAGATAGTGGGAATGAGCAGGGGCTCCTTATGGTCAGAAGTGGCTGTGCTTAGTTGCACACGGTAGGATGAGGGGACACCTGAGCCATGTGGGACACAGTGACTCTTGCATCAGAGTCACAGCTTGCATTTCATAATCCAATTACGGTGACACGGTTTGGTGGGAGAGCCTGGGACTCTAAAATCATGTGCATCCAGGGTATAATCTGGTTCTGTCTATAGTATCCGTGGGGCAGCTGAGCAAGGCCAGGAAGGAGTAGAATGCTTTGACCAGGCAGAGGAGGGGGAATGGCAACCAGGGAGTGTATGGGAAGGCAACATGTTTCCAGGATGCTTAAGTGCTTGGAAGTTGTTTGGGGAATGGAAAGACTAAGGGTGTGGTTGAGGGACAATGTGCTTGGAGGAGAAGGGCAGGGGTGAGTCTGCAAGGACCCTGCATAAGGGCCCTTGGGCCAGTCAGAGAGCGGAGACCTTCTGCTGCAGAAACACAGAGCTCTGGGATTGCTGCGCAGAGCAGAGCGTCTGGCTCGGTCCTGGGTGGAAACACAGGGACCGGCTGGGAGGTGTTTCTAAAATTCTGACAAGAGTTGCTGAGCTGAACATAAACACTGGGTCTCAGAGGAAAGAAGAGGGAAGGGAGAGATTTTTGTGAAGGGAGAATTGTTCCTAAGACTGACAACTATTGATATGACCCTGAGCATGCTGCAACATAGGTCTGTGGTTTTGGTGTTTAAGATTTTCGACATAAAGATTTGGGTTTTCATGTGGGGTCACACCATATTAAATTTTCAAGTAGGATTTAAAATTTTTGCTTTTCTCTTTCTTTTCAGGACTACTTTGTAGACCTTTGCGCCTCCGTATGATTTAACATTTCTGCATTTCCTCTTGTGTGCGCATGTACATGTACACATGTGTTTACTTATTTAACCAGGTGTAAAACTGATTTTTCCATAAATATAACTCCAAAAGTGGGAACTCAGCACCTGAAACCTGTATAGTTAACCAGTATCACCTCAATACATTTCACAAAGAGCTAAAAAGAAAGAAAGAACAAAAGAAACACCAGGCTGAGTGCAAAGCTGAGGTTGTGTTTGGACACAATGGGGACTTTTGGTGTCTCTGAAGTCACTCAGCCTTGGTGCCCCCCAGTGCTGCCAGCCCAGACCCTCCTGCACGTCGCTGTCCTGCAAAGGAATTAACCTCTCATGCATTCAACCAACATACTGGAGTGAGAATCTAGGGATTATAATATTTCAATTTAAGTCAAGAGAACAGATTCCTTTGGGCTTCATTTTTCAGTAAAAATCGTCCGAACTGAGCATTAATTTGAGTCTATGTACAACTGTTTTCAGCTATCTTCAAAAGAAGGTAACTTGGAAACATTTGACAGGCAATTATATTCCCATTAACTTTTTGTTGGGGCATCTACTAGAGTGAGATGTCTCTCAATTATCAGCATTCTTCTCCACAGCTGGAAAATTCCATCACTGCAAGAAGTTTTCCGACTGTCTTCTTTGGGTCTGATGACTATAAAATGACAGTTATAAAATCGCAAACAATGGGCTCACAAGCCCTGGATGCATTTCAAATGGTTTCGTGGGCTTCTCAAGCCTCCTTCTGGACAAAGGAAGCAATGTGGGAAATGCGGCAGCTACTTTAAAGAGCGTCATTGTTCAGCACCGAGACGCCTCCGTGCGGGGCGTTTTCATGTATGGCTTCCAGGTTCACGGAATCGGGGCATCGCGAGTCAGAAGAGGCCTTGCAGTGTCATTGAAGCCTGTCATTCCTTCTCCCATCTTATCACAGATATGTTTAAATCAACGTGTATTTTTTAACATTTATCCTGTGCAAGGTGGAGAGTAGTGTGATGTAAAGGGGATAAAGCTCCCTTCCAGTGAGTCCTGGCTGGCGGGCTCAGCACAGCCTGGGAAGGTAGGAGGTGAAGTAGGAAGTGTTATTCAGCTTGGATCTGGGTGGCTGCGCTACAAGAGCATGTGAGGCGAGGGAATGAGATGCAAAAATGTGTGGGGGTGGGAAAAACAAAGCTGGTCAGTAGGACATCAGTTGTATCCATTTGACCTGGTAGAAAGTTCGTGTAAAAAGGAGATAAGGCAAGGGAGGCCCATGCAACCGTGAATTGACCGGTCACTGGATGGTTCTGAAAGCAATGATGAGTATCAAAGCTTCTTGAACAGGAGCATAAACAAGAAATCCACCCAGGGACCAAGGAATTTACTCAAGGAAGAAGATAGATTCTGATTTAAGAGAAACTAGTGTGATATTATGATGAAAGACATCTATAATGATGACTTCATTTATGCTCCATGAGCCCTGCTTCTCACAAACTAATTTCTAGGAAACATGTCCTGTTCCTGCCACGTGTAGAAATCAGGAGAAGTAGCAGGGGGGACAGAGAGAGAGAAAGTTCTCCTCTTTTTATAAATCTACAGTGTTTGCTAATTAGGGCCCCACTATTATGCCCTCATTTAACTTTAGTTACCTCCTAAAGACCCTCTCTCCAGATAGAGCCACATTGGGGGTTGGGGCTTCAATGTATGGATGTTTGGGGGGGGGTTGTGGAATGCAATTTGGTTCATTGCAGGGGGTTAGGTGCAGCCATTGAATCAACTGAACACTGGAGATTTTTCATTTGCTCAAGATTTGAGACACTAGGTGAAAGCTGTAAAATCATCCTTGTGGCAGGTAAGAAGGTAATTATTTGCTATTGCATCATCTCACTATTTTGTAGAACTTTCCCAGAATCTCGAAGTTGATAAAGACTGCTCTTTTTATATATTAAAATTATGCAAATAATGACACAGGATTAGTGAGCTATTTTCAGCTATCATACTTATGTGGAATAAAATAGGCCGTCCAACTGAGCTTTTGCTGTAACAGTTTTCATTTCCTTGATCACTGGCCTGATGCCAGGGTTTTCCCTTCGCCATCCCATGAGTCTTCACAATCACACTGCGATGTAAAGATCTCCATCCCACAGAGGGGGTCACTGAGGCAGGGGGGGCGGGGTTTGGGTAGCAATACAAGAGGGAGTCAGATTTCAGACTCTGGCTTGGGTCATTCCCAAACCCAGAAATTTTCCTGTCCCATCTTGCCGTTCTTGATATTGTATTGTATTTCTTTTGCATTGATGATATAACAGATAAAAAAGGGACATTTTCAAAAATTGAGATCTTAAAAGGATGGGAATGACAGCCCTCAAATCACCTAGTTTTTTTTTTTTAAAAAAAACACAAAGTAGTTCTCATCTCCCACCACAAAACACAAAACACAAAGCAGCATCCCTAAGGATGAAGTGAAGGGACCTGAATTTTATAGGCACCTCGGTGATTCTAGTGATTGCACAAATTTGGGACTTCAGTGGTTACATGGTAACTTCGCAAAGTTATGTCCACCTCCTAGTGGCCAGAAACTGTGAATGTGACTTCATTTGGAAAGTCTTTGCAAATGTGGTTATGTTCAGGACCTGTAGATTAGGTCATCCTGGATCACCTAGGTGCGCCCTGAATCCAGTGACAGGTGTCCCGATCCAATGATACAGAGGAGAGAGGACCACGCGAAGGTGGAGGCGAGATGAGCTATGTAGCTATGAGACAAGGAAGGCCCGGAGCCACCGGGAGGTAGAAGAGGCAAGGAAGGCCCCTCCCCTGGAGCCTCTGGAGGGAGCGAGCCCTGCCAACACCTGATTGCTGACCTCTGGCCTTTAGAATTATGACAGAATAAATTTCTGTTGTTTAAGCTACCAAGTTGGTGGTAATTTGGTGCACTATCCCTAGGAAACTAATGCAAGGACCTGCTGATTTAGGTGACATAAAGTGGCAGAAGTAATTAAGGCAGGATTGAATGTGGGAGAGAGAATATAATTGAAAATTATATGGGACATATTTTGCCACTCAGAAGTGTTCATAATGTAACTGGCTATTTTGATTTTAGTGTTCCACCATTCAAAGCTCCACCCACACATCTTTAACCGCTTCCAAAGTATTGAGCAGGGTTTTGTAAATTGTATTTATATAGACTAGGAAAGGTCATTCAAGTCTATGTAGTTAAACCTATTGTGCATGTAGACTTTATGAGTCCTAGTGCCTTAGGAAAACATTATAATTTAATTATAATCAAAATTTAATGCTTTCATAGGCAGGTAGTGGTGAGGTTAATATAATAAAACAGCAAAAACAGACAATGACCCAGAGAACATGGATGCACTGAGAGGGTGGGAGATTAAGGGGGAGGGGAACCAGTGGGAGGTGCCTCTTTTACCTTGTGCCTCTGGAGGGACAAGTGCCATTTCCTTCTTTCCTTCAGGAAGTGCAGCTCCTGGGGATGAGGGCTGTTCCACTCTTCGGCAGACAATACAAGACGGCAACACTCCTGTGGCTGACATGACTAAAAACAACAAGTAGAAGACAATTAACTATGGTTTTCTTGGGTATCAAGCCAATACTTCTGTTCCCTCTAATAATGTTTTTTAAATGTCATCATTTGAAGGAGTCAGAGCTGGATATCAATTACTGTTCTACAAGTCAATTAAACAAAAACGTTGTGCATTAAGTCCCACTTTATAGCCAATTAGGAAGTTATCTGGCATTATGTTAGGCCATTCTAACATGATAGTGCCTTTATTTTACCTGGATTCTTGAGTATAAAACATCCTCTTGAGATTATACTAGTACAGTGTGTTAGAAATGTATTGACTTGGTTTCCCCAGATTTATATTTCTAGCCCCAGCATCTTCCATAAATTCCAGACTGAACACTCCTAAACTCACTCAGCGTCTCCGCTTGGATGAGTAGTCAAACAAAATACAAAAAACAAAACCTTTTGATTTCCTCCCCTAATCTCATTTCTTCCTCAATGTTCCTATCTCAGTCAGTGACAACACCATTTTCCAAATTCCTCGAGTCAAAAATTATGAAGTCATTCTCTTTTTTTCTCTTTCTGGCAACCCCCTTACCTCACATCTGTAGGAAATAACACCGGCTCGATCTTCCAAAAACATCCCTATTTCTCTCCACCTCACCCTGCTCCATCATCATTTCCCTAGATTACTGCAACAGGCTTTGAACTGGTCGCCCTGCTTCCTCTCCGGCCTCCACAGTTTATTCTCTACCCAGCACCCGGAGTTTTAAAATGTAAACCAGGCTCTATTTAATTATGTCTTTCTGCTTAAACCTTGCAATGACTCTGGTTTATTTAGCATATAGGTAATTGTTAACATTAAGATTCCCAAATAACTGCAGCTTTACCAAGAATGGAAGGGCTGTGAGTGATGCCTTCATAGGTCAGGGACCCAGGCTACCCATATCTTATTCTTCCACTATGTACCACAGTCTGCCACCTTCATCTGCTTGGCCCAAGGTGGATCAATGCCAGCACAGCTGCTTTCAGGCCGGTATGAAGTGGAAGAGAGGAGGGCATGCCCCTTCTGGTAAGGGTGCATCCTTGAAAATGTGCCTATCACTTCCACTCACATCTGTTGGCCAGAAATTAGTTGTATTACCACTCTTAACTGCAACAGAGGCTTAGGAATAGCATTCCATAGTCATATGCTCATAGTTACATGAGTGGGAAATAAGAGGTTCTATTACAATAGCAAAAAAGGGAGAATGGATATTCTGGGTATTATGGTAGATTAGGTTATGGTAAGGCATAGACTGAAAAATGTTGTGGCTCAACAAGATGGAAGTTAACTTTTTCTCACATGAGAGTTTTGGGTGAGTGAACTGGTTGTTGGGTAGACTTTGCTCAGTGTGGTTATTAGGGTTCCAGGTGATGGAGGTTCTGTCCTCTTCCACATCTGGATCTGAAGGCTGCCATCAACATTTCCATCTCAGAGAACAGGAAATGAGAAATGGATACATGTGTGGATGATTTGTGTCGGCCAGTTCTGGAAATAGTGCCCATCACTTCTATTCACGTTCCACTGGCTAGTTCTCATTCATATGACCACATCTAAGAGCAACATATACTGTGAAATTTGGTCAGGGCATATCCGCATTGGAAAGAGAAGAGAGATTTAATGAATCTCACACAGAACCTCACACAGAATCAAATCCAAAATCCTTGCCAGACTTAAAGCCCTTAGAAAATCTGGCTCATGGCTGTATCTCCAAAACATCCTTCGATCTTCCTCCCGCTGATTTTGACCCAGCCTCACTGGCCCTCTTTCTTGTCCTGGAGCTTACGAAGTCTCTTTCACACCAGGGTCTTTGCAAGTGCTCCTTGTTCTGTCTGGAACCCTCTTGCCCAGTTTTCCACACATCTCACTCTCCCACATCACTGAGTTCTCAACTGAAAAGCTGTCTCCTCAGAAAGACCCCCTATAGCCACCATTTCCACACCCTCCATGGCCTTGACCATTTCCCATCACTGTCAAATCCCTTGTCATGTCATTTTTCTTCACAGAACCTGTCATTTGTTCACCTCTTTGTGGCCTGTGCCTAGCCATAACCCATATTTATTGTGGTGATGTTGCCTATTTTGTTTATTGACTATCTTTACCTAGGGATATTGAATATAGCATTAAATAGTTCATAATTAACTATATTAACATATATGTATTAGATTAATTAATTAATGTAGAAACTCTCTTAGTTATACATAAGATTTAACTTATCATAGCATTCTATGAATGAATACCTTTCCACCCTTATAAATTTTCTTTCTTGGAGAATGCTCTCCAGATGTTTGATATTTGCATCCCCTACTTGTAGAACAGGGGAAATCCTGTACCTATGCTCTAGAATAATTAC
Organism: Trachops cirrhosus; assembly: GCA_028533065.1. Lineage (NCBI taxonomy): Eukaryota > Metazoa > Chordata > Mammalia > Chiroptera > Phyllostomidae > Trachops > Trachops cirrhosus. The sequence continues at coordinate 42,059,125 of CM052539.1, forward strand.
TAAGATCACACGAGATAATCTATGTGAAATGCTAAGCACAGGGTGTGGCCCGTGGTCCCACGAGCAGAGTGCGCTCAGCGAGCCCTCGCTATGACCACCGCTGCTGTGCTGCCACCTCTAGGTCCTTACAGGGAGGGCGTTAAAGACATGGGGGAAAGAGGGAAATCTCTTAATCATTAATATATTCCTCAAACATCACATTATCTAAATTTAGGCGGAGAAAGAAAGGATCTAAAATATAGCTCTCGGCTACCTTGATGGCAAAGTGACAGGTGGGCAAGTTCGGAATTGCTTTCCATTTATTGAAGTTGTCATTTTATAAGGAAATATCTAGACTCTTCTACTTTCCAGCTCCAGTTTGATTGCAATAATATAATAGTTTAGAATATTACAGTCATTCTTTCAACATGACCTATGGAAGAGAAAGCAGAACAAAATCCTTCTGGTAAGAGTCTGTACTGAGTCTAATGCATTATTGAACACTACAGGGATTTCCATTTGGTTTTTATTTTCAAATGAAGACTACATTCGATCACAGAGTTGATGAGTTCCATCTGCTCTACTCCAGTTGACAGAACCACTAAAGGTGATACAGTTGTGCTGGTGATTCCAGTATCTTGAATGATTCCTGCAAGAAGCTGTGATCAAAACAACCTCTGTTGAGCGGAATCAACCAGGGAACAGCTCCCAAACACTAAAAAAAGCCTGAGAATACTTAGCTAGTAAAAACACTGAAGTAATTGTTTTAAAATAGTCATTCTATTTGTTTCTGTAGCAATCATTTAAAAAAAAATAAGCTCTCCCTGGACTCTTTGGTATAAATGCCCCTTTCTCTGATGTTCCTGGATAATTTCTTAGGCCTCAGTATTGGGTTACCAACAGATCTGGTTACTCTTAGTTTACCTCACTGCTTGCTCAGGGACTTGCAGTTTTCCCTCTCCCAGGTCCAGCCAAAGAGGGTTAAGAACAGGGTTAAGGGTGCTGTATATGATACCCTGTAGGCACAGAATACAATTTCTGGAGGGAGTTGGGATTTCTGGCAGCGATTAGAATATCATTCCCATGAAAGTGTGGTACGTGAGAGACAGCACTCCTCCCCCACGCCCCAACACTCACCACACAGTTTCTAGTACAATTCCCATCCCCACCCCTACTTGGTATTCAACACACCGTTATCCAGTCTCTCCTGTTTCAAGCTGAGCTGCACTTTGGGAACTATAGTCTCTGAATGGATATAAAAATAGAATTGCTGATAGGGAAAAAAGAGGGGTAGTGATTTTGACTGCCTCAGATGACAACTCTGCTTTTTCTGGTCAGTGCGACCCTTTGCCCTGGAGTTAGGGTAGCTGGTGGGGAGAGTCAAAGTCTTCTTGCTTTGGGGTTGTTGTGGCCGTTCTGGTTCAAAGGCCAGTGTTTGTGCCACCGAGAGTGTTTCTCAATCCCTCCCCACTGATGATGCAGTCAGCGGAACATCCCTCTGAACTTTGACAGATCTTCGTCTCTTATCTGTGGTTTACAAGGCTCACGTCAGATTTTATCCTTTTTGCATATTTGAGAGAAGGTCTGTTATCTCTGGCTAATTTGCTGCCACGTGAACCTGAAAGTCTGTCTACGTTATTCGTTTTTGTTTATTATTAAGAAAGATCAATCGAGCAGAATAATTGGACCTCAGGCTGAATGGATCATAATGACCCTCTAAGGATCAAGCTCAACATAGAAGTGAAACTGGACATCATGTACTTCAAACCCTCACTTTATCTTCGGCACGTGATGGTCCAAGAGGATCAGCGGCTTTCCCAGGATACAGTTAGGTAGGGTTGGACACCCGAACAGTCGCTCCACGTCAAGTAGCTAATCTTATTCTCCATCTTTTGTTGTAACTTGAACTTGTTATTATAGGTCAGGCTTGTGCCACATATCTTACACGATTCTTTATTTTTATCTTCATCAGAACCTATGGAAAGCATGTCTTATTATCCCTAGGAGGCCAGTATTTTATTTTCACAAAAAGTAAGGGATTTTTAAAGGTTTTGCAGAGCAACTACTCAAATGACTAAATACATTTATCTAAGAAAGTAAACAACAAAAAGTAAGGGGTCTTTACCTCTAATCACCAAACTGTTTGTGTTTCCTATCCAAGGTACCTCCTATTCATGTTGAGGTAGCTGGGAACCTGAGTTAGTGAGCAGGAAGTCACTCCATAAATACTGTAATACATAAGAAAGACTGTGGATAAACTGGGGGAGTATTTTATCAGGAGATCAGGCTCTGTGAACTGTCCCCTACCTCAACAGAGTGCACACACTTAAGTAATGATATCTGTGCTCAGCCCAGTTCCTCACAGGATGTAGCTTGACAAACAGGGTCATCTCATGACTTGTGGGCTTTTCTATGCTTTGCATTGGCCACTCCCTTTGGTTCTCATGGTCTTTAATAAGACAGAGTGGAGGAAAGTTAACTAGATTTTCCTCACTTTGATTACACTATGCCCTTGATTGGAGTTTTGGTTGTTGCCAAAGCTCTTCAAGCAAGTATTTACAGCCCCTGCATTTATCACCATGGTGACCAATCTCACTCATTCTATGTGGATTAGACCACTTTTTCCACCTACAGGACAACCTTACTTGTTTCCAAAGTTTTAGTAGGTACTTTTATTATCTCACCCATGTATTTACTACCTAGATTATTGTGGCAATGTAATCACATGGTAGGATGAGTTACAGTCACTTGCTCTGCATAAACATGAACCCTGAGAGCTCTTGAAGAGACCTTAGGACGCCATCTTGCCCAAGACTCTCTTTCAGGTGAGCTAATGTCTTGTATCCTGCACACCGCGAGCTCACCTCTTCTTCACTTAATTAAATCCAGAACTGACACAGAATAGTTTCTTTGGGAATTAACTTCAGGTGACATTTTATTTTATTATTTTTTCCAATAATAAGAGAAAGTTTATTTAGAAAGTCACAGAGATAGTAAAGGTGAGCCAGCTGGGTGGTATGGGCTCAGGAAATGAGTTACAGAGGCAAAAGAAGGGCCTTTGGAGCTTAGGGGGGAGAAAGGCAAAAGGAATGCACCTGGGGGCCATTCTACACTTCTACAGTTATTATCTGACTTGAGGGAAACACACCGCTCCCGCTCCCCCAATACAGGAGCTTAGGGACAGCCCCCAACTCGCTCTCCCCCAAGGCCACCAGAGCCTGTGGAGGCTGTGTCAGGAGAATGGGCAGTTAAGGAAGGCATCCTGGAGCAGCAAATGCCTCAGCTAAACCCTGAGGGAAGAGGAGACCCCCCATGAGGCTAGACCCTTACTTCACACATAACTCACTGCATTGCCACAGCAAATACTTGGCCAAGACCATGTGTCTTTACCCAAAGCAGAAACAACTCAATCAGGATCCTCCTCTTGACTGCACCAGTGCAAGATCTGCAAAGATCATCCCCATTGCTCCCGAGGCTTTCCCGATTTGACTGCCAAGGCTTATCCTGACTAGCTTCAATGAAGAGAAGCCAAGCCATCCCAAGAGTTTGGGCCAACTGAGACAGCTTTCTGACTTGTTTCCTGGAGGTTCTAAGTCATGCTTCAACCATTTGCAAGACCAGTGGTACCCTCTTCATTGGACCAGGCCACAGCATGACCTAAGTCTGAGATACCTGAAGGAGAACACCACGTGTGTTGAAGGCCAAAGCCAAAACCAAAAAATCAAATCTGACCCAGAGGTGGTCAAGATGGTTCAATGTAGCATTAAGTCTGGATCACAATGTGATGGGGTTACCCTTTGTAACTCTCCTCTGAACAATTCTGCTGGAAGCTTTTACAGAACCGAGTTGCAAACTTTAAAAGTCACCAGTTTCATTATACACAGGTTGACTCGTTTGAACTATTTGATGTTCCTCTCATGCCCCTGAGAATGTCTAATGTAAAACAATAACTATGCTAACTGCCTTCCCTCCTCTGAGAAGTTTGCCTGAGATCCCAGGTATTAGGTGTGTCCTTCTGTGCGTTCTCATAGCATCTGGTTCATATTTTCCTTACTGCGAGTACAGTCCAAATTGCACGAGAATTACACACTGGTGTGGTTATCAGCTAGGGTTCACCCTCCCTTCTCTGAAAAGCAGGACCCTTGTGCTGTGCTTCTCTGTTGACCTTCAACTAGAAAAATGCTTGGTACTTAATAAATAAGTATTGGGTTAGTGAATGTTACCTCAACAGAAATACTTTCACCTAGTTACAGGAGAGTATTACTACTCACAAGGAGCCACTTTTTTTTCACTAAAATAAAAAGTATGGACTCTATTATAGCATAGCTTAAAATGAAACAGTGAAACCTGAATAAAAACAAAGCTGGCATTTTTCTTCTCTGGAAATAAATCCAGATTTATGATGAATACAAATAAGGATGAGACCAAGATAGTCAGCATTGCTTGTCCTGACATGTCCTGAAAACCTGGGTGAGTTTTGGACTACTCTGAGGTTTTATTTCCTCTCCAGGGCAAGCCAGGGGTTGGTGAAAAAAATCCTGCCCTAAATTCTGCTTTCTTAGGATAAGCCCTCTGGGGCAGATGTGAACTAAAGCTCCCTAATCTAGGCAAATAGGATGTAATTCACAGACTAGTGACAATAGAATTCCTGGAAGGTTGGATTGAGAAAGCTTTGTGGTCTGTTTAGTGGAAAGTTCACGATGGCTGAGTGGTAGCCACCATAGACGTAGATGGAGAAGCGAGGCACTAAGGCTGGGTGTCCACCCCTGCTCTAACCACTTTCCAATTCAGGACAATTTACTACAAATGTGCCTTAATCATTTCAAACTAGAGGAACACAGAGAAGATGAGTTCACACCAAATAGCCCAAGTTCATACTTCCTTGTCAAAAGCAGCCCCTTAGTTTCATAGAGGAATGCCTGGGAGCTAAAGACAATCAAGTGTCCTGGTACAGACCCTTCTCAATGTGCCCTTGGCAGTTTGGGCTGAGTGTAATTCCCACAGAAGCCTTCACTGTGAACTGTGGACATGGAGCCAGTTCCTAAAAGCCAATTGCTGCCTATTTGATTGATTTTGTTGATTGCACAGCCACTGACCTGCACATGGCAATGAGGGTGTTGCTCCTTGGCAGTCAAGGGGAATAATAAGAGGAAAACCTGCCAGGGCAAGGCATTTGGCAGAACTTATTGGAACCTTTTCTATTTCTAGAACTTGGACTGCACATGGACCTCAAAGGCACCAGGGAGTCACTCTGGTTAGTCCTTGGTGTACTTAGGAGGAATTCTTTGCAATCTGACTCCACATGGCCTGTCCAGGTACTACATTGGAGCATATTTATTTCAAATGCTTTCTTTCTACAGGTGGTGAGTTGTCTTCCCTCCCACTGTCCTCCACCAATCCCAATGTCCATGACTTATTTATATGTGCATATGGAAAAAGAAAAAGTTGAAATCCTCAAAATATAAGCAAAATACTAACAAGGTCATTTGTAACTTTGAAATGAATGACATAAGTATCAGGTCACATGAGCAGAAGGAACATCGACATGGTTTTTCAGCTGCTGCACGTGAGCCGTAATTTTAAAATCTCATGTAGACTTGACTGGCCTATGGTTTCTTTCACCAAACCACAACCCAAACATATGTGATTAGGTCTCCACCAAATACTTCTTCCTGATACCAAATCCTGCTGGAGAATGTCACTCTTTCTTAGCAGCTCTAACTGGCTGCTAATAAGACACACATAAGAGATAACAGGGAACAGGAATGAGGGTTCTTTGTCCATCTGCTCAGGGAGACAGACAACACACATCTGATGAACTTAGGATGCATCAAAAGAAGGAATGCCTAGAGCAGGTCAAATGCACAGAGCAGAAATTTAAAAAATCTTGACAATTTAACACAAGAATTTTTGTAAGGCTCATCAGTAAACACATAGCAGGCACTTGATACACAATCATTGAATTGAACTAACATTTGTTTCAATTTCTTAATTTCTCTCTCAATGCCTTAGAGTCTGTATTAGATTTCAGGTGACCTCTTTTCCTTTTATCCCCCCTCTCCCCAACCAAAAGTAGTTCTCAGGCATCATCAACACATGAAACCATGCAATTTTCGAGGACAAATCCTAGCAGACTCATGAATTCTGCATATAGGAGTGAGTCTGCAGAGGAAACCAAGGACTCTGTTTCACATTTGTCCCCCAGTTAAAGGGAACTGACACACTGTTTACAGGAGAAACTTCTCTTCCGGAGGGATCTGTTTGGTTCATCAAAGAACCACTCTCAACAAAAGGGCTTAGACTTCTTAGGAGTTGCTCTCCCTAAGTTCTCAAAGTAGCAAAACATAGGTGATAGTGTGATATCTTCTTTTTTATCTTTTATTTTCCAAAGATGAATGCCTATTTAAATGTTTTTACCTATATAGAACTGTGTTAAATGAATGTTTTATCTGTAAAATATATCGTGAAGAGTATAGCAATTGCCTCCAATATTTTTGGAATAAATTGATTTTAATTATTTAAGTGTTTTAGTTTTGTTTACTTCCCAGATGATTAGGAGAGAACAAACCGTTTCATAGCAAATAAGCAAAGTGAGAGAAATAAAGGAAGTTAGTGGCTAGCTGTCAATGGTCTCTCTCAGTGGGAAGCTAAGGAGTGTTCAATAAGGAAGTTAACTCTACCTGTATAGTAACCCTGGTGTCTGCCCTTTTCATCCCACTGCCCCCAAGTAAGTCCTCATCACCTGTTGTTGGACTATTGAGACAGTCACCTAACTGGCCTCCCTGTCTCCCTTTTCTCCCCTCTTCAGTCCATCCTGTTTGAATTACTTAGCCAAAAAGCATGTAATAAGCATCTACTATATGCTACACATATTTTTACAACCCATTCAAACACCATTATAGGGATCTTTTTTTCTTTTAATTTTATTTTAATTGTTGTTCAAGTACAATTTTCTATCTTTTACACACACACACACCCCACACCCTCCTACTCATAGATCCTGAGTGGACAAATCTGGTGAACAGAGTATGCCTGCGGGTCATTCTTTTTAAAAGTCAATTCAGTGGGTATTCTTAAAAGCCTTTTATCTTTAAAGATCCCATTATAGCGACCATTTAGAAGACTATTCCAACAAGGGTCTGATACACAAACACAGAGCAAAGCTTTGGCCCTGGTGGATGTTCTCAGGTGTGAGGAGACTGGATAGCACTGTAATATAATCACCACCATACTTCTTCAGTCATTTAACTCAGTGTAATTTCAAAGAAAATTACAAAATGTTTGGTCTTTTCAAATTTTATGTCATTAATATTCTTATGCCCTTCTTCTAAAAGCATCTTTGAGAATATTTATTTTATATATTTTTGACATCTCTTAAGTTATTCTAGTATGAATTTTATTTTTTCATGTAAAGTGTAAATCTGAAAGGTTTCAAATGCTATGTGAGTAATGACTGGCTGCTTTAAGACATTATTTTTTGGATCTTAAGAAGCCTCATCAATTAAAATACCTATACCCTTAGGAGAAAGACCTCATTTATATTTCAAGATTGCACATTGTCTTATTCCTTTATGCTGATAAAAGAGTGCTATCTGCTTGAGATCTGTCAAGTAATACTATGAAAAAAGGTTGAGGAGAAGACTTGGATTAAACCCAGTCTCTACCTCTTGCTGTGTTCTCCTGGGAGAGGTACCCCAGGTATACATGGCTTGGTTTCCTCCTCTGTAAAACATCAGGGGTTGTTGCTGAGGTAAGTGAATATGCGTGCACCTTGAAGTACTGGTTTGAGAAGGAGTGCCATGGGGCAGTGGAGTCTATCCCTGAGAGTAAAGAAGTTGAGACTAGCTCCCCCCACTTCTACCTCTTCCTGTCTGCGAGAGGTAGAGTCTCCTCTTAGATTTTAAAAGTATATATTACACGAAAGAAACACAAAGGATTGTAAGAAAATATTATGAACAACTATATGCCAACAAATTGGACATCTTGGATGAAATAGATAAATTCCTAGAAATACATAGTCTTCCAAAACTGAATCAGGAAGAATTAGAGAATCTGAATAGATAATTACAACTAGAGAGATTGAAGCAGTAATGAAAAACTCCCCAAAAACAAAAGTTCTGGACCTGGACAGGTGAATTTTATCAAACACTTAGAAAAGAGCTCACACTTACCCTTTTCAAACTAGTCAAAAAAATTCAAGAGAAGTGAAGACTCCCAAGTTCATTTTACAAGGCCAGCGTTATGCTAATTTTAAAACCTGATAAAGACACTACAAAGAAAGAAAATCACAGCCCAATATTCCTAATAAA
>CM052539.1:42075354-42173570 GCA_028533065.1 Trachops cirrhosus
TTTTCAAATGAGATTTTTTTTCATTAACTTAAATTGTTTGGAAATGAATTGCTTAATATTTGACAATATTTCTTGTGATCGTTTGTGATGGAGGGAACAGATGAGCAGCTCCGTGCTCTCTGACAGCACACTTCAGTCTCGCCTCCCCTCATTTCACGATTCCTGGTGAAAGACGTGTATGCGCCCCAGCCGTTCTGGCTTATTCACAGGCCACTTTCCAGGGTGAGTTCCGCAGAACAGAGCAGAGCTCTTCCCAGAACACGGGACTCCACGCACCATCTCCAGGGTCATAGGAAGATCACTGAACCTCCTACTTTCTCTCCTTGAACCTTCTTTGGCCCTTAGGCATCGGTGCCACTGTGTGAGTCCTGTCCCGCGGAGGCCAGCGAGCAAGTGCCGCACTGCTCTGCTGAATGCTGGAGGCACAGTGGAAGGAGCCCCGTACAACAGAAGGTGGGGGCGTGGGGAAGAAGGCAGGGCTGCCTGTGTGTGAAACCAAAGACAAGGAGATGTGAGCCTTGAGCTGTTTGGGTGTAGGAGGTGACCAAAAAAACCGGAATTCATAAAACTTTGTGTGTTTATTCTTACATGTTTCAACTTCAGTCACCTTCAAAGCACTCTCCATTTGATGCAATATGTCTCTCGAGACTTTTTTTCCCACTGCTCAGAACAGTTTTAGAACTTGTCCATTTTGATGCCTTTTAGTTTTTCTGTTTTGCCTCTTCCACATTGCCAAAACATTTCCCTTTGAGGACTTTTTCATCAGGGAAACAAATAAAAAAATAGTCACTCAGGGTGAGATTGGGTGAATAGGGAGGGTAGGCATGGAAATAATGCCATTTTTGGTCAAAAACTGTGGATGCTCAGCGCAGTGAGGGCAGGTGCACTTTTAAATCAGCCATTGTGAAATGGGCAAACACATTGAAGGAGTCTTCAAAAAAATTCATTGAAGCTGAACACAGCCTCTCACAACAACACCTGCTGGCACACTGATACAGATGGGTTCCTAGAACACTCACCTAGTGGAAGAAGCCTGTACTACAAGGGGCCCACCCTCCAGAAGATAATTTCAGTTTTTTGGGGGGCCCCTCCTCTTAAGCTGTCTAGAAAATGGGGTTAATGTAGTGCCTGATCCTGAGGAGATGTGACCCCTGTGCAGCCAGGAGAAATGGCCCCACCCCAGGGAACCAGGGGCTGAGGCTCTCTGTCACGGGCAGAGTGGAGGGTGTTACAGGCCTGAGGGTTCGTTCGACAAGGGTGCCATGGGAACCCAGCAGTGAATGGGACAGACAAAGGCCCTGTCTTCATGAAGCTTATATTCTAGGGCTGCAGGTAGAATCTAGTAGAATATAAAAAGAATATTCTATGAACACATTGGGTTTATTCCAACAATGAAATTTTAAAATTTGGGTCTTATGTGAAAAAATTAATCAATGTAATTCACTACATCAACAGAAAGAGAAAAATCACATATCATGTCAATAGTTGTAGTAAAAATATTTGGTAAAATTCAATATCCATTTGTGTAAAAACAAATACTCCTAGCAAACTTACATGTCAGGGAAACTGTCTTAACCTAATAAAGGGTATTTATAAAGCAACCTTTGCTGATAGTCATACTTCATGGTGAAAGTATTGAAAGTTATTTTTCCTGAGACCTAGAGCAAAATAAGGATTTATTACCACTTTAATTCAACAAACACCATTGTAGAACTAGATGGTATTAACCAGGGCAGAAGGAAAAGAAAAATAAGGAAATTGCATAGTTTTTAAAAATGAAGAAATGAAACACCATTATTCACAGATGATGTGATACTGTAAGTGAAAAATTGAAAAGTGCCTATGGCCTTTTAAAAGTTAAAAGAGTTAATGAGTTTAGCAAAGTTATACTAGAAACAATATTTTAAAATCGATTTAAATTTCTATATATTAGTAACAAAAAAATCATATGAAAAAATATTCATAGTAACTGAAAAAATATCAACTATCAAAGAAAAAAATCTAACAATGGATATGCAAGACCTTGATGCAAAATAAAAACTATGAATCATGACTAATACAAATAAAATAATATCTAAATTAATGGGCAACACCATATTCATGGGTTAGAGGAATCAAAATGATAAAGAATAATTCTTCCCAGATAAATATTTTCAATGCAAACACTTTTCATTGTTGTTTTTTAAGTGAAAGTTAGCAAACTGTTTCTAAATTTGGTTAGAAAAGTTTAGGGGCCAAGCACAGTCAAGACAATTTTTTAGAAGAAGAGTAAAGCTGGATTTCTGATCATCAGAACTATGAGCCACCGCGGCTGGTGAGGCAGGGGCACAAATGGAGACAACAGCACGGAATGGAGAACCAGGCCAGTGGAATAGAGAGAGCGCCGAAACAGAGGGCCGCTCCTGGACCCTTGGCTTAGGAAAAAGGTGGTATTACAGAGCAGTGGCAAAAAAGAGGATCTCCTTAATAAGTAATATTGGGACAATTAAATATCCATACATAAAAAAACTTGACCCCTATCGTATACCATAAAGAGATATTAATTTCAGATTTTTCTTAGACATAAATGTGAAGAAATAAATAAAAGAACTACAAGAAGCTGGGATAAGAGAATATCTTCATGATTTTAGAGTATAAAAAGACTTCTAAAGTAAGAAAACTTCTAAAGTAAGACATTAAAAATGATAACCATAAAGGAATTATAAAAGCACAAATCGCTTATTTAATTACATTGAAATGAATAACGTCCATTCACCAAAAGACACCTGTAGGAGTGAAAAGGGAAGCCAAAGTAGATAAAGATATTTACAACACAAGCAATAGTTGAAAGGTTATTCCAAACATATAAATATCTTCTACAAATGAATAAGAAAATAGGTAAACAATCCCATAGAAAAATGAATAAGAGCAAATCACAAAAGAAGCTATTCAAATAGTCAATAAGTTGTTCTATGATATTAAAATTTCTCAGAACAAAAAAAAAGAAAAAACCAAAAAGCAAAAGACAAGACAGAAAACCAGAAGCCTTGTGGCTAACTGGCAAACAGGGAGAGTGGCAGGAAGGAAGCTAAAATTACGTGGGAAATAGTTAGTAATGCTCCACTACTTTTAACTGAGATTTTTGGGACAAGACCCTGTCCTGGGAAAATCTATCAGTTTTCTGTGGGCCTAAGAATTTTCATTGCGTCTGTCCCCATGCCCATATACTAACTACCTCTGCCCTGAGTCTTAGAACCCAGTTCCTCTCTGTTGGTGGCTAAGTAGGATTACTCCTAAAGGGGTTTAAGGCGGTTCCTTTTCCCATTAAAGGTGTCTTTGGGGGCTGAACAGAGGTCTGCACTTGATCTGTTGGCTGGTGGAAAGGAAGTGTGGAAAATGTAAATTGCAAATTGAATTTTTCCTGAAGAGTCAGCTATGGGCTTGCATTTTCAGGTAATCAATCGGTTATGATGCTGTCAAATAAAATCACTCACAGCAGTGGCCACTAATAACGGCAAATGCAGACAACCTCCTACACGTTTTTAACTTCTTAAAAACACTAGCTCGTGGCTTCAGCTAGCTCTCCAGTGAGAAAAACCTGCAACAAGACTTGACCTGCAAACAAGAACGAAATCCCCCGCAGCATTCTGAGAGTCACTGTGTAGCTGGAAAGCACAGTCATCCATTTAGTCACTTCTCTGCAAGTGAGCTGCATTCTTCATTTGGGGTAAAAGACTCTATCTGAAAATTTTCCTCTGCAATAGAATTTACCCCAAATTGCCCCAGAACCACTATCTTGGTATGAGAAATTACTGCACATATAAATATTTTAACTCCAAATATAAATTTATATAGAGAGTCTGTTGATAAAATGAAAGAATTATGCACATTATAATAATGAATAAGACCACCAGTCAGTCTTTGGAAGATTCAAACTAATGTAGCAGAAGCTTCTACACATTTATATATTTCAAAATATTTTCTTTAAAGTAGACCAGATGTTTTTAATTTATAAAGACCAATTTTGAGTATAGTTCAACTATACTCCATTCCAAAAAATCAATTTTTATTCATTACCAATTATTCACATTAATATATCATATTTCCTATAACTTTGGACACTGATTTATTCATTTTATTTGACAGTAAAAAAAAATAAAACAACCCAAAATAAAATAAGCATTGCTGCAGTGAAATGTTTATTAATCTTTCAAGTTTGAAAATGAAAGCCACAGGAAGATGCCAAACAGTAGAAAATTTATTAGGGTAATGAAAGAAAATTTAAAGTACTTTCCTAAATAAATGCTCAGAACTGGGCTATGCCCCTGCAGCTGACTGTGAGTGGAAACTTTAAATGAGGTTATTGAGTTACAAGTGAGTTTGAGTTAACATAACTGGAGAAAATATAGAAAAATTTTTGCCCTAATTTCAGAGAATATTGTGTATTGTTGTGAGTGAAAACACTGACATAAAATAGCACTTTTTTCACATTAGTTGACACTCACAAAGTTCATAGCAATGTATATACAGTTCATAAGAGCACATTCCTCAGACCCCACACTGTGAAGAGACCTGTAGGACAGAAAGCAGAAAAGCCGGTGTTTGCGCTGCCTGTCACACCAGAGCCAGTAAGTGGAGACAAGGATTGAATCTTTACAGGCGCTTTATTCAGATGCCAGGGTTCTGAGAAGATGACGGGTTACATACCCTCAAAACCATCTTAACATCTTATCTCAGGCCAACCTTTTTGTAAGGAGAAGAAAGGGTAGGTAAAGAGGGTTGGGAAAAAGGTTAATCAGATAAGAGTTGTAGTCCAGGGATGATTTTCCTGGTACTTCTTTATCTGTTGACCAAAAAATCTTCATCTCTCTCCCTGGAGCACAATGGCTCAGATACTACCTCCATGCTTGCAGACCCCATGGCACCAAGGTTGAATTGTTTGTCAACCTCCTGGAGTCCAGGTAGGTCCTGCATTCCAGTTCCTGGAACGACAGCTTTCCACATGCCTTAATCACTATGCCTATCAGCTATGACTGAAGCTACAATTTTTAACTCTCGAGTTCCCCTATCAAGATAATTCCTTGGTGGGGCTGCCTTTATGGTCATATGACCATGCAGTCACACTGGACCCCAAGCTTAGAAGAGCTTCACCTTGGTTTAATGTTCTGCTGTCACCATCTTGAAATTATTAATAATTTTTAACAAGAAGCCCTGTAGTTACATGTTGTAATGGGCCTTACAAATGATATAACTCACCCTCTTCCTTAGTGTGAAAACTGAACTGTGACTTAGGTCATACTTGATAGCCCCCATTCCTTAAATAGTAAGAAAAGGAGTTTTGGCCTTGGTCAAACATATACCAAGACCAATGCATTTTTCAAACCTTTTGCCTTCCTTTCTCATTCTTCCTCCTTGGATCTGCTCTCCCTAACGCTGACTATTGTCTACAGTATGTAGGTCTGTTTTTACTGGGCACTTTAGTCTGTTCCATTGATCTAGTCTTGTGCCATAACACCATGTTTTAACTACTGCAGCTTTATAATAAATCTGGATATTTCATTATACAAGACCCCATCTTCAGAAATGTGTTGGTCGTTAGGGTGGTCAGTGATGTGGGCTGTGAAAGAATTCACAAAGAGAAGAAAGCGTAGTGAAAAAAGTTTTTATTCACTCTCCAGGAAAGGAGAGGGGCATGGTGTGGAGAGATGCACCGGCATTGAAGAGTGGGGGCTTTCAGCTTTCAGGTTAAAAAAGGGTAGGGGGTTGCTGTGTGGCCCCTGGGCTGTTGGGGTGTTGTAACACGAGACTCAGTTTGTTCCAATGTTATTTTCTGCCTGTGGCCATAGGGAGTGGCTAGTTCTGTTCTTGCTTCCCGTAATTTCCAGTCCTGGGGACAAGCTCAGAAGAGTAAAATGGCAGTCATGGTTAACAAGGTCATAGGCCTGCTCCGCAAATGGTGCCACCATAGCAAATGGGGCTGGCTTTGTCCTTTCATTGGTTGTTCTTGGTTCTTTGCTAGTCCATGTACATTTTAAAACAGCATGTGTTGGTTATTTATATTTTTCCTAAAAATACCTATTTCATTTATGTTTTCAAAATTATTGTCATAACTTCCTTTATTATTCTTGTATAATTTAACAATCCCTAATAGAACTTATTCCTTATGCCTAATTCAATACTGTTTATTTATAGCTTCTGTCTTCTTTCTTGATAAAAATTGGCAGAATTGTTAGTCTTTTCAAATAGCCACTTTTGTATTGATCATCTCTATACGTTTTTTATTTTATTAATTTATCATTTTTTAAATTCTTACTGTGTGGACAAAGAAATGGTGCTGTAATAAATCATAAATTTCTAACTAGGCAGGTCATTGTGGGCAGTCAGACCACAAGCCTATAACTTCTTTAGTAAAAAGCTTATTTATTGCCTTAAGCAAGCCCTGTCCATTGTTTCTGTGCATCTAGATTAGCACCCCAGTGAAGTATCTCCTTTCAGACCTCTCCTTCTAAAGTAGACCACCCTCAAGAGAGCATATAACCTTAACTATCCTGAAATCCAATCCCCACCTGCAGTCTCCCACCTCATGTAATTCTCCTGATGTCCCTCAGTCTTGAATGCATAGAAGAAACTGCAGACTGTTATTCTCCAGGCATTTTAGGTTTTGATCCCCAGCAGATGTCATCAGTTTAGCTTAAGTAAACTCTTACCAAAATTCTCTACAGGTTTGGACATGTCCACATTGATAACTGTCTTTGGGGATGTTGGCGGTTTTGTTCTAGCTAATTGAGTTTTAACCTTAGGTCTGAATTTTCTATCTTCTTATTTCTTTTATAGATATGTTTCTGTCTATTCATACCTAAATACTATTTTTAAAAACTTTTTATTAAAAGATTTTTGGTATTTATTTTTAGAGAGAGGGTAAGGGAGGAAGAAAGAGGAGGAGAGAAACATCAATGTGTGGCTGCTTCTCGTGCGCCCCCTACTGGGGACCTGGCCAGGAACCCAGGCATGTGTCCTGACTGGGAATCCAATCCACAACACTTTCCTTCGCAGTCTGGCACTCAGTCCACTGAGCCACACCAGCCAGGGCCCAAAATACTACTTTTCTAACTATATTCCACCAATTATCAGCAACAAGTTCCAGCAATAATTTTCTGTCTCAGAAACTTATGTGTATATGTTTTGAGTGTCAAAAGAGGGCAGCTGGAGCAGACCAGGCAATTAATTGGGTCAGGGAAGAAATGGGTCAGATCACATAGGGGCCACTGTAGGGGCTTGTAGGCTGTTTTAAGGACTTTGGCTATTACTGAGCGATATGGGAAGGCATGGAAGGATTTTGAACAGCAAAAAGACATGATCAGATTCACTTTAACAGGACCACTCTGAACACATTAATTCCATACATGATTTTATAATAAAAACTAACAAAGGAAAAAATTAGCTCTTTCATTTCGTCAAGCAGACTCATCACCAGCTTTTCAAGATCATATACTTCATATATGCAATAAGCATCTATTGGTAGAAAGACTATGAAGCTTTTTACCAAACAGGACACTTCTGAAAGTGGAAGAGGACACTATTAATGGTTATGATAAGAAGCAGGTCCAAACAAGGACTGTTCTAGGCAAATATGGATACACGGTCACCCCATCGATTTAGCGGTTATTGTGGGCAGCACGTGCCAGTCCCTCTGCTAGGACGCAGAGCTTCATCTGAGAGGGAGGAAGCATTCTTGGGAAAGATGGCATCGTCTCAATGCAGTGTGACCATGACATGGAGAGTAGCAGTGAGGACAAGCCGTGCAGTCCCTTTGTCTTCGCCTGCTGGTGACAAGGAAGAATGTTCTTAACTAAGGCAAGACCAGCAGCAGCACACTCCCAGGTCTACCACCATCTTCCCGCCAGTCCTTCCTACTTTTCTCCGTGCATCTTGTTTGATTAGTGTGCCACTTACAGATAAGCACTTAGGCGTTCTCAATGTTAAATTGTTGTTATGTTGCTATATTGGTTTCCCAGGGCTGCCATAACAAATCGCTCCACCTCAGTGGTTCTAAATGACAGAAACTTGCTGCCCTGGCTGGTGTGGCTCAGTGGATCGCATGCCGGCCTGCAAACTGAAAGGCTGCTGGTTTGACTCCCAGTCAGGGCACATGCCCGGGTAGCGGGCTGGGCCCCCAGCTGGGGTGTGGGAGAGGCGACTGATCGATGTATCTTGCGCACATTGATGTTTCTTTCCCTTCCTTTCTCCCTCCCTTACTCTCTCGCTATAAATAAATTATTTATTTATTCATTGATTGATTGAATTAATTAATATTATTAATTAATGAATGAACAGAAATTTATGCTCTTACCATTTTGGATGCTACATGTCCAAAATCAAGGTGTCAGTAGGGTTGGTTCCTTCTGAAGGCTCTGAGAGAAAAATCCTTCTGTGCTGCTTTCCTCCGGTCTGGTGACTGCTGGCAATCCTGGCATTCCTTTTTGTCCCCAGACACTGATCTTCGATCCCTGCCTGGATCGTCACATCTTCTCTGTGTGTCTTCCTGTGTCCTGTCCCCTTCTTGTAAGGACAACGCTCAATAGGATTCAGGGCACAGTCTGAATCCAGGATGATCTTGTCTTGGGACCCTTAACTAATAACATCTAAAAATTTCCAAAAGGCTCACATTCTGAGGTTCTGGATGAACTGAATGTTTAAGGGACACTATACAATCCAGCACCATCGCCCAACACCAGCCAACCAACACCCCAACCTGACCCGCTGACCCGTGAGCCGCACAGGGGCAGGCCGCGGACCGCCGGCAGTCAGACCTCCAGTGTGAAGTCGGCTTCCGCGCACCTGGGTTCCCAGTCACGGAGGGAGAACGTATGAAAAAGCCGCGTTCCTAAGTGAGACTTGTGAATTTCCTCAGACTTTGTCCTGGATCTGAGGTAATGAAGTATATTTAAGGTGGAATTGCTTTAAAAAGCATTCGGTTGGGAAAAATAGACGGGTCAGAGTCGAAAGGCCACAGACGAGAGACTGTTAGCAGCTGCAGAGGGCGGCTTCTGGGGAGGACAGCCGCTTACGGGATCACCTGTCAAAGCTGCTAGCCGACTGAGTGTGCACGTGAGAATGAGAATGATAGCCTCCACGGGGCATTTAAAAGTGCTTCTCAGCATTTATTCAATGTTGGGTTTCTGCTGAAACTACTCGCTTTAATAACTTTGTTAGACACATAATAGAAAATGGATTAGCGCCAATAAGCATTTCGCTGAACCTGGCCACAAAGCCTTTCTGTTGCTAATGATCTTAGAGTGATTTACTGGTGTGGGAGTGGCTGTATTATAATATTTAATAATATATTTAAAGACATATACAAACCTCCCAGGTCATTGCCTCTTGTTCGGCATGGTGCACTACAGACACTTTTCTTGGGTTCCATGAGAGATCTTTCTAGAAGAGGAAGGAGATTTAAGAGCAGATGTAGAACAATGTGTGCAGATTGCAAAGTGGCAGACAGAACGTTTAAAAAACTCCTAATTACAAGAGCTTCCAACAAAGGGGGCACTGAAGTAAAAAACAGATGGGCCACCATTGGGGATGCTATGGACCAGAGACTCTTGGGATCCCTTCCACCTCCAAGATTCTGTGATGTTCCCGAGCCGTGGAGACGTGAGCACTGTTGAAAATGCCAGCGTGCCCAAGTTAAGAGGACTAAGGCAACTGACTTAGCAACATGGAGGATAATGCTTCAAGATCTTGAAAATCCACACCCCAGGCCCAAGGTGGTCCAGGTAACAGTAAGGCCGAGTAACATATTAGAAACATACCATCTTCCCAGGCTGGCCGTTCTGAGTCCTGGCTCCTCTGTCTCTAGCTGCGTGTGTCTCTGTTCCTTCATACACCTCAAGTAAAATTCAAATGAGATAAAATATGCAAAGTAGCTGAATATTAGGTACATGATAAATGGTAGCTGGTATTACTATTTATGACTAGAAAAGAGAAAAGAAATTGTTGCATGAAGACAACAATTCTAGTCATAAATTGGAACCATTTACATAGATTGTATAAACTTGTAAACTTATGATGGTATATTTAGCATGCAAAATAATTCTATCAACATAAACCAATATGATAACACAGGTGTTATTTGCATACGTTAGCACAGCAATACCGCCCCAGTGTTGTACTATCCGTGAAAATCCACGCTGCCTGAGATGCTGCTGAGAAGTTGGCTTATCACTTGCCCTCCCTCCTCCGTTTCACTTGCCAAACCAGAGAATATGTTACGTGCAGTTGTGTGTTAACATTTTCTTTCTTTCTTCCTTTTTTAGGAAGGAGGAAATACTTAGAAAAAAAGTGTATTTCCATAATTTAAAAAAATTATCAATAGTATTTAATTATTTTTATTGTCATGGGTATTAAATTAGCTTTTTTGCTGCAAGGCTTTATTGAAACAACATGAAATTGGTGTCTGATTGTCAAGTAATTCAGGTGCCTTAGGCACTTTCAAAACAGTTTACCACTCAGTGGCTTGAATAGGGCCAGTTTTCGTAGATTCATGCTGGTGGGCGGCAATGCTCCATGGATCTCGCGCCTGCTGGGGAGTCTCTCAGCGACTCTGCATATCTTGCAAACAGAGGCACGGATTGTCGTTTGTTGCAGACTACCTTTTCAAGGATGTTTGCATAGAGGAAAATCTTGACAGAAAGAAGGGGTTTCCCACTGGAGCAAAGAACAGGCATGTCGGCTCTCCAGTGTAAGAAATATAAGGTCTGTCGTTGCGGCAAAGAACAGGTGCACTTGCTGTTCACTATGAAAAATGCAGGTCAGAGCTCCTCTCCTGTGACACAGCCCGCTGCGTGTGCAGGTGTCATCTGGCCTTTTCACGTTGCCCTTTGGAGCTGGGGCTTAGGGACCTGGTGCACAAATGCTGACATTCTGGCTGCCACTGTGTTTGTTCATAATAAACGGCCCTTTGTCTCTGACCCTGGAGACTCGTGTCTTCTACCAGTACCCATGAGGCCATGGCAGGTGAACTCATCAGCTTGCAGGTTGGTAAAATCTTAGACGCTTTGCTGTTCCTGACACATAGCTGGAACTTTCATTCCCCCACTATCCAAAGCAACTAAGGGAAGGCACATAGTCCAGTTAAGTGATTGGGGACCTCAGGAAGTTCCTTTATATGTTTTGTTAAGTTCACAGTGAAAGACATGTGTTGATTATTTCTATCTCTAGAATACTGACACCCTGGAAGAGGGCTGAGGAGAATGAGAAATTTGTTGTAAAGGCAGAAAAGCTTTGTTAAAAATATGTCTGCTCTTCAAACTGGGATTTTCAAGTTCTTGGATTCAAATTCTAACTCTGCCAGTGGAGCCTCAAGTCACCGAGCTTCTCACAGTTTGAGGAAAGTCATGTTTAAGGTCTCTTTTCAAGTTCTAAAGTTTATAATCCTCTACTCTGAAACTGTCGTAATTCCTCTAAAATAGGTTGTGGCCACACATTTCAGCTTTGTGGAGAGCTGTGCCCCTGTTAGCTGCAGCTATGGCACCTAAGTTGTCAGAGTGCCTGCACTGCACAACAGACTTTGCTTCCCACACAGTGCCAATTACTAGGAAGCCTGCTGGTGATCTGAAAATAACCCATGCCTTCAACATGAAGCCATGTACAGAGCTAGGTGCAAAACTGCCCCAGTAATCTAGCTGCAAGAGTGAGATTCAGGAAAAGCCTTCATGGCTGAAGGGTAGTATAGTGCAGTGGTTAGGAGTACACATTCTGTAGCCAAACCACAGAGCTTCCTAACTTGGCTCCGGCTGGGCAACGTTGGGCAAATTACCTGACCTCCCGGTGCTTTAACTTCCTCATATATAAAGTGGAGATAACTATCATAGCTACCTCACATAAAGCATCAAGAACACGACCTGGTTACACAGTAATGGAATAATTAGTGTTACCAGCAGTTATTTTTATGAGATTATGTCATGGAAGATAATTAGTCCTAAAATGTTAAGGGAAATAAAGGCACAAACCAACAATTCTATTATGTTACACTATTGATCTAAAGTTGATTAATCTAAAAGGATGAAGAAATTAAACATTTCTGCAGTCCCACGTGGGTTATAGGGAGAGAGATGAGACCCAGATGCTACCAAGTCTGACCTCTTCCTTTCCCGTTTTTCAGCCACCTTATATAAGGAGAGGCAAGAAGAAATCTGGGGAATCTTACAGAGCAATGAAAACAAAATCCTTTTAATGAGCTTTAGATAAATCCAGAGATCGCGCAAGTGCCTTTCCTTTCCCAACAGAAATGTACCCATCAAGTGGTTATTCAGAGCAATAGAGTGAGGCTGCTGCCCTCTCGTGGTTCTTTCAAGTATTACACCTTAGGATCAGACTAGGGGGCCATCTCCCATACCTACTCAAGTGTGATAAAAATACCTAGCATGGCTGGTTTGCAACACTTTTTCACATGTTTCACATTTGAGCCTCACAAGAACACTGTGAGGGCATAAGGTAGGAAGAGCACATGATCTGAAGTCAGAATTCACTTGTTAGTAATTCACAAAAGTGTACTAAGTACCTACCATGTGCCAAGTACTGTCCAGATCTCCGAGTGGCTTCAGCTCTTTGGCTTTTAGTTAAGCCTCACATTAAGCAAGTCTGTCTTGTTTCTAATCCTTTTTTTGCCAAATCGCTTTGTTTGAGAGGGAGTGAGGATTGGGTGGCTCCAGGCGTGGTTGGGACTGGGGGTTTCTGTAGCATTCTAATTGCCACTTTCCTGCCAGACTTTTACAAAGCAGCGTGGGTGGGTAAAGGTGCAGACTCAGTGACTCCATTCTAGCATGCCTAGAGCAGACCAGTGAAGAGTAAGTGTGGCCATTAGTAAAGTTATGTGCGTGTGTATGTGTGATATTGACATTTTCTCATTCTTTGCACAAATGGGGGAGGGAGAGGGAGAGAAAATCAGAACCAGTGGGCTATCTAAGGGCGATGATTAGTGGTGGCCTACAGGGCTTCAGCCCGTACTTGTGGGGCCGGAGCTGTCACCTGATTCTTCCTAGAAGCGGTGGGGGCTGGGAAAGGCAGTCTTCCTGGCCCAGGATGAGTTTGAAATGGTTTGGTTTCTCTGCAAACAGACTATGCCCAGAAATTATCTCCTCTCCATCTCAGTATTGTCTGTCCCTCTACTAGGCCTTCGCCACTTGGTGCTATGTGCATCTTTTCATGATTTGTCTTTCCCAACCCGACCGAAAGACCCAGGAGAAAAGAAATCACATCTAAAACTTCTTGTCCTAAACAACGCCCAGCATGAGGCCCTGTGTGCTCAAAAATTCCTCACTCCTACAGAATGCATTTCAATTTATGGAGTGCCTTCACAGATTTATTTCATTGTTGATTGCTGAGGTGGAGGACCAATATTTCTGGCTTTATGATGTGCAAAAATTTGGATGAACTACAGAAGGTTGAGCAAAGCAAATGTTTCCATTCCATCCAGTCCAGGCCCACAGAGATATACCCTCTCTCTTTCACTCCTGAAATAAACTCTACTGGGTCATGCTGTATTTTTCTTTTACTACTGCTGACATTTTATTTAAATGTTTGTGTCCATATTCATAAGTAAGATAGTGGTGTCATTTTTTGTGCTAGCTTTTCTGTTTTGTATCAGGGTTATTATACCAGTTGGAAATAAATGACCCCAGACGGTAGAGCCACATATAGAAGTCCCTATTTTTGAGTCTTGGCTTGGAGGACAGCTACCAGGAGAGCTTCCTGACCCAAACTGGACCGTGACATAGAGAGAAATAAGCTTTTCTTTTGGTAAGCCACTGAAATTGGGGGCTTCTTGTTATAGCAGCAAGCATTGCTTTTCCTTACTCAGCCTTTTCACCTCAGGTCCTGCCATCATCCTAGGTGACTTTTTTGTCCACATGAATGACCCTTCAAAGCCTTAGTCTCACAGTTCCTCTGAATCCCATTAAACTGCATAGCCTCATTTCCTTTACAGCCGTTTATTGACAGTCCCAGAGCTCATCATTCCCTGGAGCTTCTATTCCTCACCAATGGCGAATCCCAACACCGCTCTCCCACAACTGCCTGTCCCTGCCCTGCACCACGTACTTGTTCCTGAACCCCCTCAAGATCTGTTGCACCCTTCCTGCCTCCCCTTCCTTCCCTACCCGTCAGCATCGGTCAGCTGGGGCTGCCATGCCCTAGGTGGCTTAAACAACAGAAATTTATTTCTCACAGTTCTGGAGGCTAGAAGTCAAATATCAAGGTTTCGGCAGAGTCAGCTTCTGATGAGAGCTCTCTTTCTGGCTTGGGAACAGTCACCTTCTCACTGTGGCCTCACACAGCCTTTCTTTAGTGTGTCTGTGTGGAGAGAGGGAGCGCCCTCTGCTGTCTCTTCCTATAAGGACACCAGTGCTATCAGATCAGGGCCCTGCCCTTATGATCTCACTAAACCTAAACTGCTTCCTTGAGGCCCCATCTCCAAACTGGCCACACTGGGAGTTAGGGTTTCAAAAATAAATTTGAAGGGGGCACACATGTTGTCATAACACCATCTTTCTCTCAATGACCCATAAGCTCACTCTTGAGCTAACTAGTACCCTGACTCCTGTCCTTCCCTCACTCTTGTCTGCAGACACTAAACATGGGTCAGTCCTAGGGCCACTTTCTCTGCTCCTGTGCTTACCCCGCTGGGCACTGCAAGGGAAAAACACACACACACACACACACACACACACACAAATGCGTAGACGTGTTGTTGTTTCCAACTTGAAAACCCTTTACATTTTCCTGGTTTACATTTCCCTTGTCTTACCATCTTGTTCTCTTATTTCCCGTGAAGGGGTTCAGAATATGCATAAAAATCATTTTGAGCTGAAGGCATTTGAGAATCAACAGATGCAGCAAAAATGGTTTTTTCTGAACTCTCCTTATCTGCCTGAAAGAAGAACCTCTCAAAAGAACTCCACTGTCTTCAATCACCTTCCTGGGGATAAAATTAACTCTCATCACTGGAGATCGCCTGAACAGACATTGTCACAAAACTATTATGTCTTCAGTCTTTTCTCCTAGGGGGTTCATTTCTCTTTCCTAAAAGTTATTGGTTTTCCCATAAGTGCCCTTCTGCCCTGTTCCTTTTTCTTCTAAGATGGTATAGAAGCCTCAAATTCTGATCATCACTTGAGACACATTTTTCTGTGAACTGTGTATGTATGTGCATAAAAATCTGATTTTTCTCCTGCTAATCTCCCTTCTGTCCATTTAATTCACAAGACTCAATGCATTTTGTGCCCACACCCACCCTTTTCTGCTTCCTGTTCCCTGAATGGAAGACACGTCCCTCTGGTCTCCCTGCCCCACATACTCACGGACTCCCTCCGTCCTGCCCTCCTGCCTCCCTCCCGCCCCCCATTTGGTCTCATGCCTCTGCTTCATTCTTTACGCCTTGTCTTAGCTAGATCTTCCTTCTCTCCTTCACTGTCTTTTCCACCCCTGCATTAAAATATGTCCAAACCTTCAGCATTTTAACAGCTCTCTCTCGTTTCTTTATTCCCCCTGCGTAGTTCAGGCTCTGTCTTTTGTCATCTTTCACCCACATCCAAACCTCTTGAAAGAAATGGCTGCATTTCCTTATTTCTCATGCATTCCTCAACCCACAGCCATATGTCTTCCTCCTCCACTTACTAGTTGTGCCAAGGTCACCTGTTTCTAAATCCAGCAAACAGCTGCAGGCTCTCTCTCCCCTGATCTCACGCAATTGGCCCTGCTCGAAGCCGTCTCTCCTTCCTGGTTTGGCTTCAGTGACTCTGTCGTCCTGCTCTGCTTTGACTTCCACCTCGTCGATGCCTCCTTTTCTAGCTCCTACTTTTCCAACGACTCTAGCATTGCTGCCTCCACTATGCCATCCTCTTCTCTTGCCACATAGCCTCTGATTCATTTTATCTACTCCCATGGCTTCAGCTACTAACTAAATGCCAACTAATCACCGAAAGCTACAACTCTAGCTCAGTTCTTTCTTCTGAGCTCCAGGTACCTTCATCCACTTTTGTCCCGGATGTTTCTTCTTTGATGCCCTACAGGCTACTCACACTCAACATGTTCAAAATGAAACTCATTTCCTTCTCCCTCAAACATACGCCCCATCTTGGAGAACCACGCCACCCTTTCCTGAGCCATCTCAACTGTAAATCAGTCTTGATCCTCACTCCTCCCTTCCCCCATCTAATCAGGCAGCAATCTTGGCAATCCCAGCATTTTCACTTCTCCCAGTCATACCTCCTCCTCATCTCCATCACCACCTCGTAATTCTGGCCTTCATCATCTCTTCCTTGGATTACTCTTACAGTACCCTCACTGGTCTGCTAGTGTCTCCTCACTGCGGTCAGAATGCCCTATCTAAATTGTGTAGGGAAAGAAAAATAGTTTTCCCTATACCCTTCTTAGATTCATTGCCTGGGGCCCTACAAATTAGAGTAACAAAAGACAGATTAACCAGAGAAAACCAAACAAAAGTATACTCATCTGTGGAGAATGCACACACATGGGTGTACTCAGTGATGAGTGACCCAAACAGGTGGTTAGAATTTGGGCTTACAGAGCATTTTAACAAAAGAACAATACATTTTTAGAGAAGTAACAAGATAAAGGAAGAGGACTTTGAGATTCTAGGACAGTAAACTGTGGGAGGGAGAACTAATGGGAGATAAGGGCTAGTTAGTAAAGTTTATTGTGTGGATTCATCTGGTGCTGTCTCTGGGCTGATAAGGATCCAGAGTTGTCTCTGGTGATTTACTTCTGCCTTTTCGGGTAGAGTGGGGAATGGGGACACTTTCACAAATTTACGTCCTGCTTTTAGGCAAATGGGGGAAGGCAGAGAGCTGCTCTGGTATCTACTTCTTAATTGCCTTCAGCGCAAAAATAATCATTATGCCAAAGTAGAGTTTTTGAGGTGACATACTTGCTACACTTCAAGTACAAATCTGTTCACATCGCTCCAGCTACTAGAACCATTCACAGGCTGACCACGTCATAGCCCCCAGAATAAGGCTGAAATGACGTGGGTGGCACACACAACCCTTCATAATTTGGCTTTCACCTCTGCCCACCCTCCACTATTGTTCTAGCAAAACCAAGCCACTTGTCATTCACTGGATGCACCACATTCTCACGAGTCTCTCAGCCTTTTCCCATGTTACCCTCTTTGAACTGGAATCGCCTTACAAACCCATTCTTCAGGGCTTGTCTTGGGGTATTACATCCTTAGGAAAATTTTCCTGGGCACTCAGCACCACCACCCTTCCCTGTTCTCCCATAAATGCTTTGTGCCTATTTTTACTATTTCCCTTTTGTAAGCCTGAAATGATTTGTCTGTCTAATTTCAATCAATGAAGCTAAAGAGTGTGCCTCTGAAACGTCTTCAACAACCTGTCCTACTCTTGCTACTGTAAAGGCCTCTGTTTGGTCCCCGTTTCCATTCCTGCTTTCTCCACACCCAACTCACCCCAAAATCACTACCAGAAGGGTCTTCTCCAGATGCAAATGGAATTAATATCCCCTCCCTGCTTCAGAAAAATCTTTCAATGAGGGCTAAATCAGAGCTGGTTCAGAAAATGCTGCTTTAACATATGAAATGAATGAGGTCAAAGATGGCTTCATAGAAGGGGGATTTTTGCTGGGTCTTTTAGGATCAATAAACCACCAGTCAGTGGAAAATGCTAGGGACGGCGTTTGACTACCTCTTGACAGACCCTGAACAGGCTGGATGGGAGAGCACTGTTTGGATGGAAGACCTGTGGAAGTGAACACTGGAAAACAGCCTGGAGCCAGCCTGAGGTGGATTCTGAACGCAGTCTTACAGAGTTGCGCCATTAAATGTGTCTTATGCAGGACAAAATTGAGTTCTTCATCCAATTTCCCTACCTCATACAGTTTAGGAAACTTAAATGTGAAGTGAAAGGAATTATTTTTAATTATAATTATAAGGTGACAGGTCATACCTAGGGCCCCAAAAGACTGAAAACTCTTTGTCACAGTGATGCCAGAGAGAAGCCAGGAGCAATGTAACGACGGTGAGAACTGAGGGGCAGATAGAGATAATTTTAAGAGCTGCGGTTTTAATATCCTGTTGTGAAAATTACTGAGATATTGACTGACCTAGGGAAAATTTGTGAAAAGAAAACCATTAATTGCAATAATATTTCACCAAAGGCAGTTCCTGTTTAAATGCTTAATATTTAAATGTATACCAATGCTACTCTTGGATAATCCTCTTCTCAAAAAGTAATTAACCAATAAGCATAAGAAAAAAGGTAGGAAAAAAGAGTGCCATGATTTAAAAAGAAAGTAAAATGTGCCACAAAATTTTTTTGTCTTCAGAGAAAATGACAGGTTGTTTAAGAGAATGCTCCATCGGGTGAGAGCTGGTTCTCAAGTTCAAATGCTCTAGAGAAAGGCCCTGATTCTGCGTGCTGCAGATTGAACAGTTCTGCCTTAGGAAAAGGTGCCCTTTGATAGTATGAATCATTTTTTGCTGGCCAATAATTAAAAGAATGATTTTAATTTTTTAAACTACTTGAAGACTCAGAAAGATTGAATTAATGTAGTTCATGTTAGTTTTAAAGCCCTTTTTAAACTAAGAGTTGAGGATGGGAACACCTGGATTTCATCCCCAGACTGGCAGTGATTGAAGAATTTCTTGATGTTGCCTTACGTCAGTCAGTCCACAAATGTCTTGCCATTAAAACAAATCTGAATATCAATGTGCTCATGACCTATATATTTTGCAAAATTAGCTTAAGGTTACAGAGTTATTTCTCAGGAACATATGAAATATTAGCTATCATGATTCTGAATGTGGGTTGTGACAATATTGTGAGATATTTTATGCACCTACAGGAACATTTAAGGTTAGGGAACATGGAGATGGGGTGAATTGAGTGTGATTATCTCCCTCCTGTCCTTCCTTAGAAGCACATTTACCGACCTCCACAAAGGTCATCATCAGCTGCACTCGGATGTCACTCGGTAAACACAGCATCCCTGCTGTTTATCCACTAAAGCAGTCAGACTTCCTTCGACGGAACTAGATTCCAAAAAAATCCTGCCCCAAAGGTAGGAGACAGCTCATTAAATTTGTGTCAGGCCTACTGCCTAATACCTCTGAAGCCCAGTCTGATTCCCTTCAGGCCCCTGACACATGCTAATTGGCATCAGTCAGGTAGCAGATGCCAAGAGAGGGGACAGGCATCAGCCTCCTGCTTCTCGAGTACTCAGCATGCCATCTTTTCATAAACACCAAACAGGAGGCCTTAAACAAGTGGGAAATACAGGAGAAATGGGCATTTAGACAGTTAATTCATCACTGAAAATGGCCGGGCCCTTCTCTTGCTCTTCCGAGGGGTAAAGAACAGCGTAGCAGACAGTGGGACAAAGCAGGAACCGTGCCATGAGGAAATCACACTGTGGCCTTGTCTCGCCTCCTGCTCACCACAGCGGGCAGTCCTCCAGCGCCTTCCTGAGCGTGTTTCAGTCACGGGATAATGTTTGTTTGCTGGGCCGGCTTCTGTTCTCAGCACTGAGAATGCAACCTCAAATAAAACTGATAAACGGCCCTGCCCTGTGGAACGTCCATAGTAAGTAAAATATATAGACTATCAGAGGGTGATGGATGCAATGGAT
Organism: Trachops cirrhosus; assembly: GCA_028533065.1. Taxonomy (NCBI): domain Eukaryota; kingdom Metazoa; phylum Chordata; class Mammalia; order Chiroptera; family Phyllostomidae; genus Trachops; species Trachops cirrhosus. Next base: position 42,095,002 of record CM052539.1, read on the forward strand.
GAAAATAAAACAGGGAAGGAGGTGGGGAAGGCGGACCTGGCGTGGGGCCTGGGGCTGTTTCTCAAGTCTCCAGGTGTGCCCCCAGAGAGCAGTCCGGGTCTGAGAGTCTGAAGGTTCTGAGCGGAGGAAGGACGTGGGCCACGGTGGCTGCAGTGTGAGGAACAGACCTAGCAGGGCCAGGGTGGAAGCAGGGAGACCAGCCAGGCCACTGCAATAAACCAGCAAGGGGCGCTGGAGGCTTGGACAGGGACGGGGTGCGGGTAGTGAGCAGCGATCGGACTCCAGGTATGTTCTGAAGGCAGAGCCCAGGGAGTTTGCCCAGACTGGATACAGGTGTGACACCAAGGTTTTGGGCCTGAGCAGGTACGGAGAGTTGCCATCGGACTGAGATGAAAAGACCATGGGAAGAACCACATTTGTGCGACAACCCAGAGGCATTTCTAGGTCAAATGTAAACACGCTGCATGGAAATGCCCACAGGTAGTGAAGTGCCGGGCACCTGGCATTTTCCAGGAGTCAGTGATGCTCTTAAGAGAAAGGAGGTGGACTGGAGCGCAAGTTTCTATCACTGAGTATCTTTAAGGTGGTTTGCTAGGAAGTCATAAACACGTGTTCCAAGCACTTTCCGAAAATAAGTAGAAGAGATGAAGACGTAGCCAGAAAACTTCCCATAAATGCCTCCGCCTCCATCTCCTCCAAATCTTTCAACCCTGTGGAAAGAGGCCTCTCTCTACACCTGGCAGCACCCCGGGCATCTGCCCCTAAATTCAAGAGGTGTGTGGGGTGTTTGCCACTGGTAGATGCTCCGTCATCTCCCGAGCATGCGGCACTGAACACAGAGTTAGAAAAACGCCCCAAACGGCAAACAGCAGGGGCATTAGTTACCTCAGCGTGGCGAGTACAAAAGCCTGTGAAGAGCAAAGCCGGGGTCCAGTTCTTCAGGAAAATCTCGGACCCCGTCCAAGGCTGCATGGGATTTCATTTTCAAAAGCCCGGCCAAGTTCCTAAGATGGTTAATGCTGACCAATTAAACGGGAAAATATGTAATTAACATTTGTCATTTAAATCATTATATACTATATCGCCAATTAAGGTCCTTTTTAAGGTCCTTATTATAATTTTTATGTTATAATTAACAATATGATTTTTCCATTGAATTCTTACGTGCATAAGATTTATCAACAGAAGTAGACCAACTCGGCCTGGGATCAAGAGTACATTTCCTCCGGGTTTTAGGAAAAAGCCAAAGTTGTTGTAAATGGTTTCTCAGGGGAGATAGAGTCTATGTTCTCCACTGGTTCGAAGTGGGTCAGATTGAGAGCTGAAGGCTTCCCTAAGGTTGTAATTAAGTATGAATATGAAAAAAACTGAGAACAAATAAAAAATAGACACTTTCTTTTAGGCTTTCACATCACAGGCGTTTCATTATGTTTCCACCTCAGGCAAAATGCTTTTCTTTGGAAAAAGGATACAGTTTTACAAAAATAGATTTTTTAAAAAACTGTGCAATAACTCTGTAGGTCTAGACTTAGAGAAAAAGTGCACTCAAGCATGAACGCTAAGGAGAGGTAGCTCGCCCAGCAGAGCTGGGGCAAACTGTGCGCAAGTGCTCACTGCGCAGCCTCAACTGTTACAATTGAATTCTGCAGGTCAGTCTGACACGCTGTTGGGTTTTTTCCCCTTGAAAATCACATCTTTTCTTTCTCTTCCCACCCAAATCTTTCACTGTTATAAAACTAGCTTAGTCAAATCAATATCTAGGCTAGCAATAAAATTTAATTACAGTGAGGCTTGGATAAACATTTGCTCGAAGACATTTCTTGGTCTATAGAGTGATAACTGCATTAAGTAGGATTATTTCATCATTATGGTATTAAGCCCACATTACACAAGAGAAGCTAATATTTCTAACTCTTTTTAACCTATGAAATATGCTATAAGCATTTGCATGAGTCAATCTAGTATGTTTTCTTCTTGACGAGCTCTGCAACAGGACTCCTTCGCAGCTACATCCTCAGCCCAGAGCAGAATGTGAAATGAGGAAGGTTCACACTGGACCCCATCCACAGGGTCCAGAGGTCAAGCTACCGAAGGCTGTTTCATAGGCGCTGGTACCCACCTGTCCTACAGCCACGTCAGCTAAAATACCCCCAGAGCCAGGGTACATTGGCTGTCTCGTCTTCCATTGCGCTGCGTGTCCCACTGTGGAAATCAAGCTAACCTCTCTAAACACGGAGAGCTCCTTGGAGCCTCCACTCGGGCATTCGTTCTTCCAGGAAGCTTTCCCTGACCTCCCTGTCTCCGGGCATTTCTACATCAGCACACTCACCTCACAATAAAACTACGGGTCTGCCTCTCTTCAGAGCCTGGGAGTACCTTGATGGTCTTTGGTCTCCCAGTCAAGCTCTAGGGCGGGCACATATTAACACTGTGTTGGATAAACAAATGAATATAATTGAAAAGCAAAGACATACAAACCCTCGCTATGTGCTGGGTCCTGGATAAAGAGACAGAAGACATGGGGTCTGCTGACTGTGGATCTAGTCACAAAGGCAGGGAATGTAAAGAGAGGCAGAACAAAAAAAGCCGGCACCGACTGGTGAAGGGCCAAAGCAGTGAGCGGCCAGCGTGGGAGGGGACTTGTTACAGGACTAGAGTATGCAGCAGAATCTTGCAAGCAGAGCCAGAGCACTGAAGGAAAGGTAGCCTAGAGACACAGGAGGCAGGAGGACAAGGGGGGAGTGATGGGCAAAGCCCCATTAGGGAGCTGGAGAGCATTACAGTTTAGTGTGTTACGATACAGACATTAAAGGACTGGGTTCTGATGTAGCCAGACACAACTGGATTCAAAACCTGACTCCTTTACTACATGCTCTTTGAGCAAATCACTCAATATTCCTAAACCTCAGTTCTCCCATCTGTACAGTGGGTGTAAGGATACCTTCCTCAGTGGAATAACAGAAAATGCGTGAAGCAATGGGCATGGCGCTTACATATAAAAATGTTCTTCTTACTGTTTTTGTTATGACTGGGACACATTTAGTAGGCTTCATCCTAACTGTGATGGAGCTGAGATTTGCAGCTGTGAATGTAGATAGAGGAGTAATGTATAATTTTAGGTATCTTTCTCCTGTAGATTTGATTGCAAATGATAATATATCAGCTGTAGGATTTTAAGTAGCATCCCTGACATTCAAATCAGAGTACCATTAACTAGCTGGCACCATCTCCCTGCGACAGCAGCTTCCTGAAGATAAGGATCCCAGCTAAGGCAGCATTCTCGGTGTCTAGGGGATGGCTATCTGGTGTTCAAGCCTGTGCCATTAGCCCAGTTGGTTAAAGCAAGTTCTGCCAATTAGCTTCCTCCTCTTACTTCCTATTTGCCTGTATAGCTACTAGTAGACAAATCAGCTCTTACTCTTGAATTGTTTTAGGTTTATTTGCTTCCTTGCCCCATTGGGCTATGATCTCCTTTAAAGGAAGAGAATAGTTATTATACATCATTTATGGCCTCCACAGTATCTTAGTAAAGCTCAATAATCTTCTCTTGGTTACCACTGGCTATTCATTGCCAAGGGTGTGACCCTTGATCCTCTGATACTTGACTCTGACGATAAGACCCTATAGGTACTACACAATTCCCCAAGAGTATGATATTAGATATTCTGTGGCCATATTATCTAACAGAGAGATTTAACTAGGTAAGCTAGTGAGGCTACCTTGTGAAATAATTTTAAAATTATCTTGAGAGCCCTGACTGGTATGGCTTAGTTGGCTGGGCATCGCCCTGCAAAGCAAAAGGTCTTGGGTTTGATTTCCGGTCAGGGCACATGCCTGGGTTGCTGGTTTGGTCCCCGGTAGGGGCACGTGCACCAGGAAACCCACTGATGTTTCTCTCTCACATCCATGTTTCTCGCCCCCTCTTTCTCCCTCCTTTTCCCTCCCCTTATAAATAAGTAAATAAATAAATATTTAATTTTTTTTGAGAAAACTAATTTTTAAATTAGTTGGAAAAATCCCCCATGGAGTCTGACATTGTCCTCACCACTCTTCTAGAAAGTTAGAACAAATTCTTAGATACTCCCTCCAATAGAACTATTTACCCTGTAAATTTAGGTCATTTATAATTTAAAAAATATTAAATTTAATCAATTATCCATTTAAATATCTTGAATATGCAGTTTATAATGATGGAGCAGATATTTGTTTTGCACATTAAGCAATTTCACGTGTCCAGGGCGACCAGAGCAAGAAGAGCCGGCGGATTGGAGGACAGATGACACCTCGCCTGCTAAACCCAGGTCTCCTCAGGATTCCCGCTTTCGCTACTTGTGATGCCCTGTGTTTTACAAAGGGAAAAAAACCGTTTCCACCTTTATTGTGTGTGAATGATATGAGCCCCTGGTCTTCCATTCCTCTTCTCCCAGATTTGCTGTGAGCATTAATTCATTCATGCTCTGACATTTACAAAATGTTTACTTGTGACCAACCCGTGCTTTACAAAGTCACGCTAGCAGTAGAGCACCTCTAAGAGTCCTGTGGGAGTTATTTTGCAGATTAATATCAGGATAAAGGCAACGTATTAGCTGAGTCATCTGGGGAAATGATTTGTCCCTGTTGAGCCTCCTTTTCCTATCTGTCACTGGGGGTAGCATCTCCTATCTTTCAGGGCTGCTGTGATGAGAAATAATAATAAATAAACGCCACCTCTCACGGTGTGCGTCACACTTGGTAGGTACTTAAGAGATTAAAGCCAGTATAACTGTCGTATCACAATTTGCAAAGGGTCGGTTTTGCTCCACTCTGTGACCTCTGCTCCTCCCTGTGCACACTCCCTCCTGGAATCCACCCACCAGGAGCAGTGGTCCCTGTCAGCAGTCATCTCAGTGACTCAGGAGGTTATTACAGGAGCTCTCAGTTCCCCTTTTTACATATCACCATCCAATAATACTGCAAGGGCAAACTAGTCCTCACCTTTCCACACGAACTTTCACATTTGGGGGCTGGCCCTGGGCAGAAACGAGAGAACCAGAAAGAGAATCTTAGTACTCTCTTTTAAAAAATATTTCTCATACGTTGACAAAAAACCAGAAGTGTGGTTCTCAGGAGATGCCATCTACACTCAAACACCCTTGGAACACGCCCTCACTGCACTTTGATCGAATCAGATTTGAAAGCTCCAAAGCTGTTTGTGCTGTGTTCAAACCAAAAATAGCTTAGAAATGAAAGAGTCAGAGATTTAGTCATCTCAAAATAATTATTCCATATTTCTTAATTATCCCACATTTCATAGTTCATAAAAATATAAATCGTAACTTACAGCCAACAGTTTACTGTTGAGTTCATTTACTGTCAGATAATCAAACTCTTTCATTTTCCCAGCATATGAGAAGTTTTTTAAAGAGCACTGCACTAAGATGCTTCTTTTTATTAATAAATCCCATAGCAAGTAATAATAATATTCTGACATGGCCAAAACTCAAATGTGCCATAGTGTCATTCTAGAATGTGTTTCATCAGAACAGGCAGAATCGGAATTGCATGGGATTTTTTTTTAACACGGTGGCAGGCCTTACTCCAAACTGCATGAACGAGAGCTCTGGTGAGGGGCGTGCAGAGGATCACTACCAGAAACCCTTGCTCATCTAACTTTCCCTGTGACTCAATCAGCCTGGTTTTAGACCTATTGCTAGGTCATCTGGTAAGCCAAATGACACTAAAAGGCGACAGTGATCAAGCAGCTGTTACAGCAACAGAAAAACCACGATGCTGGAGGATGTTCAGGCTGCACCTGCTTTAACAGTGCGTGGCAGGGCAATCCAAAGCAGAGGTCTTTGCAGAATTTGGCTGACAGCGTGTCTTTTCTTTCGTATATTCCCACCTCCATAAGTTTCACCTACATCCCTTCTGATTTTCATTTTAGAGCAATGTTTATTTAGAAAAATAAAAAGCCATTTTTCTTAAACAAATAATTCAAGCAATTAAAGCCAAAAAATAAATATATATAAAAGTCTTTAGGCCTGTGAGGATGGATGCAGAAATTAACTATAAATAAGAAAATGTTTTAGACCATCCTTTCAGATTAGAAACTCTAAAAGTATATTGAAGAAATTCAGCTCATGCCCTGCCTGGCTGGTGTGGCACAGTGGATTGAGCCCTGTCCTGCGAACCGAAGGGTCGCTGGGTTGCGGGCCGGTCCCCAGTAGGGTGCACGCACAAGGCAACCACACACTGATGTTTCTCTCCTTTTCTTTCTCCCTCCCTTTCCCTCTCTCTAAAAGTAAATAAAATCTTTAATAAAAAAAAGAATTTCAACTCATCATTAATTATAGAGTATATTATCATAAACCAGTATCTTCCAATTATAATAAAAAATACTCTAAGCCTAGGACAATTTCTTGTCTACAATCTTTGTTTAGTTCCTCCAAAGAGTACCCACCTTTCTCACAATTGCTAAATAAAAATACTCAGCAGTTTAAAAGAATGACCCTGTTACATAAATCCAAATTGTTATTAGGAACAAAAACTGTATAAGTTTTGAGTGGGACAAATTTGTAAAGCACAAATTCATTCTGCTCCTGTATTTAAAGTACATGTGATCAGGCTTCTACAAAAAAAAAAAAAGATATTCCTAAGCTCTTAAAATTCTGCATAACATTCAGTTTTATGCTTTTTCATCACTGTGCCTTCCTACTTTTATTCAAAAGTATTTTTTCAGTATTTGGGATTTTTGGTTTTCTTTTGTTTTGGTTATAAGCATGTTAATTTTGATCTCAGTTTCAGCCTGTACTTTACCCAAGGCCTATTAGGACCAGCCAAGATCAGGCCCTTCAAACTCCCCACTCCACACTGTCCATGTCCCCTTGCAAAACTCAACAGGCATACTAAGCTCAAGGGTTTGAGGCCCGAAAGACTTTAGAGATCCCTACCAGAAAAGGTTCAATTCAGAGATCCTCTCTGCAACTTTCCCGCCAGCATAAGGACCCTGCTCTTTGCACGCCCCAAGTCAGGACCATTGACCCCTGGACACAGCCCTCCCCTCGTCAGAATGTCAGTGGTTCAAGAATTTTTACTTGTGTCCAGACCAGCTGTATGAAGTGGAACAAACCACAGCATCTCTGAGTCTGAGTTTTTCTGAGAAACTTCCTGAAGGAAGCTCAGTAACTTCTTTCTGAAAGGAATGATGATTTTAACGATCATACAATTGATAGAATTCTTCCTAATTACTTAAATGGTAGTAACTACAATAAAATATTTGCCCAGAATATCTTTGGTCTGGAGGATCTCATCTAAGAGGTGAGGTCTCTGTTTGAAAGGCATAGGCAGTAATTTTTTCCCATCATGCAACAAGGATTTTCAACGCTCCTGAGCAGTGGCTCTGCATGCTGTCCCCTAAAGCACACACCCTGGCCCCTCACTCCTTAACCCCCTGCTGAACAGTGTCTTCCACTGGGAGCCTGGCTTGGCAATTCCTGAGCTGTCACCACGTGTCCACTGTTCTCCCAAAATCATTGCCAAAGTCCGTCTTCCCTCCTCATCTGTTTTTCTGCAGTATTTGCCGCTGTTGCCCACTCCCATCTTGTAAAAATTCTCTCTTCTTCTTCCCAGTGACAACACATGTCTGAATCTCACTTGGCGTCTTCTGACCACTCTTTTGTCATTCTTGGCTGCTTCTCCATGCCCACTGTTAAAAATAAACATTCTTTGACTCTCTTATCTTCGCAAGAAAAAGCTTACACCGGAGATTTCCTAATTCACTGTGTGGCATCAGACAACCCACAACCCTCCCTGAGTTTGTGCCTGAGAAAGGGAAGTGGGTGGACAATGATCCAAAACGTCCCCGGGAGCTCTGCAGTGCTATGCTAGTCTGTCCTAATTCATTCTTGTATTCCGTCAGTACAGTTTCAGAGAGCCAGCACAAGTCTGGGGTGGAGCTCAGGCCACCAGGAAATCATCACTCCCAGTGTGGGAAGGAACCTTAAACATCACCTGGTCTGGACCTTTCATTTTACAACAGGAAACCTAGGTCCAGGTTACGTACTCTACTACCTCATGGTAGATGATGGCATAAGAAGGAAGTTTCCTGGGCTCTCTCCTTTTGCAAAATCGAAGCTCACATGCCTTCCGAACCTGGTTGAAGTCCAAAATAGTATCAGGGTAAAATGTGACATAGAAGGTATGAATTGATGTGGATCACTTTAGAGCCATTTTTCCCCTTTAAAAAAATAAATTTTATGTTCCAGCCAGGCAGCTCAGTTGGTTAGAGCGTCATCCTGGTACACCAAGGTTGTGGGTTCAATTCCTAGTCAGGGCACATACAAGAATCAACCAATGAGTGCATAAATAATCGAAACAACCAATTGATGTTTCTCTCCCTTGCTCTCTTTCTCTCTAAAATTAATCAGTCAATCAGTCAAATACACTCTATACTAGAACTCCAAGGACTCTGGAGATATATTTGCTATAGTGGGCGCTTTACACAAAGTAGAGCAATCTGATCACATAAAACATTGTATATTTATGTTTTTAAATAGCTAAATAAAACAGAACATCAAGTCACAGAATACATATACTTACATTAATTCAAATGTCCAAAGCACAATACAGTACTATCCATTTAGTAGTTCACATAAATTAAGATTTACATACACACAAGCATATAAACAAATATTAGTCTACTAGGACAAAGATTTAAGAAGTTACTTAGACATTTTGGTATTGACACCTACATATTTATGGCAACAAATAATGATGACTTTAAACTTTCAATAAGACCTTTTGTTCAAGGATAGGAAATTTACAGAATGGAAAGGAGACAGTCAAACAAATGTACCTTTATTGCACTATTTATCTAATAGTATAGGATGTGACAGTACCCAGTACCTTTTTTATCAGTGAAGTCTGCTTACTCTGGTCTGAAATGATGAATTTAGCTGAATTATTCCCAAATCTACCTTCATTTTGTGCTTCATAAAGAATGGCTGTTTGGAACAGGACACTAACACTTTTCTTTAAAATAACTCAACTTTGGTCCTAATAAGTTAGTAAAGCCTCTTTTTAAAGAACAATAATACCCAAAGTTTATTTTTTCTTTCAAGAATCCTGAATAAAAGGACGATGTCAGTCGCATCACCTCCAGAGCAGCTTTGAAGTGATTGAAGGTGCTGAAAGACTAAGATAGCGTTATCTGGAATCTAAGGCTTGGAAAACAATGCCATCTTTCTCCGGCACCTTGAGGAACCAAAGTGCTTTACCAGATTCCTATCAACCATTTTTTTAAAAAGGCCATCTAGTTGTATTTCAAAAACCAAACATAATTTCAGTCCTGCTGTTTATTTTGCAGACCACACACGAAGTTAAAGATGGAGAGATTAATTTACTACATCGTACAAGTGTAGGCACAAGATTAAGTGGACGCCACGAAGGGTGTGTCTGAAAACACTGAATTGACTGAATCTGAGTCGGATTTCACCCTCGTGGACTTTAAGATGCCCTCAGCCATAACTGTTTCACTGGGAAAGAGCCTGACTTTCCCATTCTGCCCCGCTGCGGTATCCTTCAGGGGTTCCAAAAACACCACTCTTTTACCGGCACCTGCCTTCCGTTCCTCAGCTGAGACATCCCCAGCCAGGCCAGGACTGAGAATAGATGAATGGGCATTGCTTTGGTTTAGCATACTTTTTTGTCTCTTGGCTTTACACCTGCAGGGACACGGCGTCAGATAGAGGTACAAAAGTACCAAAACGATACTGGCCACACAGGCTGCAAGAGTGGTAAAAGCTGTGTTGAATGCCTCATGGGCATGGGATCTGTTCACGGTGAAATTGCTCACTTTTATTGTGACATCCACAGTTTCGTTTAGCAGGCGCTGCCTGTTCATTGCAATACAGGAATACACTCCAGCATCCTCAAAACGAGGGCTTTCTATCACCAGGCTTCCATTGTGAAACACACGAAAGTTTTCCACCTCTTCGTCCGGCTCTAGGCGTCTGTTATCCGGCCGCACCCATAGGAAATCTGTATTTGAGCTACCAGTCTTGCCGTCACAGTGAACGATCAGCCTTTCTCCAACTTGAGCCTCATGGATAAAGCCAAGTGCACGGAAGGAGCCATTGATGACACTGTCAGAGCAATTCATAAAGCTCTCCTGGAGCAGCAGCACCTGATGGGAATGCCTAGCGTCAGACCACATGCGGCAGGTATAGTCATTCTTAAAATCCATCACGGAGCTAAACTGCCTCCGATACCAAAAGATCAGCAATGAGTAGAGGGAACAGTCACAGACAAACGGGTTTCCATGAAGGTAGATGCCTCTCAGCTGCTTTCCTGGCACTAAATTTATATGTTGCATTGGCAGGAAGGGGATCCGGTTGTAAGAAACATCTAGAAACATCAGTTCCGCCAGTTTGAACCTCCCGACATACAAATCCATGGGGAACTTCGTGAGAAAGTTTCCACTTAAGTAGAGTTTCTGCAGTTGGAAAAGCCCTCCGAACGCTGAAGGATCAAGGTAGGAAATCTGATTGTTGTACAGCAGGAGCACTTCCAGACCCTTCAGCTCTTGGAACACTGCACTTCTCACCGTCTTCAGCTTGTTGGAGGATAAGTCAAGACACTTTAAATTTGGAGTCGTGGAAAAACTGCCCATGGAAATGCTGGTGATGTTGTTGTGGCGAATAATGAGGGTGCTCAGCTTTCCAAACGACACTGGCATCCACTCCGAATCCAGAAGCCCGATTCTGTTATAACTCAGATCCAGTCTCTTAATCAGCCTGAAAAGGTTCCCAGGCACCTTGGACAGGTTTTTGTTGGTGCAGCTGACGATGTCGGTGGCACAGAGGCAAGCGGTGGGGCACACGCCGGCGGCGCCGGGGCCCACGGCCGCGGTGACCACCAGCAGACACAGCAGTCCCCTGCAGCCGGGTCTCACAACTCCAGGAAGGCTGGGCAGCGAGCGGAAACGCAAAGACATTGTGGTCGCCTCTCTCCGTCTTTTCCGGCGTCTTGGCCACCAGCTCAGCCTCCCGCCAGGGAATCTGGTGAACAATCAGTATTTAAAGAGGGGTTAAGAAAAAAAAAGCAAGCAAAGTTAACTACCACCAATTAACCCTTAAGAGTCACATCTTTCTTTCTAGTAACTTTGGAAATGGAGATTTAATTTCACACTGGGAAGCCTACGTTGCTTTTTTTTACTGTTAAGTGCAATTTTTCCTGGGTTACTCCCGCTGACGGGCATTTACAGACACACGATCTATAAATACAACCGTCTCAACATCAGGAATCCAATATTTTTTAGGTGCATCCTGCCTTTTTTTTAACTCCCTCCAACAGACACAGAAATACACAAACGCATGCTATAAACAATTCAGCGGAAATACTTAGCAAGCCACCCGTCCAGAACTCCACTCACAGGGCTGCGAAGCCTCACGGACTCGGGATAGACTGCCGACGGCGATGCCTTCTGAAGGTCTGTGCGTCTGTCGGTCTGTCACTCTCGCATCTCCCGAGTTCCTTTCCCTCTTGCTCCCGGCGGGCGGCAGCCTCTCGCTGGCTCTCAACTTTGGGAGTTTTAAGGAGCCGCGGCCGCAGCAGCAACGCCGGGCGCAGGAACCGTCTCCGCCGGCTCCGGTGAGTTCTCCCGGGCTCTCGTCATTGCCCAGCGAAGGTCCCGTCTCGGCGCTCTGGCCGTCTGGTGCCCGCTCGCCGGGAGCCCAGGTCCCGGAGCGGGGTCCGAGGGGCAGCGCGCCGGCAGTCAGAGGGACCCGGCCCCGCCTCTCCGCGCTCGGGAGGCTGCCGGACGCTGGGTTCCCGCGCGCCGCCACCCGGGTTTTATCCCCGCGCGCGCTGCGGGCCGGGTGCGGAGCTCCAGGGCTGGGCCCGCCCCTGAGCGCCCTCCCCACTGCGGGAACCAGCTCCGAGGCCGAGGGCAGGAGCGGGTTGGGCAAGTGGAGGGGGGCACACGCGGCGCGGGAAGGGGCGACAGCACAGCCAATCGGAGCCGCAGCCGACGCCCACCCAGCGGTCCCGCAGCCTCCCTCCCTCGGCTCTTCTTGGGCGTCGGAGAGCGAGCGCACGGGTGAGCGCGCCGGGCGGGGGTCCACACTAAGTCCAGGGCTGGAGTCCCCCGGGTGGGGTCGCGCTCACCCACTCCCGCCAATTGCGTCCGTTTGTTTGATCCAGAACCCGGTGACGGTGGGGTGTTGGAAGATTAAGGGAGACACACCCAGCCCGAGCGGGAGAGGTCGCACCCTGGGAAAGCCTGGTTAGTCGCGGCCGCCAGGCCCGCTGCACTCCCCGACCTCTGGAGTCTTCCTTTGGGCGAGGGCCAGGCAGGTTTCCACGGCGCTAAGTGCAGTGGGTTTAAAGGTTTGCAAAATAAACACTGAAGCAGCCTTCCGTCTCCGCCCACATTTGGGGAGATTGCGGGGGGGGGGAGGGGGGGGCGGAGAGGCCGGGCAGGCCCCCGGTAGTGCAAGGGGGATCTCTGCTGGAGGGACTGGGAAGGCGCAGCGGGGACACTACCGACCTGCCTGGAAAAGTTCTATCCCTTTCCTTACTCGGGAGGCAGCATCAGGGACGGTGGCTAATTCTCGAAGCTGGAGCAGCAGAAAGAAGGTCTGGAGCGGACCTCCTGGCTGGAATGCAAAGATAAGGGCATTAAGCTTTAAAAAACATCCGGCTTGCTCTGGACCTGCACTGCTCCCGGAGTCGCTGCTCCGAGACTCTTCATCCCTTCCTGAGACGCAGGGGGTCTGGGCCGCTGGATTCGTGTGGCTCTGGTCTGGTCCAGCAGGCGAGGAAGCCCCAGCAGACCAAAAAAAAAAAAGGAAGTAGACATAGGAGGTGGAAGGCGTGGGGCTGATGAACGTTTAGATTAAAAATCCATTTTTGTTTAATTCCAAGGTGATGTTTCACAATGGGATTTCACTGAGCCAAATGGCCCATTTGCCTATTTTATCCGGATTTTAAAAAAAGTAAATTACTGTCTTGACAAGAGATACTAAACTAAGCGAAAGAGATGGGAAGACTGCAAGTATAACTTGTCATATTACTTAATGTAGACTAAAAGATGGTGGCGACAATTAATACCCCCCCCACACACACACACACAGACACTTGAGCAGCCTGCATTTAAGGCGAGTTGGTCCCTTCACTGTCGTGAACGGATTCCTGCAGGAGCCCCCCTCTCCAGGGCCATATTTTAAAGGGAATTGTGTGCACTATTAACTTCGTTAGCCTGTTTGTGTAATGAATCTGGAATAGCACTGGTAAATCAAGGTTTTCCAGGTGAAAACAGCTTGATTCAAATGAGTTTCAGTTTCATGAAAAGTTGAATGTTACCCTAAAAGGATTTCATACAGCCTGAAACACTTCCTGCCCAGGAGCTCCCAGGGGCAAAGCAGAAGCTGAGACTTTCCTAAAGTCAGGTCACACTTCCTGGGGGTCTCCAAAAACTGGGTCTCCAAGCTTCACTTTTACAGTTAGAATGATTAACAGAGGAATAGAATTAAAGTTTTTTACTCAGAGGAATAATTTTTAAATGACTAATAAACTTTTGCAGTGTTTTATAAGTAACTATCATCCTATTCAAAGGAGACCCTGAAGGTGGACGAAAGACCTGTATTTAATACAAAAATAGTCTAAAAAGAGTAAGTGACTTTCAAAATGGAAACAGGTTCTGTTATGATAGCTGCAGGCACATCACAGAAATATCATGCAAAGATTATGCAGTATAAATAAACTAGATTCACTCAAAATCCACAGATGACTTTATTTCTGTATTTGAATACCTGATTTTTAGATTCTGCACATTTGTCAAGGAGAAAGGGTTTGTGAAAGGGATGGGTTCACTAAGCTTGGGAAAGAGAAAGTGAAGTGTTAACCTTAATAATGGTATAATGTGTCACCTTATTTTGTGGAGGATAATTTTTTTATCTTTCTAGCATCCCTTCACTTTCCTTACGTGGCCCACTCTCAGCTGGAAGGCGAATTCCACAAGGGCAGAAATTTTGTCTTAGTCACTGCTCTTTTCTAAGCTCCTGCAACCCTGCTTGACAATTGCTTGGCATTCAGAACTTTTGATGAATGAACTTATAAATGGGGAACGTGTTCAAGGCTCACCCCACCTGAGTCTGCTGGTCGCCATCCTGCCTGCTGCACGCCAAACGCTTGTGTGAACACCGGTGGGGAGAGGGGAGAGAGGAGCCCCGCCAACATTATTTGAGTCCTGCATCCGTAGTCCTGGAGGTCACTGCACTTGATGCTTCCTTTTTAATTACATTCTCCACCCCCTCCCTTTGTTTGGCCTCCATGATTTTGAGTGTGTTTATGCCACTTGTGACTGAAAGAGCCCTAGCATAAAGAATGGTAAAAGTAAATGGGCATTGGGCCATAATGATGTGCCAGAGACTGAGCTCTGCGTTTCACATGCATTATTTCATTTACCGCTCACCATAACCCTGTGACATTGTATAATCCTATCACCCAGATGGCAACAGTGTTCCGAATTATTTGAAATGGAATGAGACTAACTTAGCTTGAGGCTCCATTTGAAGGACTTAAATTAAACAGAAGAAAGACATCTCTGGCAGGGTGGCTCCAGCCTGGAATGGATTGCCGAGACAGATGGTTGAGTTGCCTTCTCAGGAGTTTAAAATAGGATGGATAGATATTCCTCTGGCCTTTCCCACATGGCACAATCTATTGATATTTTTTTCAAAGATTGTATTAATTTTTAGAGAGGGGGGAAGGGAGGGAGAAAGGGAGAGAAACACTGACATGAGAGAGAACCATCAATCCGCTGCCTCTCCTACGCACCCCAATCATGGACCGAACCCAACCTAAGCCCCTGACCTGAGAAGGAATCGAACCCGGAGCCTCTCACTTTGTGGGACCGTGCCCAACCGACTGAGCCACACCAGTCAGGGCAATCTGTTGATATTTTTGACTATTCAGTAATTACTCCAACAGATAGTAGAAAGAGCATTGACATTTGACATGATTCTGAATCTAGGGTGCTGAGTTTGAAAGTAATGCCTCCCTGGGAGCAGGGTATTTGAGTAGATGAAATCTCTGGTGCTCTTTTGGCCCTGTGATTTCCAAAATTTCTTAGGTTGCAATCAAAATGTTAAGAAGTTAGAGATCTGAGACAAGAAATTGTTGCATCACTAGCTTGATAATTTGGATTCATTTTTACTAATGAACACTTTAATAGCACTTTATGTCCTGTGAAGGGTCTCATATGCCACATCTCCTGTGATTATAGCCTGCGCCTGTCATCAGGGGTAGCTGGGACACCACCAGATATCACGGTGCCTCCTTTTTAACCTGGGGGCACATCGGAGTTCTTCAGAGACAGAGCTCACTGGGGCCTCGGGCTCTGTAGGCGGCCAACTGTTCCCGAGAGCTCTCTGTCAAGAGGTGTCCTCTCCCTGGGCGTGGCGCTCTTGGCAGGGTTTTTACAAGGTGACAGGAGCCTTGGCCCACAGGAAACACACTCCTTTGCCCCCTCTGCTCCTGCAAAAGCCCCTTCTTCTTTTGGCCTCCTTCAGGTGATTTATTAAATTGCCCAGGATGGTAGAACCATCTCTCGCCCGGCAGTGTGTTTCTCACTGTACAGAGACGAGCTCCAGCCCCTGTGCTCTCTGAACTCCAGGACGCCTGTGGCAACCCGTAGCTTCCTTCTCTGGAAGCTCCCTAGACTAGAAATGGACGGGGATTGGGGGTGGGGGGTTGAGGACTTCACTGATAGGTTATTTTTCCAAAAACTTTACCCCAATAAATTCAATTAAAAGGGAAACTAAATAAATAATAAAATAAAGCATTTAGTTGAGATAAAATTCACCATTTAATCATTTAAAAGTATACTATTCAGTGATTTTAATGTACTCACCTTATTGTGCAATCATTCTAATTCCAGAATGATTTCATCATCCCCCAAAGAAGCCCTGTACTCATTAAGCAGTCACTCCTGCCCGCCACCCCCAGCCCCTGGCAACCACTAACCTACTTTCTGTCACTATGGATCTGCCTATTCTGGACATTTCACATAAATGGAATCATACAATATGTGGCCTTTGTGCTAGCTTCTTTCACTTGGCCTAATGTTTTCAAGGTCTGGATGGAGTTCTTTGGCTACAGGTTGTACAGTCAGTTGAGATCATCCCTTTGAAAGTCCTGCATATTTGGTTTAGCTACACTTGAGCTCAGAATGTGGGGCATCTGCCCTATTGTTGTCAGTCTTGGCCCGAAGTCCCATTTACCCAGAGTCTTCAATTCTAAAAGCATTACCCCTGTGTGGTTACAGAAACCTAGCAGCTTTATGAGATGAGGAGATCTAAGTTCTAGTCTTGGTAAAAAAAAAAAAAATGCTTTAATCTCTCCATAAACCCCAAGAAACAATTAAGAATATAACAATTTATGATTTCTTAAGTTCCCTTCAACATCAAAAAGTTAATCTGGTTTCCTGGTGACAGCGGGCCCCAGGAGCACACAGTGTTTTTTAGAGCACAGGTGCCAGCTGTCAGAGCAGGGCCTGACTGGGTTCCTCAGCTGGTCTGTCACCACTGCCCTCGGCCGATCTGGCTCCTCCTCCTCCCCCGGGAACGGTGTCGGTCCCACTGCCACTTCAGGAAGAGTGACTTGGGGCAAGTTCTCTATAGCTGAGATACCGCTCTATAGTGTAGTATTGTATAGTATCAAGTGTACCTCTCTAAGCTGAGATATCACTCTTTAGTTGAGATAGCTACTAAGTATTTTATTATGATGGAGTAGTACACATTCATTGCAGCATTGTTTCTAACCAAAAAAATACATTACACATTTAATGTGCCACAGGGATGTGGGTGAATAAATTAGTGTACATCCATCTGGTATCATACTATATTGTCATTGAAAATAACGTGTCAGAGAAATATCTGGTGACATAGATAAAAGTTACAAATAGCTACTATTTCAACTATTGTAAAAGGAAATATACCAAGATCTGTCCAAAAAAAGTCTAGCCATTATTAATATAATGAGAATGGTTTGTGTGACAGCGATGTAACCTGGCAGTCAAGGAGAGTGGACTGGAATGCGCATGTGTGAACAATGACAACTTTACTGTACTAGTCAGTGGGGATGGTAGATGCCGTTGAGTGAGCATGTGTACTGTGTGACTGTTGCATTAACAATGACTGAGCAAGTAGAGCAACAAATCTGCATTGAATTTTGCAAAAATTTTGTGTTATATTTGAACATCCTTCCACAGAAACTATTTGGATAATTCAGAAGGCCACAGCTATGGGCAACTGGTGATTGGCAGCTTCATCATGAGAGCGTGCCCACTCATGCATCACTCTCATGCAGTTTTTGGTGAAACATCAAATTGCTCAGGTGACTCAGCCCCGCCTATAGCCCAGATTTGGTGCCCTGAGACTTCTAGCTTTTCCCAAAACTAAAATCACCTTTGAAAGGGAAGAGGTGTCAGATCATCGATGAGATTCAGGAAAATACAACAGGGCAGCTGGTGGCAACTGGGAGAACTGTGTGAGGTCCTAAGGTGCCTACTTTGAAAGGGACTGAAGTGTCATTATCCTGTGTACAAGGTTTCTCATATCTTGTATCTGCTTCAGTAAATATCTCTATTTTTCATATTACATGGCTGCATACCTTCTGGACAGACCTCATATCTGTATATGCACAGAAGATCATCTGAAAGAGTACATACCTACATCATAACAGTGCTTTAAAATTTTTCTCCTCTTTATTTATCTGTATTTTCTATTTCCTACAATACTTTTGTGGTAAGAAAAAGCACAGTTAGTACTTACAGCTGTTTAAAGTTACCTATGACTAAGTCATGTGCAACACTGTTTCGGCTTTATTCAGCAACTGTAGTTTCAGAGGGCAAAAGCCTCTTCCGGCTCCTCAGGCAGGAAGTAACTCTGATTTCCTCCCATCTGAAGTACAGTGATTGCTGTTCCCTCTTCGCAATAGTCACTTATTTGGCAAATATTTACTGAACATCTGCTGTGTGCCGGGCACAGTTCTTTAGTCTGAGAATCGTAGGTGCACACGGTGCTACACTAGCCACACGAGTCTTACCAGTGGCCAGTTGTCCACATTCCCAGGCTTGGAACTCAGCGTCCTCAGTTGGGATCCCCTCCCAGCCTCTGTGAATTCTCTCCCACGACTCGTTGTTAGACGAATCTTTGTAGCATGGTCCCCTGCCTCACAACACCATTTGTTGTTCACTGAGAAACAAAAATTAAAAAAAAAACTGAAAGCCTTTTTTTCTAATCCTAAAAATCCTGTGTTCACTATAGGAAAATTGGTAGATACAGAACAAAATGTAAAAAAAACAGACAATGCCATTCATCTTACGGATAAATCACATTTTTTTCTGCTCAAAGAATAAATTCATTGCAGTGAGGAACCTGAGAAGTTTGCAAAAGAATGATTTTCTCTTTGTCATAATTATGTAATGAGAGAAACAAGCAGACCTTTTTTTTAAGTGCTCTGAAATCCTCAGCCTTCAGAATGAAATAAGCAGAGGAAATTGGCTTTATAAAATCCAGCATGTCAAAGCCATGCCTCTAGCATTACAGTTACTTCTTGAGATTTTGGTCATAAATGGCAAGCACTCTCATTTTCAGTTTTCTCATCATTAGCCTGAAGGGATCCTCTAATTGAATTCCTAAATGCTATTATATCTCTCAAAACTGAGGCTAATTTTATCTTCTGATAAATACAGATAATACTTAACAAAACCAGCTTAGAGAACTATATGCAGCATTCAGACTCCCATTGTAAGTCCTTAAAAGTAATATGCTTTCCTGTAATAGTAATTAATTTAAAATAACTTTGTAAAGGTGATACCTGATTATTCAAAGAAATATCTGACTTGAAGCCATCATTAATTACTAGCCAACATTAACATGAAGTAAAATAAAATTGAAAGAAAAAATAATAAACTCAGTGATATGCCAGCACCATTGCAAATACTTATTCAGTTATTTTCGGCAAATGCAAGTCCTTCTGTAGTAGATGTTCCATGTGTAATTTGCTCTGGAGCTCTGACCTTTCTTCCAGTTTGTGATCGAGAAAAGAAACTCCGCATTCATACAGGGGAAGGCAGAGGACCTCCGGAAAGATCCAGGAAAGTGGACTTGGAAACGAGACCCAACATTTATTGCATTCTCACTATATGCCAGCCTTCTTATTTAATTCTTTTTTAAAAGATTTTATTTACTTTTAGAGAGGGGGGAAAGGAAGGAGAAAGAGAGGGAGAGAAATGTGATGTGCGAGAGAAACAGCAATCGGTTGCCTCTCTCACGTCCACAGCTGGGAATATGGCCAGCAACCCAAGCATGTGCCCTGACTGGGAATTGAACCGGCAACCTTTTGGTCCACAGGCCAGAGTTCAATCCACTGAGCCACACCAGCCAGGGCATCATTTAATTCTTACAAGGGTTCAAAGAGATGGCCATTAACAACCCCGTTCTTCTCATGAGGGTGGTGGGGCTTCATTGTTTTCTTTAACTTGCCCAAGATTAGAGGTAGAACCAGATCTCTTACCGAAGTCTGTCTCGCTCTGATCTCATACCAAATGATTAGCTCTAATGCTCCCCATTAGGGAGAAGCAGGGTCAGCCATAATTTAAATTCCATTCAGCAAATACTGTTAGTCCTGGCCACACTCCCAGAGCCGTGATAGGGTTACTCTCCTCTAGGAATTTGTAGTCTCATTTGAAATAATTATAGGATCTATAACCAAGAACCAAAATACTTGCAACAGAAAATATACCTTGGGTATTTAAAAATTCCAACAGAAGCAGAAGCTTAGATCATACTCATTTCTTGTTGACCAAGTATCTAATTCAACAAAGTGAATTGTTGCAAATAAAAATATAACCTGGGAGAAACTGTTTGAATGGTCAGGGATGAAATTAAGTCTCAGAATTAAGTAACAATAGTATGAACCCTCTGCCTCATTCTATCCATGGCACTCACAATAAAGAACTGTAATGACAAAAAAAAGAACTGTGAAAAAAGAAAGTAGTATTTCTTTCCTGGCACATATGAAGTATCTGAAACATCCTCTAATTATATGCCAAGTGGCAATGTATTTTAAAAAGAAAGCATTGAATAAATAATCAAATCTCTGGGTCCTGGTGCCAGAACCTTCATTTATTAACTCTATGTATGATTTTGGGTGAGTGGCCTGGGCGTTCAGATTATCGGCTTCCCCATGTGTAAAATGGAGCTGCAGTACCAGTGTACACACTGTTTCATGTCTCCATGCTCACTGAGATGACCGCGGGGAAAGTGCTCGGGGAACTATAAAGCTGTGAAAGAGTATGACAGTGAGTCCCCATCGTGTGTTGTTCATCTTTATTGCCCTGTGCCTTGGACATGATCTTACACAGCACAGATGTTTAACAAATGTTTGTTGAACCTAATGGAACTGAAGCTCCGTTTATGCACAAAATAAACAGAGCTGGAGAAGCGTCTCCACAGTGTTTGCACTAATTCTGTGGCTCCCCCGAGCCCGGTTGCACCACAGTACAGCAGGTCCTCCATCCTCATTTGGAGAGCCTGCTGTTTCCTCGGCCCTGCCTCGCTCTCCGTGCTGCTCTCTCAGCTGCCACGGGCTGGGGTGACACACCAGTCAGTATGCCTGGGCTTCTCAACGCCTCTCCTTCCAGCTGGCAGGTTGTGGAGAACATCCTGGGTAGAGCCCTTTAGTTAGGGGTGATGACTGACAATCTCAGTATACACTGGACAGTACCCAAAAGGGGTTTGAAACACAGGGAGAGGCAAAATAAATTAATAACAACAACAACAAGAACAACAACAACAACTCTCTTCAGAGAGCAGATTTGACATGCTGCTACTTGCTGCTTGCATTGTGATAAAAATGCATGGTAGGAAACCAAGGAAGGTTTCTTGGGGAGCTGTTGTGCAGAAGAGGTCAGGCGCAACTCTAAACAAGGTGCTCTAGGACGAGTCTGCTCATTGACATTTTTCTCTGCACAGAAACAGCAGGATGATGGGAAGAAAATATGCTGCTGTGGCAGTTTTCCACACTCATCTCAAAGTAGCATTTTTCATTGACTCAATTGTATTCATTAAAACTATTGGACATTTAAATTCCTGTTTTCTAAATTCCCTTTGCTGGGAAGGCACGGACCATCTTAGTTCTATTTTCACAGCAGAGTCTGCGTTGACCCAGTGAGTATCAAAACGTGTTCATCTGTGTGTAGGTTATGTCTGGGATGAAGCTGAGTGGTGGGCTGTCCAGACAGGGTCACCTTGATAACATCAACGCAGCCCAGCTCAGCAGGCCCAGAAACTTGCTGTTTTTGCTGTCCCAGAGTTAGCTCGATACATGTAGAATGATTTCTAATATAAACCTAAAGATTACCTACTTACCAATTTAAAGCAAAAATCAAATGGATCAGAACTGGATATCAACCTAGTCATATTCTCTGCCTGTCAGAAAGCTGTGGGAAGCCAAGTATATAATCATAAATGTTTGGTGAGTGGGGAATACTAGGGAAGAGTACATAGTTTGCCTAGTTTAATGTTTAGTGGCATGAAGCATGACAAATCCTTTGCCACTAAAGAGGCTGGTTGGATGTGGCACTGTCATCCCTAGATAGAAGGTACCAAGCAGTTATTCAGTGACATTTTAAATTGTACAAGACATACAGTAGCATCATGATTCTGCCCCAATCAGAAAATTACTCTTTCTGCTAAAGGCCATCTAATCTCTCCCTCTTCCTTCATCAGTACAATAGTGGAAATGCGAAGGCAGAACAACATCACAAATAAGGTAGAATAGGGATCGTGCAGGAGAGAGGCAGATGGACAGAGAACACAGAACTCTTACTGGAAAGAGATATCAGGAAGCTGCAGAGCCGCCTGGAGAGAAAAGCCAGTCCTGAGAAGGAAGCATTTTGTAGAATCTCTATAAAGCATAATGATAAACGTGTATACGGAAAGTAAACTGAGCCTTGGCCAGGTGGCTACGTTGGCTGGAGTGTTGTCTCATGCACCAAAATGTTACGGGTTCGATTCCTGGACAGGGCACATACCTCAGTTGCAGGTTCAATCCCCTTTGGGGCACATACAGGAGGCAACCAATCAATGATTCTCTCTCTCTCTCTCTTTCTCTCAAAACAATATACATGTCCTCAGGTGAGGATTTAAAAAAATTTTTTATAGAAAGTAAACTGAATAGTTACATAAGCAGAAATTTAGTTCTGTCCAGACACTCTGATTAAAAAAATATTCCAGCAAAGACAGTTATGGGACAAAAATCATGTAATAAAAGAGGATGAGCAGAGAAAGGCAATGTCACCCAAATGGAGGAACAGAACATTTACAAGCACTTCAAAGGTCTTTTATGCCCCTCCAGTCCCTCACCTCCCCATGGCCACCATGCTCCTGACTCTAATGGCACAGATTAGTCCTGCCTGTATTTACCCTTTATATAAACAAAATATATACTCTTTGTGTCTGGCTCCTATTGCTCAGCTTTGTGTTTGAGAGATTGATTTATCTATGTTTTTGTGTGTAGTTGTAGATCATTCTCACTGCTATATAGTATTCCCCTGTGTGACTAAATAAATCACAGTTTAGTCACTTTATTGTTGATGATCATGTGGATAGTTTCCAATTTGTGTCTATTACAAGTACTATTGCCAAGGAACATTCTAATACATGTCTTTTGAAGGAGAACATATCACACATTTCCACTGGGAATGTGGCTAGGAACATATTTGCTGGTTCACAGGTTATGCGCACATTCAACATCAGTAATAACCGCCCGTTTTCCACAGTGGTCATACCAGTTTATTCTCCTACAAGAGAATTTCTATTCCTCCACATCCTCGTCAGCACCTAATGTTTTCCATCTTTTTTCTTAACAATTTTGGTGGGGCCCTGGCTGGTGTAGCTCAATGGATTGAGTGCAGGCTGAGAACCAAAGGGTCACCGGTTCAGTTCCCAGTCAGGGCACATGCCTAGGTTGCAGGCCAGGTCCCCAGTAGGGGGTGTGCAAGAGACAACCACACATTGATTTCTCTCTCTCTTTCTCCTTCTTTTCCCCTCTCTCAAAAAATAAATAAATACAATCTTTAAAAAAATAAAAATTAAAAAAGGCAATTTTGGTGGGTAGGGGGTGGTAGTCCATGGTGCTTTTAATTTACATTTTACATTTTAATGACTACAGTAGCCACCCCACCCCAACCCACCGCCATCCACAGTTTTGCTTTTAGAAGTGTCAGTCACCTGCTGTCAACCATGGTCATTAAATGGAAAATTCCAGAAATGATTCATAAATTCTAAATTGCCTGCCATGCTGAGCAGCGTGATGAAATCTCACGTTGCTGGCACCATCCCACCCCTGGCGACTCATCTCTTTGTCAGCATCTCTGCCCTTACAGGGTCCTGGCCTTTTCGCCACTCGGCAGCCATGTCGGTTATCAGTTCCTCTGCCCTGGTGCTTGTGTTCAGGGAACCCTTATTTTACCTAATGCTGGTTCCCAGGTTCAGCCATACAGATGCATGCCACAGAGAAGCCGTAAAGTGTTTTCTCACAGTGAAAAGTTGAAAGTTCTTGACTTAATAAGAAGGAAAAAAAATCATGTACTGAGGTTGCTAAGTTCTATGATCTAAGTTCCTTCTCTCCTTCAGAGAGAAGGAGTCTTCTCTCTGAAACCGTCAAGAAGGAAAAAAATCTTGCTGGTTTTGCTGTTGCACCTTGAACTGCAAAAGTTACAGCCACAGTGCATGATAAGTGCTTAATTAAAATGGAAAGGTGCTAATTTGCGGGTGGGAGACATAAACAAAATGTGTATATATTATAAATGTGTATTGGGTTCAGTACTATCCATGGTTTCAGGTGTCCACTGGCGGTCTTGGAACGTGTCCCCCGCAGATAAGGGAGGAAGGACTATTGTTATATACTGGGGCACTTTTTCATATGTTTATTGGCCATTTACATATCCTCTTTTATGAATCTTTTGCCCATTTTGCCGTTGACCTTTTTTTTCTTATTGATGTGTAGGACTTCCTTTTATATTCAAATTTGTTTTTTATCATATATATTATGTATAAATACACACACATAATATATGTGATATATATGTCACTTAGTAAGTTTTATAATATCTAATCACTGGGTTGTACACCTGACACTAATACAATATTGTATGTCAACTATAATTGAAAAATAAAAATTATTTTTAAATATATATATAAATAATATTTTATCCCACCCCGTGGTTGTCTTTTTACTCACTTTTGGTGAACAGAAGTTCTTAGTTTTAATATAGTCAAGTTTATCACATTTTCCTTTTATGCTCTTTGTTTTGTATTTATTTTAAAAAAGCATTGCCCACTCCAAGGGCATAACAATGTTTTCCTATAAAAGCTTTATTGTTTTACCTGTCAATTTGTTTCTCCAGTCCATTTTGCTACGGTCTGAATGTTTGTGTCGCCCCCCAGCCCCCATTCATATGTTGAATACTAACCTCTAAGGTGATGGTAGTAGGAGATGGAGCTTTTGGGAGAGATTCCTTGTCCCCCTCTACCATGTGAGGACACAGCAGGAAGCAGTCCCTTCCCAGACGCCAACAGTTATGTTATTTTTGTTACAGCAGCCTGAATAGACTGAGACACATTTGGAATTGATTTTTATGTGTAATGTGAGGTAGAAGTCAATGTGGATGGATATCCAGTTTGTTCCATGTGGATGTCCAATTGATCCAAAACAATTTATTGGAAAGACCACCCTTTCCTTCCTGCACTGCACAGTCCTTTTTGCCCTAAGTCATGTGATCATATTTGTGTGGGTCTATTCATTGCACAGTTATCTGTCCTTGTAAAACCACGTTTTACAACAATAGTTCCTGATACCTCACAGTGTCAGATCTTACATATTTGTTCCTCTTCAAGGATGCCTTTGCTATTCTTGGCCTTTTGCATTTTCGTATGACCTTGAAAATTGACTGTAAATATCTGTAAAAAAAAAAAACAATAACCGTGGCTTGGATTTTGATTGAGAATGCAGAAAAATACGTATTAATTTGGAGAAAACTTACCTCTTTACAATATTGAGTCATCCAATCCATATAATGTATATAGTTTCATTTATTGGTTCTTTTTTATGTTTGTTGAATAATATTGTGTAATTCTCAGTAGATCTGGCACATTTTGATTAGATTTACTTCTAGGTGTTTGAGTTTGTGGATGCTCTTTAAAATGTTTTATTTTCTATTTAATTATTGCCAGTATATACAAATATAGTCAATTCAGGCTGCTATAGCAAAGTACCATACAGTGGTTGGCTTATAGACAACAGAAATTTGTATCGCACAGTTCTGGAGTCCGGGAAGCCCAAGGTCAGGGTTTGGCAGAAGTGGTATCTGACGAGTACTCTCTTTCTCATTCATAGGCAGTGGCTTTTACAAGACCAGTAATTCCATTTGTGAGGGCTCCACCCTCATGAACCAATCATCGCCCGAATGCCCCCTTTTCTAACACCATCACTTAAGGCGTTAGGTTTCAGAATATGAGTTTTGGAGAGCACACAATCATGCAATCTCTGCAAACAGTTTTAGAATGTTGACTTAATACCCAGTGTCCTTCTTATATTCTCTTATTCATGCTAGAATGTGCCCGTAGGTTCTTTAGAAATCTGTGTGCACCATCTTATTGTCTAGAAATGACACGTTTATTTCTTTCTTTTCAATCTGCATGCCCTCTATTTCTTTCTCTTGCCTTTTTGCACTGGCTAGACCTCCAGCTACAATGTTGGATAGGAGTGGTTACCAGGGCCATTCTTGACTCAGTCCCAGTGTGATGGGGATGTTTGCAATATTCTACCATTGAGAATGATGTTTGCTGTAGGTAAATTCTTTTATCACATTAAGGAAGTTCTATTTTTAGTTGGCTAAAAGTTTTTATCACAAATGACTGTTGAATTAATTGAATACTATCTGCATTTGAGATGATCATGTGTTTGTTTTGAATGTGATAAACAGAGTTTATGATTTTTCAATGTCAAACCACACGTGCACACCCAGACTACACTGCACTCAGTTTACTGTGTCACTGAATTTGACTTCCTAAATATTTTGTTAAGAACTTTTTAATAAGATTCATAAGAAAGGTGAATTTTCAATTTTCTTTCTCAGAATGCTTGTCAGATTTTTAAAATCAAGTTTATGCTGCTTTTATTTTTTAAAATGTCTGGAAAGCTCTGCTTTTATTTCTACCTTTTTGAAGAATTATACAAGACATTCCTTAAATGTTTGAAAGAATTCATTGATAAGCTATCTGCGCCTGGATTTTTCTTTGAGGAAAGATTTTTAAATAATAGATTCAGATCTTTCATACCTACAGAACTATTAATATTTTCTTTCTTCTTCTGTCAGCTTTGGTAAGTTGCATTTTTCAAAAAATTTGTGTATTTCATCCAGATTGCAAACCGATCTGTATAACATCGCCTTTAGAATACTTTTTATCATGCAGTCTACAGTGATATCCTCTCCTCTGCTGCTGCTGGTGCTCATCTATTGTCCTTCTGTTTTGTCAAATCAGTCTTGTTGGGGTTTTATCAATTTTGCTAAATCCTTTTAAAGACAACTTTTTGGGTGTATTGATTTTCTCTATTATATGTTCAGTTTTTTATTTTCTTGATTTCAGCTTTTATCTTTATCATTGATTTCTTTGGGTTTGATTGCTGTTCCTTTTCTACCTTTTTGAGACCAACATTAGTCATTGATTTTTAGACTTTTTTGTTTTAATATATGCATTTAAGGCTATGTATGTCCTTCTAAGCAATATTTTAGGTTTTTCCCATAAGCTTTGAAATGTATTTTTTAGTTATTCAGTCTAAAATATGTCCTACCTTCTGGATTTTTTCTTTATCCCATGGATTATTTAGAGTGTATTGTTTAATTTTTAGGTAGTTGGTTTTTTCCTATATTTGCTATTGATCTCTAGTTTAATTCCAGGGTGCTCAGAGAAGATATTCTGAAAGATTTCAATATTTTGAAATCGTCGAGACTTTCTTTGTATTACAATATATTGATTTTAATGAATATGCCATGAAATGAATGTGAGTTGATCATTAGCAGCTGCAATTTTACATGCATGGCAATTAGATCAGGTCTGTTCATTGTGCTGTTAGTATTTTCTCTATCCTTACTGATATAAAAAAAATTTTAATTTGTTTTGCCAACTATTCAGAACAATGGGTTAATAATTCCCACTGTGATTGTTGGCTTTCTACTTTTCCTTTTTGTTCTATCCATTTCTTGTTTGGTTTATTTTGAAGCAATGCCATTGGGTGCCTAGAGATTTAGGATTGCGCTACCTTCTTGGATGATCCCACTTACAATTATGAACTCTCACTTCTCTCTAATAAAAATTCTGGCCTTACAGTCACATTGCCTGATATTGGTAGTTACAAAAGCTTTTTGTTGTTGTTCGTATCTGCATGGTCTCTTTGTCTTTCCTTTGACATTAAACATTTCTTTATCATTACAGTTAAAGCGTATATTTGGGTTTCTTTCAATCTAGTCTGACAGCCGTAGTCTTTTACTTCAAATTTAGTTCCCTGTACTCAGTGTGATTGCTCACACAGTTGAGGTTCTAGCTGCCAACTCGTTTTTTCTATTAGGGTCTCCTCTTTCACGTTCCTTGTTTCTGTTTTCCTTTTCCTCCTTTTTTTCCCCCCTCATTTAGATTATTGGAGTTTTTATTATGTAGTATTTTTACTTAATAACTTATAAATTATGTATTAGTTTCTTATTCTAACAGTAGCTATCCTAGAGATCACAACATATATCCTTGACTTATTACAAAATTCTACAAATTATTATTTTTACCACTTTTCTGATATTCTTAGACCCTTAAATCTTTGATACTGTTTAACACTTGTGAATTTTGTGTTGTTTTTACTTTGCATTTTAGTTCTACACAGTTTTTGTACTATAAAGGACATTACAATTATTGTTTTGTACAGTCAATAATAATTTTAAAATATCTATATATTTACCCTTTTCATTGTTTTTTTCCTTCCTTCATTCTCTTAGGAAATAAACTTGCAATACGGCCACTATTTAAGTTACGTATACTAGTTTAAATATATTTGAGATGAAATTTTGTTTAATCACCAAAAATAGATTGAAAGTTTGGGTAAAATAACTTCAGTATCTCAGGCAATAATACTGACTTTTCAATAAAGTACTGAATTTACTCAGTCAAGTTCAAACACTCACTGAATGGTATTTTGCAGTTTTCAGAGAGCACTGACATTCAGCCCTGGGTTGATCCCATTAACAACTTGATGAATAAGCCAGAAAGGCAAAGCAGGAGGGGTAACAGGAGGAAAGGGATTTTCCCACAGTTACACACGGTGGTGTCTTGAACTCAGTCCCTCAAGCCTGGTTCAATCCTCTGACTCTCTGTGCCAACTAAAAATACCTAAAATAACTTGTGCCTATAAAGATAAATGTGCCTGTAGAACATACATCCCTCAAAATGCAGTTTAATTCCAACTTCTTAAATGGTCACCCTCTTCCTGCTTCTTATCGCTCCTCATCACTAGGTTTTTAAAAACCAAAGCAGACACAAACATCTGCCTGTGGCAGACGCGGAAGTCTCCTCACAACTGAAAGCCAGGCACACGTGGGGAAGGGAAAGTGAGGCCGATAACAGTGTTTATTTTTGTCTTTCTGCTTAGTTTTCCTTTCCAGGCACTGGACTGAACTTAGTTTTCAGAGCCAGAAATGATGATTGTTTATGTATCTAAATTTATTAATAATCTGCTCATAGAAATTTTTAGTCACAATTGATTCCAGGATTATTTTGGGTGCTTCTCGCTGATGGAATCTAGATTGTATTCAGGGGAAAGCTAACAAACACATACCATAAAGAGACATTAATGATAGACACGTTTCGTGTACATAAGACTGTTCTACTTGTGTAGCATACGGCAGATTAGGTGCTTGCCGAGGGTAATTAAGTAAATGAATAGCTTATCTCCTCAGTTTACCGAAAGTACTGACACAAAGCAAAGTATGATAGTGTTTGGAACATGGATAAAAATTTGGTTTCTGGTTCTCCGTCCTTCTTCTCCCCCTACTACAAGTTTAACAGGTAGTAGACTGCTGCTCCAATGATGCTACAGCAGAGAGCGGTCAGCAGAGAGCATCCTGCCCCTCTCCAAGTGAGGCTTAACCACTGCCACACTGTGCACGGTTTGGGGTTGTAGCTGACACACTTCTTGTCTCTGAGAATTCCTGCTGTGCAGTCTCTGCTGTAAAGGACAGACTTAGGTAGCCCACATACCCACTTCACCCCATTCTGAATAGACCAGGAGCATACTCACGGGCAGCAGAATCTCGCTCAAGAATTCAAGCCACGTTACAGAAACTACAGTCAGTGGTTACGGACTACCACTGAGAGTTCACGCCCAGTGGGGGCTGAGGTAGTGGGGGCCCAGATGACACCAAAGTCAAGTACAACCAAAGTTACTTGAGAACAAAATTAGAACTAATCAGAAGAAGGCAAGTCTATAGAGAGAAGAAATAAGAAATGCTTTAAAAGGCAAGAAGAAGAGTCAAAAGAGAAAGAGTCAAAAAATGAAAGAAAGGATCAGAGTTCAACCGACTTGAGTCGCTGAGTATTTCCCAGCTTCTGTCGCAGTGAAGTCCATCTGGACTTTGTTTCCTGCTTCTGGACGTCTGTAAGACTGCTAGCTTTATCTTCACAGTTAACTCCTCTTTATAGTTTGAGTTAACTCCAGCAAAATTTGATTCCTAGCAACCAACAAACAATCCCTTTACTAATGGGTTTCCCTTCTCTCAGGCACCCATTGCTTTGGTGGGAACTTCTCTCTCCTGTGAGGAAGGAAAGTGATCTGAAACTTGGCCCACTGAAAAATACTTGGTTTGCTGACTTTTCCAGGAACATTTTAGGAAAACACTGCAGTGAGAAGGCAACGTGAGATACTAAGTAATAAGTCACAACACCATTTTAGGAGGTGTCTTCCCAGAGTACCTCCTATGATCTCCAAAGCTGACCACTTATTCTGCCTAAAAGGGATACTTATCGTCACAGATTAACCTTTCCTTGTCCCCCACACACCACACATGTACCAACTCTTCTATCAAACCGTTAAGTGCCCTGGAAATAGGGCTTATGCTTCCTCCATGTTTGCATACTTGGCACCTTAGTACAATGTCTAACAACTATAGCATTCATCTGAAAGATGCATGTTGTATATGTAACTTGAACAAATATTCTTTCTCCACCTGCCATGAATTTTTTGAGAATGTCGGAGCCTGATATTCAGGTATCACACTTTCAGAAACCCTCCTTTTCCCTCTATCATTCTTCTAGGCTTCCCCATATCCTTGGACTTCTGTGAGCTCTGCTAGGATTGTTTGAAGAGCAGGAGGAAAGAAGAAAGCATTATTAGCCTTTACTTAGCCCAGGAAAAGTAGACTTAGTGCTGACCCAGCCACAGTCATAAAGTCGTAATTAAAGCAGGCAGTGTAGGCAATTGAAAGGAATCTTCTGAGCCAAGAACACAATCTCTCATTCCATCTGGCCACTCCCAACATCAGCCCACAGGTTCACAGGCTCACGTCCATTACATGCCCGCCATAAACCTGACTCTGTGAGGACGACACGCAGGCACACAGCACATTTGCATGGATGCAGGTGTGCGTGCACAAACCCGGTGGCTCCAGGGTGCAGTGTTCAACTCTTTCCTTAGAAAAGAGGCCACTCTCACAGCTTTGATGATCTAAGGCCAGTGAGGGACTATTAATATAAACTCCCCAGTAGAGTACTATTCATAAACACTGTTTTAGAAAAATTATCTTTGTGCATAAATGACTACTTTTTCTGAGAGATGACCATTAACAATTTATTTCCCTTTTCTGTGTCATTAAAAGCCAGAGTAATATTCAGAACTCTCAAAGTTCACATATAGAAATAAAACAAAATTGTGTTCTGAGCATGTTTGGTTCTCAAGCACTTTATGCATTTGTCTTTTCTGGCGCAATAGTCTCATTTATTTTCTAAACATTTCCATTTTTAAAGAATGAGTCATTATTAATGTAGAAACCAGCTGAATCATCCATCCATCCATCAATACAGTTCTTTTTCTTATATGTGTTTATCATTGTATTTAAAAAGATGTTAGGAATTTTTTCATTTGAAGTACTTTTCTCATTTGGTTGTTTTGTTTGGTTTACAAGTAAAATGGTAAAGCCATCACTAACTTTGTGTTGGTTCAGATTCCTGTTCATAATCCTGGGTCAGAAACGCATCACGTACGATCCTCCAGCGTCGCGGATGCTATGCCTTCCCTACAGGAGGGAAACAGAGAGTCCCCGAAGGAGAGGATGGAAAGGAAAGTTTTTCTGGTCCAAGAAAGGCCAACTACACTTTAGACTCTGGTAATAAATCCATAAGAGTTGGCTGTTTTGACCATCTTGTTGCAATAAATCTGAAGTATCTAGTTATCCCATCTTAAATATAACCACCTAGGATTTGAGTTCATTCTAGTGTATTAATTTGTGGGGCATATCTTTTATGATACGTTCCAGATGGCTTCAAAAAATGTATGTAGAAAGAAACAAAATAGTTGGAACCAAACAATGATCTGAATGAAGAAACACTGGCCTGAGAGTCCAGAGAACTGAATGCTAGTCACTATGGTGTCCCCAAAGAGTTGAATACCTTCTGTCATGTGTTTCGCTTTCTTGTACCTCGGTTTTCACTTTAGTAAAATGAGAGCCTTCCCATGGTTGAAATCTCATTCTAAGATTCATTGACCCTTTTCTCTTTGTCTTTTGACCCGAACTTGTGACATTAAATCTTCCTAATTATTATGCATCTAACAATCCACTGTTCAGTAGCCAACATGTATTAATTGTGATCATTATTATTAGCTGCCTTAATATTTCTCATTCTAACTATATCAGTGGTGAAAACTAAATTAAAAAGAAGGCTTGGGTTAATTAGGCTTTATTTCTAAGAAAATAGCTCTGAGAAATAATCTCAGACAATAGCTTGTATCTAAAACCCAGGTGCTATTGGATGGAACTGGAGACTATTATGCTCAGTGAAATAAGTCAGGCAATGGAAGACAAATGCCATATGATCTCACTGATAACTGGGATTTAAGGAACAAGATAAACTAAAGAGCAAAATAGGATCAGAGGCACAGAAACAAGGAACAGACTGACAGCTGTCGGGGCGGGGGGGTGGGGGAGAACTGGCTGAAAGAAGTTGAAGGGACTAGACAAAGAACATACATGCATGACCCATGGACATGGACAACAGTGTGGGGATGGACTGTGGGGAGGGAGGCCTGGGGGGAGGGGGCAAAGGGGGAAAATTGGCTCAAATGCGATACCATAAGCAATAAAAAAAATTAAAAATAAAATCACTATGCTATTGACTCAGGTAATTCTCAAAAAACTAAATTGCTCTTACCAAATTATCTTCCTAATATATCCATATTATAGACATATAGACTACCTGCTCATTAAAATGTACTACCAAACTCGTATTTTAATATCATTAGCCTTTAGTCATTAGAAACATTTCAATGCTTGGAAAAGTCTGGTGAGCATGATTGCATGTGGAGCTTTTCAGATACAATGTATCAGAGAATATAAGTAGATTAAAGCATTTGTGACATGTTTGAACATTTTTGTGCTATTTTCATCATGCCTTGTAACAGTAATGATAAATGGTGCAAAGATAATAGTTTTATCTTTTTCCCCTACTGTTCCTCGCCAGGACTGCTTTGTACAATTTTCCCGTCCACACACTGCCGGTCTGCACGTCGCCTTTGTTGTGTCGACCAGGGATTCCAGGTTTCCTTTCAGGGCTAGTGCATTACAGCTGTTAGTTGAGCCATCAAATTCCCATTATCGGTCAGAAATGATTGCCTACTGGCAGTTTCATACGGCTCAAACTGAAGAGCTCCGAGTTTGAATTCCAGCCCCCAGAGTCACTGGCTCACGCTGGGTGGTGACCTGGGAACGGCACCTACTTTGTTGGGTTGATGTGAGGCTTAGCAATGACGTGTAGAAGTACTGAGTCTGGCAATAGTAAATGTTCAACAAATAATTAATAATACGACATTATTATTAATGTAAGTAACGTAGGGAGTTGCTTCACTTTCTCTTGAGCAATTTCCGCATATGCAGCAATGGTGATGGTTGCTGTGATTGAGAGAAATGGAAAGTATTCAGCAAGCACAATCTTTAAAGCCCCAATAGTGTTGAAGGCCTTCTATTCCCGTCCTGTACGCTCCAGTTTGTCCCAGTAAGGGCACAGATAAAGTCTGACATGTCCTGGGTCGAATATCTAAATAGGAAATGTACTGAAGCAAAGCAACAACAGAGTTAAAAAAACAAATCAAAGCACCCACAAACATTCTGAACTTTTGGCAGACGAATTGGAATGCCTGAATCCCCATGACTCCGAGTTATTAATAGTGACTCATTTTGCCATATCTTGGGCAGTTATGTTTTTATATAGCATACAGTGTGTGTGTGAGGCTTTCAAGGCTCGACGGCTCTCTGAAAAATGTGTTATTCCGGAATAGAGCAGGGCCAGGAGGATGCCATTTTGTCATCCGTGTGGCACCCACCACGCCGCACTGTTAGATGCTGAGGGAAAGTGGGGGCTGCGGCAGTGCCTGGAACGTGGCTCCCATCTGCTCTGCCAGAAGCCACGACGAAGTCACGAGCCGCACAACAGTAGTAATTCGCAGCTATTTATGACCGTTTTAATAGCGAGGCTCTAGATTGGAAGGCTGTGTTTACATGCCACACAGCACACTGGTTCCATGAATCATTCCCGCAGTAACTTTTGGCCAAACCAACCAGCCAATTAATGAAAAACCAACCAGTTGGTCTTGGA
This sequence comes from Trachops cirrhosus, assembly GCA_028533065.1. NCBI lineage: Eukaryota > Metazoa > Chordata > Mammalia > Chiroptera > Phyllostomidae > Trachops > Trachops cirrhosus. The sequence goes on from CM052539.1 coordinate 42,128,955, forward strand.
GCTGTGATTAACAGGTCTGCGCGTTCGCCTTCACTCTCCTGATGCTGCTCTGCATGGGAGGCTGGATGGATGCCTGCCCCCTGGCCGACCCCTGTCTGTCTGCCCTGCACGCCCAGCCCTGCAGCCCTCTCCCCGCCCTCACTCGAAACCCTAGGTCACTTTGGAAACTCCCTAGGAGCACCTGTGAATGTATATAAGAAAACATGTTTATTGTTAGCACTTGTTTACTTTCTCATTGTCATTGTATGACTCAGTGGGGGTCCTGGTCGCCCATTTGTGTTAAGATCAGTGAAACACTTTTTATTTGTCCATTGAAACCGACTTGGGGTTTTAGTTAATTATCACTTCCTGACAGCCTGAAGGTCAGACTATTTCCTTGTTTCCCATAGCAGTTAATCCCCTCATTAAGGGCGATGGAACATGAATAATTAAACCCATGCTATTTTCATATTTCAGATCATGAGAAGACCCGAGGTCCTAGAGGAGCCGTGAGAGAGGACAGGAAAGTGCTGGAGACTCTACATCCTGGGAGCACGTGAGTTTCTCTCCTGGTCTCATGGTGAGGAAGGTTCTGCTGAGGCTCTTCCACTAAATGAGTACAAAACAACGTGAAAATAGAAACAGTTATTGGGCTCATCTTTGCCGATCACTGGCTGTGTGACTTATAGAAAGGCAGCTGACCTTGGACATGAATGATTTTCTTTTTTGCAAAATAAAAATAATAATAACCAACTTAGAGAACTATTTGCATTAACTTGATTCACTTTGTGGCTCACTCATAGAGGCAAGGGTTCAGGTTAAAGTGTGTTAGGTCTTAGGGGAAAAAATACCCAGGCGGCCATACCTCTGGGGCCTCAGGGAATTCAACTTACTCTAAAAACATGTTTTGGAGGGTGGAGGCAGTAGAAAGACACAACAGATGGCGCTCAGAAGAGCACACCTGGTGAGAGAAGATGCCTCTGCCCTTCCTCCCATACCCCATCTCCCTGGAAACCTCTCACCCTATGCCTCCCAGTCTTGCTCTATTGAGACTGTTCAGGGCGCCACCTTTGTACTGTGACTCCTGTCTCCCCTGTTTTAGGGGGACCTGAAGCTCATGATGACCAAAATTGGACTCAGCCCTCCTAAGGAAGTCCTGGACCACTGAGGGAATACTTTCAAGTCTCCCATGGTCATTTCCTTTGCTCTGCTAGACAGTGGGCTGTGGGAAGTATGGATAGTGCCCTGCAAGATGCAGAGTTCAGGGAATCTCTACAGAGGAAGGGGGATCTCATCTGGGACCAATAGCATTCCGATTGTCAGAGGGAAGGAAGGAAGACGTTCCAAGTCTGTGAGGAGAGCCTCGAACAGGGAATCTCTCCAGAAGCTGGACGATAGACTGTGTAAGGGAGTAATGGCAGTTGGGCTACTGATATAGGGTTGGGTTAAGACCTTAGACATTATCCTGCAGTCAATACAGGCCTGGGGTGGTGGAGGCAGTATGTTGGGGGGGAGTGTGTAGGGTTGCACCTGTGGAATTGGTGGGGATAGACTCAGTAAGAGGGGCCTAGAGCCTGAAGTAATGCAGACCTGGGAATAGACAAAGGGAAATAAGAAGCACTGGGGTCGTTACATGCAAAGGAAGTGGAAGCCATTGCTCAAAACTGAATTTTAAAATATATTTTGTCAATGCTACACCCAAACTGTCATTCAGGAAATCCCGACTGGATTTTTGTGGGGAAAATATTTTGCCCCTTTAAAAACGGTTCTAGTGAGAAGCAGCTTTAAAACTGCTTCTGAAAGAAAGGAAGTCACAGGGGAAAGTGCGTGCAGTGCGAGTGATTGAAAGAGCGACAGAGCGGGGAGTCTCTCAGGGAGCACACATGGAGCTGGCACGTCCTGGGAAGGCTCTGTCTCCTAGCCGCTTTAATCCCACATCAATATTGGAAAATACTTTCTATCTCTTCCCGTAAACTGTAGAAGAGTCTACTGATGATGACGCAGTTAGCAAGCTTTACGATTTTTGGTTGAAAAACTTGTATGAAAGTTAGAAAATTACATCTGGAAGAAAACCGAAATATCCTTCCATCCTTTTCAGAAGCGGAAACAGGACGAGAGAGTGAACCGCCCACCCGAAGCCTCCCAGCCGCCCGCGTGTGCCAGACCTGTTGCTGGAAGGTAACTGCTTTGACTCCTGGCCTAGTGCTCTTTCTGCTTTTACAGGAATCCCCAGAGACCATGTCATTGCCGACACAGAGGAGTTGGTGTTTTCCATGTTCTCTTTCTGAAAGTGCATCATTTTTTCCTTTTTATGGAACTAAATGATTAATGGTGAAGTAATACTCATGTTAAAGATATCTTAACCCAATGATTGGGGTGGGGAGAGTACGCATAAAGGGAGGAAAGCGGATGTGTAGGAAAGTACTCTGGCCAGCTCGCTCAACTGGGGTTCAAGGTGAATTCACAAAGCAACAGCAAACCACTGGCTCTGAAACTCACAAGTGCCCACGTGGACTGCCACCCCAGGTCCCTGAACAGAGGGACTTGGAGCCCCTGACAGAGGGTCAAAGGGGCCACTTACTGCACACTCCCCGCTGTGTGAGTCTCTTCTCCATTCTCAGAGGGGGTTCTGAGATGATTCTAGTACCAGCTGCAACATGGGGGCAGGGCTCTCCACACCACCAACCAATTCTCCATCACCTGTTGGGTGTCCTATAGCTCAGTTCAGTTCCTGGAGGTAGCATCACATCCCACTGGTTAAGGGCTCAATCCTAGAAGACTGCCTCCCCGCCTCCATTCCAGATGCCAATCACAAGTCCAGTTGTCACCTGGGCTTCTGACCCACCGACTGTAAGTCAGAGGTTGCAACTACCCCCTTTGGGTTTAATATGCTAAAGCAGCTCACAGAAATCAGAGAAACATTTTACTTGTTAGATTATTGGTTTATTATAAAAGGATATAACTCAGGAACAACCAGACGGCAGAGATGCAGAGGGCAAGGTATGGGGAAAGGGTGCAGAGCTTCCCTGCTCTCTCCAAGTGCTTCACTCTCCCCAGATCTCCACACATTCACCCATCTGGATGTTCTCCAACCCCTACCCCCCCTCTACACTTCTGGGATTTTATAGAGGCTTTCTCATGTAAGCATGATCAATTACTCAGTTATTAACTCCATTTCCAGCCCCTCTCTTCTTCCTGGAGGATGGAGCTGAAAACTTCAGGCTTCTAGTCATGACTTGGTCTTTCTGGTACCCAGTCCTCATCTAGGAGCCACCCAGAGTCACCTCATCAACACAGATGCTCACAGTCCTCCTATCACTTGGGAATTCGCAAAGGTTTTAGGAGCTCTGCGTCAGGGACTACGGAATAAAACCATATGTATATTTCTTATAAATCACAGTATCATGGGACCCTTCCACTTAATTTTGCAGAAGTTTCTGCTTTCTACAGGGCACCCATCAGCCTCAATTCCCTGTCGTTCACCTTTCCTAGAGAAAGTTTAAAGAAAAAATAAATTCATCCTGTCAGAGCATACTTGTTTTCTTTTTCCTCCAACTTTTTTTCGTTTCTCAGGCCCTGACTCTCATCCAGGTGATATTGCATTTCTCCATCATAGCCATACACACATCAGGGCCCTGATTCCTCAGCCTCCTCTGCATGGCACCCTCTCCCCCAGACCTGTTTCTCTCTGTGTATTAAGAACCTTTGCTGGGAAGGGGGTGCCCCAAGAACCTTCACAGGTGACTGCTGCTGACGGTTTTCCACCACGTCCGTGACCTGGCCTGGGGTCAGGCACAGAGTCCTGGTCAAGAGAAGTTGTGGGTTTAATTAACAGAAACTCAAACAGTTGTGTTAATTAGAGTATACACAGGGCAAAAACATATGCAACTGAGTCTTCGAAAGGGTAGAACTGTTAGCACAGCCCAGTGAAGTACTCAAGAACAGAAGGTCCTAAACAACGTCATTTCTTTGGTGTCGTTTTGTTATAATGGTGATAAGATGCCGTAGGAATTTAACTTTTGTTTATATCCATGTGCCTACGGTAAAACTGGCTTCATGGGGTGTAGCTTCACTTAAGTTTCAGGAATCTGTCCATGACATGCCGGGAGGACTTACTGCAGCGTGTTTTCATTAGGATGTTGTTCCATTAAACACAGGATGTCTGGCTTCATGGTATTTCCATTTCATAACTGGGTCAGAAAGATATGGTGATAGGTGGTTTCTTAAGTTTAGTTAGATACATCCTTCACATATTATAAATGCCAACTTTTTCTGTAAACTTTAAAATTTTCAGAATTAGCTACAATTTTGAACCTTTTACTTTTATGACCACCTCCCGTTTTTGATGTTTAGCTCATCAGACATTTTTACTGTGGTATTACCGTGTCTCTGTTCTGTAGATTCCTATCAAGCCATGAATGGTGAAGACAGTCAGATCTTCTAATCTTATGCATTCATCTCATTTCCACTCTCCTTCTGTCAACCTTTCTTAACTTTTGGTTCTTTAACTTGGGAATCATCTGGTGCTGACTTGTATTGAATCTGGCATCAAGATGGAGTTGCTTCTTCACTCAATCATTCACAGAATGTGTTGGATGCAAATTATATGCCAAGAATGTTCTAGGTGCTGAGGAAATCATGATGAGTGACAATGCTTGTGGTTCCTGCCCTCACTGAGTTTCCATTCCAATTAAGGAGTCCAGCAATAACCAAATGATCATATAAGTATATATATAATTAAAATTGTAATAAATGGAATAGAGGGAAAAAAATGTTAAGACCATTTCCAGCCCTGGCTGGTATGGCTCAGTGAATTGAGTGTCAGTCAGCCTGCGAAGCAAGGGGTTGCTGCTTCAATTCCCAGTCAGGGCACATGCCTGGGTTGCAGGCCAGGTCCCCAGTGCCTGCCGGTGGAAGGCAACCACACTTTGATGTTTCTCTTTCTCTCTCCCTCCCTTCCTGTCTAAAAATAAATAAGTAAAGTCTTTTTAAAAAATTCCAATAGTAACAAGTTTATCAACTGGAATTCTTTCTGTGGAAACATATTTAAACTTTAAAAAAATTTATGATGAAACTAAAATAAATGTGTATTTTAGAAACACTTATTCATTATGTAGAATTGTTACATCCATTTTCCACTTTCTGCTCAGCCCTCCTTCCTCTTTCTTATTGTAACAAAGCCCCTTCCAGTTACCAGAAATGGTCACGTGATTCAGAAGAGAACTGTTTGAATCCTTCTCTAGGGTTTTTCCACTTTTAGCTCCTGGGACAGTTTTCCCCCTTGCTGCTGGCGAGGGAGTGTGGCTATTGTCCTTGCCCATCCCCCTCTCCCCTCAAAGTCCCCACTAGTACTTGCGATTGGGATACAGGAGACTCTAAACTCCTATTTCCAGCTCAGGTGGGTTTGAGTCCATTTCTCTCACTTCCTGATGATGAGTCCACATTAATACAGAAAGCAAATTGTTAACAGTGTGAATATTTCTTAGGATGGATTATCAGACGTGGCTGGGCTGCCGGGGCATATCTTGAAATGAATCCCTTGAAGTTCTGATTTTCTTGTTTACTCTCAAAGCAAATTTTCTTTACACCAAGTACCCTAATTCTTTGTTCTGAGTCAGTGGGGGGAGGAGTCATATTCACGAAGGATTCCCAAAGGTCGGGCTGGTGAACGCGGGTGGAGTGGCGGGTGTCACAAGTCAGGGGAGTCACCGCTTCGCTTCTGTAAGAAGAGGCCTCTCTACACGTTTATCTGCCATTTGCATTTCCTCTTCGGTTTCCATTACCTCACTTTTACAGTAGAATGGAATCATCTCTAGAATCAGCCCTGTTATTTCATTGAAGTTCTCGTCTCCTCTTTAATCTTTATGTCTGAATTTAATTTGTCCTCTGTTTAATTATGTCCTCTGTTTAATTTTAGAAGTTATAACATCTCAGGGCTTACACAGACTTCGCCTTCCTTTGGCAGATTTCTGATTCTAGGTAGAATTCTTTCAAATTTGGTTTCATCACGATTCAGATACGGAAATGAAAACTAAAGTAAACTTTCCAGCATGCCTTTAATCTCAATTTAAATCAATCTAGGTTGAATTAAAATGACCTATTTGATAATATTTTACTTTTGCACTTTATAAAGAACAGAATTAGAGGCAAAATATTGTAAAAAGAAGTTTCAGGAAGTTTAGAGTACTACGTTTGGGGTTTAAAAATGTAGTAATTTGCCCTGGTGGCTGTGGCTCAGTGAGTGGATTGAGCGCTGTCCTGTGAACCAAAAGGTCACCAGTTTGATTCCCCATCGGGGCACATGCCTGGGTTGCAGGCCAGGTGCCCAGCTGGGGGTGTGCGAGAGGCAACCAACTGATGTAGCTCTCACACATTGGTGTTTCTCCCCCTCTCTTTCTCCCTTCCTTTCTCTCTAGAAAAATAAATAAAATATATTTTTAAATATAGTGATTTTTTTACCATTATCTGTGGCACTTTTAGCAAATCATTTCCCTTTTCTCTCTCTAAATGGGAATGAAAAGGGGAGGGGTAAACTGTGTGAGTGATTCTCAACCTTGGCTGCCCATTAGAACTACCTGAAAAAGTTAATAAAACATTCTGACGTCCACCCCGGGCCAGCTAAATCAGGATCTCTAGGAATGAGATCTATGCATCAGTATTGTTTTTAAGAGCCCAGGTGATTTTGATGTGCAACTAAAGATGGCAATCACAAACTGATGATTTCTAATATCCCTTGTAGCAAACATCTCTATGATTCTAAAGCATATTGAGATTTGGGCAGTGTATCAAACCCTTCAGTAATTTTAATCTCGTAAAATGGAGATTCTACTCTGTTTTTCCACATAAGGCAGTGGTGTTTAGAACCGGCGTTTCCCCTTCCTCCTATGGTGTTCATGGAAAACATTAACATTAAGGAAACATTATTATGGTCTTTTGTTGAACTAAGAAGTAAATGAACATATCCTGATGTTCATAGAAACGTTATTCACAATAGCTAAAACATGAAGCAACCCAAAGATGAATGAATAAGCAAAATGTAGGATATACATACAATGGAATATCATTCAGCCTTAAAAAGGAAGGAAATGCTGACATATACTGTAACATGGATTACACGTGAGGATGTTACATGTGAAGTCAGTCACACACACACAAAATTACTGTATGGTTCCCCATATACAAGGTACTGAGAATAGTCAAAATAATAGAGACCAAAAGTAGAATTATGGCTACCACAGTAAAAAGAAAATCTCTTTTTAAGTAATGAACAAAGAGGGGTGAATATACAGCCAATGTGTTAACACAAATCACTCGTCTAGAGGACAGCCAACATCACATCTTCTGTCCCCACGCTGCGACTGAAAACAAGACCAGGGGGTTTAGCGTGTGTAACGCGAATTTGGCAGGCGTGGTTGTCAACCAAGAGGAAAGCACAGAGGTTAAAATTGGACCCACTTCAGTAAACACGTTTTTGCAATCAACAGCCATTCAGTCAACCTGCTGGTTGTGACTCACAAGCATATTTCACCCAGGAAGTGCTTAACAACAGTTCGTGGTTGGCAGAACAATTGTCCAGCACAGGGCCTACACCAACTCACTAACGAGATGTGATATCTCTGCTGCACAAGGAACTGAGAATACTACTGGGAGGACAAAAATTTTAAGACACACAAAGACACTCCATGACACCCTCTTTATTTCACGACAGAGACCATCAGGGCAAAAGAAACGGTCTTACCTTGAACTTCAAGTGAGATATGTTTCGAGTCACCGTTTGGGAGCTTAATCAATGAAAGGTCTGAGGCTCCCTGAGAAGTTGCTTTGATCACCAAAACGTGAACTTCGTTTTGAGAACACACTACTGTTTTCTTTCAGATAATTATTGATCAGGCTTTTCTCTGCTGAGTCAATAACCAGCCAACACTCAGCAGAGGCTGGTCCAATGCGAAGTTCGATTCCCCAGGCTACAGATGCAAGGCAACGTGAGGTTGGAGCAGCCAAATGTTGAGCTCTTCGGTTCAAGAGCCGTATGCAGCATAAAAGAAAGTGCTGCTGTTCTTTGAAGTTTGACTTATATAACTTCATATTTCAAAGAGAAATACATTTCTCCTCCCACTGAATTCAGTTGCTTTAGAAGCAGTCTGATTTTTTTAAAAATTAATTTTTGGTAGGCCTGAAGAGTATATTCAACATGTCTTAGTCATGTAAGCCCAGGGACACTGTGAACCTCATATTTTGAGTGACAAGGACACAGATGAAAAACCCTGTCCTCAAAGAGCTCGAGGGGCAACGAGCCCCTGCATTCAAGAGGAAGGCCGCTTTCAGATGCTTCACAATGCTCCGCTCTCGTTTGATGAGAGGAGGAATACCTTCGTGGTTTTCACTGACTCGCAGAAGGAATACATGCTTGTTATACTTTTATTCATATGTTTATTATATATATTTTGAAATTGTGGTCAAATACACATGACATAAAATGTACCATCTTAACCATTTTTAAGTGCACGGTTTAGCGGCAGTGAAGACGCTCACGTTATTGCGCTGCTACCATCATCACCCTCCACCCACAGAATGCTTCTTGTCCTGCAAAACTGAAGCTGCACCCATCGAGCAGTGACTCCCACCCCTCCCCCAGCCCCTGGCAACCGCCATTCCACTCTCTGTCTCTACACATTCGACTGTTCTAGAGACCTTGCGCAAGTGGAATCATCCAGCACCTGTCCTGTTGTGACTGGCTTTTTTCACTCAGCATCATGTCCTCAAGGGAGAATTGTTTATTTTTATTTAAGAGCTAATATTTCAAGGTGGTTGTTCATAAACAACCAACTGTGCTTGTTCCACCTGAGGTGTCCCAGTTTCTTTACAGATCTTATTAGAAAGTCACTTCTCTTCGGTGGTCACAGAGCTGATAAATTGTCATTTTGCCCATGCCTGAGGGAAATCGGCATCATTCATGAATTGTGTGGACACCTCCAAGGCTCTGTGAGCTCTCAAAAGCGCCAGCACCACTCCTAAAAATGTTTGTGGAGGGTGTGAAGCTCTTCCACAAGAGGGAGAGAGAAGGCAGCAGGCTGACTCAGAGCTGCACACCAGCCCCGGCCCACACGGCTCCACGCTTGATTACGGGTGTGTATAACCATCTGCTGTGTGGGTTCAGCAGTAAGAATGAGAGACTCAGACTCCCCATGTCACATGTTGCTGTTATTTTATTTAACACTGGTTATATGGACGACGCAGCACCAAGCACAGCATAAACCTGGAGTTCTCCAATCCAGTCTCTGTCCATTACACAAGAGACGCTTCCGCACAACTTGCTTCATTGATCCTCCAATACACAGAGAGGCAGCCTCATTTAATGCCTTTCAAATACGAGTCTTGATTGTTTGAACTCTAAAAGCAGCACCATAATTTTTTTTTAGGTAAGTGCTATTTCAATAAGAGTCTCTAGGCAAATTTCACTATATTTTATTAGGTTTCTGTCTTGGAGGAAAATATATCCTTCCATATTCTGTGATGTTGTTGCAGGAAATGAAGTAACCATTTCCACTCACTACATCCTTTCCTCTTTCTATTTAACCAAGCAGTGATTTCAGCTAAAGGGTTGTTTGTCATTTTAATCACAGTCTATGTATTGGACTTTAGCAAATAGAAATTTGTGTTTTCTTCATAGGAAAGCCACTGCCAAGGTACATTATTTTGCCATAATGCCATCCAATGTTGTGATCCCTTAACAAAAGTTTGTAAACTCACATTATCTGCAAGTGTTCATGACAGACACAATACTCTCCTTTCTCTTATGCCCTTTAGAAGAGTCCCCAGCTCTCCCCTGGGCTCCGGGGAGTATTGAGACATTCCAGTGCTTCTCCCTTCAACTAGCAGACTAAAGTTCTGTTTCTACAGTGAAGAGACTCAGTCTGCCGCGAACTTCTTGGTTACATAAGAAATAGTCTTTGATCTGCCCCTGGCACATCCTACTGCCCTGCTGGGTACAAAACCAAACAGAAATTTCTTTCCCTTTCTCTTTAAAAAAATTTTTTTAAATTATAGTTGACATACAATATTATATTAACTTCAGGTGTACAACATATTGATTAGATGTTTATAGACTTTATGCAGTGATTGGTCATTTTTTTATACTTTCTGTATCTTTGTTGAATTTCTCACTGAGTTTTTCTACTCCCAAGTTTGTTGAGCATTTTTATAACCAGTGTTAAAAACTTTTTATCTGGTATATTGCTTATTTGTTTTGTTTAGTTCTTTCTCTGGGTTTTGTTCTGTTCTTTTGTTTTGTCAATCCACTACATCTTCCAGTCTAGAAGACTGGCCTTCTTTCCCTGGCTGGTGTGGCTCAGTGGATTGGCTGCCAGCTGAGAATCAAAGGGTTGCCAGTTCAATTCCCAGTCAGGGCACATGCCTGGCAGACCAGTTCCCCAGTTGGAGGCGTGCAAGAGGCAACCAAATGATGTTTCTCTCCCCCTCTTTCTTCCTCCTTTCTTCTCTCTCTATAAGTAAATAAATAAAATCTTTAAAAAAAAAAGAAGTGGCCTTTTAAAGAAGTTGTCTTGTGGGGTCCAGGGGCACAGTGCTCCCTGGTCACCAGAGCCAGGGCCTCCTAGGGTGTCCCCTGTGAGGACTGTGTGTGCCCTCCTGTTGCAGTTGGGCTTCATTGTCACCAGTGTGCTGGTGGGTGGGCTTGACCCTCAGGTGACGGGCTGTGAGGGCTGGCCAGGACTACTGTGGATGATCTGGTGTGTGAGGGCTGAGCCCACGCAGTGGGGATTGCTTTGGAGGGGCTCCAGTGGTGGCCCCGGCTGCCTGTGCTGGTTGTGAAGCCATGTGGGTGGGGCTCTGGTGCCGGCCTAGGCTGGCTGCTGCCTGTTTTGGATTTGTGACTGCCGAAGTTGCTGTGATTGGACCTGAGGCCAGCACTGCTTGTGTGGAAGATCTGGAGCACACCCAGGGAGGGCTCCAGCTGGGGCTAGCAGGTTGGGTGGGGCGGGATCTCGGGAATGCTAGGGCAGGGTGAGCAAGTGTTAGCCAGGTTAATGGAGAGTGACGAGTTTGGCACCTGACTGCTCCAGGTCAGCCAGGTGGAAGGAGAGCACTGCAAAAGAAATAAAGGAACAATGGTACCCACCAGCACTTACCTCCCCAGAGAGTTCCACCAACCCCTGCCCCTCCAGTGCTCCCCCTAATGTTAGTCAATAGAATTCCTCCCTACAGGACCCAGGTACTTCTTGAACCGGCTGCCTCTGTGCTGGAGCTTGGAGCAAGTGAGTTTGTGTGAGCCCTTCAAGGGCAGTGTCTTGGTCTCCCATAGCCCTCTGTCTCTCTCAGACATAACCCTTTTGGTTTTCAAAGGCAGATGTAATGGGGACTCCTCTTCCCAGCACGGGTGCCCTGGGCTGGGGAGCCTGGTATGGGGCTAGGACCCCTCACTCCTCCTGGGGACCTTCGCCACTGTTTTCTCCCTCCCCATTTGTGAATTGTTACACCTGACCAGGCCTTGTCTCTGCCCCTCCTATCCTCAGCGCGACTTCTTCTTTATATTCGTAGTTGTAGGGGTTTTGGCTCTCGGGGGTGGTTGTTCTACATTTAATTGTAATTGTGGTCTGTTTGTGGGAGGTGGTGAGTTCAAGATCTACTTGCTCTACCATCTTGACCCTGCATCTCAAGACATTCCTCCTCTTTTAATTAATATCCCTCACTCTTGGTAGGTTTGTCTTTGTAGCCTATAACCAAAACCTGGCTTATCCAACTAGCTTTCTTTAATATCGCACACAGTCTCCTCCCAATTAAGCGGGATGTCTTATTCATCCCATGAGTGCATGCTGGGTACTGAGTTAGGTCGCTGGGATGTGCTCAGATGGATCAGACGGACTCCTCATTGGAAGGAGTGGGGCAGGGGCTTACACTTCGTTACTACAATACACGTCGGGGTATAATATAATATAGGTTTTAAAAGTAGGCTAAGGGGATCCAAAAGATGGGCAGGTCTCTGAATTTAGGATTTACAGATGAAGAGTGCAAACGACCACCTTTCCTTGAACATACACTATGTATCAGGCACTGTTAGGCAGCTTTCATATATTTTCTAGTTCGATTCTCACAACTATTAAGCATTTTTACCCCTCAATTTACAAATGAGGATACTGAGGCTTGTCCAGATATGATTGCTCATTTTGTATGCTTATTCCATGCCGGTAACACCCCGTACCTCACATTCTATCATTGACCACAGTCCCACACTTTACCAAAAAAAAAAGGAGGAGCAAGCTTGGAAAACTTCAGACAGTCAGCTCTAACTGGTCTGAGCTGCCTTCTAGTTTCATCAGAAATTTGTGGGGTATGTATGCAGAGAAATATATGTGCAAAAAAGAGTAGCCAAAACGTGATTATTTTAAGAATACCGTTTTGAGAGTTGCACATTTCGTTTAGAGAAACACACTGCTGAAGCCCCTTGTGTGTGCATGATTCTCTCTTCTTCCTGTGATTTCAGTTAGAAGGACAATAACTGAGTTTGGGGTTTGGGTTAATTTACTAAAGATTTTCTGAGGATTGGAAGAGATAAAAAGCCATAACAAACAGAGGCACATTTATGCAGAGAGAGCAGTTGATCAAAATTCAGCTTCAGCACACCTTCCTGCGTGTCCACTACACACCACTATAGTAGAGGCGTATCTTTTACTACTTTACCTTCATAGTGAACACAGGAGCCAGATGATAGCAGCCCCTGTATTGACCAATGAGGAAACTGAGGCCCTGATAGCTAGCACATGATGGAACTTAAATTCAAACTCAGTGCAGCTTGTGCCTTAACAGCAGACACATTCGAGATCTAGGCAGAGGCTTTTCAGCTAAATACAGTCTAGCCCTTCAAAGCTGGTAATGCAGCCTTTCCCACACTCTTGCTTATCACGTTAGCACACTGGGCAAGAGACAGGGAACATTATCCCTGAGCACAGATCCGTGTCTGGATCATGGAGCATATGCCCATTCTAGCTGAAAATTTGGTCGCCCTGGGTTAGCAGAGGCTGCCTCCCTGCTACACCTGCTATTGCTTTTCCTGTAGGACGTTCTCAAGAAAAAGGAAATGTTCCTACCCCAGCAGCCTTCAGGTGGCTGCCACCAAGCCTCCAGCTCGAGCAGGAATGGAGGCTCCCACCATCAGCAGCTTCCTCTATGGGACAGGCCGCAGGGTAAGCTTTTGAGAATGAGATGGTGCCAGCACCCGGCATTCCATCATGATCTTCTTACTTCAAGGCACAGCAAGTTTGCTTTGCTTTTTTAAAAGATTCTAATTTCATGTTTCTAGCTGTCCATCTAACAGTCTGGAGATACAAGCGGAAGAGTTTGGGAACTTAAACTATATGCAAATTAAGACTATAACTTTTGTTTGAATTACTTCAAAGTGAGTATCATTTTCAAAAGGAAAAAAACACAACACATTCAGTCGGTTCTAGTTTAATTCACTGTGGTCTAATATAAGGCGACGTTCCAAGCCTGCCACATAGGTCATCGGTCAATGTTTGCATACAGGAGCAAATGGACAGGGCTTGTAGGACTTTGCTGGGCTCGCTTCGGCAGCACAAAAGCTAAACTAGGACTTTGCCGAAACCAACGGTGACAGCAGTCTTCAGATTAGACCTAATTTGGAATCCTTATCACAACAATGAAGGAAATTTCAGGCACAAGATTCAGAGCAGTTAAAAGCCGCTTTGCGTGCTCCTTTATTCCCTGCCAGAACCAATATTAATCCACCTTCCCGTGGCATCTGCGATCCATTCCGGCCTCTGCTGCTGTGGTTTCTTCCCCCCTTGACCCCTGCTTCCCGCCTCCCCCACCCCTCCCCTGCACTGTCCACCACTATGTGGAACTTCCATTTGGCACTTTTCAAGGGACAAACACAAAAGGTTTTGTCTTAAAGCAGCCAAGCTCACGAAGTACAAATGCAAACTGCTTTTTAAAAAGAAGGTGTTGTGAATGCTGAATTACTGATTGGGAAGAATTCTTTTACCTCACTGGAAATAGGTTCAAGGACCAGGGCCCTCACTTGGATGCTAAGGGAGTTTCACAGGAATTGTAAAGGCATCACAAGTTCTGTATGTTGCAGTGATTGTTATTAATGTCCTCTGGAAGCGCGTTAGTGAGTCTTCAGTGCAATCACAGCCATCCCAGTTGTTAATCCCACTTGTTTCTCACGAGAGGAAAGATAATCCCTCATTGGGTCACGTGTGTTGTGGGAGTCAGGACCATAAAGGGAATTTGACCAAGAATCTTCCAGAACAATGGATAAATGAATGGATTGACAGGTAAATGAATTAAGCAGTTAAGTTAGGTATCGAGGATGGCTTTACTCAACTGGCCTGCAGTCTTTCACCTCCTTTGACACATCAAGACTGGGACTTAAAAGTCTTTAATATTTTAAAGAATGTTTCAATGGCTTTCTAGCTCCTGGAGTTTTGATTGTAAAAATTCTTCCTTGGGTTGCTTGAGTTCACTGTTATAATTCCAGAAATAGCTTCCTTTTTTAGGATTAAAATTCTTTTTCTTAATGTTGATTAAATTTCCTTAAAGATATGCAATAATCTCAGGGCTCTATTGTTTCAACCATGCATGAGCTCACGTGGAATATGTAAGTTTTGGGCCTAAGTTTAGATGTAGCACTCATGTGATTAAATCACTTTCTTATATCAGTATTTAAATATCGTAACATGCTTTTTAACTTTTTCAAAGGCAGAGCCATCTGACGCCTACAAACAAATAAGAAAAAGGTTATTTATTTTCTTTCTTTTTCTTCTTGGTCTCCACCTTCTTCTCCTCCTCCTCTTCTTCCTGTTCCCCTCCTTCTTCTAGAAATATTTGTTAGAAAAGAATCTATTTCATTGCTGTTAAAAAATGTGGTACAGATTGAATCTCATTCATCTTAGAGATCAAGTTTTATATTCATCCACTGTGAAACTATTTATTTTCCCAAGTGATATGATGGTTCTCAACAGCAGATTGAAGGCACCCTTGTCTGATTTATACCTCGTCATCTTCACAGAATCCACCCTTTTATGTGTAACTACAGTGAGAGACAGTTGTATACAACAGTGCGAACTGCTGTGCTATGTTCCGATCTGGAGAAGTTGTATAATTTTTTTTTATCTAAGAGCACGTATTCATTAGTGAGCTTAGGTTGCCATAACAAAATACCATAGACTGGATGGCTTAAACAACAGAAGTCTGTTCCTCGTAGTTCTGCAGGCTGGGAAGCGCGTACCTTGCTGCTGTCCGAATCAGTTTCTGGGGAGGAAGCTCTTCCTGACTTGCTGATGGCTGCTTTCTTGCTGCGACCTCACAGGGCAAAACGAGAGCTCTGCTGTTCTTCTTCTTACAAGGGCACTGGCCCTATTGGATTAGAGCTGCACCGTAATGACCTCACTTAACCTTTATCCCCTCCACTCAGGCCCCATCTCCAAATATACTCACATTGGGGTTTACTGCTCCAACCTAAGAGTTTTAGGGATACACAGTTTAGTCCGTATTTTATTCACTATCAGTAAAAACATGTACCCTTAAGATAACACACTAGAAATCTATTTAAATAGATGAATGAAAAATTTAAATATATGAGGTATACAGAAGAAAATATTTCTAAATCAATCATTCCATTATTCCTTAGTTTATTTCTTTAGAGTTTTATTTCAGAATATGGTAATTATTATCCCAATATGTTTCTATTTTAAAATTACCTTTACTAATAAAATTTTATGTGGGCCGACTTGGTGCCAAGCATCCGGATGACAAATACAGGATTCTATCATCTGAGTATTTGCTGGCACACCCTCTGTGTGATGGGTCTTGACTACCAAGGAGACAGTGACCAGTTCTACACGCATCGGTAATGTCTGCCAAAATGCCCAAAGTCGTTTCAGTAAGCAAATACATTTAATGGAGGAAGTATTTTTTAGGTCATAGTTTAGGAAAAGACGGCATCTTTATTATGAAAAGTGACAAGGTCTGTTTTTTAATCTGGAAAAACAAGACTGAAAACAAATAGCTTGGCCTAGATAATGTCTAAGTTTTTTCCAGTTTCAAAACTGTATGATTTACTTTGAGAAATTTATTTTCAAAAAACATAATCAGATAAGATTACTTTTGTCATATAAATTTTATCCTAAATAGAGTAGATAGCAGGCAACTTTATAATAGCTATTACTCATATAGTATAAGATTTTAATAGATAGATCATTTGAGCCAGGTCATTTGTCCATCTAAATGCTAGTTAATCATTTATCGAAATAGTGGAGTAGTGAGGTCCTGGACTGTGTCAACCATGAGTGTTTGTAAAATCTTCTTCTTTATAATACAACAGTACTGGCACTGGCATGAAAATAGACATAAAGATCAATGGAATAGAATTTAGAATCTAGATGTAAACCAATGTGTCTATGGTCAACTTATTTTTGACAAACATACCAAGACCAGTCAAGGAGAAAGAATAATCTTTTTAACAAATGGTACCGGTACAACTACATAGTCACATGAAAAAAATGGACTGTTATCTCATACCATATATAAAAATTAGTCCAAAGCAGATCAAAGAGCTAAACTAAAAAGCTAAAACTGTAAAACTCCTAGAAGAAAACATAGGGTTTCATGTTCTCATATTTGACAATGGATTCTTAGATATAGCACCCAAAGCACAAGCGATAAAAGAAAAAATAGATGAATTGGACTTCATCAAAACTTTTGTGCATCAAAGGACACCATCAAGAAAGCAAAAAGACAACTCACAGAATGGGAGAAATATTTGCAAATCATGTATCTGATAAAGGACTTGTGATCAGAATACATAGAAACTCTAATGACTCAATAATAAAAAACAAATAACACAATTAAAGAATAGGCAATGGATCTGAATAGACATTTCTCCAAGGAAGATAACCAATGGCCACTAAGCACATGAAAAGATGCTTAACATCAATAGTCAGTCTTAAGAGAAATGCAAGTCAAAACTATAATGAAGTACTCTTTCACACCCCCTAGGATGGCTAGAGTAAAACTGTCAGAAAATAACAAGGCTTGGCAAGGAGCAGTCGGAACCCTTGTATACTTCTGATGGGATATAAAATGATACAGCCACTTTGAAGGACAAGCTGGCAGTTCCTTAAATGTTTAAACATGAAGTTACCATATGGCCAGTGATTCTACTCCCAGGTATATAACCCCCCAAAATTAAAGCATATGTCCACACAACAGCTTGCACGTGAATGTTCACAGCAGCATTGTTCACAATAGCCAAAAGGTACAAACAACCCAAGTGTTTATCAACTGATGAATGGATAAACAAAAGTTAATATATTTATTCAGTGGAATATTATGTAGCCATAGAAAGGGATGAGGTAATCATACATGCTACAACATGGATAAGCCTTGAAAAATTATGGTAAGTCAAAGAAGCCAGTCACAAAGACCACATATTAAATGATTCCATTTATATGAAATGGGCAGACTAGGTGACTCTATAAAGACAGAAAGTAGATAAGTAGTGGCTTAGGGCTGGAAAAAACGGAGCCATGGACGGAGAGATTGGTAAAAGGTACAAGATTTTTCTTTTTAGCAATGAAAATATTCTAAAGTTGTGGTGATAGTTTCACATATCATGAATGTATTAAAACCCACTAAACTGTACTGTTTAAACAGATAAATTATATGCTGTGTGAATTATATCTCAGTAAAGCTGTGAAAAAAATTCTGTTCCTTGAACACTGGGAAGGAAACCGTCATGGTGGTACCTTGTGGGGGATGGCAAGAGGCAGGGGCTCCACCATTGTTTCCCAGGGTTCTCTTCATGGCCACAAGGTTATAATATTGGGGGCATTTATTGTCCTGTAAGACGGAAGCTGCTCTAAAAACCACTGACTACTTCCAGGCCTTATAAAAATTATAAGTGAAGAGAAATCCATGGTAAATTGAATTTTTAAATTTATTTAAAATATTGGCATTGTTTAAAGAAATCTTCCTTTTGTCATTTTTCTCAAAGTCCAAGAACAAGAATGTGTGCTTAACATGTCCTAATACATTTTCTAATAAATCAATAATTTAATCTAATTAAACTTCCAGAGAGTTTTTAAGATATTATGTTGACTAGCCCTCTGATAGGGGCAGTAGAGAAGTGGTTAAGAGATCCATGGACTTAGGCTTTTGTCCTGACTCTGTCAAAATAAGCTGTAAATTATGTTCTCAACTTTCCTTTCTTTATCTGTAAAATGGGTATAATTATAGTCCAGTCCTCATGAAGTTATAAAAACATTAATTGGAATAATAAAATGGATACATTTTGTATATAGTCATCACTTTAAATGTTTCTCATCATTATTATTTTTATTTTCTAAAGATTTTATTTATGTATTTATGTATGTATGTATGTATGTATGTTATTTAGAGAGAGAGAGGGGAAGGGAGGGAGAAAGAGAGGGAGAGAAACATTGATTGGTTGCCTCTCCTATGCTCCCCGACTGGGGATGAACCTTCAAGCCCTGGCTGGGAATCCAACTGGCAACCTTTCGCTTTGTGGGACAACACCCCACCAACTGAGCCACACTGTCCAGGTCATCATTATTATTTTTAAGTAGGCATTCATTACTTGGCCTAATACACATTCTATTGGAGAAAAATGTACTATCTATTGATTCACTCTGCCCTTTTTTTTGTTTTTAAGTGCCATGGCAGATTCACCACTGACTTCAGTGTTTACACTGTAGACAATTTGCTTCGCATGTAATTTGATCTGATGTTTCCCTGAAGAAGGGCAGGGAAACCAGTCACACACACTTGCATCCAGAGCTTGGTCTTTCACTTTGTCAAGGTGTAATTTACATAAATTCTCAAACTGTATTTCCTTAAGTGTGAAAGACAAATGCTTCCCTTATGTTTACATTAATAGAAAGTCACTAAACATTTTACAGCTGGTTAATCTTTTAGTTATCCTTAACCCTTTAGTTAAGATATACTCGCATAGAATGGAAAGCTAGATTGGTGGAGCATCTTTCCTTCCAGCCTCTGCTCTCAACACTTACAATTCTTATTTAGAAAATGAACATTTTCCAAAGGCACCGAGCAGCTTCTCTGGAGGCTGTAGTTAAGTCCCTCGAATCTGGAAAATGAGAACTCGAAGACAGGTACAGTCCTTGGGGCTTTGATGGTAAGTGATTTACAGGCCTAGCTTGCTCCCACTCGTAGAGCTTGGCGGTACAGTGCAAATCTTGTCAAAAATCTATTCGATGATTAAAGGTTTATTAAGAACTCTGCAATGTCCTGTCCACTTTGGAGATGCCACAGAGAAATTAGCCAACCTCCCATAGATCATGTCCTCCTAAATCAAAAACAAATGCCATATGCCCATTTTCTTTTATTTTCTCAGAGTGGGGAACATCCGAGTTTCAAGGGAAGCATACCATAGTATGGAAAGCAGAAAGCAGAAAATAAAGTTATTAGAATAGATGAAGACTTTAACATTTGTTGAATGAGAAATCCTGCTTTCTAGGATAATTACACAGTTACATCCTGCCTAGATTATTTGACCAAATATGAAGCTAATTAGTTTTTTCACAAAAGAAGCTGCAGCCTTTGGCAGCAGCCACACTACAGAGATTTATATTCAGTTATAATTAGTAACTTTCCCACAACTTTCAGTGGGTAAAAAAATGTTTTCATGTTTCTGAAGACTAATGATATAACAGCATTATTTGAGCTTTAGATGTCCCCCTAAATGGTGTGTAAACACAGCCTCGTATATATCCAAGTCTGCCCAGGCATAGTTGGATTTTATGCATGTTCTTAACTTTTTATGACCCCAATTGTCTATGGAGAACAGAGATTGCAAAAAACGTTGCCCTTTAAAGGTCCTATTTGATCTGTGGTTAAGATATGCATATTTTTATTAAAATCAACAAAACTATGTGCCTAAGTTTTATAGTAAGTCCACCAGGATATTCTGAAGGAGTGGAGTAATATTACAATGTAATTTTAATTTGCATTTTGCTAAAGATGTTGAACAATGCTTTATGTCCTTATTTGCCATCTGTCTATCATTTTTTGGTGATATGCTTGTCTAAATTTCCCCTTTTTATTTCATTTTTTTTCTTGTTATTGAATTTCGGGAGTTCTTTATATATTCTGGATACAGATTTGTTATCAGACAGATGACTTGCAAATACTTCCCCCAGTCTTTGGCTTGTTTTTGGCAGTCAGACACAATGCTCTCTTGTAAATAGCAGATATTCTTGATTTTGGTGAAGTTCAATTCATTGGGTATTACTATATGGATGATATTTTTGGTGTCATACTTAAGAAATTCAAGTTTGGTTAAATCAGGACCACTCTGTCGCCTTTTAGAAGTTTTATAATTTTAGATTTGATAGTTAAGTCAACGTTTTGTTAACTTGACAGTTAACTGACTAAACAGTTAAGTTTTTGTTAATTTTTGTACACTGTGCAAGGTATGGAATGAAGTTATTTGGGTTTTTTTTTTTAGCATGTGGATTGCAAATTGTTACATTATCATTTGTTGAAAAGACTATTTTTTCTCTAGCAAATATTCCTTTTGTGCCTTTGTAAAAAGTCAATTAACCATATATACATGTGCGTCTGGACTTTCTGGACTTGCTATTCTGTTCCATTGACCCCCTTGTCTATCTGCATGGCAATTCCATGCTGTTTTATTACTGTAGCTATATAATGTCTTGCTGTCAGGTCGTGTTAGCCCTGTACCTCTGCTTTTTCCAAGTTTGGCTAGGTCCTTCTCATTTCCATATGAAGTTTACAATCAGCTTCTCAATTGTGACCCCCCCAAGCCCCTCCCCCAAAAGTAGCCTGCTTAGATTTTGATTCAGATTGTGTTGAATCTGTAGATGAATTTGAAGATAATTGACATCTTACTAATAGTGAATTTTCTGATTCATAAACATAGTACATCTCTCCATCTATTTAGGTCTTTAATTTTTCTCAGCAGTGTTTTGTGGTTTTCAGTGTAAGGGTCTTACATATCTTTAATCAGATTTATCCCTAAGTAGTTGATCTCTTCGATGCTATTGTAAATGAAATTGCATTTTAAATTTTAACTTCGGATTGTTTATGGCTACCGTATAACAAATAAAACCAACTTTTACACTTTGGTCTTGTATTCTATAACTTTGCTCAATCCAGCTATTAGTTCTAGTAGTTTTCTAATAGATTACATAAGAATTTCTATATCTGCAAATAAAGGCAGTTTTATTTTTCCTTTCCAATTTTTTCCAAAAAACACTTATTTCTTTTTCTTTCCTTTTTTAAATTATATTTTATTGATTATGCTATTACAGTAGTCCTGATTTTCCCCCCTTGTCCCCCTCCACCCAGCATCCCCACTGCCTCAGGCCATCCCCACACCACTGTTGATGTCCATGAGTCGTGTGTATGAGTTCTTTGGCTACTCCATTTCCTATGTGGCATTCTACATCCCCATGGCTATTCTGTAACTTATTTGTACTTCTTAATTCCCTCATCTCTCCACCCATTTCTCTAAGCCCCCCTCCCATCTGGCAACCATCAAAACACTATCTGTATCCATGATTCTGTCTCTGTTGTTCTTGTTTGCTTTCTTTTTCTTTTCTTACTGCATTGTTTGTACCAGTAGTACAATGTTGAATAGAGCAATGAGAGTGGACATCCTTGCCTTGTTTTTAATCTTATAAAGAAAACAGTGAGTCTTTCATTATTAAGTCTGATGTTAGCTGTAACTATTTTTGCTTGCATGACTTAAATTCTTTTACATTTATTTAAACATGTTTTATGGCTTAGGATATTGTCTATATTGGTAAATGTTCCACATGTACCTGAAAAGAATGTATATTCCACTGCTGTTGGGTGAAGTGTTCTGTAAGTTACAGTCGAATCAAGCAGGTTGTTCAGGTTTTCTATATACAGCTGACCCTTGAACAACATGAATTTGAACTGCCCGGATCCACTTATACACACATGTTTTTCTATAAAGATGTGTTGCAGATGCAGAGGTTCAATGATATGCACTGATCTGTGCCATTTTACACAGGGCACTTGAGCATCCACAAATCTTGGTACCCCTGAGGGGTGATGGAACCAGTCCCCTGTGGGCACTGAGGAACTACTTAAGTTTATGAGGACTCAAAAGTTATACAATTTTTCGACTACACAGGAGTCAGCGCTCCTAATCCCCACATTGTTCAAG
The DNA here is from genome assembly GCA_028533065.1 of Trachops cirrhosus. Classification (NCBI taxonomy): domain Eukaryota; kingdom Metazoa; phylum Chordata; class Mammalia; order Chiroptera; family Phyllostomidae; genus Trachops; species Trachops cirrhosus. The sequence goes on from CM052539.1 coordinate 42,151,168, forward strand.
GGTCATCTGTACTAATTTTCTGTCTGTTGAGTCTACCAATTATTGAGAAAGTGGCTGTACATTTTTTGCATTTGATACCTTTTTATGCCTCATTAATGCTTATAAAGAGAATGATTCTATGAATGCTATATGGAAGACCTCGGTATCATTCAGATGTGAAACGTACTTCATTAATTTAAAAAATCCTGAAAACAGTACTTATCCATGATGCTCTGCGGCTTTAGATATTGAAATGAGAAGTTTAAATAGTTGGCTGACTATGCTAGTTGACAGTTGCAGTCAAATCCATCTGTGAAATAATGCAATGCTGTGAACACTATGATATAATAGTTTAGTTATTTCAATTTTTTTCTTTGCTGTAGAGACCTTTCCTCAAATAAAATTTCAGAAACTTTAATACATATAGCAGATAAACATGGAGGTATTTCACTTTTATCTGGACTCCACTTGCTCAGCCTCACTCTGGGCTTCACTCTGCTTCCCTCAGAGGCAACCCCTGGTGTAGCCAGCTGAAGGCTTCAGGCACCACGGAAAATACTGAGAACCTCGGACCTACCCCAATACTGTGCTAAACAAGAAAGCGTGATGCCATTCAAAGTACTAAAGTGAAGTGGTAAATAGATTTCAACTTTTGCATCAAAAATGTTGGTTGAGCCCTGGCTGGCGTAGCTCAGTAGACTGAGCACGGGCTGGGAACCAAAGCATCGCAGGTTCGATTCCCAGTCAGGGCACATGCCTGGGTTGCAGGCCAGGTCCCCAGTGGGGACCACATGAGAGGCAACCACACATTGATGTTTCTCTCTCTCTCCTTCTCCCGCTCTTCCCCTCTCTAAAAATAAATAAATAAAATATTTTTTAAAAAAAAATGTTGGTTGATGAACTGCCCAGGGGGCTGTTTGACAAAATTCCTGAAACTGTTTCCGTCTCTGCAGTCACATTAAGGTCCATGTTCAACTGCTGATGTCTGCCAGGGTACAAGAGTGGGAACTGGAAGAGCACATGCCATGCATTGGATGTTTTTGGTCTTGAGACATAGACAAGTCTGGTGTCTCGGCCTCGTTTCACGTGATTATCTCCCAAGTTGAATTATATGTTTGGTAAAGTAGGAAAATTATGCAATGGAGTTAGTTAGGCTTTTCAAAATTGAGTTAACAGAATGCTTAGGTAACCTTGTAAAACAGGGGTTTCCATAAGGATCTATGGACAAGCGAGGAGGTGCTGGAGCCATCTCCACAGTCCCTTTGTGGCAGGCGAGCAGTCCTGGCGGTTTGGCAAGGGAACTCTGACACAGGTGTCCACTGCTCCCTCCTCCGTCCTCTACCATCTTTATGACTTAGCTGCCCGCTCCTTTCCTTCCACTGCTCCTGCCGTAACAAACTAATTCTCTTTGCCTCAAAGCATCTGCTTGCTGCCTTCTTTTTATGTATCTCCTTGCAAATTCTTCTCTGTACATCTTAAGTTCAAAATCCCCACAGAGTGTGAAAGGTTAAAGAGTGACCCTCCAGAATGGAGTGCCCACCCCCCTTGGGTAGAATGCTCACGCCAGCTTCTTAAATGCCCCTGGAAAGCCTATCAATGGCTGTCCTTAGGTCAAGTGCCCATCCCTAGTCTAATCACCTAAGGTGGCAGAATCTAAGGTACAAAGGATAAAGCAGGGAGCAAGTGTCTGGCAGGAACTCTGAAGAACCCCAGCAGGGGGCAATGTACCTCCCAGGCAGGGAACGTGGCCTGCCCATTACAGCATCTTCATCAGTCGGGTGTGCACTGCTGCACTGGCCTGGTGTCAGATGGGGAACAGATTTCCTATGGTGGACAACAGCAGTGGTTTTCAGACTGTGCCTGGCAGAAAGTCTTCCCCGCTAAGGAGAAACTTAGTAGGTAAGACTCTAAACTCCCTATGCCCTTTTTTAAGGGCAGAGCAGTTTCATATTGTTCACTGTTACATATTGGATTTTCAAACCAAATTTCATTTGAAGATGAGATTCAGCTCTTCACAAACAGTGAACTGAGAGCCACTGAGCTATAGAAATACAAAAACTTTTGTTTGGATAATATTTTTTAAGTAGTGACACTTCCATTTTTAAAGACTAAATAAGAGTTAATATATAAATGGAATAAAGGTGTCACTTTTTACAGAAAACTTGATAATTTTTACCCAAGTTTCCTGTAAAAAGTTTCTGGGAAGGGTAAGCAAGAAAATAGGATAAGATTATTTAACACTGTATTCTTCATCTCAACTATTTTTATGTCTTGGATGTTATCATGGGAAATTGTTTAATTATGACTGTCAATATATTTCAAGAGTAGGATGAAAATTCTGATACCTGCTCTGGCTGGTGTGTCTCAGTGGACTGAGTGGTGGCCTGTGAACTGAGAGGTTGCTGGTTCGATTCCCAGTCGGGACACATTGCCTGGGTTGCAGGCCAGGTCCCCAGTAGGGGACGTGATAAAGGCAACTGATGGGTGTATCTCTTGCACATTGACATTTCTCACCCTCTCTTTCTCCGTCCCTTGTCATCTTTCTAAAAAAATAAACAAATAAAAGCTTTAAAAAGAAAAGAGTAGGATAAAAATTTTGATACCAATGAACAGATTACAAATTCAAAGCGTTAAAATAACATATTATTACAGCTGTCTTGTTTGATAATGTTTACACAGATACAGAACTGCCACATTAGGGTAAAAGCTTATATTAATTGTTAGTTACATTGTGAGTGAACTATTTATGGTAAATTGGGATACATCACAGCAATAACACACATAACATATTTTAGACCAATGCATACTTTATATTTTATCATAACAATCATACTTGCTCTGCTCAGTCTTTAGCATGGAGTGGTCATCTGCCAAGAACTTCTTTTAGCTCAGGGTGGTGTGGCCACACGTTCGGGCAGTGGCCTCCTGGTGTCCCCCAAGAACTTTTTTTCAATTGAAGACATCTTGATCGTATTTATAAATATGAATTACTTTTACAATTGAACAGCTATGTCCTTATTCGATGAGTTGGGACATCCCAATACCTGTTCCTTCCTTAAAAGGTGACTCATCCAAGAAAAATGTGAAGCCACTGTTACTTGCTGACATGGCAAATAAAACCCTCCTCTAAGTCTTCCGTTCCTTAGGCTGAGCAAATATATCCCCAGATCCTTCCCCTTAGAATGTCCCCAAGTGCCCTCTTTTACCAATACAAGGCAACAAACTTCCTTTTCCTCTTCTCAGAATGTGAGTGTATCTCTGGTTTCACCAGAAAGTTATTCAGCTGGTCTTATTTCCTAGAAACTTGTTAGAGTGCCTGGTTTATGTGAAGTCATCAGGCTAAGGGGCAGGTGACAGTGAAGTCTGACTGTCAAGTCAGTTTTGCCATTGAACTGTGTTGTAATAAGTCATTGCCCTTAACTAAACTCTTGCCCCTAGCCAACTACCTGAAAAACTGTGCTGTGAGTTAGAAGGGAGTCTGGAGAGGAGACTGCACGTGACCCAGTCCAAATGCATCACTGTTACCGGAACAAAATCCAAAGCACCATCTTCTGAGGCTGGCGAGGACCATCTCCTTAAAGCTGAATCGCTACCAAAGGGGAACCAACCCCCAGCTGGTACCGAATTAATATCTGTGCAATTTAAGTTAGAAGCTCTTTTTGTTCACGTTATTGTTAGAAAGATAGCAGGACTGAAGGGGAAATACAATATATTCAAGGAAGAAAATGAAAGAAATGCGATAAAATGGGAATCCTGCCGCACTGGTGGGTAGCCAGCAGTTCCATGTACTATTCTACCTTCAGATATATTTAAAAGTTTTTCATAGTTAAAGCCTAAAACTACAGTGTAAAGAGTGATTCCCCCCTCTTTCTTACAAAGGAGGACCTAGATAATATTTCTTTTTTTTTTTTTAAAGATTTTATTTATTTTGTAGACACAAAGGAAGGGAGAGAGAAGAGAGGGAGAGAAACATCAATGTGTGGCTGCCCTTCCTATGCCCCACACCGGGGACCTGGCCCGCAACCCAGGCATGTGCCCTGACCGGGAATCAAACTGGCAACCCTTTGGCTCGCAGACCGGCATGCAGTCCAATGAGCCACACCAGCCAGGCCGGACCTAGATAATATTTCCATAAAATAATAGAGTTGATTTAAATCACTGAGACACAAACATTATTTGCTGACTATTTTCAGATGTTCATAAATCCACACAAGTTTTGGAATTCAGTCCGTGATAAGCTGCCCTAAATAAGGCAACATGATATCAGCAAACATATTTTCAAGTACCTCGGCGTCCAGGATTTCTGCAGCAGGGATTACGCTAAGAGGTGAAAGGCGACTCTGTCCCTCTCCTAAAAGGATTTGCTTTGATGGATGCCCTGATGTGGCCTCCCTTACACGGCCCCTGAAACAACAGAAACCAGACGAGCAGATAATTGAACCTAAAGCAGTTATATAATTTTCAGTTCAACTATCATGGCTGAGGTTTCATTGTGGGAGTGGACTGGTGAAAAGAGAGGGAGCACATCCTGCCGGTGAGACTTGGAAGAATGACTGGGAGTTCTGGGGTTAGGGTGGGGTCTCCTGAGAGTTTACTGAGACCTGTTGTTAAAGAGAAACAAAGCCAGACAAACGGCAAGATTCTTGAAATAGATTCTTGAAACGGCAAGAATCTATTTTACTCAGTAACAATCTATTGCAATAAGGAAGGGGGTCCAGCCAGAACTGAACTCAACTTTGCCAGAACAAAAGGCAGGAGACTTTTTAAAAGAGGGGTGGTGCGAAGGGAGAGGTCTCAAGGGGATTAAGGGGGCTGGTCCCTGTGGCTGGGTGATCTGGGTCTGTTCATGGGTGCTTATGGAGGAGAGAAGTAAGTGTCTCCTCTCTCTGGGACGGGCAGGAGGCGGTGGTGCAAGTGAAAGCAAGGCACCCACAGAAGCTGGGCCTCTGGCATCTCGCAGCACCGTGGGAGAGTTATCTTCCTGAATATTTGCATTTCACAGACTCTTTTTTCTTTGAAAAAACTGCTCTGGGCCATAGAATTACATTTCAAAGGTAGAGAAAAGATCTGTAATTGCAGCTTTCTAAAATATCTGTTCAAAGAGGGAGTTCAGGGGCCTCTCCACGTATCACCAGGTTTTGGCCTGGAACAAACAGCAACTTCTCCTGGAAGCATCATCCTTTCTCAGGCAGGTACTGTACATGGAGCTGGAGTCATCCTAGGAGCACAGCCTGGACTATTAGGAACTGTGCTAGTGTTTGTTCAGGCGGGCGGAGTGGACGGAATCATTGTGCCGAGGGTCCACAGTTTTCACAGGCTGGAGCTGAGGCTGGACAAGAGGGCTCAGAGGACCGGACTGCCGAGGTCCTGCCTTAGCGGGTCTCAGGATCCCCGAAGGAGGAACGGCTCGGCGAAGGAAACAGACACCAAGTAGAGTGCCGGAGGACAGCCAGGCTTTCTAGGCCTGACTGACTCACTTGGTTGTATTTTTTCTTTATTTTTATAGGGAAGGTTACATAGCATCAGGGGGAACAGGCGCATGGCGTGATCATCGAGGCATAAAGAGTCAATACAGAAGTAATCAGAAAAAGTACAGGACATTTCAGATATTAATCATGCTAAATAAACAAAAGATTGTTTTGACCAAGAGGATCATCAATCAGATAGCCAACAAAGCTATTCAGGCATAAACTTTCAGGTGCCAATTAATAACTAGATGTCCATTAAGGTTCTATAGATTGGTCTAAATTAAAAGGGTCCAAGGGGTGATTTAAAAGTCAGCTATTGTTCTTTGAGGTTAGGTTGTCTAAGTTAGATAAATGATCTTTTGCCTAGGTCTTTTGACTTCTACATCTTGGGGGCGCCATTTTTTGTATTCGCTCCCACGTACTCAGATTATTATATTTAATTAAAACTCCTTCCTTCTTTACCCACCTGGTCCCATCAATAAACACTCCTGTCCAGGGTATGGGAGGAGCAGTGGCTCTAATAAATCTTGAGCTTTTAAGTGATGACTCCTTAGGGGGCATTCCTAGCAACAGCTTCCTCCAGCATTCTGGCAGCTGGTCTGCCCATAGTTTAATTTTGTTCTTAACTTTCCAGGTGGGGGAAGTAGGCAGCATTAGGGTTGTTAGGGATTTCTATTCTGTGGTCAGCCAGTCATTTTGTGCAAAATCATAAGAACTGTGCTAAAAGTCATAGGAATTTTTAGTAGTAGAGTACCGGTATCCAAAAAATCCCACCACCAGTTATTAGCAAAAGTAAGCATGCAAGGAGAGATAGACGAGAGATCCGGCCATAGCCGCCTCCGACTGTGTCAAGGGTTGGCTGATGGTCAGCTCCCAACACCGGACTAACAATATGGTCAAGGGAGGAGTCTTGGTTATGACTCAGAGCACGCACTAATAAATTCTTGTTGCCTACTAAGTACATCACAGCTCTTAGAAGATCCATATCACAGTACAAGCGTAAGATGCATCACAGCAGGCGTCTCCCTCATCAGGGCAGGGGAGAGAGGAAATCTCAGTGGTGACTTCTAAGCTAGGTTTTCCAACGGGCCTGGCTGCTTCGTGATGGGACTAGTCAATCCAGGTGTGAGAGCATCTTCAAGTACTCATTTGAATGAGCTCTTTGTAAATCAAGAAAACTAGCCTGTCCATCTGTCAAATGTTTCTAGTGATAAAAATAAGTCATCTTTCTTCATCATAGCAGGTGAAATTATTAAGCCCTCTTATAAAAGAAAGTTCAGCCTGATTCTACTTAAAAATGAGATACAGGAGATGACAAAGGCCAAACTATTACTTAAGTTGAGGGATAAGTAAGCAGTAAGAAGGCAGCATGATGTACCCAAGGGAAACTTGATCAGTCAGAGCTGGGAAAACAACCAAATATTCACACCTTTATAATATGCATGAAACCTGCATCCAAGAATTTCAATGAATTGTCTCTTTCATGTAGCTTTTCTCCTTTTTTGGGTCAAGTATTTTTTATTTATATAATTTAAATTTAAATTTTTTTCAATTATAGTTTCCATTCAGTGTTACTTTGTATTAGTTTCAGGTGTGCAGCACAGTGGCTAGGTAATCACATACTTTACAAAGTGTTCCCCAGATATTTCCAGTACCCACCTGGCACATATTTAGTTGTTATGTATAATCTTACTGACTGCATTTCCTATGCTGTACTGTATTATATGGCTTTTCAGTGTCGCTCAGAATCAAATCTTTCAAATTATAAGTGACGCTGCTGTTTTTAGTACCATCTTGAGCATCTCAGCATCACTACAAAATAGTAGTAAGCAACTTTTTAAGTTAAAATGACATCAACTTATGCTAGAAGGCACAATACAGCAAGGGAAGCACACTCCGTGCAGAGAGACCATCACAATTGGGGCTGAGAGACTTGGATTCCAGACCTGCCTGTCACTTTCCTGTCGTGTGACCCTGAGGTAACGTCCTCATGTTCTCTGTGTCTGCTTTCTCATTTTTATGACAAAAATAACATTTCTACCTACCAAGTAGGCTCTGTTGTAAATTAAAAGAACTCATTTTGCAAACTGCAGAGCACGCTCAACTACTTTAATTGTTGGAAAGTAACCTATCTGTCTAGCTGCTCAGCAAAGTCTCATTGGCTCCCTGGTTGTTCTCTAACTTGTGAAAGGTTGCAACCCTGATCACCAAACCTAATGTAAAACCTTCCCATGAAATGTGTATAAACATAGCCTTAATTTCATTTTTATTTTATTCTTATTTAAACAATGACATATTTTGATTAAATGTGCACATTTTAGCTTCTTATCATGGTCAGTATATGTCTTAAATACAGGATTCATTACAATTGAAATCATCAACTAATCCAAAGCAGTTCTTTGCAAAAATAGTTCATGTTATAGGAAATACAGTATTTAAGTTATACAAAGTAAGACCTATAAGAATGATATTAGATTTCTATATAAGAAGTATTTCTAAAATGTTCCTATTCTAATCTTTAAATGTTTATGGAAAGTTTTTTTGTCTTTCAAAAGGGAATCTTTTTTTATTTTTAAAATTTTAAGGATTGTATAATCTCAAAATCTACATTTTACCCAGAGATATTTATATTAAAGCTGAGAGGTTTGGGCCACTTTAGAGATTTAAAACCATATTCAGAATCACTTAATCTTGTCACTGAAGAGGACCTTATTTTTTAAGTGCAAATGGCCTATTCTGTTGAGATCACCAATGAATAGTCCTGATGATCTGAGAAAGAGCCCTCATTTGGAAGGGTCACATTGCATAAAAACCCAGGCTACCACTCCTAAGAGGATTTTCTTATAAAGATGAAGAGTTGAGTTAAATGTACTAGACATGACAGGTACGGCATATCATCAAATATGTAGGGACTACCCCCAAAGTATAGTTCTCTCATCTCTTTTACAAACACACACATTATACAAACACACACACACACATACATGTACCCACAGACTTAGATGTTTCCACCTCAAGCACACAGAGATTAAAGGAGTCTCTGAGCTCCTGGTAGGTTATTTTCCCAGGAGTCCTTGCTTCTTGGGCTCTTCTTTCAGATCACATCTGCTTCTTGCTTAGCTTTTAAATTACTTGGTCTCATCTCCTGACAGCATCGGGGAACTTTTATGTTAGAATAAGTGTAGATTGGGACATTCCGGATGAGTAGTCTGATTTTGATCTTGCCTTGTGCATGACAACCTTTGACTTCCCCAATTTCAGTAGCCAGACTTTCACTTTTAGACTTGATTATTTTCTCAGAAGATTCTGTGTGTTCCTGGATTTCATGTTATCTCTAACCACTACCAGTAAATGATACTAACAAGAGTATCTGAACTCTAAGACGGTTTGTTATTCACAATGTTTTGAATGGATTCAGTCCAGATTTCACCATTTATCTTAACTGCAATTATTGCTGCAGGGAAAGTCTTTATACCATCTAAGGTCTTTTACACTCTCCTTGCCTTGGCCGAGATTCAGAAGCTGTGCCTTCTTTTCAAATGCAAAAAAAAAAAAAAAAAAACCCTTGCTAAACCTTCTGCATTCACAAGTTAGCCTGACACCTTGAATGAACAGATGTTTTTACATCTGGATAATTTCCAAGAGACTGTATTTCCATGTGCCCTTGGGATAATGTTTCTCCACTATTCCTGGCTCTTTCTTAGTTCTTGCTCCTTTTTCATCCTTGCTTTTTTTTTAAGCATTAATCACTACTTAACATTACACTATGTATTTATTTGTTTATTACCTGTCTCCTTGAACAGAATGCAAATTTCCTTGTCCTTTTTGTGCCCTTCCATTACCTAGTGTCTAGAATAGCGTCTGGCACAAATGAGCTCACTCAATATTTGCTGAATGGACGAGTTTTATAACCTTGGACAAGTCATTTCTTTTGAGATTCCCATTTTGTTCTCTGCAAAATAAGAGCACTAGACTTGATTAGATGATTTCTAATCATTCATATCTTGTGGTTGGGATTTAGGGTACAGATAACTCAGACCAGCTTGGAGAGCAATGAAGACAGGCAGTGATCTGCATGCTACACTGGAGAGACAGCTGAGTGGACCATGTGCATATCCAGGGAAAGAGAAATTCAGCTTAGGGAACTACAGATGCGAAGACAGGAGTGTGTTCGGTGTGTTCAGGAAATGGCAAGGAAGAGGGTATAGCTGAAGTAGAAACAAGGGAGGGAGGGTTAGAAATTAGGTTGGGAGGTAGCCAGTGGCCAGATTGTGTTTGTGGGAGTGAGGAAGAGAGAGGGTATGGGTGTTTGGTATGAGAGGGAATACGTGTGTGTGGTGTGGTGTATGTGGTGAAATCTTGTGTCTGTGTGGTGTATAGTGTGATGTGTGTGGTTTGATGGGAGATGTGCTGTATGTACTATGGTATGGTGTGTATATGTAGTAAGTTTGTCTGTGCTTGGTGAGGAGGGGAGTATACCTGTGTGGTACAGAATGTGTAGTGAGTGTGTGATATGCTGTGTGGGTATATGTGTATGTTTATGATGTTGAGCTTGTGCATGTGTGTTTGGTGTGGGGGGGCAATATTCATGGAATAGAGGGCAGAAATTTCCCCTCCTTTCCTCTTAGTTTTTCTAGCTTGTGTAATCATTAAACTGTCATGAGAGCGATTAACAGGAGAAAATAACAAAATTGAATTATGTATGTACATATGGCAGTTCCATAAGAACATGGGTTCCATAGGAAGACAGTTGAGGTTTGTGTTGCTATGCCACCTTGAGCGTGTGAAGGAGAAAGGGAGGTAGAAGTTTAGAAAGGGGAGAGAGACAATTCACAGGTAGATGAGAAGGAACAAATTCTGGCTGGGCCACCCAGAAACAATGGGACCCAGAGGGGAGTCTAACAAACAGCCAGGGGCTAGATTTATGTCTGCCACATCTAGTTCATGTTCTTCTAAGGTGATAGCTCCTTACCTGGGGCAGGTTTTTCCACCTGAATTCCTTTAGGCAGGTAAGGGGGAGGTAAAAAGCTCTTCTTGAGTTTGTTTGATTTTAATGGTCTTTAGCTTGAAATAATCTGCATGCTATGGTGGCACATTCTGGGGGACTCATTCTGAAACTGTACCATTTTCTTAAAAATAGTCAGCTTTAATAATCATTATCCCCAAAAGAGACATATTTTGGGTGGCAAATGCCCTCAGATGGTGCCCATGCGTGCATGTGTGTGTATGTGTGTGGTGGTGTACATACACATTAAAATCACAACTCTCATTACAACAAAACCTAGTCTGAATTCATCCTGCCAGGGTGTTTGAAAACCTCAGTTTGAAAAGAAAAGAAATGTTCTATTTCTGATCATTTCCTTCTGAACAAGCTCACAGTATTAAAAGACCACCTTGAATGTTAGTGCATACTAATACGGAATTTTGCTTATTGAAATAATCCAGATTTAAAATAATGCATTGATGTTTTCTGAGAAAGAACACTGTTTTGCTTCTGCTACATCATCATGACCTTTGAAATCCAAGACCTGACAGCACTGCAAATACATAGTCCACAAACGCAGATTCCAAATCAAATTTATGCCACATTTTAAATGAGTGCAGACTTTCAAGATTCATTTGTTTATAATTCTAGTAAAAATGTGGGTTTGAAAGCCTAAGTTTTCTTGACCTATATCACTGAGTCCCTTATGCTCCTGGCACATTGGACTGCCAAGAAATATGTATCAAAGTGTCCAGGGCAGCAAAATACTGTCACTTTCAACTCTGTTTTATACATTAGTATCTGTACCCAACGTCTCCCTCTTCATTTAATCAGTGAAATGAAATAACATACTGTCTCCATCTTGACCCACATAGAAAACACAACCAAGATATGTTATCTAGGAAGATTGTGAAAAATGCTTCACATATTTGACAGATAACATAAGACACTTTTTCCCCTAGTCATGATTGTGAGGATTATATGCAAAAAAGACAATCTGCCCAAAATACACGGATAAGCAGGGATCAAGGGCAGAGAATCCCCTCCTCTCGTTTGTGAATGACTAGCATGTCTCTAAGCGTGCCAGGATATGTTTACTTGCTCAATATCCTGACCCAAAACCAAACCTTCTTAGGTAAAACTGGTGCACTTCCTAACATGGCCTTGACCCAGGGATACTTCCTAAGACATTCTTGGTACTTTCAGATGACAAACTACACATCTTGAAGGTATTTCATGCTTAAGGACTCAATTTGGTGGAGGTCACTAATAGGATGGAACTGGGATGTAAAACGGCGGATTGCTTGATGCTGCAATCACAAGACTGTGGCTTGAGTCCCGATGCTGCTCTTGACCAGTCGTAGAGCCTTCGGAAGGCTGTCCCGTGTCCTCCTCACAAAGCTCCTGTGTCGGGTGCAGCCCGAGGCCGACAAGCGAGTGGAAATCAAGTGAGCCAGTGCATGTAAAGTACCTGGCACAAATTTAGCACTTAGTATTAGCTATTAATGTCCCACTTTTCTGTCAGGTTTTAAAAGTATATAATACCTGATGATTAAAACTCCATACAGTTTTCAAAGTGTTTTCACATACATTTTCTGATGTGCTTCCCAAAACCTATTGTTGTAGACAGAGCAGATATTGTCCCATTTGACGGAAGAGGACAGCTTAGAGAAAATCTGTGGTTTCCCCAAGTCCCTACCACTGCCGTGTCACGGAACCACAATGTGAATCCAAATCTTCCAAGGCCCATTGCTCCTTCCAGGAAGCTGATTGACCCAGTATAACATTGAGTTGATGTGTGACTATAGAAAGAATAAAAGAGATCCCAGTAAGTTTTAGGTTTCTGTGCAATGGGAGTGCTGGGGATCCCCTGATTCACCCTCAGGTTCAATGATTCACCAGAAGGACTCACAGAACTCAGAAAAGCTGTTATTACCCAAGACGATGGTTTATTACAGTTCAAGTATGTAGGTTAGAATCGGTAAAGGCAAAGAGGCATCTCGCGCAAGCTCCCAGCTGCCCTCTCCCAGTGTTGTCCCAGCAGCAGTGCGTGCTAACTCGTACAAAGTGTCATTGCCAGCCTGGTGTCCAGGGTTGTTTTGTCACATGGGCATGAAACACCAGAGTGACTGACCTGAACTACTCAGTCTCCAGGTCTCCAGAAGTCAAACTGATACAGTGTGTGGCCTAGGGCCCCAGGCAAACAGAACATGCATTCACTGTAAGTCACATTGTTAGCATAAATTATCTGCCATGGCCCAAGGTCTCAGTTATACAAAGACACTCATATCAGGAAGGATATTCTAAGGACTCCCAGGAGCTGGTGAAAGCCAGTTCTTTCCTTAGAATGGGTAAGGTTTGAGCACCTCAAGTCTGCTGAACTGATCCTTTACAGTACAGCAGAGGTACAGTGTCTGGGCATCCTGAAGGTGTCAGAGTGCTCCCAGAGGTAACTCGGGCAGACTGACCCCAAATGTGAGCCCAAGACCCAATTTCTAAATTTGATTTATACATCAGTCTTCTGAGCCAACGGCATTTTAAGCTATTGCAATGGGTGACTAGAACCTGGAAAGTCTGCTTTGATTTAGCTGTGATGGGAGCCCCATACTCCTACTTTGGGCCCTTCAGCATTCCGGGGGTGTCGCACTCTCCCCACTTTGGGAGACTTCCCACAGAGTGAAAGGGAGAGGGTCTTTACTATCACTTGATAATCTACCCGGAAGTAAGGGTCTTATTGCCAGCAGATTCAAAATTTCAAGAGTAAGAAAATGGAAGTAGGTAGAACTCAGGTAACAGGAACCTCAACTCAGAATGGCTGAAACATCTAATGGACTTATTTTCATACATAACAAGAAGCCCCAACGTCGTACAGTCCCTGGGTTGTTCATTTAAGCACCTTGACAACATCATCAAGAACTCAAATTCTTCCTTCAGCACTTCCACCCTGAGCACCTTGGCTAGCTCTCCTCGTGGTTAGAAAGTGGCTGCACCAGGTCCAGGTATCACATCTTCACACTCCATTATAGACACAAAAATGGGATTTTTCCTTGTATTTCTTTCAGAGAGCTAAGAAACCTTTCCCTTCTGGCCTCCTTTCCTGTCCTGCTGGCCAAAACTGCTTCTTCCTAAGCCAATCACTGGCAAAGAATAAATTTTTTCTTCATTGGGTTAGTATAATTAAACTTCAGCACCTGGGACTGGGAATGGGACCAACATTCCCTAAAGCCCGTGGTTTCTTGGAAGAGTGTAAACACTGGAACAGATTCAGCCTCTATTAGAAGAGTGGGAGTAGGGAGTTGCTATTGGGAGGCAGCCGAAGGTGCTGCTGCAGCAAATTCACAGGTAGAAATAGCACAGCAGCTGCGATGCTCCCTCGGGTGGATTCCAGGGGTCCTTTGTTAGCTCGCTTTCTTGGAGTTCAGTGATTTTTAACAGGAAAAATACACAAAGGCCTAAAGACCCATGTTTGATGCACCTATGAGCTTTATTTTCCCACTCTTTGTCCAGGTATCTGCCACTAAGGAAAGACCTCTAGGAAGAAACACCCTTTCTTTCACAAACGTAGTCATCATTAATTCAGACACGCCACCCCCCTGCCCGGATTCCGAAGTCTGCTGACTCCAGTCCCTTAGATCTCTGACGTGTCTGTTACCTGTGGTACCACAGCTGTTTTCCACATTTGCCGCCCTTAAGACTCCTTTGCTCCCCCTTAAGACCCTATCCCTCATGGGATATCATCAGCTTGGGACTTTTTGTCTCTTTTTCTCTTCCCCGCACCCATTTCATTTTCCACTGTCCATCTACCTCCAGGTTTGGTAACATTCCAGTGGAAGACTCTATTCATTTAACAATCTCTTTAATGATTTCCTTTTAATTTACAGAAACAAATCTGTGCTCTTGACTGGTGGAAACAACTTTCTAGCTATCATTTTTCAGTTCAGAAATCACTCAGTTGCTTTCATAATGTACTATTTTGTACCTGGCTTTCAAACACCCTACCCTAAAACTGACAATACCTATCACTTAGATCTTAAGTGTTCTCCCTCCAGGGCTGTGCCAGCCCCCACCACCTTCCCTGTGTTTACCAGGAAGAGACATCGACATCCTCGCCCCCATTAGAGCTCGTTTTTTCCTTCCCACTTCTCTCTCCCTTTGTCTCGCTCCCTGAGAACCCGCACAATAGCTGCCTCGCACTTCGTTATTTCCTTATTCTGCCTCTCCCTATCAAATGATTTGGGGTAGCTGTCTTTCTACAGGCTGGCTTACACAATAGTAGATGGCTTACCTGCAGGTGCAAAAGTACTTCGTGATCGTGTTTTCAGACAGAGGCTTTAGAAGTTGATTCTGGAACCTGTCAACAGAAAAGATTTCTCAGGAGTAGGAGAAGTGAAAAAGGTATCACAATAATTCTTCAAGGAGGACTTAGACTTTTAGCATGTGAGCATGTTGTTTTCAGAGCTTTTGGGTTTTTTTCTGATTACAAAAATAATACGTGTTCACGGTAGAGAATTTAGGAGAAAAAGGCAGCTATTAGAAGAGATGTGGGGGTGTATATTGAAGGGAAACATTCTAATGAATAAGACTGAATCACATCCTGCACTTGCACAGTTATTGTCATAGGCACTCGAGGAAAATACACATTGCCAGTCCTCATGCAGGCAGTGCGTCAGCAAACCGACGCTTGTCTTTGACGTCTAAAACATGCGCGATATTTTCTTTAAAAAATGAGGCAGGTTAATTCCACAGACATTCAACAACAGCTATAGACAAGTCCCTACCAGGTCCCAGGTGGCAGTCCAGGTCAGGGCGTATGGCAGTGAACAGAGCAAAACCCTCACGGAACTTACGTCCTTGTCACAAGACAAAAAAATACAAGGCACCCGTGCTGGTATCTGGGGAAGAGCAGGGCAGAGGCACTGACGTGGGAACTCGTGGGGGTGTTGCAGGAACAGCGAGGAGGCCGGCGTGACCGGACTAGGCAAGCGGGGGGTCACGTGGCAAGGAGGCGAGGGCAGAGAGGCACAGGGAGCCCGACCAGGTAGGGCTCCGGCTGTGGAAGGACTTCTGATTTGACTCTGAGTACGGCGGGAAGTCCTGGAGGGTTCTGGGCAGATACAGTCTGACCTAATTGTTAAAAGGAATGTAAATGGTAACCAATGGACAATTACAGATGAACAACATGGCTAAAGTAGAGTGAATATAGAAGAAAAGCATTAACTTACTTAATTTTGGAAAACAGTATTTTGACAGTATTAGTAGTCTGGATTAGTATTGGTAATCTGGATTCTCCAGAGAAACAAAACCAGTAAGATAGATATAGGTATAGGTTTGTATATGTATATACATATAATTTTGTGTACATATATGCACACACATATATGTAAATTATATATATACACACACACCCCATGTGGTCTATATCTATCTATCTGTCTATGTATTCATCTATGATTTATTATAAGGATTGGCTCACACAGTTATGGAAGCTGAGAAGTCCCAGGATCTCAGTGAAGCTGCAAACTCAGGGCAGCCCATGTACAGTTCCAGCCTGAGTCCAAAGGCCTAAGAACCAGGAGAACTGATGGTATAAGTTCTAATCTGAGTCCAAAGGGAGGAGGAGAAACCAGCTCAGAGACAGTCAAGCGGAGAGGAAGACTTCTCTCACTCCACCTTTTATTCCATTTGGGCCGTCAGCAGGCTGCATTTGATACCCACATTCACTCTACTGATTCCAATGTTAATCTCACTCAGAAACACCCTCACAGACACGCGTAGAAACAGTTTTTAGCCAAATACCTGGGCACCCCATGACCCAGTCAACTTGACACATACAATTAACCATCACACACTGCGAGGCTAAAACTAAAAAGAACTTTACAGAAATATTTTATTTGAATTGGTAAGTTTGTTTTTCACAGAGGTATGGGCTAGCAACTCTGAAACTATTTTATGTGCATTATAAGACTGTGCAAGTAAGTAAGTAATTGTGGTTAATAAGAGCCAGCTATCTTAATAAAGGAGAAGGAAGTTGCACATAAGGAAGGGGGAGACTACAATGAACCTTATCTCATGCTGGATTAAAATCAGAGATGTCAGTGTGAATCATGGAGTTAGATAGATAGACAGACAGATAGAAAAATGTGTGTGTGTGCACACTGCCTGTTCCCAAGCAGGTGACACCAGCTACACTAGGGTCCCAACCACCTACATTCATTCCCTCAGAGCCCTGGTTTTGGGGACATATGAAGACTTAGGGCAAAACTCCACAGTATGTGACAAAGGACTGTGTGTGTGTGTGTGTGTGTGTGTGTGTGTGTGTGTGTGTATTTGTTTGCGTCTTCCTACTCCCCCCGCCCAACGGTAAGCCTCACTGCTATGATCAACACATTTCTGCAAGCCCAGAAAACTACTTCCATTACATCCTTGCCTTCTTTCATTTTAGAAACAGCTTTGAAGATTTCAAACTAAGTCTGTTTTGTTTCATGTAGTTTTGAGCCGAAGCACATGAGGTGGGCAAGGGCGGTTGAGGAGACAGGGCCATGCGGCAGGGGACAACCTGGACCACACAGGAGCCCGAGTAGATGAGTGATTCCGATGTGTCTTCTCCTAGGGACAGATGTGGTGCCAGGCTGCAAGAGCTCAGAAGGGGACACATAGTTGCCAGCAATCTTCTGTCCGAGATTTATTGAGCAGGAGGAGGGTTTGGCTTCTTCTTTTATCTTTTGGCCTGTAACCAAAGTGAAAGGGACTACCCTGTTTCATCGAATCTGAGATTTCCTCCAATGTGAGATGCTCCATCATAGTATGATCTACAAAGAAAGAAGAATCACTGCCAACTGCACTGTGACACATCTTTTATTATAAGATGCATCCCAGTTTCAGAGATGTGAAAATGCGAAAACCGTGTGTCTAGGAATTGATGAAATAGGATCCATAAACTGTGGGTTGCAAACTTTTTGCGTAGGCCCTTTCGCAGTGCTTTGTTACCGGGCTGATCATTTGAGTTTGCAAGCCAGGTGTTGAATACATAGTATGTGCTGCCACATTTACATTCATTATCTCCAGTCCCTTCAGCTATGCTGCAAAGATGAGTATAAATCTCATTTTACAAAGCAGGAAACTGCGCTGCTGGGGTCAGGTAAGTACGAAGGGAAAGCTGCTAGGAGTGGGAGCTGAGATTTGAATGCAGCTGAGTCTCCTCTCCAAGCTGAGAAGCTTTCAGTTACTCTAAGGTATTGTCTCTTTGAAGAAGCTGCCTGAGCTGAGTAGCTTTGAGAAGGGTACCAAATCTAAATATACGTGGATTATTTCAGAAACAAGTTTCTACCCATCACACAGCTGTCACACAGCAATAATTGTGAGACTCAGCTCCTCTCTCAGCTAGAGCTAAAAGTGAAAGAGGGGTGCGGGGGTGGCTATTCACCTGCACAGAAATCATTGCAGACATAATGGGGCTAATGCTTTGTGAAGCCAGGAAGTGCAGCGTCACTGTTTACCTTCTGTCAAGTCTCTCCACTCTGGCAGGAGAAAGCCCTTTCACAGCTCTCTGCGTTGACAGGGCTTTTGGCCTTTTCAAGGGCCTGAAATGGGAAGGGCTCCAGATTCTTAAAGCATATGCACGAAGTATCTCTAGTACATTATTTAAAATGTGCCTCATTTTTGAGCGGGGGATTGATTTGAAGAAGTCTTCGCCATAGCCAAGAACAGAATTTTAACTGATGGCAAAAACATAAAGCCTTGAGGTAATGTTTTATCGCTGTTTATTATTGTATCCCAAGAAGAGGCCTTGACAAGTGTTGGCTGCTGCTGGGTTACCATGGCAGTGATCAGTCAAACAGGAATAGGATTTTCAAAGCCTGCTTAACCCTTTTTTCTTACCCAGCAGTGCAACACTGAAAGAAAAATTTTCATTTTGCACAACAGTATTGGATGCAACAAATATGTCCCTCTGTAAGGAGGTGCAGGCTTGCTCCCGGGGCCATCGAGCCCCCTCACACCCTTGCTGTGGCCACAGGGAACCACATCTTGGCCTGAGTGTTCCGATGTCTCTCAGGCCTCTGAGCACAGGGACACGTAGCTTCTTTGCCTGGAACACCCTGAACCACCTGTGCTAGACCCAGCACCTCTTCACGGGCTACACTGGGAAGATGGCGCCTCCTCCAGAAACCTTCCCCATCCTTTCCTCCACTCACTATGGGTCGGGAACACGGCCTGAGTGCTGCAGTAATGCTCTGTGTTTACCGCCCTCTCAGCACATATCCTCTTGATTATAGTGCTTGCGACAGTCTCTTTTTAATTTTATTTTTGTTGACACTATTACAGATGTCCCCATTCCACGCCCCCCATGTCTGCCTCCCTTCCCTCTGGCCGTCACCACACTGTTATCTGTTGACTATGGGTCATGCATATATGTGCTTTGGCTAATCCCTTCACCTTCTTTCATCTAGTGCCCCCTCCCCTCTGACAGCTGTCAGTGTGTTCCATACACAGTCTATTTATTTACTTTTAGACACAGGGGAAGGGAGAGAGAAAGAGAGGGAGAGAAACATCAATGCGTGGTTGCCTCTCACACTTCCCCTACTGGTGACCTGGCCGGAAATCTAAGCATGTGCCCTGACTGGGAATCAAACCGGCAACCCTTTGGTTCACAGGCTGGCACTCAATCCACTGAGCCACACCAGCCTGGGCTCATACAACAGTCTCGATGAAGACAGTCTAGAGCTGGTCTGCTTGGATTTGAAGCTGCCCTTCATTACGTGCTAACTGTGATCTTAGGCAAATCACTTGACCTCTCTAAGCCTCAGTTTCTTGCTCTGTGAAAGGAGCATAATAACTACATCTACTTCATGGAATTATTGTGGGGATTAAATGAGATAATATCAGCAAAACACTTAGTACCAGTGAAGGCTCAACACAAGTATAGTAAAAACTTGTCTTCAGATAGAGTCTAAGCTCCATGAGGGCAGAGACCCTGCCTTTTATTTTGAATATTCAGGACCCAGCCAACATCAGGCACATGGTGGGCATTTCCTAACAACCTAACACCGTATGATCAAAGAATGGGTTTCTCTACATAAGTGGATTTTGCACATAACTAAAGCTTACCCTAGAACACGCACACACAGAAAATCCCTTCTTGTTTCTGATTATAAGATGAACGTATAATTGTTGGTGAACATTTGGAAAACACAGAATTATAAGGAACAAAATAAGAACCACCAGAGATGCTACCATCCACTGTTACCATGTTCGTGTCTCTCCTGTCACACACGCTTGCTTCTTCTTTTCAAGCACAGGTATGCATTTATATGGTATTCAACTATTCCAATTTAACTCTTAAAAATATTTGTTGGAGAATATTTCTCTATGGATGGGCAATTTTTACAATGAGTCTTAATAACGCAATGAACATCCCTGAGTCATACATCTCTGCAAGTGTCTTACATTGTTCTTAAAACTTTTCTCTAAGATGGTTCCCACTATTTAGCTGTTTATAAGATGCCCATGTTACTGTGTTCTTATCAACACTGGATTTTATTTGAAGAAAGCATCTTTGCTCATTTGATGAAAATGGCATCTCGCTTCCCCACCCCATCCCCCTCTGTAAACTGATGACACAGCCCCTTGCTGAAACCGGATGACTCGGTGTGGGCATTCTGCCGTCCAGCAGTGCTCCACCCCTCTGCATCTCCGTGCAGTGCCCTGGGGCTCAGGAGGTATGTGCAGCTCCTGGTCCCTGCACTGAATGGCCCTACATGGCCTAGTTTTCCCACACATCAGTCCTTCCACTTAATTTTTTATTTCTACACTGTTAACCACCATATGTGACAAGCTGCTTCCGACAAGACACCACCTCTTCTAGTTCTCTATTTTTGATTCATTGTGTTCAATGAACATTTATTGTATGCCTACAGAGTGCAAGGTTTTTGAAAAGATTTTGAAGGAAAGCGGAATACAAATATTGATTGGACATAGGAAGTACCTACCCTGAAAAAGAAGATAGACAGACCTGTAAACAATTACACAAAGGAGACCACTGGGGAGAGGGGAGGAAGTCCAGAAATAGGACAGAGGAGAAAAGTGAGCAGGTTTCCAAGGAGGAACTAGTATTTCTTAAAGCGTGGTCACTTTAAAATTTTACCCACAAAATTCTCATTTTGTAAAAATCTTCTAACCTGTTGGCATAGAAACCAGATAAACAAAATTATTTAAGTCCTGCACTAAATGAGGTTAAATAAGCTTTCTTCTATGTTAAAGGCTCCGACCCTGCTGGCTCTGACTGCAGGAGCTTCAGCTGGGTCTTCAGAAGGCGATCTTGCTTGTTTCTTTGGTCTCAGCTCTGCTCCGCACAGGGGAGATTTGGTGCTGGGAGGATCCAAATAAATTAAACGCTCCGTCCGTCGTGACAGTGAGCCAGGACGGGGTTGACAACATGGGCTCTCTGTAACTGAACACTGTGAGCTTGTTCCCTTTTGTCATCTCTTTAAAAAAGATGCTTACTGGGGGCGGGGGTGGGATCCAACTGGTTGAAACGTAAACATTGCTCCATCTCTTAGAGATTTTAGTTGCATGTAGCCAAAACACACATTTTGAAAACTCCACCTAACGTTTATTTCCCAAATGCCTACTGTGTCCCAGGCACTAAATATTTGATTATTGGTTCGCAAATCCTGAACTAGAACTGTTTTCTTTCATTTTCACCCAGATCTGTTGGCATCATCTGAGCCTGAACAGGATCCGTAATAAGGTGTTTTTTTTTTCCTGTTGGACCTTGTGTGTGCAGTACAGAACCAACCTCACCAGGGGAATAGCTGATTTATTGAAACGTTTATTTCATTTCCCACGTAGTGCTTCTTGTGATTGCAAAGATAAAACAGCTTCACAACCAATAATGAATGAATAATGGGCAATTTCTCTAGAACTGCTTTTCATTTTTGTCAGCTTTATGAAGGGTTTCATATTTTCACATACCTGTTTCCAAAGAGTGTAAGTGTACTGGGAAAACGTTATGACAACTAATTTGGCACATAATCTTTACAACTCCAGAGAGAACATAGATCATTTATCGACAGTTGTTTCAATAATTTTTCTACAATGAAAGGATTCATGAGGCAAAACACTTCCACCCTCTATTTACTTTTCCAATGGCCTATGTATAGACTTTTGTAACTAACTCTTTGATTTTCTATCATCATTTAAAGTTGGCGGGAAAAGGTTGACTATTTGAGTGAGGCACCCACAAAACTACTTTTTAGAAGTTGTTTAGGTGGCTGACTCAGGACCATTCCTTTGGAACTGGTTATGTGCGTGTTATTGCTGTTACTTAGCAATGTCTTCCAAAGCTGCTGAGGCATGAGGTGCAGTTGGTCCTCGACTCAAAGGTCGATACATAGTATTAATTTGAGTTTTATGTAAATGAGATTATGAATTTAGTGACAATGAGGAATCATATGGTAACGGTTGTACGTACTAAGATCAATATTGCCACATGATTT
The DNA here is from genome assembly GCA_028533065.1 of Trachops cirrhosus. Lineage (NCBI taxonomy): Eukaryota > Metazoa > Chordata > Mammalia > Chiroptera > Phyllostomidae > Trachops > Trachops cirrhosus. The sequence goes on from CM052539.1 coordinate 42,173,094, forward strand.
CCTTAGGTTACATATCTGAGAACTGTCCTTCACTCTCATCACTAACAGTTTCATCCATCTCCTGCCACTCTGCATTAAGATCTTGAACAAACACTAACATGACTTCTAACAGCTCAAGGCCAAGTCCCTGGGACAACCACACCCCCTTAAGTGCCTGCTTTGGAAAGCTCAAGACTGAACAGATAGGGCCCTGGTTTCCCAGTCTCTGAGGGAGGGTAGAAGCTTCACTTCCACAAGTGATAATTAACAAGCACAAATGGCCTAATCACTCTGATCAACACCCCCTACCTGTTTTCTGTATTTTTCCGCTTCCCTGGACTTGCTCTTGTTACATTCAGCAACCGCGAGAACAGATGCAGGAGACTTTCAGGGTTTCAGAGATGTTACTTTATTGGCCAAATTTTCCTTTTAACCTGCGCAGGGGGTGGGCAGACTCTCCCAAATGTGTCCAGAGACACAGTGCTCATAAGAGCTGCA
>CM052539.1:42174070-42192213 GCA_028533065.1 Trachops cirrhosus
AGGCATTGGCTCACCGGTTGTAAAATTTCAAACCAAACGTGTTAAATTACATCTGATTTACGATCCTTTGTTCTTGCACGAGGCAGGAGAGCAAAATGTCTGTTTAGTAACCTCCTGTGCCCTGGGATCTAACCAATTCCTTTGCCCTTCAGCTAGGTTCCTATTTTCTCATGGTCTAAGTTTTCCTTGCTCCTTACACTCTCAAGCCCCCACTTGGTCGCTACGTCTCTGCATGGCGTGGAGTTGAGCTCAGTTTCATACTGAAGTCCTTTTCCTCTACTGTGGTAGTTCCTGAAGAAAGTCTGTTTGTACCTCCTTTAACTAATGTCCAGCACCAAACTCAAACTAAACCAATTAAAGTATGGATGCATAGGAAATTTAGCTCACCTCAGAAACATGTCAATAAGAACAGTCTCTGAATTAATGAAAGTAGAATCTGGCCCCAATCATGATACCAGGTGATGTATAATCCATTCTAGTAAGAGAATTTGAAATAATGCTGTGGTCATCTCGATCATTCCCACCATAAAGTGAAAGAAACCAAGAGGGACATCTTTTTGCAAACACGTAACTAATCAGGATGAACTGTACTAAAAAATAAAGGCATTGCCCTTATCAAAAGGGTTCAGTTTTCTATTGGCGATTACTTAATTTCTGTTGGGCATTCTTGGAAGGTGGGGGTGCTAGATTTCCTAACGGACAAACTGGGGAGATGAGATGGGGACTGAAGTGGACGTTGTGGCTGGCTCTCCAACAGTACCAGCTCAGATAATTTGACAAAGCCATGCACCTCTCCTGTGATTGGATGGATGAGCTGTGAGGTGTGGATTGCTAGAGTTGCCAGTGAAGTTTACATCCAGCATGTGGACAAGGATGCACGTGGACCCAGTTGTGCTGGTAGCCACATTATGACAAGCAGGGAACCAACCTTGGCATAGACTCAGTGACTTAATCAGCAGAGTGGAGAAATACAAGGACACTGGATCCCAGATGATATTACTGAGAGCCTAAGTCAACCACCCATACAACCTGCCCCTGCTAAAGTTATGTAAGATAACAAATTCCCTCATTGTTTATGAATTTTGAGTTGGTCTTCTGTTACTAGAAGCCAGAAATATCTTTTTTTCTTTATTTTTATTGCTTACACTATTACAGATGTCCCTCCTCCATCCCCTCCCTCACCTCTTCCCCGCCCTCCCTACCCTCTCCCTCTGGCCTTCACCAAGCTACTGTCTGTATCTCTGAGTTATGCATATATGTTCTTTGGCTAACCCCTCACCTTCCTTCATCCAGTCCCGCTTCCCCCACCGCTCTTACAGCTGTCAGTCTGTTCCATGTGTCCATGCCTCTGTTCCATTCGGTTTGTCAGAAACATCTTAATTGAGATAGCAATCTGCACAAGCTCGGCAAGCTTTCCCTCTCGACCAGCAGAAGCCCAGCCCTCAAGAGGAAAACAGTGTTCTCCAGGGAGGAAAGGGGGGTCTTCTAGCTCAAAGGTGCACCTCCCCTCCGCCGCCAGGGGAGAAACTGTCAGTGGGATCTGAGCAGGGGAAGATGGGCCTCCTACGACTCAGCCTGATCAGCTGCCAGGGGACAGAGCTGTTTTGATGAGGGGAGGTGGTTGGAGAGGGAACAAGGAGTGATTTAAAAACCATCAATTCTGGGAAGGCATCTAATGTGTATGTGTGTCTGGGTTGAGGGGTGATGTGGTTTTGGGTGCGCTACAGGGGGAGATGAACATTAAAGAGGAAAAATAATGAAGAGGGTAATGTAACAAGATAGTAAAGGTTTCTTTTTTATAGTCCGGCAAAGTATGTTACCTTTGAATCACCTAGTTTATTTGTTTAGTTTTAAAGATTAGCTAGAACTTAGCTCTGACTCTGGTCCTGGTGATTTTTTAAATATCTCTTTTAAACCTTTTCTAGTCTCCTCTGTGGCATTTGGTCTTTTATCAATATTTTGTGGCATATTTCAAGTTTTGTATTTCCTCTTGGGTCAATTTCGTCAGTTTTTATTTTTGCAAGAAAATCATTTATTTCCTCTGGTTTTTTAAAAATGTTGTCATTGAAACTAATATTCTGCTATCAGGGTTTAATGTCCTATCTGTGATTATCTTTCTCATTCCTTGGTTTCTATGTGTTTTCCTTAATCAAATTCCTGTTGATCTACCTTATTAGATTTATTTAGGGATTGATTTTTGAAGACAGAGGGAAGGAGAGAGACAGAAACTGATTTGTTGCTCCACCCATTCACACGTGCATTGAGTGATTCTCGTGAGTGCCCTGACCAGGGCTCTAACCCACCACCTTGGCATACTAGGGTGATGCTCTGACCGGCTGAGCTACCCATCCAGGGCCTGCCCGATGAGATTTAAATAGCCTTTCTACTACTTTACTTACTTCTTTACTTTTTTGATCATTACTTTCATTTTTTATATTTTCTACTTTTGTTTGGTTTTGTTCATTTATTTTCTTAATTTTTAAAACATGAGTATGACATTTTCTTGTCAGTCTTTAATCTTCATGACAAAGATATATGAATCTATAAGTGTTTTTCTCAGAGATTCCCTTACATCTTATTGGTTTGACATAAATAAGTTCCTTGTAATTGATTTCTAAACATGTGGTTGGCCAAAAAGTCCATTTAGGTTTTTTTTTCCATAAAAGAAAAGGCATTTTTCATTTTCACCAATAACTTTATTGATTTGGATATTTTGAGTGTGTTGGCTATCTTTTGAGTGGTATAACATTGATTATTCTCAGTTAATGTCTCGATTTGATTGTTATCAACTTCCTCTGTTCTCCCTGACCATGGAGCATCATCCAGCGAGAAGTCCCCAGCACAAGACTTCACAAGCCACTTTCACTCGTTCGATCAGTCACAGCACCTTCTCCGTACACTGCACAAATCATTTTTTGTGCTTCAGTTTCATTTTTACCTTTCTTGAAATAATAAAGCATAATAGGTCAAATTGTTCTGTATTTTCTTTCATCTTCAATATTAAAATGGCTGCACAAAAATTCACCAATTTCAATAAGTTTTTTTTAAATACACGCTGATATGACAGCTGTCACATACAGTCTAACAAAATTATTTTAAATGAAGTTAAAGACAACTAAGCTATATTAGAGCCATCTTAAGGAAAAAAACAAACAAACTTTTTGGCCAACCCAATGTATAACTTATAGTAGTACCCTTTGGGAAGAATTAATAATTATTATTTCTTCAGTTTTGTAAACAAACATAAATTTTTCTCCCTTGAACATGGTGATGGGGGAACAGAATACCTGTATTTATAATGGAATTTGAGATATACTGTCAAATACTTATAATAACTAATTTTTAGGATGAATATGATTAATCTTTGAGATACTAGAAGAAAAATGTAATGCCCACATAAGAGACTGTATTCATCAATTGCTGGAACATTACTCACCTAGAAAGAAAGATTTCATATCCAAGGAAAATGATAATAGGAGCCTCCGAATACACCTCATGTTTTTCATGTTTTGCCTTTTGGTCGCAGCCACCAGAAATGTCTAGCATGGTAGCTGCTTTGTCCATCAGAGGGTTTTTTTTTTTTAATTTTCTTAACAGTGTCTTTTAAAGAGAAGAAGCTTTTAATTGTGATAAAGTCCAATTTATCATTTTTTGTTTGTGGTTTGTGCTTTTGTGTCATATCTAAAAATCTTTGATTAATCCAAGGTCACAAAGATTTTTTAAGTTCATTTTTATTATGGTTCAAAATATAGTTGAGTTTTAGGTTTTTTTTTTTTCATAGGAATGTCCAACTGTTCCAGCACAGTTTTTAAGTTCCCTGATTCCATTTGTTCTATTGGCTCTCTCTTACCAGTTTATTTTATCTTTATTATATCTTCCAGGAATTTTATTTCACGCTGGCATTAGCTAAGAACTGAGTTTAAGCTTTAGTAATAAAATACTTGAATAATTTAGGAAGGAAGGGGAGGGAGGGAGGAAATAAAAAGCAAACCAAACAGGGGGTTAATTGAAAATCTTTGCACCACTGGCCCTGGTGTGCCTCCAACCTTACACACAGCCCAGGCTTCAGGAAAGGTCTGAGCCCGGGGCCCTGCCTGGCGAAGGCATAGCTGAGGTGCCTGCCTTCGGACCGGGGCCGGGGACAACCCTGGCAGGGCTGCATAAAGCTCTCCTTGGGAAGAGGATGTCAAAAAAAAAAGGCTCTGAAGGAGGGCTAGTGACTATGAAAGAATTCTCTCCCCCTTTCAGTTATATTCAGGTTTGAGTCATTATTTTGGGGGTGAAATGCTAAGAGCCCCCTCGTCTGAGTAGGTAATCTCTTATTCTTGCTAACACTCGGATTAGTATATGTGAACGAGGCCAATGCAAATTTGGCAGCCTAGTAAAACACTAAGGGCAGAAAGGTTTTCTCTGCTCTTCCTCCTCCTTCTTTCTGGAAGTCAAGATAAAGGAACAATTAGTCAACCACCCAAGTAATTGTTTTAGCTTAGCTGCCAAAAATTGTGTGTTCCTGCATGGCGCTGGCTACAAGATGCAGAAATCTAGAGATGTGGCACATATGAATCTCACTGGGATTGCAAAGCATTTAGCGAGCCACCTCCCCTTATTACATTCATCCTTGCAGAAGCGGGCCCCTTGGTTCCCTGTTAGCTCTGCATTCTGGAAGAGACAGCATATGGTAGTTAGATGACTCTCTCGTACACTGTCTTGCACATTGTTGTTGTCTTAAAGTTAAAATCACACCAAGACATGGTATAATGTGATAGTTTTGTATTTCTAATGTATTGGTCATGTCCATCAACATTCTTGGTAAAATCGGATTCCCACATTCTGCTGTGATCAGCACCTGTGAGACACAATTCTCAGTCAATCACTTGGTCCAGTTGCTCTAGGCAGACCTCACTTCAGGTTGAATCAATACCATACCAACCAATTAGAGATCTGAGAACAGAGAGATTTAGTGAAGGTTGCATCTGTAAGACATTAAAACTCCTAAAGCAATTCGGTGAGTTGCTGAATGTTTTATGCTCTCACAGAACCTTACTCATAGCATATTTTACCCAGCCACATTCACACCTGTTCCCCCTTGTGCCGTGAGCCCCTTGGGGACTGGCCGTGTCAGTACCTCTCATTCATTCTCACGTCCAGAAGAGTGGCTGACTCAGAACACGTGCTCAATGAATGCTTGTTGACTTTGAAAATTGTTTAACGCACTGAGGACACAGAAGACAATGCCTCACACCCACAGCTATCACAGAGCCTGAAGAGCTGGCACTGCTGGTGTCAATGACAGGATCTGCAGGCTGGAATCCAGCCTGAACCCAGCAGTCTGGAATGTTAGGCCCCTAAAACCACAAAGAGATTCATAGGAATCGAGGCGAAGACCCATGAAAAAGTTCTTTTTAACTGTATTTTCCTAAACATAGGATGGTATCTGCCTTAATAGCTACCCTTTATGTGGAAGAGATCGAGCAGGTTTCAGTGGCTGCCAGCTCAGTACAGGTGGGATGTGGCAGTTTGCAATGCTAATGAAACCTAAACGATAAGATATAAAAGCTTGGGGTGCAGTTTAAGGAAGCAACACTTACTGAACTCCCTGCTGGTCAAGTCACATGGAGAGTGAAACGTGCCCTTTCCAGTGCTACCTTCTAAGGGGAGAATTGGCAACGAAAGCAGGTCCTGTAAAATGGGGACAGATGAGGATTAACTCGTGGTATGTGCATGGCTCTGAATAATTTGTGACTCACTGAATTCAACCAGTGAGAGGGGACCCTGTCATGTACAATGTAGTTAGGAAAGTGTTTTCTTAGGAAAGTGTTCAGACTGAGTCGTCTCTGAGAGATGATTTTTGCCTTTGGGAGGAGACACGTGGGAGTAATCAGGTAGCGGTTTGTTAGAAGCAGTCAACATCAGGGGGTTGAGAAGCAAAACACCCTGAATGTTGTATGTCCTAGTACTTATCTCCCTGCTATCTTTGTATTTTATTCCATTTTTTATGTTGTGATTTCTTTATTGTTTATTCTATGCAGTTGTCCCAATTTTCTTCTGGTTTCCCCACCTCCACCCAACCCACCCCTCTCTCACACAGTCAGTCCCCTCCATTGTCCATGCCCACAGGTCATTCATACTTGTTCTTTGACTAGTCCCTTCCCCTTCCTTCTGCCCTTCCCCCTCTATCCTCCCCTCCTACGGCTATCAGTGTATTCCATGTTTCCATGTCTCTGGTTCTAGTTTTCTTGTTAGTTTATTCTGTTCATTAGGTTCCAGTTATAAGTGAGATCATATGGTATTTGTCTTTTGATGACTGCCTTATTTCACTTAGCATAATGCTCTCCAGATCCATCCCTGCTGTTGTGAAAGGTAGGAATTGCTTCTTTCTTTCTGCTGTATAGTATTTCACTCTGTAAATGTATCACAGTTTTTTAATCCACTCATCTACTGATGAACTGTTTCCAGCACTTGGCTGTTGGAAATAGCATTGCTATAAACATTGGGGTACATAAGTTCTTTTGCATTGGTGTTTCAGGATTCTTAGGGTATATTCCCAGCAGTGGAATCTCTGGAGTCATAAGGCAGTTCCATTTTTAGTTTTCTGAGGAAATTCCATACTGTTTTCCACAGTGGCTGCACCGGTCTGCATTCCCACCAACAGTGCACTGGCCTGGTATCTTTTAAATGCAGCCGTGAGCCAGGATTTTCCTGTGCACAGATGCTGTGGATCCTTCTTCTGTCTCAGCTTAGCCACAAACTAGCTTTTCCCACTTCAGTGCTAGATGCTTAGACTGATTCTGCTTGGGACCGGCTACTGACATGGGGAACTCTCAGGAAATGTAGATGCACACACATAAACAGCCACAATCAAACTTCTTCTCTGCTACTCCCTGTGCCTTCTCATCTCCTGCAACCCCTCTCACCCCTGATCTGTACATGACTGTCCTGCCACAGCATCCTTCTGCCCTTCTCGCCCTTTTGCATTGATTCCTGACTTACAGCATCCCGGTTAAGGGTACAACCTCAGTAGTCAAACATGTGCAAGTTCAAATGCTGGGCCTGCTGCTAATGGACTGTATTAACTTGGGCATTAGTTGTTTCATCTGTAAAATGGGAATTAAAACTATCTAATACAGCCCTGGCTGTAGCTCAGTTGGTTAGAGAATTGTCTTGATACACCAAGGTGGTGGGTTTGATCTCTGGTCAGGGCACATACAAGAACCAACCAATGAATGCATAAATAAGTGGAACAACAAATCCATGTCTCTCTCTCTCTAAAATCAATAAATAAAAATCTTTAAAAACTATCTAATGCATAGATTAAATGAGATAACATAAGTAAAGTCCTATAAAGATATCTCGTATATAGTAAGCATAAATAACAGATACTTGTTATTGTTACTTATAACTATATATAATTTTATATATCTAGATACAATAATACTTACAATTATTTTAAATATCCCTTTAACAACCCTGATCAAATTCCTCTAGTTCTGCTTTTTTGATGTCGAGTAGAGGAGAGTGAATTACAAATTGTGATAAAATTGAATTGTTAGTGGAGCATAATATTTAAGTTAACATATGGTACTGGCTTTGTCTTAGGAATCTGATCTTAGAATTTTCATTTTATTTTTCTCTCTTTTGTTAACATTACATTATCCTAGAGGCAAATGGCCAAGTGCCCATAATATCTGGGTAACAAAAAAAAGTCTGATGTGAAAGTATTTATTTACTCTTGGGCTCTCAGTTGGTAAATCGATATTAACTTCACAGTATTCTCATACCCATGAATTAAATTAACTCAAAGCTTTTTCCAAAGGAGCCAAACCTCATAATTAATTTTATTTGATTTTTATATGTTGGGTCCTAGACATGTCTAATGTATAGAAATCCCATTTGGGAATTCAGAAACCTATCTGCTTGTTCCTTTTAATATCGGTGTGTCTAGCCGCTGGCTCTATCATTAACATCCCTCAGTACTTACCCTTTTTAAAAGGTGTCTGGATTGCAGACCAGCTGAAATCAGAAAAACATAAGGAAAAGAAGTAGGGGCTATCCCCCAATGGGGACAGCAAAAAGTTACCGTTGACGCTGAATAAAGAAAGAAGTGAAGGAGAGAAAGCAAAGTAGAGGACCATCCTTTTGGCATAGCTGAGCAGTCTGAGGTCCAGTATCAGCTGTGAATTCCAAAATGAATTTCCACAAAGGCCCTTTATATTCAACAATGCGATGGCTGACCCCAAGCACTGGAAGGGGTGGTAGGCAGCACCCACCTGAATTGTGCACTGGAGGAAATTACATTGTGCACGGAGCCCAAGGTGGCTAAGTTTTGTTTCGTCACGGCAGAACAAGACAGAGGTTTCCTTCCGTAGGAAGCGTCTGGCCCCCTGACTGCCCAGGTGCACCTCACTGTCACCTCACTGCACGCCCATCACACTCACATTAAACACAATTGTGCGAGTGATGTCCAAAGAACCTTCTGCTTTGTGACTGAGTTTGGTTGGTGAGGAGAGATGAGGAATGTGGCATCTTTGTTGGCTTGGGGTGAGGGTGGGGCGGCGGGGAGGCAAGCAACTGGAAACTTAGGGAATGTTTCTAAAAGAATGTTTGAGGCTCTGGCAAAGAATGAGTGCCCGATACTAACAGAATTATTTTCTTGGGAGAATTTGTAAGATTCTGAGTGAGGGTAAAGGCCAGAAGCAGGGAGAGTACAAAGGACTCCGGATGCAATCAGATCTTCTGAAGGGCCACATGACCAAGTGTGGCAGAGAACTAGAGAGAAGGCCTTTCTCCCCTCCTCTGCACTAACACAGCACCACTCACACCCGAGAATATGGCATCTTTGGGTGAACACTGACATTCTTACTGCACAGTGGTAGTTGGCAGTGGGAGGTAAATTGAATGGCTGACAGGCAAAGACATGAAGAAGTGTAGTCGCAGAAGGTGGATGTCATGTAGCAACTGTGTTTGACAGACAGGTCTGTGGGCAAATTTGAAGCACCTCTTGGGAGTCTCTGAAATAAATAGGGACAATTGGTGGGGGGTTGTGCTGAGTTACTATTTGATACAATGGAGTACTGCCACAGGAAATTCCATGGGCTGGTGAGGCCAAATAACCACAAATTTACACTTTCAAATAATGGAATGGCAACCATTGAACATCTCATATGGTTTGAAGAGTTGCAGGTTCTATCCCTGGTCGGGACACATACCTGGGCTGCAGGTTTGATCCCCAGTTGGGGCACATACAGAAGCAACAACTGGTGTTTCTCTCTCCCTCTTCTGCCCCACTCTCTTCCTTCCTCTCTTTCTAAAAATCAATAAATATATCCTTGGGTGAGGATTTAAAAAAAATAGAAAGAGAAGAAGATACCCTAAATGTGTCAGTATCAGGAATTTAATGTAAGACTGACTCTTCATGCTGAATGATATAAAATTTCATTATTAACAAAACCACCAAGGCAATTGCCTATCATTTAAAATTTGTAGTTGTTATCATTTTAAAAAGGATTAATTATATAAATTTTTACCTAGATGACACAGATTATAAATGGAAGCATTGCCATAATTTCTTTGTGAAGTACCCAATTACCTGCCATGTGGTTGCAACCACAATTTAGACCCTAACTGCTAATCTCCACCTTTCCTTCTCTGCTTCTGATCTGCTCTGTCTCTGAAAGGATCATACGGGACCTTCTGTGCCAATGTTAGTCTCAATTAACTGCAAGAAAACGAATATGGGGTTTAATATGGGGTAACCTCTTCTCAAAGATGAATCAAGAGACCATCAAAGCTCATGAGAACATCTGGGAATGCTAGCTAAGGGAGAGATTTGCATGAAGTTTTATTATCAAATGCACAGTTTGCAAAGATTATAGTAACTCATAATCTCAGTGCCCACACCTTCATTTTTAAAAAAGGCCTCAATTAATTGGATTTGGTAGACCATTTTGAGGAAATAATTGTTCTGATTATTTTTGTAAGTTGGCACTTTGTCAGCATCTTTCTAAATACTTTACAAGTCAACTGCTTTGCTTGAAGAGGTAAAGTTCCATTCTGACATGACTGATATTATGTTGATCATCACAGACCCTCCAACGCCTCTGCTTCCTAATTCTTAACTATCACTTCCCATTTTTCCAGTACCAAACATATTGTTTTCATTTATTCATCAATTAATTTGACAAGTATTGACTGTTGACTACTTACCAGGTACTCTTCTAGAGGCTAATGGCACAGAGAACAGACAAAAAATCTCTTCTTCCATGGAGGTTAAATTCTAGTGCAATGTTACATATATAGGAATAAAAGGTTGGGCTGACTTATACGAAGACATATCCTAGTTGCTGATTTTTGATTAATCAGTGAGGTCAGCTAGCTTGGTGTTATTCAGTGTTTTCTTCTGAAATATATATGTCTAATCTAGTTAAGTCATGATTCCAGGAAATTGGCTTCTGGCTATTAAAGGTATTTTTCCAGTGCATTTTTCTTGAGTGAGTACAATGAGATAGAAAAACCATATTTAGTAGAAAAAAATGTCGGCCCTCTAAATTTTTTCAGATCTAGAACTTTATTTACCTTCTTGGTCTAATTTATCCCCTCTACTAAAAAAAAAAAGTAAAATAACTCAACTTTCTGCCAGTGCTAACCAGAGGACAGAACCTCATTACCATCATGGCCCTCTGAGATCTCAGTCCCGTCACAAGAAACATCAAGTAATTTCCTCCCTTCAAAATCAGAGCTAAATCCAAGATCAGTACGGAACTGGATGCTAATAATAGTTCACTCCCACTGATAATGGAAAGGCTGAAGGCCTCACAAACCTTTTCAAAGAACAGTCTGATGTAATTTTGAAGTCACAAATGGTTCTGTTTCTCTAAGCAGGCATTTTTCAGAGGACTGAGCTCAGTTAGAAATCCTAAAACTGAAGAGAACCAGTAAAACTTGAACATAGTTCAGAAAAAAGAGCCGAAGTGGCTGAAAGCTTGGGACATCCTCCCAGTGAGGAGCTGCGAGAGGAATTGAATTTAGTTCTCTGAACTGGTTAGGATAAGAAAGAGCGTGGACTTGGAAGAAATCAAAGGTGCAAGGCAGGGGTCACAGTAAGCAACAGACCTACAGTACTGAGAGAGCTAAAATTATAATAAGACTTGCCATTGAATGTTTTATACTTATTATCTTTTTTAAGCCTTTCAATAACTCAGGAGGCAGATGTTATTCCTATTATTTCCATTGCACAGTTTAGGAAAACTGAGGCTTAAGTAACTTGCACAAGGCCACACAGCTAGTAACGGAAGAGCTGGGACTTGAACCCAAGGAGGCTCCAGAGCCCCAGCTCTCAGTAATTGCATCATACCTTAACACCTTAAGAGCAGAAACATCCAACTGTCTGTAAGAATGCAAAAAAAAAACAAAAAATGAGAACACATAAAGAAACAAGATCTCAATACTCATCACTCCAGACATTGTGATGTCCTTATATCCCTTGAATAAAGGACATCAAATTCATTACTAAACTGTTTTAATTTTATCATTTGACACCTAAAATGTGTTCTTCAGAACACTGATTATAGGTGATGCACTCAAAAATGGATTCCATGGTCAAAGTAAAGATTCACAAGCATGTCAGCATCATATTAAAGGTTCTGAGAATTTAAGCAATACAGAAATAGATTTAACTTGTCTTAACCATCATTTCCCAAATATATTGACTACCAAACCATTTAATTTTTTAACAACTATAAACCGTCTATCAAACTGTTTTACCGAACACACTATAGTGGTTTGTTTAAAACTCACACCCAGGTCGTTTTCACTATGTGAAATTACATCGCAGTTTTGTTACTTTCATTTTCTCACTCAGCCATCTGAGAATGCACACACATGAGGGCAAGACCTCATTGCCTGTGTCCCTCCTCACTGGTGAATATCCTAGAGATTCTGATGAGTGTGGGATCTCTGACCATGACTCCCAGGAAGACCAGGGCGCCAGTGCCCACTCCGTGCTGCTAGGCAGTTGCGGCTATCGTGTGAGTACAACAGACATGATATCAGCAGAGCTGATATTTTAGTGAGGGAAATGGACTGTCAGATAATTGAGCATGCAATGAAAGAGGATATTTTTTATTGTAAAACTTTAAATTAGTTAATAAAGTCCATTTCAACCTCATGAGTGTTTTAGTTGGCATGAGTTGTCCCTCGCATGATTACCCCTTGGACATTTGCAAGAGGCAAGATCAGGGCAGTGGTGTGCTGGAAAGCAACCAGGTGGGGGAAAGGGAGTGATGTATAGCATTTGCAGGTTTCCACGGTGTAAATACTCCCACCAGGTCGGATTTCAAGCTACCAAGGTGATGCCAAGCAGCTTCCTGGAAGTGTAAGCGTCTGCTCGCATGAGCCAGTGCCAGGGACTCCAGAGCACACCGCTAATTCTAGGTCTTCAAGGCGTGTTCGGCCGGTGCTCTTCACATCACAGACTTCCGTATTTCACAAGCTTAAAAAACAATATTTGAAAATTAAAGAAAGACTAACTTTCTAATATCTTTGTCTTCTTCCTTCCTTCTTTCCTTCCTTCCTTTTCCCCTATCCTTTGCCGAGCAAAGACACTAAAAAACAAATCGCAAACTACAATCACTATTTCATAAAAGGAAGAATAATTTAATAACAAAAAAGTGAGAATGATGTAACTTTGGAATAAAGAACACCTCTTTAAATTTAATCAACAGAGATCTATGAAAATTTTATTACCTTACTTATTTTTCCAGTGTTTGTTACGAACTAGGCAAATTCACTAGGATGTTTTTGAGTACAAGTGACAGAAAACCTGGCAGTGGCTTAATAGCTCAGGGTTATTTTGTCATATGTGGAGAGGCCTAGAGGTTGCTGGTTGCTGGCGACGCCTACTCTTTCCCTCCCTAGACTTTTCTCCTCACGCTTGTAGCCTCATAGTCATAAGGTGGCTACTGCGCTTCCAGGAAGATAAAAGGAAATGGGCAAAAGGCTTTGCTGTGGGTCGGATTATCCCCCAACAAGATGGGACGCAGTGCTAACCTCAGGTACCGGTGAGTGTGATTGTGTTGGAAAATGAGGTCTTTCAGATGGAATTAGTTCAGATGAGGTCATACTGAATGAGGGTGGGCCCTAATCCAATAATGGCTGTTCTAATAAGAAGAGAAAACAAAGACCGACACAGAGAGAACACGTGTGAAGACTCAGAGAATGCACAGAGGGAAGATGCCAAGTGAAGACGGAGACTGATCCTAGAGTAAAGAAACTGCAAGCCAAGGAACGTCAGGGATTGCTGGCAAGCATCAGTGACCAGAAAAAGGCAAGGAAGGGTGCTTCCTTCGAGCCTTTGGAGGGAATGTGGGTTGCAACACTTGGATTTTCAACTTCTAACCTCCAGAACTGTGAAGGATTACATGTAGGTTGTTTTAAGCCACCCAGTGTGTGGTACTTGGTTATGGCAGTCCTAGGGAACTAACACAGCCCTCTTTATCACAAAGCCTTGTCTTTCAAGGTCTCCAGATTTCCCTTTACGTCCCACTGGCCAGAAGTGGGTCAGATGCCCAAACTCAGAATAATCCATGGCCAAAGGGAGGGGGATTTCCATGACAGGTTTAGACCTATCCTGACTTATCCTTGGCCCCGGCATAGGGACAACTCTCCCTGTGATCAAGGGATCTGTCCTCCCCACCCGAACACACTGGAAGAAGGGGAAAAGGCCTTGGGGAGGCAGTGAATGAACGTGACTGTTATAAAGATGGACTATTTTGCTGTTCTGCAGGTGGTACTTTAGAAATGCTGCCCTATTTAACAGTGTTTGAGATTTATCCCAAAACAGATCTTCACATCCTCCAGAAGCACTGATAAATTTAGGGGAAGGATCCAAGTAGATGGTGCCAGGGTAAGAAGTGAGAAAAGCAAAGGTATCTGAGAGGTGCTGTTCCCCGGGAGAGACTGTGGGGTCTCATTTAAAACCAACAGAGGGATGGTAAATTTAAAGAAAATTAAGTGCCAGGAAACTGGAAATCTCAGGAAGGAGAAAAGAAAGGAAGGTGAAATGATCTGGTACTGATGAAAATCCACCACCCCTGCTCCAAGGGAATTATTAACCCAGTTTCAGAAAAGAGAAAAAGAAAAACAAGGATGTTTTAACTGTAGGCAGTGACATATAGAAAGACATGCATTTTTAATTTTTACTCAGTAACAGGTTTAAACAGTTAAACCTAGCATTAAATAGTAAATGTATCAATGTGGTCAAATATATTTTTCACAGCTAAGAGGGGGACTAAACGTGCTCATGAATTCAGCTTTGGGAACCAGAGGTGATACGGTGAGTAGCTGTGTGAGTCGTCCATCTCCTAGGCAACACCCAGCGCTCTGCATTCTGGAATTCCTCTTTAAACATTAAATCGTCTTCATTCAGGCCATATCATATGGAAGCCAAGTCTTATAAAGTCTGTGTGTGTGTTTATGGATTAAAGTTTCACTTCCACTGGACTTTTTCTGTATGTGTCAGGCAGGTCCCATCTGCCATCTCTTCCACCTGGACCTATCCTTTATCCTACCTGCCCCAAATACAGGGTTTTAATGGGCCAACTGATCTACCTGTATGTTCCTGACCACGCCAAACTCTTTGATCCATAGCTGCTTTATTCCTGCAGTTTGCCCTGCCTGGGAGCACCTCCCCACTCCTGGTGTCCCTTCTGTTCCCCCCACATACATTCATTATAGCACCATAACATTTTGTGGCATTGACTAAATTACATATCCATCTCCCTTTACTAAGGACTTTGGAGGCAGTAGCCATGCCTTAGTTATCTTTGTGTTCCCAGCGTCTAATGCAGGTGGAAGGCTATTAAATATTGGATGAATAAATTAGTAAAGGCTAATCCCAAGAGAAACAGATTGCATTATAAATCCCTCATTCGGAGCTCATAAGGATCAGTGACACTAAACTCTTATACGGAAAGGTTCCGGGGAAGGTATTGGCCATAGATTCTTTCTTGTCTGTGGAAAAGTATGGGATATACTGGGAGCCATAAAGCAAAAATCATTTGTACTAATTGGTTTATTTCTATAAAATTCTATGCTTAGGTGTTGTAATCTCCATTCCTAATGTGAAAATTCTGTTTTTCTTAGAAATTGAAAGGACCTTGAGCCATTTCTTGTGTAGTTTCCAGACCAAACTGCTTGTCAGAGTTAAGGGCTTCCTTTTCTGCATGTGTGCCAGAAGAGTTAGAGTTAGGGGTGCGAGTGACAGCCTTGCGGCTATGAACAGAATGTGGGAACTCTCGTCATCCAGACTGGAATGAATGTGGACATGCGCTGTTGCCATCCAGTCCCACTGTGGTGCCAGAGTGGGCAGAGGAGGAAGGCAGTCTGGGTGAGAGTACAGACTCGTTGCTGGTAAAATGGACTCTTTTCCAGCCCTGGTTACACAACTGCTGGGTTTAGGTGCCAGGCTCATGTTGCGTCTTACTGCAAAATGCCTGCGGGTTGCCTTTTGCCCTGTTTTGAGCGCTGCCGTTTAGTAGGTCACTGTGAACTTCTTATGTTTACTCACAAAACCAGCAATGTGAAGGCGGAACCTCCACCTGTCATGGCACCTCCTACTGTTCCTCGTGACTCGCCTCGCTTTGCCGCTCTTTTGCATTTTTCTACCTTATATTTGATCATGTTTGTCTTCATTTCCCCCCCACTGTATTGCTCACATCATTGGTTTCCCACCCCAGTCTGGAAGGGCCTTTAAAAGGTTATCCAAGCAGAAGAGCATGCATTGTGTTTTCAGACCTTCAGCGACGGGCTGCCGCTCCTCTGTGGGGTGTCTTTATGTGGAACTGAAGAAAGGCGCCCCTCCTGGGCAGATGCAGCCCCACACCAGGGAGCTCCGCTTCATGAGCAGAGAGCAGACTGAGTTCAGGACCAAGCCTATCGTTTACTCTTGAGCCATGAACAGCCTGCCCAACCAAAATGTGCAGTTGCAAGGGTGCAGGATGTGCCACCCCAAAATGTGCCACTTTGGCATAGTGATTATTTTGAATTAAAGTTATTTAAGAAACAGCCAGTGCGAGGATGCTCTGACCCTCCTTCGTCCTCCTGAAAGCAGTAAATAACTCTCCCACGTGAAAGGTATCCACCCTGGACCAAGAGGGTAGAAGCCATCCTTGTCGCCAGAGACAGGGAATTTAGGGCCGATGAGCTGTATAAACAAGACTTGTTACTTCCCATTAATTTCTACCTGCGGCCTAAACCCCTTTTTCTTGTGAATTCCTGACAGATGTATTGTTTCTTTGTCTAAAAGTCATAAAAGCTGCCTGCTTGGGTCACTTCGAGCCTCATATGTCAATGGACTCTCTTATGTGGGAAGTCACTTTGATTTAGTTAATCTGTCTTGTGTGGATGTAGCTAATAGAGCAGTCAAAGAACCTGGACGAGGATCCAGGGAAAGTTTTCCTCCCCTACACAGTCCTGATCAGAGAAGAATAGTCCATAACCTTCCTTAAATAAATCATTATAGCAACCATTATTTTCATGATGAGCATATTCTTTTTTAAAATCCACTTAATAAATGGGTGACCTGGAACACATTTATTTCTTCAATTTTAATAGTTTACTGGTCCTTAAACACCACTCAAGACTGCAGAGTGGCTTTCTGCTGCCAGTAACATCAAATCCAAACACCACAGACTTACTTGCTAGGCCATCTCTTCTTTTTGGAGCTACTCCACCATCGCATATCTTGCCTTCATTTCAGCAAACAGCGAGTGAGTCTGAACTGTGAGCCAAGCTCTTGAATCCTATCTTTTATTTCTCTCCAATTTGGCATTTTCACTTTCCACGAGCCCCAGGACAAAATGGCCATCCTTAAAATTTCCAAACAGAAGGCTCCCAAGATGTTTGGCAAGACCTCAGCATAACTTTCTGCTGCTCCAGGCCTCGGATCCCCAGAAGAGACCTCTTACATCAGCCCCTCCAGCCCTGGCGACACTCCTTTCGGGCCCTCCAACCCTCCTCCCCACAAACCCACAAACCCACAAACCCGCTTCACAGAGTGTGCTCAGAAACCTGCTCGATGTGCACACTTCAGTTCAGTGTCATTTGAGGAAACCTGTAGGTATGAACTCCACACAGAAAAACAGGGATAAGGCTTTATTTACACAGTGTTTTGTTATTTAGAAAGAACTTCCACGTGCATTAGTTCATGTAATCATGAGTTGTAATTATAATCCCTTTCAAAGCAAAAATGCATGAACTCAAGACTAGTAAAATTCAATTATCTTTCAAGCTGTCTCTCCCAGCCTGTCCTTTTCTTTTTCTTTTTAAAGATTTTATTTATTTATTTTTAGAGAGAGGGGGAAGGAGGGAGAAAGAGAGGGAGAGAAACGTCAATGTATGAGAAATACATCCTCTCACACGCCCCCAACTGGAGACCTGGCCTGCAGCCCAGGCATGTACCCCGGCTGGGACATGAACCAGTGATCTTTCAGTTCGAAGGCCAGCACTCAATCCACTGAGCAACACCATCCAGGGTCCAGCTTGTCCTTTTCTAAAGTGTGGGTTGGTTCAGAAAAAGGTACAAACAAAAGCCCTGACCCACTGTCTGAGTCTCAGTCTACAAAATGGGTGCACACCTCGCGCCAATTCCATCTGCTCTGACCTGCTTCCTCTGTGCCCTGGTCTCCAGGACTGTGGCTTCTACATCTTCATCTGGCTTCCTCTTCCAGGCTCTCTTCCTGCCAACTCCCTGCAAGTTTAGGGTGAACTGATTTCTCCCAACTCCCTTTGTCCTAGAAACACAGGTCCCAATATCTATACCAGTTTCCAAGGGAAACCTTTTTCACATGCAGCCACCCAATCCTGAGTCTGGGATACAGGATCTGTTCACACAGACCTATGTTCTTTTTAAGCAACAGTAATATTAACTAATGCTTTTTACCGTCGATGTGACAGGCACAGCGCTCTGCTTTACACCTATTATCCTAATTCATCTTCACAACAAACACGAAAGGTAGCTACTTTGGAGATTAAACCCTTGTCTGAGGTATCATTGGCGAATATGTTTCCCCATACAGTTGGTTCTCTTTTTATTTTAATACTGTTCTCTTTAGCCATGCAGAAGCTCTTTATTTTGATGAGATCCCATT
>CM052539.1:42192713-42224956 GCA_028533065.1 Trachops cirrhosus
GAATGGTTGCCCGTCATTGACTATCCAATCAAGCTGAAGGGAATAGCAGAGCAGGCAGTGCCCATGTTCAGGGAAATAAGTTTTGTCTCCTTAGGCCTCCCAGTTCTGGGAGATTTCTCACTCAGCCTTAGCCATGGGGGGTTATGGCTCCTGAAACCAGGCAGGGCGGACACCACAGCCTGCAAACCAAAAAGGTTGCCAGTTCAATCTCCAGTCAGGGCACATGCCTGGGTTGCGGGCCAGGTCCCCATTTGGGGGTGCACAAGAGGCAACCACATATTGATGTTTCTCTCCCTCTCTTCCTCCCTTCCCTTCACTCTAAAAATAAATAATATCTTTAAAAATAAATAAATGAATAAAATTATTTTTAATTGCAATATCCACTGTTGGTGAGGGTGAAATCTATTCTCCACTCAAGGCTAGAGTTATCTTTTTTTAAAATTACATGTATATGTGTATATATTAATTTGTGTGTATGTGTGAAGGGAGCACCTACTTTAAAACCCCTAATTGTTTCTCACTGCCCCCTGAAAACAGAAATCCATATCACTCCCAACTTGTAGAGCCAGAGCAGTACCTCGTCCATTGTAGGCATCAGATAAATATTTGCTGAATCGATGTTGAATAACATATGAGATACTGAGTGTAGATGACTGTGAATGTACTGAAATGTGCTGTCATCCAGCCATGCTTATTTATCGTCAAACTCGTAAGACCATCCTCACGGGTGTTGCCAAGTAAGTGCCTTTCTGCTGTCAGGATCCAATGCCGATAGCATCCCCCGACCACATCAGAACAACCACTCTAAGCCGTCTTCGTTCAGCTTGTTAGAGAGGGAGTGGGAGAAACTAATGATGACGCCAAACCAGTCAAGGGCACGGCAGATGTGGATGAAAAGGCACAGTTGTTTATTTAAATTCTATTTCCCCACTGTTCTTAAACACAAAATAGAGATTTGTTTGAAGTTATTTGGAAGACTTTTTAAAGTCATAAATAGTATGATTTTTTTAATACTGCCCTAACAGTATTTTATTATTATTATTCTTTAACAAAGGAAACAAACACCGGTATTTTTAAGGCCATCTCTGAGCCACCCAGAGCGTCTGTCTAAAAACAGGCCAGTGAGCTCTGCCCAATGGTGAAGAAATATCAAAAGCCATCAGATCAACTATAATATCAGCATGTTGGTGCGACAAATATCCAATTATCTGTATTCACTGTGAGAACCAAAACAAAATAAAAACAACTAAAAGAAGCTTATGAAGCATGAAGGCTTTGAGAACCTGGTTGCAATGAGCTACAAAGAAATGAAAATTCATTAAGAGCTCTGCACTTAACAGAAGGGTTAAAATTTACCACCACAGGAATTGCTACTCAATAGCACCATCTCCGCTTCCATCCTTGGGTTGGTAAGACTATGAGAAGTTGTACCAATATTTGCCTATCAAGACATGATGCTGTACTGCAGAAACACATGTTTTCAGGCTACGCCAAACTGGATGTTGCCTGGGAAACTGGCTTCTGTTACAACTGCAAGGAAAAATGTTCTGAGGCAAGGACAGTTTCATATGCTGTAGCTTATGCTTGCCTGTCTTCTACCCACTGCCCTAATTTGATCAGATTCTGTGTGGTCTGATTCCACACAGTATTATGCTCTGGATTTATCCCCAGCCCTAGCTTGCTGCCCAGTTTCCGTAATCCACTACTGCACAGGTGGCAAATACAAGGCCCTCGGGCCAAATCCAGCCCTCCACCTTGTTTTGGATAAAACCTTTTTCTACCCAGCTGCAGCGCCCCGAGCTCCTTGCCCCTAGTTAAGGAGTAGTTACATTTATACAGCCCTAAAATTTCATTCGGCCCTTGGAAGGCAACCACGAGGCTGATGTGGCCCCCGGAGAAAATGAGTTTGACACCCTTGTACTAGTGAGTATAAAACAGGAGAGGCAGGTCACCACTTAAAAAGTAAAAGTTCTGGTGGCTCTAATTGGTTCTCCTCATTTGCCTGCCTCATTGTCTTCAAAGAAGCATATTTCTATAGTTAGGCCATAACATTTCCTTCTAATTTAGCAATAAATGCTATATATTCAATGATTTTTCAGTATAAAAGAATCTGGATATCTTAGTTCAGTCTCCTCCCTAATCATGTTATCTTCCTTGTAATTGAGGTCAGGTATAGATTATGCTATAATCATCAACTAATTTAGCCTATAGTTGTTTGTTTGTTTGTTTGTGTTATTTTGTTTTTTAATGAAAAAAAGGAAAGGGAGAGAGGGAAGGAAGAAAGGAAAGTAAAGAAAAAGAAATAAAAACCACACTCAATAAACATTAACCATAATGTTATTATCAACACTTGGCACGAGGCCTCAGGTTTTTTGCTCTGCCTCCCCTCTCCTTGGCAGTTCTGTCAGCCTACTGGAGACAAGGCGAAAGTTCATTTCCATTTTTTCGCAGTTTTTAGAGTTGTTTCAGTTTTTGTAATCTTTTTTAAATTTTATTTTATTGATTATGCTATTACAGTTGTACCAATTTTTCCATTTCTCACCCTCCCAGCATCCCCCACTCCCATGGCAATCCCAACAACATCATTCGTATCCAGTCACGTTCTTATCACTCTCTCTTTACATGACTTTATTTTTTAAATCCTACTGTTTTTTAAAGGACTGTATATATTGGAAAGAAAAGTGAGAAAATAGATCTTAGTGTGTCCATGGGTGCTCCTCTATCTGCACCTTGCACAGTGCACCCCCAAATGCCAGCACCTCCAGGTGACTAGATGACTTAGCTGGTGTTGACTCCCCCCATAGGTAGATGGGATCTGAACAGGAGGGATTTGGACAGACTCATCCAAGAAAACTGGAGCTGGAACCCGCTGCATTGCTTTGGAGTAAAATGTTGCAAGGGGCTTCCAATGGGATGTTAGCAAACAATTGCCAAAAATCTCACTTGGAGAAGGCGTAGATGAGATTACCCTGGTGGTTTCTAGCAGAGGGCCTTCAAGGCAAAATCTTTTCAGGTCCTAGGTGGTACCCTGTGCTCAAAGCCTCAAAATAAAAGTCCTTTGGCCTGAAGGCGACAGACTGAGGGCTGAATTAGTTTAAGTCTTTGTTCCAAATGTGTAAAAGAAATGATTGGTATAATAGCAATGTTGGTTTGAATAAGCATGTTGGATTGGTTGAGGTAAAGTGGGGGAGCTGGCAGCCTATACTAATTAGCTTCTGAAAGAGGAAGCCCTGAACCACCTCCACGGAGCAGTCTGAGGCCACAGGGGCATGCCCGCCAGCTGGCTGAGGCTGCTGCCCCCACCCAGGCCCGCTGACGGAAGTGCTGTTTATCCCCTGATAGGACAAGAATGACCCGGGCAATCGGCAAGAGGCCAAGAGGAGCTCCCAACTGCCTTTTCCTCCACTTAGCACGGGTGACATTGGGACATACCCACTGACCTCTCTGCCTTCCTCCTCTGGACGAGCCATGAAGGGACATGACAATGAGGAAATCATCCTTACATGAACACGTAAGTATGCGTTCCTCGTCATCAGACACGACCGCCAGGTAAAGAACTCGTACCAGGCTGTGAACTGGGTCCGGGGCCTGCCTGTCCACTATGCACCCCCTGTTCTTGAGACATACGCTGAAATAATTTATCCAGACAAAACATTTTTTCATGTAAAGAAATTATAAGCTCGCTCTTTAGTTTTTTTTAACAGATGAAGCCTGTGACAGGCAGGATTTGTCAGCTTTTCTTTGCCTACTTCCTCCTGAAATTTAAGTCTGTGGTTAATCAAACTCTGCAAAAGACAGTTTCTCCTTCAGACTGTGGGCTAACATAAATCTATGAATATTACCCCCCCATTTTGTTGGGGTTTTTTTTTCCTGAGGAGTGCAAGCAATCAAAATAAAATTTTAAGTAAATAAGGTATAAGAAATTTTCCCAGGATCTTGGTTCTGTGACTCCATCAAATGCCAAGGACATCTGAGGCTGCTATCGCTAGACAGAACCTGAAACCAAAGCAGTGGCAAGTTAAGTGATGGACTCGGTGCTTTCCACTCAGTGCCAGCCTTTGTTCCCCGACACACAATAACAAAACAGCCTGCTTGACTTTGCCACAATGTTTTCATTTCCGTTTACATCACCATTCTCTACGTGGCACCACTCTAGGCGTGGCAGTGGCGCCCATGCAGGAGGCAGTGTGGTGCCGGCATGGGGGACGGGCAGAGAGTGGGGCAGGCTGACCTGTGTGCGCTGATCTGGACCTTGCTGCTTCCTAGCTGACTGGCCTAAGCAAAACCTGACCGTCTAGAAGCCCTTTGCCCTATATCATATTCCTCCTGGAGACAGTAATACCTACCCTGCAGGGTAGATTAAAAGGTAACAACTAACGGACATAAGAGGTCTGGAATATAAAGTAGACTCCCAATAAATGATAATGATAATTATTGCTGATTTGTAAAAAGAGTCAACACACTTAAAGTGCTCAGAATTATACTCGGTATGTGTTCATTATCTATTATTGTGATTCGAGGAAACCTAGATGCCTTGCCAATTTGGGATCTTCAGGCCTCACTGATGTCATGTCATGTTATGTATTTGGTTAATATGCCTGATTGAGAAAAGGTAGAATGTTTGGTATTTCCTGAAAGATTTTTTTAAAGATCTTAATTATTTTTAGACAGAGGGGAAGAGAGGGAGAAAGAGTGGGAGAGAAACACCGATCAGTTGCCTCTCCCATGTGTCCCAACCAAGCCCCCCAAACAGAGACTAGTCCTGCAGTCCAGGCATGTGCCCCGACGGGGAATTGAACCAGAGACCTTTCACTTTGTGGGACGACACTTAACCAACTGAGCCACACCGGTCAGGGATTTTGGAAGATTTTGGACACAATTTAACAGATTAAGTTCACCCTATGAAAGGAAAGCAAAACTAGATGATCTGCACCTTAGAATGAGCAAAGACTGCAGGTTAGACATTGTGTGGAGGAAGAAAAGAACATACGTAGGGAGATGAATTAGGAAGCCGCAGCAGGATTGCAGGTCTGTGCTGAGGTAGAGGCCATGCAGAGAGAAGTAGACTGAGCCGAGAGTGTTTAGAGGACACATCGCTGTTTCCCTTTCTCCCACCCTTCCCCCTTCTCTAAAAATAAGTAAATAAAAAAATTTTTAATTTTTCCAAAAAGAAAATTATTACATCCATAATCCCACCATTAGCATTTTGGTTTTAACAAAAAATAATATTACCACTGTTAGGATTAATTTGTAATGTCACTTACAAGCATGCATTTTTTTTGAAATATCCAGATTTTAAAAACTGACAGTGTTGTGGATAGTGCTTTCATATATGACTAGCTGAGAAAAAAAATAAGTCATTTTAAAGAGAAATTTAATTTAATTTTATATATTATTAAGAATATTTTCATTTTTGCCACTTAATCGTTTTTTATTATTCAATTATAGTTGAAATACAGTACTATGTTGGTGTCAGGTGCACATCATACTGATAAAGCCCATACCCATCTGACACCATACCTAGTTATCAGAATGTCATTGACTACCATGTATTCCCTATGCTGTACTTTCCATCCCCGTGACTATTCTAAGCTAAGAAACACAACCACTTTGTGCTTCTTAATGCCTTCACTTTTTTCTTCCATCACTGCAACACCCCTCCCCTCTGTCACCTGTCAAAATGTTCTCTGTATCTGTGAGTCTGTTTCTGTTCTGATTGTTAGTTTATTTTTTCTCAGATTCAATTGTTGGTAAATATGTATTTATTTTATTGTTAATATTTTTGTCTTTTTTCTCCTTTTTAAAGAAGACCCTTTCATATTTCATACAATACTGGATTGGTTGTGATGGTTTTCTTATCTGGGAAGCTCTTTATTTGTCCTTTGACTCTAACTGATAGCTTTGCTGGGTAGAGTAATTTTGGTTGTAGTTCCTTGCTTTTCATCACTTTGAATATTTCTTACCACTCCTTTCTGGCCTGCAAAGTTTCTGTTAAAAAATCAGCTGACAGTTTTATGGGAGCTCCCTTGTACATAACTCACTGCTTATCTCTTGTTGCTCTTAAGATTATTTCTTTGTCTTTACTTTAATTTTATGTGTCTTGTTTGGGACTGTCTGTGTTTCCTGGGCTTGTATCCAGATAAGGAAAGTTTTTCTTTTTTATTTTTTTTAAAAGGCATTCTTTTTTCTTCTTTTTTAATTTTAATTATATTTTATTGATCGTGCTATTACAGTTGTCCTGATTTTTTCCCCTTTGCCCCCCTCCACCAAGATACCCCACTCCTTCAGGCAATCCCCCCCCACCATTAGTCATGTCAATGGGTCATTCATATAAGTTCTTTGGCTAATCTATTTCCTATACACTATAGGAAATGGGGATGTACTCTACATCCCTAACACTATTCTGTAACTACCTCTTAATCCCCTCACCTCTTCACCATTCCCCCACAGCCCTTCCCATTTGGCAACCATCAAAACGCTCTCCACATCCATGATTCTGTTTCTGTTCTTGTTGCTTAGTTTGTTTTTGAGATTCAATTGTTGATAGATACATATTTATTGCCATTTTATTGTTCATAGTTTTGATCTTCTTTTTCTTAAATAAGTCCCTTTAACATTTCATATAATAATGGTTTGGTGATGATGAACTCCTTTAGGTTTTTTGGTCTGGGAAGCTCTTTATCTGCTTTTTGATTCCAAATGATAGCTTTGCTGGGTAGAGCAATCTTAGCTATAGGTCCCTGCTTTTCATGACTCTGAATATTTCTTGCAGTCATTTCTAGCCTGCAAAGTTTCTTTTGAGAAATCAGCTGACAGTCTTAGGGGAACTCCCCTGTAAGTAATGAACTTCTTTTCTCTTGCTGCCTTTAAAATTCTCTATCTTTAACCTTTGGCATTTTAATGATGATGTGTTTTCACATGAGCCTCTTTGCATCCATCTTGTTTGGGACTCTGTGCTTCCCGGACTTGCATGTCTATTTCCTTTACCAAATTAGGGAAGTTTTCTTTCATTATCGTTTCAAATAGATTTCCAATTTCTTGCTCTTTCTCTTCTCCTTGTGGCACCCTCTATGAGGCAAATGTTGGACCTCTTAAAGTTGTCCCAGAGGTTGTTTAAACTATCCTAATTTTTTTGGATTCTTTTTTCTTCTTTATGTCTGATTGGTTGTTTTTTACTTCTTTATGTTCCAAATCATTGATTTGGTTCTTGGCTTCATCCACTGTACTGTTGTTTCTCTGTAAATTGCTTTTTATTTCAATTTGTGTATCTTTTGTTTCTGACTGGATCTTTTTTATGCTGTTGAAGTCCTCATTGAGTTCTTTGAGCATCCTTATAACCAGTGTTCTGAACTCTGCATCTGATAGATTGCTTATCTCCATTTTGTTTAGGTCTTTTCTGGAATTTTGACCTGTATTTTCATTTGGGCTATGTTTCTTTGTCTTATTTTGGCAGCCTCCCTGTGCTTGTTTCTATGTATTAGGTAGAACTGCTTTGACTCTGTGTGTTTATAATGTGGCCTAATGTAGTAGGTGTCCTGTAGGATCCAGTGGCACAGCCTCCCTATCACCCAAGGTGGGTACTCAAGCTGTGCCCTTCATGTAGGCTGAGTACACCCTCCTCATGTAGTTGAATCTTCGTTGCTGTTGGCAGATCAATGGGAGGAATTTACCCAGCCCAGTCATCTGCAAAGATTGACTGTGACCACAGAGCACCACCCTTTGCACTTCATGGAGGATCAGCTGTGCAGGGGCAAGATGGTAGTGCTCCGACATGGTCTGTAGCTGCCCACTCGGTGCACTGGCTCTGGAGTTTCCTGGGTGGTTCAGGGCAAGGTCAGCCCCCACCTGTGTTTTGCCTGGGACCACCCTTCCTGAGCTATAAAGCAAACTAAGATGGCTGCTACTTGTGCTGGGCTTGGAGATTCTCAGGGGAAGCCAAGCTGTGAATCTCAGCTGGCTGCCGCTAGTGCCAGGCCTGGGCTGGCCTGGGTCTCACTGAAGCCAACTATTTCTTGTTTGAGAGGATTTAGGAAGTTGTGAAGCATAAGCTAAGACCACCCATTCATATGGAAAAGCAGCCTGGGTGGGCCAGTAGGTTGGGTGGGGCAGAGTCTCAGAGGATCTCCAGGGTGGGGCAAACAGTGTAAGTAAGGTTGATGGTGTTTCAGATATGGCACCAGCTTGCTGGCTCAGTTGGCTAAGGGTTCAGAATGGAACAATGGTTTCTGCTTGCGTTGATGCCGGGTACTTCAATTTCTCCCTGAACAGTACTGGTGCCTTTCAAGCTGCTACCCCACTGCTGCAGCTCAGAGGGAGTGAGCCTGAGAAGGTGTGTCCATGTGTAGGTTCTTTAAGAGGAACTGCTTAGGGCTCCAGCAGTTTCTTCCACTGACTCAATCCTGGCTGGGTTTTGCAACCAGAAGTTGTGGGGACTTATCTTCCTGGCACTAGAACCCTGGCCTGGGGGGCCTGGTGTGGGGCTAGGACTCCTCCATCCTGAGATATCCCTCCCAAATTTCAAAAAGATTTTCAATTTCTTGTTTTCTCTCTTCTCCTTCTGGCACAACCCTGATACAAATATTGGTACTTGAAGTTGTCCCAGAGGCTCCTTACACTATCTTCACTTTTGGTGGTTCTTTTTTCTTTTTGCTGTTCTGATTGGGTGGTTTTTTTTCCTTCCCTATGTTCCAAATCACTGATTTGATTCTTGGCTCCATCTACTCTGCTATTGATTCCAATATTCTTCATTTCATTTGGTGTCCTTCATTTTTGACTGGTTCTTTTTTGATGATTTCTGTGTTCTTTTTCATGTTTTTGAAGTTCTCACAAAGTTTCTTAAATTTCTCACTATGTCTTTGAGCATCCTTATAACCATTGTTTTGGACTCTGTATCTTGTAGTCTACTCACCTCCATTTTATTTACTTCTTTTTCTAGAGAGTTTTCCTGTTCTTTCATTTGGGACCTATTTCTTTGTCTCTGCATTATGGCTGTTTCCCTATGTTTGTTTCTATGTATTAGGTAGAGCTGCTCTGTCTCCCAGGCTTGGTAGGCAGGTATCCGGAAGGTTCAGTGGCACGGCCTCCCCAGTCACCCAAACGGGGCACTATAGGTGCACCCCTGGGTGGGCTACATGCACTGTCTTGTTGTAATTGAGGTTTGATTGCTGCTAGCATCGCAGAGAGCAACTGACCCCCAGGCCTGTTGGCTGTGAGGTCCATTTGTGACTACAGCAGAGGAGCTGCTGTGCGGGAGCCAACCCTACAGAGCAGGACTTGCTCCAGTGGGCCTTGGTGCGCACCAAGACTGCCCCTTGAATGTGTTGCTCGTGGAGGTGGTAGGTTTGTAATCTGGCATGGTCTGAAGCTGTCCACTGGACGCACTGGCTTTGGGACCTCCTGGGAGGTGAAAAGTCAGCCACCACCTATGCCCTGCCTGGGGCCACCCAGTATGATCTACAGTGTGATCTGCAGATTGTTGCTACTTGTGCTGGGCTTGGAGGTGTCCAGGAAAGGCCAAGCTTAGAACCAAGGCTGGCTGCCACTAATGCTGGACCTGGGGCCACTTAGTGAGAAGTATGGGGCATGCCAAGGCCAGATGCTGCTTGTTTGCAATTTGTGAACCTTTGAGAGATTTTCAGAAAGTCTGCAACAGGAGCCAAAACAGGAAGTTTGTATGGAAAAGCCACTGGAAATAGTTTGGGTGGGCCCACAAGTTGGGTGGGGCAGGGTCTCAGGGAATCATCAGGGCAGAGTCAACAGTGTTAACCAGGCTGATGGACACTCAGACATGGCACCCTCCAGCCAGCTCTCTCTCTCTGCCTCTGTGTGTGTGTGTGTGTGTGTGTGTGTGTGTGTGTGTGTGTGTGTGTGTGTGTGTGTTTGGTGGGGAATCTCAGAAAAGGAACAATGACCTCTGCCAGCACTTTTGTCTGGCGGAAAGCTGCCCCTCCAGCCTTCACCCCGATGCAAGACAATTCAGTTCCTCCCTGTATGTCCCTGGCACCTTTAGAGCTGCTGCCCCAGTGCTGGAACTCAGAGGGAGCAAGTCCGAGTAAGTCCGTGCATGGGTTCGTTAAGAGGAGCTTCCTGGGACTCCAGAAGCCTCCATTACACTCAGCCACACTCTACAGCCAGAAGTTATGGGGACTCTTTTTAGTACTGGAACCCTGGGCTGGGAAACTTGGTGTGGGGCTGGGACCCCTCACACCTCAGTGGTGCCCTTGACAGCTGAGATATGCTTCCCAATTTTTACCCAACATGTGTGGGTATGGGACCAACCTTCCTGCATCTGTACCCCTCCTACCAGTCTCCACATGGCTTCTTTAAATCCGTAGTTGTAGGACTTCCATTCAGCTAGATTTCAGGTGGTTCTGAACGATGATTGTTCGGTAGTTTAGTTGTAGTTTTATGAGGTTGTGGAAGGATTCAAGTACTGTGTTTACCTATGCTTCCCTCTTGACCAAAAGTCCCAAAGAGATTTTTAAAATGCAGATCATGAATGTGAAAGGTAAAGGAAGATTCTCTGCCAGCCCCTCTGGTTAAAAGAGAGTTGATGCCCCTAGCATACTTATGGTCTAGGATGAAGCTTTCTTATTTGCATACTTTATGCTAATGTGGATTGAGGAAAAGAAGAATTGTAACTAATAAATAGCTAAGTCAACTAATTGGTAACATAAAACCTAAATAGAGTGTCTGAGAGCTACTAGCCTGGGATTTGACAAAGCTGTGCTCTTACAAATGTGGTAATCAGGTAAACTTTAGAGAACGGGACAATGAAATACTATCCAGCCTTTAAAAAGAAGGAAACTCTTTCACATACTACAACATGAGTGGACCTTGAGAACATTACATGAAGTGAAATAAGTGAATCACAAAAAGACGAATACTGCATGATTTCCTTCTATGAGGTATGTAAAGCAGTTAAATTCATACAAACAGAAAGGAGAAGGGTGGTTGCCAAGGGCTGGGAAGAGGAGCAAAAGAAGAATTGTTGTTTAATGGAAACACAGTTTCAGACCTACAAGATGAAAAAATTCTAGAGATCTGCTTCACAACAATGTGAATATACTTAACACTACTGAACATATACTTAAAATGGTTAGGATGGTAATAACAAAGAGAAAGAGAAAAGAGGGGAGAGAGACAGAACTGGAATCAGAAAACTAAGCCAGTGGTTTGGAGTCTTCTAATAAAATTTAATATTATTTAGAGGTGAGGGACATTGCTAAATAATTCAAGGCCAAATTCTCCCAGTGTATTAAATTATTCTTTGTAAAAGGGCTTATAACTTTTTTTTTTTTTTTTTTTACTGAAATTCATGAACTGTGGCGCTGGGACAGTGGGACCAAGACTCAGGACTCCAGCTCTTGATCCAGGTTGAGCTGTTAGGTGGCCATGTGATTTAGGTGGCACTGACCTCCACTTGGCTTGAGGATGGTCTCTGTCACCCCTCCCACTTCTACAGCCACTTTCTGCAGGATAGGACACCACTCCACAGAGTTGCGCCCATCCCACAGGGCACTTTTCAGTGTTAGTTTTATTCAGTGGTAGCCATTTAAAGTACCTTTTTATTTTACTAAGTTAGCAATATAATTTTGTAATTATATTTTATTTTACTAAAGCATGGGTGTATGTATACTGCTTCCTACAATAAATTGAGCATTTATGAAATGCCTTGCCCTCTGCTTAGCACTTTGCATATTCAATGTCCACAACTGGAATTGGGCCAGAGTATTAAGTAACTTGGCCAATCACACAGCTCATGGTTTACAGACTTGGGACTCTGAACTCTTTCTGCCTGCAAGCAGGCCATGCTCTGAACCCTAAGCTAAACTGGAGCAGAATACAGGACGTGGCATAAAACATAAGCATTCTAAGAACGTTTGTAGAAAAGTTTAAGAGGTCTAACAGAATGGAGTCTTTTATAAATTCACTTCTCAAATTCTATCCGTCCTGGCAATACCAAAAATATGGCTCCTCTCCACCCATAACCTCCCAAATCCCAACACCTTGCTGCTCAACAGCGCAAGAGCTCACATGTACTGACTTAGAGAATTTAGTCCAGTCACTAAATTGAACTCAGGAGTCGGTCTAATCCCAAGTCTCACAGTTCTGCACTGCACTGTCAGAGACATGCTTGTGCTGCCGTAGAAACAAGTTGCTTGCGTGTGCTCAGAGTGCTAACTGCACATGCTCCGAAGAGAAGCTATCAAAAATATGTAAACTGTTTCAAGTCAGAGAAGCAAATAAAGCACGTATTGTTTTGTGACTTGCCAAATTTGGTTCTTTTTCTTAAGGTAGTCAGGCATAGAACACAGACACACACCAGCTGGCCGAACTAAGTTTATTTATAAGTAAATATTTAGTGGCCTGATTCTGGCCCACTTGATGCACTCTGTTCCAAGAAGATAAGAAAAATAAGTGTTCCTTGAAATAGAAAATGTGGATAAAATGATAATGGCTTTTGAAGATAAGTTTAAATTGATCTGTGGCTGAAACTATGAAAGGGTTATTAATATTAAAGGAACATTATTTTTGCCCTTATGTTTCGAGTATTTTTCACTGTCTAATTAAAATATCTGGCTTTTATGGGTTTGGTTTTAAATAAATTATGGCTTAAAATAAATTATAAATTTGTAATGGCATATTAACATGCATTAATAGAAACCAAAAGGCAAAACTCCAGTCCTGACCAACTGTAACTTTTTCCTACTCTAGACTTGCACCCATGTGGCTGAAACAGACTAGAGAAAACCTAACATCCGTGCCGAGCACCCTCAGCTCCAATGAGGGCTCCCAGCTTAAGTGGGTCTCGCTGCTGCTCAGTGATTACAGCCTCTCCCATTTCCTAGTCACCTATTTCCTATTTTCTTGTGCCTCAGACCTCTAACACCACCTTCCCCAGATGCATTCTCTGCTGGTGACCTTGACCTTTTTGCTTATTTCACTGACAAAACACAATCAGGAAACCCCCCACAAGCTGGCACCTCCACACCTACCCATACACCAGCATTACGCTCCTGTACTGGTCGCCCCCACCCTTCTTCTGCTCGATCTGTCCTAGCACATATTCAAGGTGAACCCCTCTAGTTGAGCACGAGACCCAAACCCTTTCACCAACTCAAGCACATTGCTTCAGCAATTTCCCCCCATTCCTCCTGCATCATCTGTTTCTCCCTATTTACTGAATCATTCCCATAAACATACAAACATGCTATTATTGTTCCCATCATAAAAGAAAATAAAACTCTCTTAACCCCACGTCCCCCTCCACCTAACTTCTCATTCTCTGCTTCTCTTTATAGTAAAACTCTTGGAGGGTGGTACTGTCTCCAATTCTCTCTTAACCACTCTAATCAGCCTTCGTCCCCACCACTGTATCAAGGTCACCAAAGTCCCACAGGATGTATTACAGCCAATGGTCAAACATCCTCCTTGGCTTATGAACTACCTCGGAAACAGACAAGCCCTCCTATGCGCCCTCCCTTGAGATACTTTCTGCTCTCAGCTTCCAGAACTTCACACTCTTGTAGTTTCTTCCTGCTTCGCTGATCCTCCCTTCTCAGCCTCCTTTACAGGTCCCTCCAGTCTTCCTGCCCACCTACACCTGGAGTGCCCCAGGGCACTGAGCCCCAGGGCTCCGTTCTTGGACCTCCTTTCTGCTCTAGCTTCACCTTCTCCATTGGCCATAGCATCCAAACCAAATTAATATCTCCGGCCTCGCCCCTCATGAGCTTCAGGCTTATCTATCTGAATCCCCTCTCAACATTTCGATTCCAGTGTGTCCGAGGCATCTCACATGTAACAGGCCCAAAACCTGACACTTGGCCTCCACTCCCCAAACCTGTTTATCCCAAAATTTCTCCATCTAAGTAGATGCAACCTCATTCTTCCTGTTGCTCAGGCCAAAAACCTTGAAGCCAGCCTGGTCTCCTCTCCTTTGCTCACGCTCCACCTCCTCTCCTCGGGCCAATCCTATCACCTCTACCTTCAGATTGTATCTAGAATCAGACCACTTTTCATTCCTCAGATAAAATATCACTGTTATGAAGGAAGAAATAAAATATTTCAGAGAGATTTCAAATATCCATATAGAATATTTCTGGTAGGGTAGACAAGAAGCCGATGGCAGTATTTCTTCTAGAAGGAAATGCGGGGTTAGGGAACAGGAGAGAGAGGGAGACTTACTTCTCACTCATACCCCTTGTACCTTTTGAAGTTTTGTGCCATGAGCATTTAACG
This sequence comes from Trachops cirrhosus, assembly GCA_028533065.1. Taxonomy (NCBI): domain Eukaryota; kingdom Metazoa; phylum Chordata; class Mammalia; order Chiroptera; family Phyllostomidae; genus Trachops; species Trachops cirrhosus. The sequence continues at coordinate 42,206,955 of CM052539.1, forward strand.
CCTTCTAAAAATAAGCAAAATAATTCAAGAATGATGATGATGGCCTGACGCCCTGTCTGGCCTCCCACTGAGAGGCCAGCAAAGATGACATGCTCCAGCCTCAGCCAGAAGGGCTCCAGGTCCCTGCACAGCGCCTGTCAAGGTGACAGTCACTGAAGCTTTCTCAGAGCCTCAGGTTCACCGTCTGCAAAGTTAAGATGACAATGAGAGCTCACCTTAGTTTACGAAGGGGGATCTGTTGTGAGACAGCACATTCTACGTGGAGGACATTACACATACATAAGTTTTCATTACCCTTTAGGAAAAAGCGAAGTTTGGTGGTTAAGAAAGAAAGCCAGCACACCGAGCTGTGGAACATGAAATGGGGCCAGAATAGCAATAGGGGCTGTCTCCGTGTGGCATAATAAGTCCTTGGAACCAAGAAAATCTGTTTCTTGGTCTTAAACAACTTTAAATTTAACAAGTATAATCAAGATTATCATTTGCATTATTACAGCTAGGCTGTTCTCTGGTCTTGTGATGGTTATGCAAATTTTAGTCATCCTCCCCTAGATTGCTCTTTTATTCTCACAGTATACAGACTAGCTGAAATCTAACGAGATGGAAACATTTGCAACTCACAGATATGCTACAATCAAATAATGGCAATTTTTCAAAGTTATGTAATAGACTGATCTAAATTTTAAAATACTAAAGTTATCAGTTGGGTTCTAGATGAAACCCTGCCCTGAGATGCAATAATAATTGAAAAATGTAAAATAACTGGATTTAATGGCTGTAGATGAGAGGATAGAAACAACGTGTAATGTGTGGAATTAATTTTTAAGCCACACACTGCATAGTCAATGAAGTAAAATAAAATGACATTTTCTGGGAAAAGACAACCATGTTTTTTTTTATAGGCCGGTTTCCCTAAATAGCATAGTATTAAAAAAAATAAGCACATAGGGCATGCATGCATATGCATTTCAGGATTGTTTTGGAATCTGTTACTTTTATGTGTTAGTTATTTTTATACCATTTAATGTAATGGAGAAATGTTGTAGCCTACGATGTTTAAAACACCTATGGAAGGTTCTCTGTTTGGGAAAAACGTTTTTAAAGCTGTATTTCCTCTTTTTTTTCCTTTTCTTCTGATTCATTTCCTCCTCTTTCATCTTGGAATTTGTAGGGGAGGTGACAGTCCTCCTCCTCCAAATCATATCCTTCCAAAGAAAAGAAAAGAAAAGAAAACAAAGTTCCAAGCTTATCTATATCTAATCAATCAGAATACCACTTCCTGTCCCCCTGCCCCCTCCCAGTTACCTCTTGGTTTCAAATGGAACCAGAGGAGGAATCAGAAGATTGTCCTGGCCTACCGCTTCCTGCCTTTACCTGAGACCTGCAGCTTAGGCCCCTAGTTCTCCGAAGATGCAGAGTGAGTTCTCCATCCACCCACAGGGCGCTGGGAGAAGCACCACACAGAAGTCCAGGATTATTACTACTAAAAACTAGAAAAGAGAGCACTCTTTTATCTTTTCCCCATTTCTCTTTTCTCACTTCCCCTTCTCTCCCCTCATCACCTTTCCCTCCTCCCCCACTCTAAGGGTTTTTCACCCGTGAACACACCACCTGAGCCAGGGTACTGAGAGCAGAGGGTCTGAAAAGAAAATGAAGGAAGAATCGTAGCAGCTACACCCAGATCACTGAGAAATGCGAAATGAAACGAGCTCAGAGCCAAATTCCAGGAAGATGCTATACTTTGGACTTACTAAACACTTGGTGTTTTCATATTTGCCCAAGTCTTAAAGCTTTGGTGATTAGTCTTCCACTTCCTAATGCAAGAAAATAAATGCTGACTCGTGTTGTTTGCCCCAGACGCCACCGGAAATGGCATCGTCTCCCCTGACGCTGCTCACACATGTGAATGTGTGAGCGGCACCCAGAAGTGAGTGCATCTGCCTTGTAGCCCAGGCTCTGGGCTCCCTCCTCGACCTGGTACTCTGACCCACAGCCGAGAATGGAGTCTCTAGGAAAGAGGTGTAGAATCAACGGAGAGGTACACTTTTAAATCACCAGTTACTTTAATGAGTAAGTACTTTTTGGTTTTCCCAATTTATTTTAAGCGTTAATTTTGCATTTCTGACCAGCCTCTCTTGGTGTTCTCATTTCTTGGGTACTCTGTAGGAAGGAATCTCCATCCTAATCCACTCCACACCACCCCCTCTTACCTGAACAGCCCTAAAGGGACCACTGTTATTTCCTAATGAGAAGGACTGATAAACTCCTGAACCTCTAAACATGTACAGTGAGAGGAAATGGTAGGTTGTGAACAAGAAGGGATGCGAAGCATCGGTTATATATGCAGTCTTGTATGTTGTGGTTGACCACAAAGGCTTGGCATCATTTTAACTCCCAGCTCTGCTTTTTATAAAATGGGTGACCTCGGGCAGATGACTCAATCTGCCAAACTTAATTTTCGGCTGTGTAAAATGGAGAGAAAAAAGTACCAATTTCACAGGGTTCTTATGAGGAATAAATAAATAAGCAGGTAAAATGTGTAACATAAGCAGTGAATACCAACTAATGTTACTAAATAACAAGTTAAATTAGTGTTACTAAATAATAATAAGTTAAATACTTCATTACTGGGAAGCTCCCTTAATTACTTAATCCCATCCCCTCAAAATGCTGAGGTGGCTCAGAAAAGCAATAATTGATATTTGTAAAGTTTATGGAGCATTTCCTTTGATTTCCGAAGTTCACCCTAAGGCAGGCAGTGCTGAGCGCTTGATTTAGTTTTGTTCCTGAGGGATCAGGGAGAAGCTGTGCAGCACGCGGTAGGAGAGGAGCTCGGAGGTCCACACTGAGAGCAGAAGGGAGGAGACAGGACTTGGGAAAAGCCTGGTGTCTTCACGTGTTATTTCCCCAGCACGGATTCTCGTTCTGTCAGCTGCCTCACTTCCTGGACCCCGTCCCGCTTCCTGTGCCCAGTCCTAGGGCTTGAAAAGGGGGGGGGATGTCCTCAGTCCCACTGCCAACACACACGGCATTGGGAACCCAGGTCTTCCAGATCCTTCTAAGAAATAGTATGGGTAGGGAGCGAGGCAGACAGAGACTGGCTCTTAGAAACTGCATCGTTAATAGTAACATCCACAATAAAATAATATCCATTTCACAAGCTCTTTTAAAAAATTATATTTTATTGAATATGCAATTACAGTTGTCCTGATTTCCCCCCCTTTGCCTCCCCTCCACCCAGCACCCCCCACCCCCTGGGGCCATTGTTCATGTCTATGGGTCCGGTCGCACACCAGGGTTCATGGCCAGGGATCATACGTATAGGTTCTTTGGCTACTCCATTTCCCATGCTGTACTTTACATCCCCGCAGCTATTCTGTGACTACCTATCTGCCCTTCTTAATCCCCTCACCTCTTCACCCACTCCCGCACACTCCCTCCCATCTGGAAATCATCAAAACACTCTCTGTCTCCGTTCTTTTTGTTTGTATAAGCTCTTTTATGTAATCTCTTTAGAGGAGCATACAGATCATCTCCAATGTAAAGGATGAAAACAGAGGTAAAGCATGCTTTGGAGGTAGCAGAAACCCCAGCCTGCTGACTCAGCCTAATGTTCACTGGTTAAATGGGCTTTTGTGCCCATCCATGGAGACAGAATTTCAGAATCCAATCTGTGCATCAGTTGGAAGCAACTTAGTCATTATTAGCTCCTCATCACCCTCCTTTTCAGCCACGGGAACCTTTTATTTAACCACTGATTAGAATCTAGAGTAGCCAGCGTAAGTATAAAAATATAGCTTTAACACAGTAACTGTTTTCCATTGACACATTAGTAGAAATTAGGTATCGGAGTGATAAAAACTACCCCAAGCTGACTTCATACCTGCTCTGTTTTCTCATGGAAAAATTTAAAGCTGTGCACAAAACATTGCTTTGCTTTGTTTCGTTTTTCAACAGATAATAAAAAGGAAAAATATATACAAATATCTTTTTCTAGATAAGACTATTTTTTTCCTCAAGGTTTCAACACATATTTATAGCCAAGGTTAAAAGCTCAGGTTCTGGAGCTGAATTTCCTCCAAAAACAACAACAACAAAAAAAACTCTTAAGTTGACCTAATCAATCAAGAAGATTCACAGCCAGTAAAAGACCAGTTCTGCATTTTACTAGCAGAGCCACTGTGGGCTATTTACATAACCTCTCCAAGCCTCAGTTTATTTATCCATATCAGGAAGATAATAATAGTTGCTACCTCATTAGTTTGTGAGAATAAAACAGACCTGGCACAGAGTAAATGCTCAATGAGAGCTGACTATGATGCGTGAAGAGGGGGACAAGGATGAGTGAAACCCACTTCGGCCATCCAAGACCAGGATAGACTAGAGCGGAAAGCAAATGGGCATTTCATCATAGTACAAAATGGAACCACGTGCTTCACAGAGGCATCCGTCAGAGGACCAAGAGATTTTTCTGTCTGGGAAGATAGGGAAGGCTCACAGACAGAGCTTCATTTTAAAGTGTAACCAGAAAAGCTGGTGTTCGTGCTGCCTGTCACCTACCAGATCCAATAAGTAGAGACAGGGATTGAAACTTTAAGGGCGCTTTATTCAGATGGCTGCCGGTCTGAGAAGACAGAGGATTTGTCCCGAGACAGACTGTCTTAAATGCCATTTAAAAATGGCCCTTTTGAGAAGGAGAACAAAGTGTAGGTAAGGAGTTTGGAATTCGGGGAAAAGTTAATTGGATTTAAAAAAATCCATTCTCGCCCCAGGCGGTGGTCATCTCACCCTGGAGCACAATGGCTCAGATACCATCTGAGTGGCTTGCAGTCCTCCCAAGGCACAAAGGTGGAACTGCTTGTGGTCTCCTGAGGCCAGGGTGGGTCATACCTTCAGTTCCTGGAACAATAGCTTTTACATGCATGGATTACTAAACTTATTAGCTATTAAACTAAAATTTTCCAACTTTCGAGTCCCCCATCAAAACTAGGTCTTAAAGAAGGAGCAGAATTTCAGTAGAGAAGGGGCTAGGGAAACTTTAATGCTGCAAGCTCTGTCATTTCCCCCCACCCCGTGGTTTTGGGGAGCTACACAGAAGGAAGGATTGTAGCCTAGGTTAAAAAAACAAAGTTTATAACTGCAAACCATTGGAATTATGCTAGCATTTCAATTGAAGGTGGAGACACAAAATTTGAAAACACAGATAAAAAATAACATTTTAGAAAGTATTTCAAATTAAGACACTTTCTGAAGGATTGAAAGTAATTTATAGAAAGAAAAAATAACCATAAAAACCTAAAAACAGAGGTGGAATTGTTTGCTAAGCTCAGCTTCCCAAAATCACTGCATCTTCCCCCCTAAAGTATATTTTTAAGAATTATGCCTTTTTATTGCCAAGAAATGGTTGAACTGTTGTATATCCAGGCTGTCACTCAGTATCATTTTGATGTTTTTGGAATAGTGGAAACAGCCACAGTCATGAAAAATAAAAATGACTTGATTGAGGCAGTTCAAAAGCAGTATTTCCACCTACTTATCACCAATGTTTCAAGCATAAATTATATAGCAGCCTCTTCAAAAGCACACAGCAAGAAAACGCTGCCTTCATTCCCACTGAGGATCAATAGTTACCTGTAGGACAAGAGTTCAAAGGTCACAAGAGAATTATCTGAGGAATTCAGCCACAGTTTGCTGGGAGGACAAATGGGCATCTAGAGAATTTAGAAGTGATAAGAGGCCTGTACAGACTGGATTACTCCTTGCCCTTCCCCTCCCCACTGCCTCCGAACTCTATTGTACTTAACCTGACTATGTCTGGAACTCAGGAGACGAGTTTGGGCTAGCTAGGTTTATTGACCACTTGAAAATGTGGCAGTCCTCATGCTGATTTAACCCTCACTTCTTGAGAAATCCCTAGTGCAGTTCCTAATTTTTTGATGAGGGACCTGAAGTGTGGAGGGATTACTTAACCTGGCCGGGGTCTCAGCGGCTGGTGAATAGAGGAGCAGGATATAAACCCAGGGGGCTGACCCCAGGGCCCACCCTCTCAGCCACTGTGCTTTATTGCCTCAACTCAGAGTCATCTGCATACAAATGGTAATTGATAAGGGGACCATATAATTTATTTGCATCCAAACCGGGATTTTGGGGGGGAGGGGAGCTATGACTTATGCTGGGAAAACAAGGGCAAACCAGAAGCGTTTGAGGCAAACAGGAATCTGCTACCAGCGTCTTGACGGATGCTGGGAGAGTGGGTGAACTTACCGAGGGAAGGAATGTGGAAGCAAAGAAGAAAGGAGTCGATTAGTGGGCCTTGAGAAAGACCAACGTTTGGGGAATTGCCAGAGCAAGAGAAACGCACAAAGGACAGCAGGGAAGGCGAGCGAGGAGAGGTGGGTGTCAGGCTCTGGGTTCCGGGCCCCGAGCTGGGAGTGCTGCGGATTCGACCAGGACCTAGAAATGGCCATTGAAAGGAGCAACAAGGAAGTCACTGGTGATTTACTGACAAACATTTCTTTGGTTTGATGGAGCTGGAAGCCAAATAAAAGTATAAAAAAAAAAGAAAGAGTAAGTAGGAGGTGAGGACCTGGACACAGCCAGTGCAAACAACTCTTTTTAAGAAGTGGCCTTGAAGGGAAGGCAAAAGATAGGACTGTCCTGGAGGTGGAGTCCAAGAAGTTTCCTTTTTTCTTGAAGAAACTAGAATGTATTTAATGCTTACGCAAGGAGCCAGCCTGAGGAGACTGAAGAAAAAGTGGAATGCATAATTACCCCCTCGCCGCAGGGACCTCCTGGAGCAAAGAGTCTGAAGCACTAGAGGACGAGCTACCTGAGCTGGGGACTACCTTCGAGCCGAGGACTGCCTTCACGTCTGAGGAGGTACAGCTCTGCCTCTGTGGGAGGGAGGAAAGGGGGTCTGTGGGTTTGAAGGTGTGAGGGAGGGGACTACGCAAGGAGCTTGCTGTCCGTGGACTCCGGTTTTCTCTCGAGTCCCAGGAGGGAGCGGTTGCAGGGGCGGAGGTTTGAAGGTGCCGAATGCCTGGCAGGCCCTGTACTACGCCCCTGCTAGTTTTTGGCGTGATCCCTCTTTATCTTCACTGTTACTCAGTGAGGTCAGTGATGAAACCTCTGTTTGATGCCAACGAAAACTGGCTCCGAATGTTGGGCAGCTAACCCAAGAGCACACAGCTGTTCGGGGCCAGAGTTCAAGTGTGACTTCAGAGTTTCCTGGAAGTCAAAGCCGGGTCCCTGCCTTCCAATATCTTTCATTCTTGTCAGAGAGGAATAGGAAGTTAACAAATGTACTTTAATTAATGGTTTGAGACCATAATGTGGAAGTTTGTCACAGCCAGTCGTGTTGTTCATGTGAATTGATTTTTTACTTTAAGAAATCCTTTTGTTAAAAAGTTTTTTTTTTTAAGTGGAGCTACTCAATTAAAGGCTCCCTAGTTTATCTTTTGCTTTTATAGAAGTTAACTTGCATACTAGGTATTACGAACCCAACTATGTTTATAGAGAATGTCTCCTGAATTTCTGTAGTCCACTGAAAAATTTTTTAAATATTTATTGATTTTAGAGAGAGAGAGGAAGGGAAAAAAGAGTGAGAAAAACATCCATTTGTTGTTCCACTTATTCGTGTATTCGTTGGTTGGTTCTTGGATGAGCCCTTGCAGGAAATAGAACCCACAACCTCGGGGTGTCGGGACCAGCCTCTAACCAACTGAAATTTTTATATTAGACTGTTATTGTGGGTAAATATACTGCCTTAAGAATGTTTAAACTTGGGAATTTTTAGAATCTCAAAGTATGTGAAATTCCTCTGTTGATTTTTTTATTGCAAAGAGTCACAAATTTAAGATCACGGCCTGATAGAGATGGAACAGATACAGATAGAATAGGTCTGTAGAGATTCCTGCCTCCACAAGGAAAATGTGAAGATCACTATTGAGTTTCAATATTCCATTTATGTCACAGATATGTGAGAGTTTAGATTATGTGTAGAACTAACTGAACCGCCATGTCAGAAATGTGGGCCCTGTGGTAGGGTGGGGTCGGGTGATTGAGGGCTGGGGTAGAAGAACCCTGATGGTTGTTGAGGTATGAGTCAGATTTGCACAGCGACAGCTGTCAGAACCCCAGGTAGATACAGACAGGTGTTCTCTAAATTTTTACTGAAAAACTTAATAGGCTGCCGAACTGAGGCCTATTTTAGAGGTGAGGTTATTGAGGGTAGGGGTTTGGAATCGGTCTTTCCAATGGCTTTTTGGAAATAATTTTTTGTTGCATTATTTAACATAGTATCTCATAGTACTTTTATGTATTTTTAAAAATTTGTTCTTAAAACTGCTTTTTAAAATAGTAAGCCTGAATTCCCCCCATTTTCAAGCTATGCAGAGGAGTGAATATTCACTGACTCATCCCAAATCAACCCCCAACCCACAGGCCATTCATTAAGCTTTTCCAAAAAAGAGTTAAGAATTGTTTGCTTTTTTAATTTTTCTTTCCGAAAACTATGTGTGACATGCAATTTAATTTTTGAGAAGTTTAAATTCCATTTAGAAAACTAAGCAATGCCAACATATACCTAAGTTGTTCAGTTCATGAAAAATAATTATTTTCTTATTTGTACCATCTATTTCACAGAATTTAAGGGGATCTTGGAAAGTTCAAAACATTGCTTTGACCACCAAAAATGCAGTTTGAAGGAGGCTGCATTTTTGCAGTCTCCCAATATAATGTTGCATTAAGATGGTTATTCATATGCAAGAAACTTTTAAACCAGTTACAAGCATTTCCTACAACTAATCAATTGAAACAACATCCTAATTGTTAGTGATTACCTCTGTGATTTAAGACCTCTCTACAGGGCCTCTGGAGCTACTGCCCTATTAAATGTGTCACTCCTCCTGTAACTAAACATCAATAAGAAAAGAAAAAATTAGCCTAATTACTACAACACATTGATTTATGGAAAACAAATGCTATGTGTTTGTTTTGTGGTAGTTATAAAGCAGTACTCAATGATTTATAAGTCATGGCTTATGAAACTATTAAAAAATTAATTATCCCCAAACAGTAATCTAAGCAAGATGCTTGAAAGTAATTTATTATAGTAGCAGCCATTATTAATGCATATTTCTGCCAGAGCTTTATCCAAAAGCCAAATTTTACTTTGAAAACAGAAAAACGCGGTACTACCTACAATCATGACTTGAGGAATCATGAGACTCTGTGAGCACTGGATTTCACTGGATGATGGAATCCCAGATTGCAGCGATCGTCCCATACACCTACCGCCTCTCTCCCCCGACCTTTCCTACAGGCTTTGGCGCTTCTTGTACATACATCGGTTCCAGCTGCCACCTCCTTCTTTGATGTTTCACATGTCCTTTTCCATACCCCTCTTTTTTTAAAGTTTTTATTTATTCATTTTTAGAGAGAGGGAAGAGAGGGAGAAAAAGAGGGAAAGAAGTGTGGTTACCTCTCATGTGCCCAGTACTGGGGACCTGGCCCACAACCCAGGCACGTGCCCTGACTGGGAATCAAACTGGGGACCCTTTGGTTCGCAGCCCACGCTCAGTCCACTGAGTCACACCAGCCAGGGCTCCATGCCCCTGTTCTTGAAAGAAGAGACTGCATTTTTATACCTCCTCCTTCCACCTTGCACAATATCTGGTTCTTGGTGATCCTTATTGAATGAATGGATGGAAGAACGAGCGAACGAATGAGGCACTCTATCTATAAAATAGCTGCCAAAACGAATAAGTGAGTTTAGCAAATTCGAAGCAAGGAAAGAAGTGTAGCCTGAAAAGACCACTGACTTGTTTCCAAATCCCCTTTTTGCTTCAGTTTTTTAATTGAAAAGAGCTTTGAAAGTATTTAGAAGTAACCAACAGTTTTTTTTTTTTAAGATGAGAGAAGATTTAGCTCTCCAAATTATTCTACTCACACTTTCTTTAGGTTGGTTTTGCTTTTAATGTTTGACATCTGAGCTTAAAGGATTCTTTCCCACAATAGTCCTGAGGGTGTCTGATTTGTTAATCCTGTTACAGTTGTGGCTTTCTCTATCTAGAACCTCATGAACTTCCTAACTGGAATGCTTCTTGGTCATGCCCCCTTCTTTTCTACAGTCCTGCCTACATGTTCCACTGCAGAAGAACAATACATTCTTAGATGGATGTTTGATTTTTAAATTTGTGAATGTCTCTTCACTTGAGATTATGGAATGGGATGAAAAAAGTATACTCCTATTTACACACACACCCACTTCCACCGGTAATAACCACCCCCCACACACACCCAAGTACATGTGAACCACCCTTCCTGAGCAGGCCGAGTAGTGGTTGCCTGCCTGAACACGGAGGCACACCAGAAGACCCTCATCCTATCTCATCCCCCTGACCTGAGTCACGCTTTAAGATTGAGACTAGACTGCAGGGGCTTCTGGTCTAAAGGAGATTTCTCCAGAGACAGATTTTAGAGTCAGGGGTTTTAAGTCTTAGCTCCATCAATCAATATTCTTCCCTAGAAAAGGTGAATAATAAGGATTGGCCTATATGTAGGATAACATTGGTAAAGCACCTACCATCCAGTAGCCGTTCAATAAAGAGTAATTTTGTTTTATTCAGAATCTTTCACTTCCATCATTTCATTTGATCTTCACAGAACCCTGCTAGGCAGGCAGCAGAAATACTGTAATCTCCTTTTTACAGATGGTTAACCTGGTGTTCTGAAACTTGCTCAGTAATAATAGTAGCTCTCATCCATGCTTACTGCTTGTCAGGCATTGTTCTAAACAGTATGGTTAATCCTCACATCGAACTTATGAAGTGGTTACTGTAAGTCCCATTCCACAGATGAAGAACTTAAGTCAGAGAAAGGCTAAATAACTTGCCTGAGAACTGAGGGCTAGCACATGGAAGAGGTGGGATTGAAACCTGCAGAGTGGCTTCAAGGACAGTGATCTTCACCAGTAGTATACTTAAGTGCCTCCCTTTCCCACTGCATTTGTACTCATCTGCTGAGCCCAAATCTAAGGCTCTTCATATCCGGAGAAAGAATCCATTAGACCAATTAAGCAAAATAGCCCTGAAGGACCCCTGACTGGTGTGTTCAGCGGACTGGGCATCATCCTGCCAACCGAAAGGTCTCTGGTTTGATTCCCAGTCAGGGCACATCCCTGGGTTGTGGTCCAGGTCCTGTTTGGGTTGTGTAAGAGGCAACTGATCGGTGTTTCACACACTGATGTTTCTCTCCTTCCCTTCCCTCGCTTCCCTCTCTCTAAAAATAAATAACTAAAATGTTTTCTAAAAAAGCACAGAAAGAGACAGCAGCAGGTTATCAGGTCGACCAGCCTTGGGGAGAGAACTCTCACGGCAGCAGTTGTTGTGTTCAGTACCCGGGAGGCCTAGGCACAGCCTGTGAGCACCGTGCCAGCCCAGAGAGGGTGCACAGGCTGGTGGTGTGGGAGCCCTGGAAACACTGGCAAGAGGGCTTCCTCAGCGCTGTGCACTTTGGAGGCTTGGGTCTGGGGTGTAGAAATACTATTCACAAAGACACCTGTCTTCGTGGCCCTTCCCATGCTCCACTTCGTGTCAGTTATCAATGAATATTTCTAATCTGCCCGTGAAGGAAAAGACCAAGTTTGACTCATTTAATATTCTCGATGAGGTGCATTTAGTAGGAGTTAGTATGAGTTGGATAAATAAATGCTTGTAAACACATGGGATTTAGAGTTTTCTTTAATTAAGTTTTGTTTTATTGCACCACAGTAAGCTAAATCCTAGGGTGTTTTTGTTTGTTTGTTTGTTTGTGTTAAGATTTGTACTCTGACTTGGAATCGAACCCAAGATCTTTAGGTTTATAGGATGACGCCCAACCAACTGAGCCACACCAGTCGGGGTGCTACTTTTTTTTTTTTTAATGGAGGTTCTTTGGAAGAAAATTAAGCCAATATTTTCTGTTGTCTTAAGGCAACTCATATTCTATCCATGTTTGTGGTTTTACTTTTGTATTTATACCCATTTAAAACCACAAATAGTATAGCTTTTAAAAACTGAATGTGTCATTTAATAATAGTTCTCCACACACACCTATTAAAATGTCTATTAATGCATAAAAGCCTACAGAAGCCAAGCCACCGCGGATTTTAGTGACTTCTATGTAAGTGCATGCAGTGGATGCTGTCTTCCTCCTCATCTGAGATTTGTTAGTAGCACCGAAGTGTGTTTCTACCTTTTCTTCATCAGCACCTACGGTTGTACATGACACCTTGAAATAAACTTCATCTGAAGTTTTGAAGATGAGTTTCACAACTCAACATTTTATTCAATATGCTGGGGAGGAAAAACTTTTCTTCTGCCCCTTAAGCTCAGTTTCTGGGGCCCTGTGATTAAACTAACAAGAGACAGGTTAGCCAGAGAAAAAGCACACAATTTTTATTAATATTTAAGTGCACTAGAGTTCATAGAAAAGAAATGAAACTCAAAGAAACATTCAGGAGTTTATATACCATTTTAACAAAGGAAAAAGGGTTTGGGCTTCAGGGGATGAGCAATTGTGGGGAAGTGACTAGCAACTATATAGGGAAACTGATGGAAAATCCGGGCTATTTTTGGTAAGGTCTCTACAGGAAAACTCATCTTGGTGTTAACTCTTCCCTGCCTTCGTCCTTGACTCCTCTTTGGTTGAGGGAGGGACCTTTCCTCAAAGGGGAATGTATACACTGCTTTTAGGCAGATGAGGGGAGTGCAGAGAACTCTCCCTGAGTCTGCTGATTCTTAGTTGCCCTCAGCTCAAAATCATCCTTATCCCAAAGGGGCATACTTGGGGGTAGCATGTTGATTTTCAAATGGAAAGCAAAGAGTATTATAGCAGAAACACACGTGAGTTATTTCCAATGTTATTTCTCTTTTTTAAAGATTTTATTTGTTTATTTTTAGAGAGGAGAAGGGAAAGAGAAAGAGAGGGAGAGAAACATTAATGTGTGGTTGCCTCTTGCGTGCCCCGCACTGGGGACCTGGCCTGAAACCCAAGCAGGTGCCCTGACTGGGAATTGATCCAGCAACCCTTTGGTTCGCAGGCCAGCACTCAATCCACCAAGCCACACCAGCCAGGCCCAAGGTTATTTCTTTTGTATAAGACCTATTGGTACAGGTACTCTTACTTTATGTTCCTTTCCATTTGAATTCTTCTTAAGTTATTAAAAGTAATATAAGATTATCTAAAATATATTTACCAAAAAGGGGGAAAGCAAGTCATGCATTCTACTATTAAAAACTCTGCTTCTGCATGTTTTCTTTCAATGTTATCTATGCATATCTATTTCATGTAGTTTCAGCAATACGGGGCACACATGTGGCCTGTAACTTCCTTCTCTTAACATACCACAGGCATTCTCCATGGTTTTGCTTACTCACACTCATTGGTAAGCAGCTGCAAAGGTAACCTAACTATTCTCCAGTTGTCAGACATCTGGGCAGCCTTCCCAGTGGCCCTTTGCACCGCCAGCGGGGGAGGGCAGGCCGGGTTGGCCCCTCCTGGCTAGGTGGAACCTGGGCCTCCAAGAGCAGCCACAGGCAGTTCAGAGGTCAGGTCCCAGCCCAAGTTAAGGCCAGGCCAACCAGGGCTTCTGACTCCAGGCTCCCTTCTTGCTCTCTCTCCTCTCTCTCAGCCTTAAGGTGGTAGAGTTCTGCCCTGAGCGTTTCCCAGGCCAAAACTTCATCCCTGGTCCTGAGTCTTAACCACACCAAGGGCTAGCCTGCCCGGGCTGCTCGTTCCTCCCAGCTGCTCTTTCCTTCTGTCCTAGCTATCTGCAGACCCGCCCACGTGCAAAGGAAGGAGCTAGGCCACTTGACCTGGGCATCATGGCCCACCTGCGGTCCTTTGAAGTGCGGCAGCTGCTCCACAACAAGTTTGTCGTCATCCTGGGAGACTCTGTCCAGAGGTCTGTGTACAAGGACCTGGTGCTCCTGCTGCAAAAAGATTGCCTGCTCACTTACAGGCAGCTCAAGGTCAAGGGGGAGCTGAGCTTTGAACAGGACAAGCTGGTGAATGGAGGCCAGAAGGCTGCCATGCACAATGGCACCAACTACCGTGAAGTCCGGGAGTTCTGCACCAGCCACCATCTGGTGCGCTTCTATTTCCTCACACGCGTGTATAGCAGCTATGTCCAGGACATCTTGAAAGAGCTGCAGTCCAATGAGCACACCCCAGACGTGGTCATCATTAACTCCTGTCTCTGGGACATCTCCAGGTATGGGGAAGACTCCTTTAGCAGCTACCAGAAGAACCTGGAGAACCTGTTTGGGCACCTGGACCGGGTGCTGCCAGAGTCATGCCTCCTGGTATGGAACACGGCCATGCCCGTGGGTGAGAAGATCATCGGGGGCTTCCTCCCGAGGAAGCAGTCATCCTTGCCCTTGGACCTGAAAAGAAAGGTGATTGAAGCCAACTTCTACAGCTTTGTCGAGGCACAGAAGCACAATTTTGATGTGTTGGACTTGCACTTCCACTTTCGCCATGCAGAAACGCACCTGCAGGGAGACGGGGTACATTGGGACGAACGGGCACACCGACACCTCTCCCAGCTGCTGTTGGCCCACATGGCTGATGCCTGGGGTGTGGAGCTGCCCTGCCGCCAACCTGTGAGCCAGTTGATCAGGAGTGGACCTGGACAGGGGCTTGAGAGACAGTCCCAGACCAGCAGGAAACAGGCCTTACTCCCATACCCATCATTTTCTCCCAGGCAGCGCCCCCTGCTCCCTCTCCCACCTCCCCACCCACCCCCACCCCCACCCCTGCCCCCACAGCCTGTTCGCATTACGTGTTACCCAACAGTAAGCCCCCAAGTCTTCCTGGGTCCCCAAGATTCCTGGTTCACCTCAGACCAGCCTTTCCAGTCGGGCCAATTCTCCTTTAACTATTCCCATTCAGAGGTCCCCTCATCTGCCCAGACAGGATTTGACTTCAAAGCTGAATTTGTGTTTGATCCCCAGCCTCCAAGGGTCCCTAGACCCACACCCTATTATCAGCAGTCAGCCCCTGTGGTTCATAGGGGTTTTGCCCGGAATGTGCCTCCTGGCCCCTATGGACCCTGGAGACAGCCGCCCAAGTCTTACAGGAGACAGGCCCGAGCCCACCCCGAGCCAAGGCCTCATTAGGCAGACTTGGGCCTTTTTCCTCTTCATGGACATGGACTTGACAGATCATCTGACTCTGCCTAATAGACTGATCTTGTTAACATAAGCTGGTGATCCACACTTGGACTTCCGTTGGTTCTTTGCTGTTACCAGTAATGGCAGGGAAGGGCGGTCTGACCCGACCTTGTTGGCTATGGCCTCTTCCTCCAGGCTCTGGGGCTGACCAGGTGTTACCCCTGCCTCTCACTCCCTGTTCTGTCTTTTTGTAAACAGAAAATGGAAATAAAAAAGTTGTTTTACAAAAGTAGCTGTGGGTTTTGTGTGTGGCTATATTTAATGGTGCTTCTCCCTTCCATTAACCAATTAGCTTTGTAATAGCAAGGACAAATAAGTAGTCATGACATTTACTTGATAAACTACTCAAAGTGAATTTGTCTAAAATAATTCTGAAGGTTTCCATGAAATGGATTGGATAAACTTTTTAAAATTAACTTTTTGTGATCATGTTTTCCAGAGATTCCTAAATAAATCATTGTATTTTAGAACTGGGAAACTAAAAACATAAAATTGAACTACCGTCTACAAACGAGGAAACAGTCCAGGAGAGGTGAGTGGCTTGTTCCAGGTCACAGAGAATATCAATCCTCTACTGGCTTTTCCTAGTTTATGCTGGTTTCCACTTTATATTAACATCAAACCACAAGACAATCTTGCAGCAATAGCAAACCAAGAAAGAATGTTTACCAAACATGGTCTTTCTATGAAAACCCAGGCAGGAGAAACCCTGTAGCTCAACCACCAGAAGTTTAGTGGTTAGATGTGTGATGAACTATGTACGTAAACTAGAGTGGATGGCATACTTGTGACTTTATATTTTCAATAGTTTTGAATTTTGGACTTGCAAAAATTAGAACACAGTTGCTCTTAATGACAACATGAGTCACTATTAAATAAAACTAGGAGATGGAAGGGACCACCCAGTACACAACTCTGACAAATGGCAGCGCCCCCCCCACCCCACTTTGTTTTGTAGGAATGTTAACATCAGGAAGTGTTTAAATCCTAGGCCCTTTGTCACACTAGATTAGGGAAATGTTAATACTTAGATAAACTAGTCAAAATAGTATTGTATGAGTAATGGGCTTTTTCACTGAATTGATTTGACTTGCTTATTGTTCCTCAATTGGACCATTCCTAAATTTGATGAGGATCAGGAAATAATATCCTGCAAAAATGCAGTTCATGAAATCACAGGAAGTGGATGAGATCAGCTATCTACAGAAGAAATAACACAGCAGCTTTTAATCACCAAAAACTCAGAAGATTCCTGGAAAATAACACTTTTATCTTGTCTTTGTGTCTCAAATCCTAGTACAATGTCTAGCACTTAGTAAATACCAGATGTTTCTTGAATGAATCAGTGAATGAATGATGAGGTGGTGTGTGGATGTGTTCCTGGTGAGAAGACAGCCCAAGTCTCTAAGGAGATACCTAAAAGGATATTTGATCCTTATAGCACATCTGAAGGAATATTGCCAAAACAGCACTATGATAACCTTCAAGGACTCTTAGAAAAGTAGTGACTACAAGTTGGAATTTGCCAGAATGTCCCAGCAAAGTCAGAAGGGGGACCTGTCTGACCAATCTAAATGTTCAAATCCAGTGTCCCCCAACCTCTTTGGCACCACGGACCAGTTTTGTGATGGGGGTGGCAGGGACTGGAGGGGGAGCTCAGGTGAGCTTTTCTTTCAGCCCAGCTCCTAACAGGATGGGGTTGGGGACCCCTGGTCTAACCCGTGGAGATTAGTGCCCCAGGCTTCAGGCTGAAGTGCAACAGCCTTCAAGCTGAGGTAGCAGCCTTCATTTTGATTTTTACATTTCCCAAGCAAGACAAATCTGCATTTAGCTGCTAATCGGAGTAAACTGATGCATTTAGTGTTTATATTTCCATGAATAAACCAACGAACGGGTGTTGTGGTTTATATCTCTCTTGTGAGTTAAGTTAATATGTATTATTCCTCCTTAATCTGATCACACCGGATGAACCGTGGAGTGGGAGTTCTTAGATATACAGGATTGAGGAGGAGACACTGAATCAGTGATGAGTCCACTCTGTTATGGATTAAATTGCACCAATCACTTCATAGTCCTGTTCCTCACACGTGGGTAGGAGTGCAGATAGACACAGACAGGGACAGTCTTTTCCTTAGCAGGTGTGTTAATTTCCTGTGGCTTCTGTAACAAATACTACAAACTTGGTGGCTTAAAATGACACATATTCTCTTAGAGTTCTGGAGCTCAAAAGTCCAAACTCCATAACCCTAGAGCACAACCCTTACTGTTTTCCTACTCCATCCTACACAATCAGGCTTCCTACCTGCCTCTGCAATGTTATATATATATATAACATTTATATATATATAAAACATTATATATAAAATATATATTTTAAGTTTTTATCTTGGTAAAATACACATAACAAAATTTAATATCTTAACCATTTTTTAAAGTGCGCAGTTCAGTGGTATTAGGTGCATTCACATTGTCGTGCAGCCGTACTCTACTGGAACTCTTCACTGCTCTTCACATTTTCAACTTTACGTAAGTCATCTGGGGGGCTAATGCCCCCGGGCCTTTCCAGCCCCACTGGCGGTAAGAGGCTGAACAGTCAGTGCATGCTTGCATTTAATTTCATACATATGCTGGTAGATAAAGATCTACCCTAAAGGTTGCTTCCTTTTCCATTTTGGCTATTGTCACCTTGCTCTTTAATTCAAGAAAACTAGCGATGCAATCAAGCGATGGTCTGGTAAAAAGAGCCAGAATTATTTGACATTTATGAGAGAAGGTAGTGCTGTATTG
>CM052539.1:42225456-42240984 GCA_028533065.1 Trachops cirrhosus
GGAAGGCCACTGGGAGGCTGCCTGAAATTTCTTTTTCTTTATTTATCAAATGTTTTGTGTATGTGGGTTTTAAGTTCAAAGGAGTTACAGTCACGTGCCATGCAATTTCAGACCAATGGACGGCATGCACAATAGTGTTCTCGCCAGGTTCTAATGAAGCCGAAGCGTTCCTGTCACCTAGCAACACTGTACGGAATTACTCACGTGTGCGTCTGGGGTGCTGCCGGTGTACACAAACCTCCTGCGCTGCCGCCGTCCAAAAGCAGGGCGCACAGTCAGGCTCAGCACACAGTACTTGATAATACGTGACTGTCGTTGGTTATATATTTACTGTGCTGTGTTTTTGTTGTTATTTTAGGGTGTACTCTTTCTACTTATAAAAAAAGTTTGCCGTCAAGCAGTGTGCCATGTACTCCGGCAGCAGTACATCTCATGCTTAAAAAGTCTCTCTTTAAAAAAAATTTAAAACATTTTTTTAATTACAGTAGACATTCACTATTATATTGGTTTCAAATGTACAGCATAGCGGTTAGACATTGATATAACTTACAAAGTGATTCCCGCTAAACCTAGTACCCCAGATACCATACACCGTTACTACAATATTATTGACTACATTCCCTACGCTGTTCTTTCCATCCCTGTGATGATTTCATAATTACCAGTTTGTACTTCTTAATCCCTTCCTCTTTTTTACCACGTGTCCTATTGCATCATTTTCTCTTGTGTGTAATTAAATCTCGTGTTTTGTGCAGGACCATGCTGTAAAGGCTTGTGGCCTAGCAGCCCAGGTGTGCGGCAGGCTAGCCCATGTGGGTTTGTGTAACTGCACTCTATAGATGTTTGCACGTGACAAACCACCCCGCAGTGCACTTCTCAGAATGCACCTCCATCATTAAGTGGCATACCGCTGTACTTATAAGCAATTTATTTTCAGAGTGAAGCCCTAGTGGGGAAGGAGGGCATGTTCCCCCTGTTCTAACCAGCTTCTCCAAAGCCGCTTTAGAAGAGAAAGGTGGGATCATCTCCAAAAACACAGAGTTGGCATCTCAGCTGAGAGAGGTAAGAAGCAGAAGCCCAGCTTGAGGACAAAGGGCTTTGTGAAGAAAGGTTGAGGAATGAGACTGTCCTTTCGTTTTGTCACACAAATCATAACAATATACCTTAAATTCTTTTGGGAATGAGCAGTGGGGTTTAGGAGCAGGTATTAAGGGAACAAATTAACAAATCATTTAGCTAACTTAGTTAATAAGCACACCTAGGCAGAGAGAAATGAACAGAGGGTCCACTCTATGGAGGAAAGGGCTTGTTCTTATGGTTTGATATGGGAGAAACGCAGCAATTTGAAGGCAAAGAATGGCCTTCTGAACTTTAGTTTCCAGGAGATAATAGATTGTGAATATGCTTTGCAACTTTAAAACCCCATGAGCATTAACTTATTGCATTCTGCTGTCTCCTTGAGGTGCTGTTTTTTAAAATGATAGCATTATAATTAATCAGATTGATCTCATTGAATGAAAATAAAGTCTACCTTTCATAGAGTTTTTCATCATGCCCAGGCAGTGTATCTGTCCAAGCACAATACTTTGTATAGAGACTCTGTTAGCTCAAAAGAAGCTCCAAGGTGGAGAGAGGGGGGTTCCATAGAGACAGCACAATAAACAGGCGTGCACACACTCTCAGTTATTGAAGGCTACTTGAGGGAACATAAAACAAAAGAATTCTGAGAAAACAAAGGGACTTCGGGGGAAAACTTAGGATGGCCTGTCTGAAAAAGAAATCTCTAAGGTTCAGCCCTGGCTGGTGTGGCTCAGTGGACTGAGCGTCAGCCAGTGAACCAAAGGGTCACCAGTTGGATACCCACTCAGTGCACATGCCTGGGTTGCAGGCCAGGTCAGGTCCTCAGTAGGGGATGCATGAGAGGCAACCACACACTGATGTTTCTCTCTCTCCTTCTCCCTCCCTTTCCACTATCTCTAAAAGTAAATAAAATCTTTAAAAAAAAAGAAATCTCTGATGTTCATTGTATGGATTCTTGATGGGAATGATGGCATTACCATTGCCGAGACACAGAAAAAGAAGAGCGAGAATTCTGGATGGAAAACGTCCCCAATGAGAGAAGAACCTGAGTGCTTGACTGATTTCACTTCTATGATGTCTGTCAAAAGCCATGTCAGGAAGTGGTAATTACATGCCATGTCTTACTCTCCTACCTTAACATGACCTTTTCTGGATGAGGTATTTTCTCCCCTTGAGTACTAACATTTTGATGGCACGTAGGCAAGCTGTTTTGGGTTGTTCCTTGCTGGGGAACTTTTCGAATGAAGGGTTTCAATGCGAAAAGTCAGTTCATGATTTCATTTTTATAATTAACAACATTTTCACTGATTTAAACATGTTCTGCCCAACCATCTAGACAAAGGCACAGGACATATTATTGATGTGACATGAGAGGTGACAAGTGCCCCCCCAAAAAGGAATATCACTTTAGTTTCTAGATTTATCACTGCCTTGTCTGACTTTGTGTTTCTCGGCTGAGAGTCATAGTGACCTTCCTGCAGAGCCCATATTACTCTTTACTCAAGTTGGAATTTATACCGACTGACTTAACATACCCTTTGCAGGAGCGTTTGTGTGTGGTAGGAAGAGTGAATTATCTATCAAATCTTCTCATTGATTTTTCATAAAATACTTTTCTCATTTCACTGTCCTTCTAGAATTGCTGATGCTGTGGTTTGTGTTCTTCTAAGGTAGATCTTTAAGTTGTTGGAGTTTTAGCACTTTCACTTGCCTTTTATGCCTAAAAAATAATTGACAGTGCTTGTCAATTATTCAACGCTGGATGCTAATTTCGGTAATCTAAACTGCCTAATTAGATTACCGAAGATGCTCAGTTTTCTGGCCTGTTTTTTTTTTTGTTTTGAGAAAACGAGATCAACAGGTCCCAGAAAGCCAATTCTCTGAGGTTATTAGAAAATAATTTATTGTGAGCAGCTTCAGAAAGATTTATACAGATCCCTTTTCTTTGTTTTTTTAAAGATTTTATTTATCTATTTTTTAGAGGCAGGGGAAGGGTGGGAGAGAGGGAGAGAAACATCAATGTGTGGTTGCCTCACACATGCCCCCAACTGGGCACCTGGCCCTCAACCCAGGCACGTGCCCTGACTGGCAATTGAACTAGTGACCCTTTGGTTCACAGGCCAGCACTCAATCCACTGAGCCACACCAGCCAGGGCTATACAGATCCTTTTTCTAGAATTATCATCTGCAAACTTACAGGAAAAGAAGGTCCAAACAGGGGAAATAGGCAAATTAACCTCCCAGGGAGAATATATGTTTAGATGCCTCTTAAACTTATTATTTATGGTAATATAATACCATTATAGTTACAATACACCATATATTTTTCTACAGAGTAGATGTCCATACATGTCTATTAAGCCCTATCTAGGAGCAAGACACTGTGGCACTACGCAGGAGACACTTTTAGATTAAATCCTAGTTGGTCCTAGTTAAGAGCTAGTTAAGAGAGCTAAACAATACCCTTACACTGTTTACTACGTTGTTTAAATATTAGCATACAATTGCAAATACTAAATAAGTGAAACTCCCAAAATAAACCAATTGTGATTCAGTTGCTTTGTACCACAATTTCATCAGAAGCAGTGTTGTGTTCCTCCTATCTTGACAGCATCTTTGTGCATAATAGCAGCCCAGTAAGCATTTGTCCGCAGGCTGATTGGGTGTAGGTATAAAAAAAGCAACCCCCAACCCCCATGCATTACAGGGGGCTTCTAACCATTTTCTTCTAATGAACTCTCAGTCTACTGAGAAATGAAATGGGCCCAAGCCCTGACCCCAAGCCCTTGTTTATAGCTTGGCCAGATCAACTTTTACTCTTTAAGTATGTGAGCACAAAACAGTTAAACAGAACCCAGGGAGACAGGAAGCAGACAATTTTAACCATAGCTGCTGCTGCTGAAGGGGGCCAGGTGGGTTGGGCTTTATTGTGAAAGACAGGAAGTATTCAAAGAGCAGAAGGAAGGGTATGAACTTGTACTGACTGTTAACCCAGCTGCTTACATAAATCATTCTTGGGTCTCACAGCAATCCCAAGCCGGAGGCACTTCAGGGGAGAAAGGATGAGTCTCAGAAGTAAAGTAACTTGCCCTAAGCCTCACAACCCACACTTGGCAGATCCCAGACTGCAGCTCAGCCCAGGCAGATCAGAAGGGCCTTTTTCACTGTGTTCAGCTGTGTCCACCCCCTCTTCTGTGTGAAGGGATTCCTGTATGGCAAGCTGGCCCTTTGAGTTCGGCTCTCTCAATTTTAAGAATAATACTCAGGTCCCCACAAGTAATGCAGAACGTGCTATATATATTTCTTAGTAAAGAGGAAACAGTGATGTCAGCCTCGTACTAAGTCACCAGGAAACCAGGAAAAGCAGAACAACTAGACTTCAGAAAGGGTAGAATGGTATCAGAGCCAGGCTCAAGGAGACTGGAATGAGAAAGTCATCTAGATGCCAAGACCATTCTGGGAGCTCAGGTGGTGGCATTTCTGGGCCTTCTGGATGGCCAGCCACCATGTATGACCCATTCACCCTCTGCAGGCTTGCTTCGTTCACTAGGGATGTCTAATTCTCTTTCATCATCAATTGCCTTTCCTACCTTTTACTCACAATCTTTTCTTTTTTATTAAAGACTTTATTTATAGAGAGAGTGGAAGGGAGGGAGAAAGAGAGAGAAAGAAACATCAATGTAAGAGCGAAACATTGATTGGCTGCCTCTCGTACATGCTCTGAACTGGGACTGAACTTGCAACGCAGGCATGTGCCCTGACCGGGAATTGTACTGGTGACTTTTTGCTCTGCAGGATGACTCCCAACCAACTGGGCCACATCGGTCAGGGCTCAGTCTTTCTTACAGCACCTGTGTGCCTATTGATCCTGCTTTCTCTTAACTTCAACTTGTTTCTGGCTTGTAATGGGCCCACTCTACTTCAAGGACTCTTTCTGCTACGTATTCTGAACAACTCTCACTGCAGACTGCCTTATCATCTCAGTGTTTCTTAATTCCAACTCTGGGTACCAGACTGCTGAAGCTAACTTATCCTTGTTTGGAAGAACTTTCCATGCCAAAATATCTCATGAGCTATGATCCAGCCTATACGTTTTGACTGCCCTTGAGTTAGGGATCCAACCAGGCCTCATTACCCCAGGAGAGCTGTGGGTATACCTAGCTCCTTTAGCAGAGGCTAGGGACTTGGAAGGCAATGACTGACATTAATGAGAATTGATCTCCCATCAATCCCACGTCAGCAGCAGTAGAGAAAGATCACAAAACGGCACTGGCACAGGGTGATGGCTGTGTGGAGCGGGTGGGGGTGGGGGGTGTGTAGGCAGAACTAGGAAGAGACAGAGAGGCTTTCAATAGAGAATTGAGTGCTTGAAGGAATAAACTACACACCATGAGTCATCAAAGAGACAGCTTCCTACAAGGGAGTCACTAAAGACTGTCAGGAACACTTTCTCTGGTTGTGAGTTTCATGAAACTATGTACAATCTCACTAACAGTTGAGATTTCTCTATTACTTCCAGCCTTGGTATAGAACCTGAGAATATAGTATTCATTATGTATTTTTCTCTGTCAATTAAACCTACTTCTCAGAATTCTTTTACTTATAGAAATAGCATCCAACTGCATTCTCACTGTAAAAATTTCAAACAGTACTCATAAAACCAAAGTCTACCTTTAACTCTGTTTTCCAAATTCTTCTTCTTCCCTCGAGGTCATTCTGGCTAGCCTTTTAGACCTGTTTCTATAGAGACAGTTCCATTTTATTCCATCATCAGTACTTTGCAATCTAGAACCACTAAACTGAAGTAGATGGGTGAGATTTTTCACATTTTAGAAATACCTGCAACCAATTTCCACTGAGATACTGAATGCCAACAAAGCCTAAACAATTAAGCAGATAATTCAAAGGCCAAAGGAATTATTAGGCCAAAGTGTAAAAAGGCACACAGGTGACAGAGGCCCTTGTTCCAGGAGCAGAGACACCCACGGCTCAGGCCCCGCCCCATTAGGTGCTGTGAACTCTGTACACATTGCCCAATAAGTAGCAGCTGAGCTGAGCAAGCGTGGAGGACAGGGTCAGCTGATGAAAATGGAAGTTTCCTCGCCACAAAAGACTATAAAAACTCATTCAAGATGATCACAGGAAAGGGAGGACTTAATCAAGCAAATGAAACTTTTATTTGTCAGCCCTCCCTCCCTCTGACAATTGTTATTTCCATTCCAGCCTCATCACCTAAACCTATTCAAAAGCGTTGAATCAGGAATTGAACTGCATGGAATCTTCACCAAGTCAGAATTTAAAACTCCATGAATTTGGAAAATTTAGAAAAGAAAACCCTGAATTTCCAAATTCTCTTTTCTAAAGTGTAGTTTGATTACTAATTATATGTAGTGAATTGAAACAGAATCATGAGACTTCTTTTTTTATTTTTAAATTTTATTTGTTTTTATTTTATCTTTTTCTTTTTTCTTTATTTATTTTTAATATTTTATTGATTATGCTATTACAGCTGTCCCATTATCCCCCTCCATCCCCCTCCACCCTGCACACCTGCCCCACCCACACTCCCCCCTCTAGTTCACGTCTATGTGTCATAAGTTCTTTAGCTTCTACATTTCCCATACTATTCTCGCCCTCCCCTGTCTATCTTCTACCTACCATCTATGCTACTTATTCTCCTTCTCCCACTCCCCTGTTGCTAACCCTCCATGTGATCTCCATTTCTGTGGTTCTGTTCCTGTTCAAGTTGTTTGCTTAGTTTCTTTTTGTTTTAGGTGTGGTTGTTAATAATTGTGAGTTTGCTGTCATTTTACTGTACATGTTTTTTTATCTTCTTTTTGTTAGATAAGTCCCTTGAACATTTCATATAATAAGGGCTTGGTGATGATGAACTTCTTTAACTTGAGTTAACTCCTTTAACTCCTTATCTGAGAAGCACTTTATCTGCCCTTCCATTCTAAATGAGAGCTTTGCTGGATAGAGCAATCTGGGATGTAGGTCCTTGCCTTTCATGACTTCTTAAATGATTGGTAAGCAGGGCATCAGTTAGCAGTGTTTATATATGAACAATGTATTTTTAACCTGTAACACCTGTTTGCTTAATCCACAATCATTCAAGCATGGATTAAACTGGGATTGTAAACCACGTGAAGGCAAGGATTCTGTGTTGTCCTACTGGACATCTCTCTCCCTTGCCCTCCAGCACCTACTCACAGGGTACTTGCCATATCTCATACAGGAGGTTGCAACAAAGGTATGTTGACTGTTGAAAATACATGCATGACAAGCCCCAGAGATACAAGGATGGCCAAGGCAGACAAGATATTGTACTTGCCTTCATAGAACTAACACTGGGGTGGCTGGTGAAGACAAAAAGTAACATAAAAATAATAAACATCCTTTCAGATAGTGATCAATGATGAAGAAAATAAAACTAAAGGCAGAGAAGGACTGAGGTTGGATGTCATTTAGTTAGGGGTCGGGGCTGGGAAGTCCTTTCTCAGGGGCAGCATATTTAAGCTGAGACATGAATGATGAGAAAGAACCAGTCAGGCTAAGATCTACAGTGCAATCGGAGGAACCAAACAAATTCGTTTGAAGCAATTAGCAAACTATTAGGTGCTAGACTACAGGGAGGGGTGGGGGTTGACCCTGAAAGCTCTGGCAGCCAGAGGGGCGGCCAGCCGAGAGCTACCTCGTGTAGGAGAGGAAAAGGTTTTCCTTGATCCTCTTAGGGTCCCTGACTGGGTCTGAAAAAACTGACAAAGGCAAATTTACAGGAGAAAATCATACAAATTTGTTGAGTGTAAGTTTTATGCAACATGAAAGCCTTGATAAGGAAATGAAGACCGAAAGAAAAAGTTAGACCCGAGCGGTTTCATGCCGGGTTGGTGGAGAGGGGACAGTCGTGAGGAATGCGATAGGTCAGAGAGTAAGAGGTGAGTGTGGAGCAGTGGGAGACACTTAGTGCAGCCTGTTCCTCGGGATTCTTCCTGGCGACCCTTTGTCTTAGGAGATAAGGACACTCCTTTCCTCCAGGTATCTTTGGCAGGGCCTGTCTCACCACATGTCACAGGAGGGTTGTATGACTCACTTCAGGGGAAGACGTGGAGGGAAGCCCCTGTTTCTGCCCTTTGCTCAAACTCCTTCAGCTTAAAGTGTTCAGCATGCCATGGTGCCGTATTTGGGGGCAGCCTGTCCTGAAGACCACCGCAGGTCTCCATATATCTGTGTCTGGTTTGAGTAGGACTCGGGATGAGAGAAAAGGAAGGGCAGAGGATTTCACAGAGCAGGGCAGAGGGAGCAGTCGAAGGAAGCTCTCTCCCTGTCAGGGTCGCACAGGGCACAGCTGGGGCCTGAGGGAGCTCCTCCTCCCGCTATGGGCACCTCTTACCTCCCTCGCCTCAGCCTAGAACCAGCTGGGAGGGTGGGCGTGAACTGATTTGGTCAGAGGAAAACAAGGACACCCTCCAGATGGAGAACGGATAAAGCAGCCCGACATTCAGGAAGCAGCCTGACACAAACAACCAAGCTGCTGTTGAAGGACAACAATTTCACAGAACATCAGCACCACGCAAGGCCATTCTGGTTCCTGAAGGGTCAAGGGAAAAGCAAGACCATTCCGTAATCATGTCTGAACACAGACAAAACAGAAACCTTGTCCAAGCCACACAATACCAAACATCTCTCCCAGGTCAAATGAGTGGCAGTTGTTCCTGACCAATTACAGCTTTAGTTTCCCTCCAGCCTGTCCTGCCAATACCTAACCATTTTCACGATACCAATCATAGGATGACCCAGCTTCCCAACAGCGTCCAACCCAGAGCAGCCCTGCTTCCTCAAATGTTCCCCAAACGCAAACCTAAGTCCTGTACGTCTTCCCAGCAGCCTGGTACTGAGCTACCCACGTCTCCCCATGGGGTATGTTCTCCTTGCTGGGAGTAAGCAGCCGAGGCTGTGCAGGGCCGTTCCTGGTGGTCGTCGCTGGAAGGCACTGACTTTGCTGAGAATGCAGAACACTGAGGGGTGTCAAGACATGAGGTTGGGTGTGGGGCTGGGTGATGGGGTTGAACACGTAGGTAGGTTCAGCTTTGAAAGCTAGGCTGAGGCCCTGGGAAAGAAAAATATCAAGTATTTGGGAGCAAAGACTAGCCCAAATGGAAACTGAGGCTCTGGAAAGTTGATGTGGCCATTTGCACAATTAACGTGGGGGCGAGTGAGTGGCCTGGCTACAGGCTGCTCGTGGCAGGCAGCAGCTCAGGGGCTTCCCACAATTTGCATATGGACCAAGGCGGTTTCTGGCTCTCTTGTTTTCGGTACTAGCTGTAGCTCCCCATGGCCTCATCCCGCACTCTCACCCTAACCATATTTCATGTTACTAAAAGTCTTGTCTTTTAAAAAAGGTAATCTAATGCTCAAATTCCACTGAAGAATTTAATAAATAGAACAGTTCCCTATACCTCTGATCTTAATTTTATCACCTGTGAAACCAGTAGGGAAGGAAGCATCTTTGCTAACTGCTCCACGCTTTGTCTTGTTTTTGCAGAAACACAAACTCCTCTGTCTCTTGCAACTCTCCGCACCTCCCGCTCCCCCCCCCCCTCCCCGAGATTGCAGCTGTGAGGCAGCTCAGGTGAGAGAGCTCCAGGGCATCCTTCAAACCCTAGTCCTGTTCACATTTCCTCGTGATTTCTCTACCACAGGCACTGCTGCTGGCTAAGAAATCCTGACCCCCGTGGAAATGCATTCCAGTGAATAGAACGGGTCTGTATTGCACTTTTCAGCTAGGATTTCCAAGAAGAGGCCGGATTTCAAAGGGCAATAGATGTTCCAGACTAGGCCACAGAGAAAGGCTGGTCCGCCTTGTAAAGGACAAGATATAGGCCTGTGTCCCGGGCTCTGAGGCAGGAACTTCTCATTTCCTGTCCCTGCAAGTCTGAGTGGTGCCATTTCTTCCTCCACCCTTGGGTTATGTGTGTGTGTGTGTGTGTGTGTGTGTGTGTGTGTGTGTTCCTTGTCTTTCTTGATTCTCAGATCCCGGGGGGCAGGAGGCACTGCTGATTCACTTCTGCATTCTACAGTGCTAGCTCCTGCTGCGGCCAGGTAGGTGCTTGGTCATGGACTGACTACGCTTGTATCTGAAATGCACTGAAGAAACACTTCGTTGGCTTTCTCTGATGAGTGTTTTGCTGGCTGGAAAGCTGCTGTAGGGTTACTTCTCAGCAGGGTTTGGATTTTGAGTGCCAGGGAAAGAGCAGCGTGATTGGAAGAGAGGGGCATTTCACTAGGACACACTCTGTTATCTTTGTTTTACATTTAAATGAAACATTTGGGTCTACATAAAATTTGGATGACACATTAAGGGCAATTTCCTCAGCGTGACTCAGGTTGCTGATTAGTGCACGGAGGCCTCCTGGTGTATTCTGTTTGTGTTCCGGATTGGCTGAGGGCTGCTTCCCAGCTCAGGGTGAGTTCATTTTCCCTTAGAGAACTGAAGAGCAGTGCCTTTCAGGCAGAGCCAAAGCAAGCTCTTTCTTCAAAAAGTCCGGGTCCCCTGAGCTGAAGCTCTTGAGCTCTCCTCCTGACTACACAAAAACAGAAACGTCAGCTGCACAGTGTAGTGAAATAAGTCTGACCTTTGTCCTCAGCTTCTGGATGGGAATCCTCAGTGTCTTTCTTCTGGGCCGGGTGAGGGTAGGTGGGGGATTGGCATGGAGATAGTCTAACAGTGTGATCCAGGGTGGGGGCTGGCCACAGCAAAAACACCTCCAGTGTGATGTAGGGCAGGAGCTTTGGTGGCTTGGAGACGGAATCAGCCACGTGGACAACTGATCAATCAATCATGTCTCTGTAATGGAGCCCCAGCACAAACCAAACACAGAGGCATGGGTGAGTTTCCCTGGTTGGTGATACTCTGTGTAGTGCGACACACTGATGTCAGGCAATGTCCTGACTCCCAGGGAGAAGACAACAGAAGCTCTGCATTTGGAACCCCCTGGGCTTTGTCCTAGGTGTCTCTTCCTTTGGCTAATCTCAATCTGTACCATTTCCCTGGAATAAATCATAACTACATATGTTCCTGCTGTCAGTGAGTTCTACGAGCCCTTCTAGAGAATAGCAAGCTACAGGGCAGTTTTGGGAACCCCATGAACTTGTAATTAGTGTCAAAGGTAAAGACAGTCTTGGGGACTTTGCCCTCTAACTTTGCAATTGGCCCTAAATTCCTCACATGCACCGTCTCAGACCCCGGGCCCTGGGAATAAGGAACTAGTTTGCTCTTCGGGGAGGATCTGTACTGAGACTGGGTGTACCCCAGTTTAGGGTGCTGGTCGGGGACCAGGGCAGTGTTCTTTACCACCTCCTGCAAGCCTGAAAAGAAGCTATCATGGCAGGTTTACTAACTAGACACACAAAGGAAAATGCTTCGATGGAGTGTAAGGAACCCGTGCATAAAGAGAGCACAAGGTAGCGGAAAGAGCAGTGAACCAGAAAACACATGGCCGAGGCTCTAGCTCACGCTCAGCCTCTAGACACCTCTGTGAGTCTGTGCAATCCAGTCTCCTGGGCTTCAGTTTTCCCATCTGTGAAATGGGAATGATAGTCCATGGACAGATCACTTTTAAAAGTTATTAGAAGGAACAAATAAAATAATGAGTATGAAAAAGTGCAGAAACCTGTGACATATTTCTAGGAGTGGACAATATTAATATTGTCGTCTTACTTCTAGCCATTTTATAGATGAGGCCCAAAGGGCAGAAGTGACAAGTATTGCAAGTTAATAGAACTGGGAATCCATGTCTCCTAGCCCTCGTGCTGGTGATTTTTTAATAAAACTCGTCATGCAAGAGCATCCCTGGTCCCAAGGGCAGGCTTTTGATAACCTCAACTGTCCAGAGCGCCTCTGGAGGAAAGGAGGAAAGCGCCTCTGAACACCAAAGAGCCACCAGGCATGCCGGTGGAACGCTCCAACAACACCGACTGGAAATTAGTCTAAAAGGAAGCCTACTGACTTAACAGTTTATTATTTATCAGATTAGAAACCACGGAATAGGTGAAGTAGAGTAGCTAGAGGCTACTATAACGGATGTGATACCCAGAAAATAATAGCAGTGGCAATAATCTCAATTAGGGGCAAAACATCCCAATATAAGTTATTTGCATTCCTAATCCCCATAATGATGTGCCAGAGTCATTAAAAAAGGCTAAATGATGTTCAGTTTGGCCTAAATGAAGGCAAAGGAAGGAAATAACAAATGTAATTATCAAAAAGATAGAGACATGGTTATTATTTTGTGTAGACAATATAATAGCATACAAAAAAACTTTAAGGAATCAATGGAAACACTATTAAAATAATAAATTAGTCTCAGTTTTCCCGTGGTTGTGGTGAAGATTAGCACCTGCCCATGGTCTGGAACGTAGTAGGTCCCTGACAAGTTGCAGAGAGAAAATACAAAGTTCGTATCCAACCCTTCAGAGCTTTCCAGTACACTAGAATCCCCCAATTAGAAATAGGAAAAAAAATTTAAAAAGTATTACATTTGTAATAGCAATAATGGGCCCAAATATAAAATTCCAAGAAAAGAAATAATGTGTGGCATCTATATAAGGAAAATTATAAAATTACAGAGAGAGAAAAATGATTTGAATAAGTGGAAAAGTATGTTAAGATACTGAATGGCAAAACAAGATATTGTAGAGATGTCACTTTTTTCCAAATTAACCTAAATCCTTAGAGTAATTCCAGACAAAATCTCTACTGAACAATTTTTGGAACTTGACAAAATGTCTTAAAATTTCATCTGGAGTCATGACAAGCAAGTATGTTGAAGCATGGCTGTGAAGGGAAGGGAGGGTAGGGCCGGCCCTAACATGCAGAGCACCGGACATGGGGTAGGGGAGGGGGAGCTTCCTCCGCCCTCTCAGGCTCCGTGGCTGGGCCTGGGAAATAAGCTGACATAAAACAGATTAGCAGGAAAAAACGTGCAAATTTTACTTACTATTTTTATGTGCACATTGGAGTCCTCATAAGGAAAATGACATCATACTCATGCTTTCCCTCTTATCTCATTGGTCACACTCCTTCCTTGGTTCTTTCTCTTCTTCCCAAGCTCTTATTTATTTATTTATTCATTCACTCATTCATTCATTCATTCATTAAAAGAAATCCAGAGATAAGTGATTCCAGGTTAATAAAATCAGCAATTCAATGTCATCAGAATTCCAGCTCTGTTTCTCTGCACTTCTCAGCATTTTTTAAACAAAGATTTTTATTTATTTATTTTTAGAGACAGGGAGGGGAAGGAGAAAGAGAGAGAGAGAAACATCAATATGTGGTTGCCCTCATGCCCCCCATACTGGGGACCTGATCTGCAACCCAGGCATGTGCCATGACTGGGAATTGAACTGGTGACCCTTTGGTTTCAGCCCACGCGCAATCCACTGAGCCACACCAGCCAGGGCTTCTCTATTTATATTAAAGTTTAACTTCATGGCTCTAAATATGGGTTCTAACACACAAAGTTATACCTCCAGGCCTTTTTTCCTAAACTACACTCTCATATTTTCAGTTGACTGCTTACCTTTTTTCTGTAAAATAAAAGACACAGTTTTCATTTTCACCAATAACTTTATTGATTTGGATATTTTGAGTATGTTGGCTATCTTCCGCTATTGACTTCTAGTAGGTAGAGGCCAGGGGTGCTGCTAAACATCTTCCAATGCATACGACAGCCCTGCAGCAAAGAATTATTTGGCCAAAATATCAATAGTACCAAGGAACTTCGCAAACCACTTTTGACATGTTCAATCAGTCACAGCACTTTCTCCACACACACTGCACAAATCCTTTATTTGTGTTTCAGTTGTGCTTTTACCTTTCTTGAAATAACAAAGCATAAATACTGAAAATGTTGCTTATCTCCTTCCACTTTCAATATTGAAATGGCAGCACAAAAATTCACCAGTTTTGATAAGTTTTCTTTTTAAATGTATGCTGGTATGACAGCTGTCACAATACAATCTAAGAAAATTGTTTCCAATGAACTTAAAGACAAGAAGCACTACTAGAGCCATTATATGGAAAAAATGTAACAGACTTTTTGGCCAACCCAATAGTTTCCTGGGACTACTGTAACAAACTACCACAAACTGGGTGGCATAAAACAGAAACTTATTTTCCCACGTTCAGAAGGCCAGAAATTTTAAAAATCAAGATTTCAGCAGGATTGGTTCCTTCTGGAACCTTCAAGGGAGAAGGTGTTCCAAGCCTCTCCCCTCGTTTCTGATAGCTGTAGCAGTTCTCGGCATGACTTGGTTCTTAGACACATCACTCCAACCTCTGCCCTTGTCCTTAGGTTGCACTCTCTCCTGCGTGTTCATGTTCGCATGGCCTCCTTTTAAGACCAGTAAAGCTCATTCTAATCCAGTAGGACCTTATCTTAATTGAAATAATTATATTTGCAAAGATCTTATTTCCAAATAAGTTTACCTTCTGAGGTTCTGATTGGGCAGGATTTTGGAGGGATACTAGTTAAGCCAATACACTACTAAACACTTTCATTTAATGTCAAGTGGACGACTAATTTAACATGTGTAAAAATGGCACTGATCTATCTTATCCATCCTGACTCTACCCCTACTCTTCATCTTTAGTTGATAGCAATTCCATCCTTCCACTGGAAATCCTAGTCTCTCCTTCACATTGTCCAAAGTCTGACCATTCTTGTTTCTACTCCCATCATTACATTGTGGTCCAAGTCACCATCACATCTCACCAGCATTATTATGAAAATCTCTTAACAAGTCACTCTACTTCTACCCTTGTCACCCTAGAGTTAACAGGATCCTTCCTTATCCAAAAAGGATACATTCCAAAGATCACTGATGAATCCTGTATATATTATTTTTTTCTACATAAACATGCTTATAACTTTAATTTATAAAATAGACAATTTCACAGATAGAAGATTGGTTGAAGAAGATTGGATAGAAGAAGAAGGTTGCTCAGCAACCTCAGCGTATGATATTTTTTCTTTCCTTATTGAGAACTTGCACCTTTTCACCTAAGGGAAGCTCTGTGGCTTGTCTTTGGCATATCCGAATTGTCAGCATCGCCACTCTTGAGCTTTGGGGCCATCATTAAGTAAAATAAGGGTGACTTGAACACAAACTCTGTGATAGTGTGACAGTCAATCTGATAACTGTGAACACTACTAAGTGACTAAGGATGGGTGGTATATACACAGTAGGTCCGCCGGACAAAGGGATGATTCGTGTCCAGGGCAGGATGAAGCAAGAAGGAATGAGATTACATCACGCCACTCAGAGCAGCACACAATTTAAAACTGATGAATAGTTTCTTTTTGGAACTTTTCTCTTTTTTTAAATATATTTTATTGAGTATGCTATTACAGTTGTCCTATTATCCCCCCTTCATTCCCCTCCACC
>CM052539.1:42241484-42358820 GCA_028533065.1 Trachops cirrhosus
GCTTACTATGGAAAACAGTCTGGCAGTTGCTAAAACGTTAAGACTAGAGTTACCGCCATATGACCCCACAATCCCTCTCCTGGGCATCTACTTGAAAAACTCAAAAACATGTATTTGCAAAGATATGTGCACCCCTGTGTTCACTGCAGCATTATGGCCAAGACATGGAGGCAACCACAGTGTCTGTCGATAGAAGATCGGTTAAAGAAGACTTGGTACACATACACAATGGAATGCTGCTCAGTCGTAACAAAAGACGAAATACCGCCCTTTACGACAACATGGATGGCCCTCGAGAATATTATGCTAAGGGAAATAAGTCAGGCAGAAAAAGCTAAAACCCACATGATTTCACCCATACGTGGCATATAGAACGGAAACTCATGGACACAGACAGCGATGTGGCGACTGCCAGAGGGAAGTGGGAGGAGGCTGGGAGGGGTCTGACAATTGCTGACAGAAGATGGTTCGACGTTAGGCGGTGGGCACACGGTGCAGTATACAGATCTAGTATCATAGAAATGTACACCTGAAACCCACATGATCTTATTAGCCAATGTCACCCCAATAGATTTACTTTTAAAAAAGGAGTGATGCTTAAATGTATTCAGGTCAACTTTAATAAATTTAGGAAACTACGCCTTTACTTTAAACAATGGTTTCCAAACACTGTTTCTGGCTGAACTAGAAAGAAGATACACAAATGAGGGAACTCAGGAGGCTCAAGCAGTGCCCAGGCACAGCCAGGTGTTAAGGACACTCCTTAACCCCGCCCCCCTCCACTTCAGTGCTTCACCAGTGCTGGCCACTGGTCACATGGCAGGCCAGGGAATGGTATTTGGGCAATTCCCTGCAAATCTTTCATCCCAAATGAAGAGACCATAGTCATTCTTGCAAAGATGATACACAGCCATGTAATGCGTTCGGCCCTTTGCGGGGAGTGGCACACAGAAAGCCCTGACCGCCAGCTGAGACATCTGAATTGCAGTTTCAGCCCTGCAGCTTGCCAGCTGTGCGACCTCAGAACAGGCGCTCAGCGGTTCTGAGGCCCAGCCGCCCTTACCTGATTAAGGAAAGGCCTCTGTGGTCCTTCTGAATCTGCAAACGCTTCTCCACCTGTGAAATGTCACCTACGCTTGGTCTTCAATGGGACAGGTGACTATATGCTGACGTAAAGTATCTGCTCTCTCTGGTTTGGGACAAGTTCTCAGATGTTTATTATTTTATACTCGCCATTTTCTGAATTGCTAAGATTTGGCCCTTGCAATTATCTGGTTTCCCGAGATATTAGCAGTCCCCGTGGCTTCTCTCCTCCAGGTGTGAAGACGCACGACAATCATCAGTCACCCATTCTAGAATCTTGCTAGAGGTTGGGGTCGGTCTCACGGGTTTGCTCTTTAACAGAAATCAATTGTATCCCCTCTGTGGATATCAGGACAGTATGTGCTGGTCCCTCGTTGTCTGAGCCATCCCTCATGTGCCCCCCACTCAGTTGCTCTTCTGTGCACTGCTCTGGGTGGGAAATGTCTGGGACCCTGGCAACTGCGCTTTCCAGGCCCCTGAGTACCCTGGTTTCCCACTGATTTCCGGTGACAGGGAGCCATGGGAGGGAACCGGGAAGAGAAGAAGAGAAGTAATTCTCTTCCCTCCTTGGGTGTCAGTTGGGCTGAAAGCAGCAGCAGCTCCAGCAGCAGCCTCCACAGCTCAGGGGGCTGCGTGGTTGCTGCAGCCGCTGCCGCAGCGGCCTCAGAGGGCGGCCGCGGAGACTCTGCTCCTGACTCGCAGCGGCAGTGGTCCCGCGAGAAATTGGAACCGTCCTCTCAGTAACCTAATTCTCCTGTCTTGCTCCTTCAGCCTTTCCAACGTCCTTGTAACCAATTTTTATAACAAGTTCCCTCTGTTTGAATGTTCAAATCATTTGTTTTCCTAAATAGATCCCGACTAATACTAGACATAATTTTTCGGAGCTTGAATTTTAAACTAATTCAAAGCTGCTTTATGAGCTTTATTTTGAAACCCAGAGCTTTAAACGTCTGGATACAACCAGCTGCTTGTTTCACAAAATCAATCCAACAGAATATAAGGAAAAAAAGCGTTCTTGTCAAACTTCAATAAAAAGGACCTATTTTTTCAATGCATTGAAAAGTGTTCATAATAGTGGCTCATCATTTGTTCTTTGACAATATCCTGATTATGAAAATATTTTAATGTTACCATACTCACTGTGATGAAATGTATTCTACAAACAACTTTCTTCAGAGTATTTTTTAATCTCAGGATTATACAAAGCCACCTGACGAAAATAGGCACACTAATTCCTGGGCCATTTGTTTCAAAGTCTGTCTTCCCATCTGTCACCTCAAGTTTAGGTCTACACAACCAAAGTAAAACAGAGGATTGTGTAATTATCCTTTGACTCAGAGACAAATAAGAATATCAGAGTAGGGAAGGGACATCTGTGCCTGTTTGATTCGAAACTTGTTCTGGTACATGATTACTTTGAAGCATTTAATAACCATGGAGTGAATATCTATGTTCGAATGCCTTCAGTGGTGGGGTCGTCATTACCTTGCCCATTCATTTTTTTGGACAGCCGGATTTCCAGAAATGTATCCCTTTTATTGGAATGAGTAGGCATGGCTGTAGCTTCCGCTCATGGGGGCCAGTTACTCCATTTAGGTTTGTAAGAGTAAATAGATCCCCTAGTCTAGTTGAAAGCTCTTTAAACCAATATAAGGATAGCCATAATGTGTCTTTATGGAAACAATTTCAGCGTCTCAGAAGCAGGCCCGGTGATATGGGGAAGTTCTCAATATCAGGTGAATCCTCTGACTCCAAACTGAAGTCTTACTTCTTCATGGGAACGATGAACTTGAAAACCAAACAGGTGTTCCTATCACACACCTGTACAGGCTGCTTCAGAAGGCACAGCCCTTCCACTAAGTGGCAAACTTTCAGAAACGTCGGCACACTGGCTCCAAGGACCCTCCCATTTACCCAGAAATGTGAGGGGCATGCATAACCAAGAAAACTACTTTTCTGAGAATGTGACCCAGAAATATATCTTCAAACTACTTCTTGTGCATCCTTGTTCTATTGTGAATGGTGCTGGCAGAGCAAGAGGGATGAAAGAAGGAGAAATGCCAAGAAATGCCTTTCAGGACCAAGAGAGGGACTTAATGTTAAATGGCTTTGCAGGCCATACCTCGAAGCGTGGATGCCCTAGCAAAGTGGAGCC
This sequence comes from Trachops cirrhosus, assembly GCA_028533065.1. NCBI lineage: Eukaryota > Metazoa > Chordata > Mammalia > Chiroptera > Phyllostomidae > Trachops > Trachops cirrhosus. The sequence continues at coordinate 42,244,723 of CM052539.1, forward strand.
ACTGGAGAACCTGCAGCATGGCTGCAATCGCATTGTCAAAAGATTTCCCCAGCGGCAGGGTACAGCAGGAGCTGGTGGGAGACAAGACTGGTGGTAGGGCAAGTCATCAGAGGCAATAATTCAGGACAGAAATACATGAACGAGATGGTGTCAGCGGGGCTGCGCAAGGTGGGGATCCAGTCAAAGGGGCAGAACAACAGAATCTAGTGACTGATGGGGTGTGGAGGGTAAGGGAGAGGGATATTAAAGCCTGATTCTCAGTTTTCTGGCCCAGGTAACAGGGAGGATGGTGGAGTTATTTACTAAAGAGAGAAACTTTAGAGGACTAGTGAGTTTAGGGTGGGGGCAGGGTGGTTAAAGAGTTTGGGCATGTTAAATCTGAGTGTCTCTAGGTCACAGAGGTACAGATGATGACCCACAGGAACTTGGGTGAATAGATCTGGTGCTCCGAGGAGAAGGCTTATTCAAGAAAGCTTTACCTCAAGCCTGGAGGCTAGGATTGGTTCTCCAGTTATTCACTCCTAAAGTAATTTGTTCTCCTTTATAACTCACCACAATAGGGACTAAATACTTGTCTGTTTAATGTTCATCTCCTCCTGGACAATGAACTCAAAGAGGGTAGAAAGCCTGTCTGTGGTGTTCACCCCACATCCCCAAAGCCTTTGCAGCAGGGGACACAGAGCATGTGCAGGGCCTCTCCTCGTCCGCCTGTGCGCAGATTGGCAGTTACTCCCAGAGTTGCGTCCGGAAATGCCTCCTACCTGCTCATGCGGAGTCTCGCTGATCTTAGAGCAGAAATTCAAAATAAATGCACTATGAGTTTAGTTTAGATTCAGTCCAGATGATATTTGAATGTTTCCCTTCGGTTCAGTACTTCTTTAGGGAAAAAATATTAGATTAAAATGACTTACTAGCTGTTTAAAAAAATAAAGAGAAAATATTGGTTTTGGCTGCTGTTCTGTTTAGGAAAAAAAAGTTCACGTTTACTTCTGGGTTACAATGATAAGGCTGTTGTAATTTGCCCTCATTTTGTACACAGTTTTATTTCAAATGCCCCATCTTAAGGAGAAAAAATGAACTTCAAGTTATGGCTATAATCGAGAAACTGCATAAGTAGCAATCTGCAATAACAACCTTTCAGACACAGAGAACCCTGGTTTCCGTTTAATTCTCTTTGACTTTAAATATCCCTGGGATTGGTCCTAAAGCCCATTAACATCATTTGGATTACATAAACATTATTAACCACAGATATTCTGCATACCGTATGTGTTGCTTTGGGGTTTCGGTCTGAGCCATTATATTATGCAGACTGATGTTACTTACCAGCAGCTTGGTACACACTTTTTCGTTTTTCTTGTTATTTCATAAAAATCAGTTAAAGCAATATTCAGTGACAGAACTTTTGTGAATAGTGGCTTCACATTAATGGCTAAGAAATAAGCTGATACAAAAGTATCTATCCAACAGTGTAAGTTTTTGCATGTAACTCATATTTTAAAAAGGACTTTTTCAGTATAAAAATGTGAAGCTTATCTGTTTAATAATGCTGTGTGTACACCAAACCTATTCTCGGAAGGATCTGAAAGTTATACAAATAAATGTTAATGGTATAGTAGAATTATAAGTGTTTTCCATTTTCTCCTGTTTGACCATATATTCTAAGATTTCCACAATAAAAACATATTACTTATGTAATAAAAATAAATTTACATTTGTGAAAAATATAGAAGTTACTTTTGAAAATGTATTTTGTCTTGGGTTTTAAAATGTATTCCAAATTGACCACTAGAATTATATAGTCAAAAAATACCTATATATATGAAGTCTGTCCAGAAGGTATGCAGCCATGTAATATGAAAAATAGAGACATTTATTGAAGATACAAGATACAAAAAACATTATGCATAGGACAATGGCACCTCATTCCCCTTCAAAGTAGGCACCTCGGGACCTCACACAGTTCTCCCAATCACCATCAGCTGCCCCATCACATTTTCCTGAATCTCATTAATGGTGTGAAATCTCTTCCCTGATTTTAGTTTTGGGAAAAGCCAGAAGTCACAAGGCACCAAATCTGCACTGTAGTGGATCTGAGTCACCTGTGTGATTTGATGTTTCACCAAAAAACTCTACACGAGACGTGATCCATGAGTCGGCACATTGTTGTGATGAAGCTGCCAATCACCAGTTACCCATAGCTGCAGCCTTTTGAATCATCTGAATAGTTTCTGTAGAGGAATGTTCAAGCTTAATGCAAAATTTGATGCAGATTCATTGCTCTACTCGTTCAGCCATTTTGAGTGTGACGGCCACACAGTACACATGCTCACTCAATGGCATCCACAGCCCCCACTGACTAGTACAGTGAAGTCATCATTGTTCATGCATGAGCATTCCAGTCCACTCTCCTTGGCTGCCAGTTTACCTTGATGTTGTGCAAACCATTCTTGTTATATTAACAATAGCTGTACTTTTTCCAGACAGACCTCATATATTTTAGCCAAGAAGGTTTGATAATTAAATATACTTGCAGGATCTGTGGGATTTCTATCAGCTATGGAGATTGCAACAGTGGGGCCGAATTACATTTTAGGACTGCTGGGTTTTTGTCGTGACCACAGCACCGGACCATCTCTGGTTTCCTGGGAGGAACAGATGTTTGTTGTCATAACACCTAATTCTGCCCAGTGAAGGGCAGGGAGGCTGACCCCACCTACCCCACTTAGTCAGAGTGGTAGCAGTGCAGACAGTGGCAGCACAGTGATTTTCTGGCCAGGTACAGGTGATCTATGATGAAAAAGGATTTTTCTCTTCTTTTTAAATTATTTTATTGTTGTTCAAGTACAGTTGTCTGCATTTACACCCCACCACTCCCACCCTATCCCAGCCATCCCCACCCCCTTCCTCTGCTTCCACCTCCCCTTGGTTTTGTCCATGTGTCCTTTATAGTTGTTCCTGAAAACCCTCTCCCTCTTCCCTCCCATTATCCCCTCCCCACTCCCTCTGGTTACTGTCAGATTGTTCTTAACTTCAATGACTCTGGTTATATTTTTCTTGCTTATTTGTTTTGTTGATTAGGTTCCACTTACAGGTGAGATCATATGGCATTTGTCCCTCACCACCTGGCTTATTTCACTTAGCATAATGCTCTCCAGTTCCATACATGTTGTCACAAAGGGTAGAAGCTCCTTCTTTCTTTCTTTCTACTGTATAGTATTCCATTGTGTAAATATACCATAGTTTTTTGATCCATTCATTTACTGATGGGCACTTAGGTTGCTTCCAGCACTTGGCTATTATAATTTGTGCTGCTATGAACATTGGGGTGCATGGGTTTTTTTGGATTGGTGTTTCAGAGTTCTTAGGATATAATCCTAGCAGTGGAATTACCGGGTCAAAAGGCAGTTCCATTTTTAGTTTTCTGAAGAAATCCATACTGTTTTGCACAGTGGCTGCACCAATCTGCATTCCCACCAACAGTGCACTAGGGTTCCCTTTTCTCCACATCCTCTCCGACACTTGTTGTTTGTTGATTTGTTTATTATGGCCCTTCTTACCAGTGTGAAGTGGTATCTCACAGTGGCTTTAATTTGCATTTCTCTGATGGCTAGTGATGCTGAGCATCTTTTCATAGGTCTCTGAACCCTCTGTTATGTCCTCTTTGGAGAAGTGTCTGTTCAAGTCTTTTGCCCGTTTTTTAATTGGGTCGTTTGTCTTCCTGGAGTGGAGTCATGTGAGTTCTTTATATATTTGGGAGATCGAACCCTTGTCCAAGGTATCATTGGCAAATATGTTGAAAAAGGATTTTTCATGTTAACCCCTAATCATGACAGGATTAATTTTGAAGAACAAGGAAACAAGTCGTTTTATACTCTGCTAAGAGGTTATCATAAGGAGCCAGGGAGCTGATAAGTTAGAACCTTGCCTCTGACCGCTCAGGACAGTTTGCTGGCCCATGGAAAACAGATTTATTCTAGCATTTTTGTCATCTCCCAGGATTTGACTGGACAGGACCCACTTTTCCCACCAATATTAATGCAAAAACTGGCTCAGCTTCCAATTTGTTACATTCACTCATTCACTTTTTAGTCAATTGGCAAATAATTTTTGGATGTCAACTATGTGCAAGACAGTGTACTAAGTACTGGGAACACTGTAGCCAAAAAAAGTTTGAGTATTTACCTTCGTGAAGCTTACTTGTTTTTTTTTAATCTGCACCCAAGGACCTTTTTTTTCATTGTTTTGAGAGAGAGAAAGCGAACAATGTGAGAGAAACCGATTGGTTGCCTCCTGAATGCACCCCAACCAGGGATCAAACCTGGCTGATCTCTGCAACCTTTTGGTTCACAGAACAAGGTTACAACCAACTGACCCACACCAACTTTAAGCTTACATTTAATGGAGGTCACAGAGAATAAACAAATAAATACACAGCATAAGGCCAGGTGTTAAGTGCCATGCAGAAATAAATAAAGCAGAGTAAATGTATAGAGAATGACAGAGGTTACTCTGTCCACTAAGGTGTACAGGGGCAATCTCTCTTGGAGGTGACATTTGAATGATGTGAGAAGTGAGCATTGTGACAACATATGAGGTGAGTAGTCAGGGCAGAGGGAACTCCAAGTGCAAAAACCCCTGAATAGAAACATAAAGAAAGTTCAAGGATGTGGTGGTGTAGGTGCTGTGCAGTGAGCCAGGGTGGAAAAGGTAGGAAACGATCTAGAGGTGGCAAAGGGACAGATCAAGGAGAGCCTTGTATACCATGTAAGGATTTTGGATTTTATAGTGATTAAATTTTGCTGGAAGGATTTGAGTAGGGGAGTGACCTAATCTGTCTAATGTTTGTGAGAGGGTCCATTGGGCTGTGGTACTGAGGCTGGCCACACTAAGTGGGGAATTCAGGCCACAGAACGGAGGCTATGGCTAACTTCCCAGCAAGGGCAATCTATTCAAAGAAAGTCTCTAGCATGAAAGATAAAATCTTCAAAAAAAAGTTACCTGGGGGCTCAGAAAAAACTTTAAAACAAATTAACATTGATAAGAGAAGATATTGGATCTACAAAACAAAATGTTGCAAAAAAGAAAGAGTGGAGAACATTAATAAAAAAAAAGGAGCTCTTGGAAATTAAAAATATAATAGCTCAATATAAGAATTGAAGGCTAAATTAAAGAAAGTAGAGCAAAAAGTTAAAGAGAAGGAAATAGGAGAGAAAATTAGAGGGTCAGTCTGAGGTCTAACATCTGAATTATAGGAGTTCCAGAAAGAGGAAACAAAAGAAGTGAAGAAATAATCAAAAGAGCAATTCAAGAAAATTTCCCAAAACTGAACCACATGACTTTCTAGATTAAATAGGACCACCAAGAGCTCAGCATAATGGATGAAAATAGACCCATAATAAGGCATCTCATTAAGAAATTTCATATCGTGCACAAAGAGATAGAAAAACAGATTACACACAAAGGATTGAGAGTAAGAATAGTCCTGGACTTTTTAATAAGGCACCGGAAACTACATAGAAATTGATGAAACAATGTTTTCCTAATTTGAGAGAAAATTATTTCTGACTTGGAATTCCATACACAGTCAAGTAAAGGTAGGTTAAAGACATTTTCATACAGGTAAATCCTCAAATATTCATTTTCATGGTGACTGCTGTAGCAAAATGATGGAGTACCTCAGGAAAGAGAAAAACACATACAGGAAACAAGAGGAACAAACTCAAGAAAGAGGTGAAGGGAACCCAGGATAGTGCAACCACCAGAATGTGTTGATGGGAGATCTTAGGATCCCAACTGACAGTAGACTCAGAGAGTAACCTGAACAGGTCAGGTGACTCAGGGAAACAGGACTCCCAACAGGTACTGTGTGTGTATCTGAATGTATGGAAAGAGCATTTCCACTGCTGGGGAAGAGATCAGGGTCAGACTGATGTAAATACTGACATAACTAAGCAAAAATTTTAAGAAAGAGTATTAACTAAGAAAGGTAAAAAGATCTGAAATTAAAAAGTCATAACATCACATGGCTCAGTTGTGAATGGTGTGTTAAAAGATAAACTGGGTATATCAAGTATTTTAAGAGTTTACTTGAGCAAAAATCAATGAATTGGGGAGCAATTAGAAGCACTCCACCAAACAGGAGCTGGGAAGACATTTTTATAGAGAAAAGGCAGAAGCAAAGTAAGAAAATTATTGTTTGGCCATAGTTAAAACCTAGTTGGCCATTTGGGATTGGTTGGTCTGAGCTCTTTGATTTTACAATCTCATGGCATTTATAAGCTTAGATTCTGGTTTGCTTACATGAGCCATCATGGCTTTAGAGCCTCCTCGATCTAATGAACTCCTTGTTTGATTAATTGAACAGATGGTGTTTAATCAAAATGAGAACACTGAATACTGATCTAACCATAACAATTATTTTACTCTATTTAGAGACGGGGGACAGGAAATGTATGTTTGTGTAATGTGATAAGGAAAGAATATGGGGAGTAAATCTATATATTCTGTAAAGAAATCATGAAAATGTCCCAAACCTGGAAAGCAATCAAGAAGAAGCAGTATAAGAAAATTATTTAGAATTATAGACACACATACTTTTTAAAAAAGCTAAAAGACTTGGGGAGTAGAAAATGGGGAAAGGAAAAAAATTCAATTGTAGAGATTTTGGGTACTTTAAATTTTGCACATATATAAGGTTAATTTTAAAAACTTAATAAAGGGACTTCTGGCCAAGATGGAGGTGTAGGTACATATACTTTGCCTCCTCGCACAACCAAAAGAAAGACAACAACAAATTTTAAAACAAAAAGTAACCAGAACTACCAGAAAATCAAATTGTATGGAAGTCTGACAACCAAGGAATTGAAGAAGAAACATTCATCCAGACCAGCAGGAGGGGTAGAAACAGGCAGCAGGGCAAAGAGGACTCACAGCAAGGCTGTGGCTGGAGGACCAGGGCAGGTGAGGCGGTGGCTGGCAGACCAGGTGGTCCCACATTTGCATGCAGATAAAACGGGAGGAACAACTGTGGAGCAAGACAGACAGCTCAGCCCAAGTTTCCAGCAAGGGGAAATAAAGCCTCAAAACTTCTGACTGAAAAAACCTGTGGGAGTTGCGAGGGTGGGAGAAACTCCCAGCCTTACAGGAGAGTTTGTTGGACAGACCCACAGGGTCCTAGAATGCACAAACCCACCCATCCCAGAATCAGCACCAGAACAGCTTGTGGGGTAGCAGGGGAAGTGATTGAAAGCAGGCCGAGAGCCCAGTAAGTGGTATTGTTCCCTCTCTGACCCCTCCCCCATATATGGCACTACAACTCAGCAACGTGAATTGCCCATCCCTGATGAATACCAAAGGCTCTGCCCTTTACTATGTAACAGGTGCACCAAGTCAAAAAAAATATGGCCCAAATGAAAGGACAGACCAAAGATCCAAAAATAGAGCTAAGCAATGAAGAGATAGCCAACCTATCAGATGCAGAGGTCAAGACACTGGTAATCAGGATGCTCACAGAAATGGTTGAGTATGGTCACAAAGTAAAGGAAGAAGTGAAGGCTATACAATATGAAATAAAGGTAAATGCACAGTGAGAGGAAGGGAACTGGGACTCAAATCAATGATTTGAAGCAGAAGGAAGAAATAAACATTCAACCAGAACAGAATAAAGAAACAAGAATTCAAAAAACGAGAGGCTTAGGAACTTTTGGGACAACTTTGAACATTCCAACATCTGAATCATAGGGGTGCCAGAAGGGGAAGAGGAAGAGCAAGAAATGGAAAACTTATTTAAACAAATAATGAAGAACTTCCCCAACCTGGCAAAGGAAATAGACTTCCAGAAAGTTCAGGAAATTCACAGAGTTCCAAAGAAGTTGGGCCCAAGGAAGCACATACCAAGGCATATCATAATTACATTACCCAAGGTTAAAGATAAGGAGAGAATCTTAAAAGCAGCAAGACAAAATGAGAGAGTTAGCTACAAAGGAGTTCCCATAAGACTATCAGCTGGTTTCTCAAAAGAGACCTTGCAAGCAAGAAGGGGCTGGAATGAAGTATTCCAAGTCATGAAAGGCAAGGACCTATATCCCAGATTACTCTATCCAGCAAAGCTTTCATTTAGAATGGAAGGGCAGAAAAAGCACTTCCCAGATAAGGTCAGATTGAAGGAGTTCATCATCACCAAGCCCTTATTATATGAAATGTTAAAATAACTTATTTAAGAAAAAGAAGATGATAAAAAATATGAACAGTAAAATGACAACAAACAACTATCAATAATTGAACCTAAAAAAAAACAAAAACAAAAACAAACTAAGCAAACAACTAGAACAGGAACCGAATCACAGAAATGGAGATCAGGTGGAGAGTTATCAGTGGGGAGGAGGAGGGGGAGAATGGGGGGAAAAGGTACAGGGAATAAGAAGCATAAATGGTAGGTACAAAATAGACAGGGAAGTTAGGAATAGTATAGAAAATGAGGAAGTCAAAGAACTTATATGTATGACCCATGGACAAGAACTAAGGCGAGGAATGCTGGTGGGGGGGGGTGCAGGGCAGAGGAGAATAAAGGGGAGAAAATATGGGATAACTGTAACAGCATAATCAATAAAATATACTTAAAAATACAAAAAATTAAATATAATGTGAAATGAAGATAGAAAGTATAGAGCAACACTGTCTACTAGAACTTTCTTTGATAATGGAAATTACATCCTATATAAAGCTACTTGGGATGTGACTCCTGTGACTGAGAACTAAATTTAAAATTTCATTAACTTCTAATTAGTGTACATTTAAATAGCCACACGTGGAGAGCTGCCATTGTATTAGGAAATGCAGCTTGTACACACTGCTGCTGCCTAGGATCAGCTTTGTTTCTACAATAGACTTGACTTTCTCCTGCTTCTCTTTTTTGCTTTTTCTTTTTTCTGTCTCTATGGGATCATTCCCATCAGCCATGCTAAAATACCATTTTTTCATCCTTTTAAAAAATGTTGATTTGACTCCCATCCCTCCATGACTCTGTAGCCCATCTCTTTGCCCACTTTATAGTAAAATACCTCAAGAATTCTCTATACCGGCACGGTCCCACACAGCAGCCTCTGGCCACATGTGCTATTTAATTTTAAATTAAGATTAAATAAAATGTAAAATTCAGTTCCTAAGTTGCACTCGCCACATTTCAGGTGCTCGATACCACATGTGGCTAGTGGACACTGCATTGAACAGACACAGATTCAGGACATTTCTCTCAGCTCAGAAAGCTCAGTTGGATAACACAGAAAGGTACTAAAAAGGGGCAGAGAACATGGGTACAGTTGCAAGTTGTTTGGCATGTTTGGTGCTGGAAGGATAAAAAAGTTATCTTCTGGCTATTTCTTTTTTCTCAGTGGATTAGAAAGTAAGATTATCATTCGACAGTGAGGAAAACAGAAGGATGTTGAAGTATGACAAGAAAGGACACAGGTAGGAAAGAACAATTTTGCTTGCCAGAGAGCAGGTGAGCAAATTGCTGGGGACATAAAAAGCAGAGGTTTCTCCAAGGATAATTGAAATAATTATGTGTATTTTAATGATTGTTGTTTTTTAAATTTTATTTTTTAAAGATTTTATTTATTTTTAGCGAGAAGGGAAGAAAGTGAGAAAGAGAAGAAGAGAAACATCAATGTGTGGTTGCCTCTCATGTGCCACCTACTGGGGACCTGGCCTGCAACCCAGGCATGTGCCCTGACTGGGAATCGAATTGGTGACCCTTTTGTTTGCAGGCTGGCATTCCATCCACTGAGCCACACTAGCCCGGGCTATTTTGATATGAATGTTGTTTTCCTCAATGTTATTACTAAAGAGGCCATCCTTAAAATTGGCCATTGTAGGTGGGAATGGGAACCTGAGCCAATTTTCTGGCTTCCCTCATAATAACTTTGACAACAGATCAGTCTGAGTAATCTGGCTGTGACCTTGACCTATTCAGCAGGAAGGAAGGGGAGGTCCTTCCTGGAGATGTTTTGCAGTGATAAGGTATGGGAACTTCCTCAGTTAAGGTTCTTGAGATTTTAAGAAATAGAAACCCAATTTAATCAAACTTAAACAAGAAAAGGAGAGGGACTACAGTCATACAAGGGTTTCTCCTGGAACCCACAGAAATATAGCTAGTCCCGTAGGGAACTTGAATCAGAGGTCGGCCGGAGGGACTAGAAAGCTCTCGAGGACTGAGAAAGTATCATATTTCTCTCTCTTTTTCTTCCTCGCCCTATAAATATGCTTTCTTATCTCTGCTTCTGCACCAGAAGCCTTCTTTTTTTTTCTTTTCTTTTCTCTAAAGAAAAGATCGGTTTTCTCTACAGAATCTCAGCATACTTGATGTGTGAGAAGTGGCCGCTGCCACAATATGCTTAGTTTTTATTACCTCAGGGCAAGAAAACTTCTCAGGTTAACAGGAACATCTCAGTCCTAGTCTCAGATCTAACTGAATCTGATTAGTCAAATTTAAGTTGACTACCCTGTGCTAGTTCAGACAACTCTGATAGGTGACAGGGCCACGGGAACAAGCACAACTGCAGGGACCATTCCCGGGATGTGGGGCAATTCTCAGAGCTCCCTGGGGCCACCCCCTGGGAAGTTCCTCCTGTTCTTTTCCCTTCCTGTGTGACAGAAGAAGTGGGTATAGGGGTGTTGCCTCTCTGTAGGACTACACAGCTTTCTGGGCCCACTTCCTGTCCAAAATTGAGGTTAGGCCCTCAGGCTTTTTGGAGAAGGCTCCTGGTTTCTTTGGCACTGCTGCACAACTCTCTCAAACAATGTGGTTAGGCCCTCCCATCTGCTTCCAGACATTTCCATGAGCAAGTAACCACACTCACTGTACTCTTTGACGGGCTTCTTCTTGTACATGAACTTTATTTCTTTGCTTTCTTGCCCCCAACCTTCTCCACCTCTCTGTCTATCTCTCTCAATACCTTGCCTAACACAGCCAGTGGCAACCACATAGAGTAACTAAGGTTCTGTTTTCTAACATCTTTCCCCTGAAGGGTAAATGATCTCCTTCAAGGAATCACAAGCAACACCTTTAGCAAAAGTTTTTGCTTTCTTCTTAGACTCCAATATTAGTTTCCTCATTGCTACAGCTTCATTGATAAGACAATATTTTAAGACTTTGGTTTTTATCAGCAGTATATCCCTGTTGGTACCCTTTTTTTTAAAATTGGTCAGGGTAGGGTTTTTTTTTTTAATACTGCAGTAGCAATCCCCCATGAGTCTCAGTGGCCTTACTACAATAAACCTTATCACACAGGCACACAAGGTCTGAAAGGAGCCAGGTGAGTCTCCAGGGCAACTAACTGACTTCATGGGGTGACTCACTCATTGAGGTGGTGTCAGTCCTTGGCTCTGTCATCTCAGCCGATGAACTCGGCCGACAGGGGAAGAGATCACAGGGAAAACTTACAGGGCTTTTCTGAGTTTTGATCCAGAAGTCAGACACAGCACTTCAGCCTGCCCATTGACCAGAAATTAGTCTTATAGCTCCACCTAACTACAAGAGAGGTGGATATTCCGGGGAGCACATGGATAACTGTTGAGCAGTAAACGTCTCTGCCACAGTCCACGGAGGCCTTGTTCTGAGAGAGCAAAGCTGTAAGATCAAAACATCCTGAACAGTGGAGTCGCTGCAGGGAAGACCCTTATCCTGGACAGTGTCCAGCCTGCGTGAATTTGCATAGAATTTGCATGAATGAGAAACAAAATTTTGTTGCATTAATTTACTGAGACTTAGAGATTTACTTATTTATTTTTTGCAGCATAGTTTATCCTCTCCTGATTAACAGGAACATAAAAGAAGAAAAGGAGTAAGTGAAACAATATAACAGAATTTCCCTGAAGCAACTATAATTTCAATAAAAAGTAGTAGGATTTTTTGGAGAATTTGCCAAAGTCATGTAAAGGTCATATAGAATAATAAAGGAGTGAGAATAACTAGTACAACTAAAAAATGGAATAGTGGGGGGGGATTCATTTTACCCAATATTAAAAGTAATTTATAGGTAGAGAAATTATAGGAAATACAGAAAAAGTACAGGAAATAATAAAAACATTAAGAGAATGGATATTCCAGAAATAGACCCAAATACATTTGAGAATTTTGAATATAAATAAAATGGTATTTTAAGTCAAAGGGAGAATATAAATAATTCAGAAATGTTATAACAAAAAAAACACTGGGGGCTGCCAGTCAAGATGCCAGCATAGGTAAACACAATTTGCCTTCTCGAACAACCACATCAAAATTACAACTAAAGTATGGAACAATGGTCATTCAGAACTGTCAGAAATTGAGTTGAATAAAAGTCTGACAACTATGGAATTAAAGAAACTACAACCATCCAGACTGGTGGGAGGGGTGGAGATGTCGAATGGGCTAGTCCCATGTCCACATGTGGTGGATAAGGACTTGGGAGAGACATGTCGGGAGTGAGAAGTTCCAGCCCCACACCAGGCCCCCAGCCCAGGGTTCCAGTGCCAGGAAAATAAGTTCCCATAATTTCTGGCTGCAAAAACCAGTGAGGATTGAGTCTGTAGAAGAAACTTCTGCAATCCCAAGCAGTTCCTCTTAAAGAACCCGCACAAAGACTTACTTAGATTCACTCCCTTTGCGCTCTAGAACCAGGGTAGCATCTTGAAAGGCACCAGGGGTATTCAGGGAGAAACGGAAGTGTCTGGCATCAAGGCAGGAACTGGGTGACAGCTTTCTCCCAGAGGGAAGGCAGGTGGAGGCCATTTTCCCTGTTCCAAACCCTGCCACCATAAAGCCACGGAGCCAGAGGTCAGGTGCCATTTCTGAGACTCCATCAATCTGGCAAACACTGCTTGCCCTGCCCTGGAGATCCCTAGAGACTCTGCCCCACCCAACCCACTGGCCCACCCAGGCTGCTTTTCCACATGAATGGTCTTAGCTTATGCTTCACAACTTCCTAAATCCTCTTAAACAAGAAACAGCTGGCTTCAGTGAGACCCAGGCCAGCCCAGGCCTGGCACTAGCAGCAGCCAGTTTAGATTAACAGCTTGACTTCCCCTGGGAATCTCCAAGCCCAGCACAAGTAGCAGCCATCTCAGATTGTCTTATAGCTCAGGAAGGGTGGCCCTGCGCAAAACACAGGTGGGGGCTGACCTTGCCCTGCACCACCTGTGAAACCCCTAGCCAGTGCACCGAGTGGGCAGCTACAGATCATGTTGGAGCACCACTACCCTGCCCCTGCACAGCTGATCCTCCACAGAGCTCAGCGGGTGGTGGTCTGTGGTCACAGCCAATCTTTGTAGCTGACTGGACTAGGTAAATTCCTCCCATTGATCTGCCAACAGCAGCAAAGGCTCAACTACATGAGGAGGGTGTACTCAGCCTACACGAAGAGCACAGCTCAAGTACCCACCTTGGGTGATAGGGGACGTTGTGCCACTGGATCCTACAGGATGCCTACTACAATAGGCCATGCTACCAAGACTGGGAGTCATAGCAGCTCTATCTAGTACATAGAAACAAACACAGGGAGGCTGCCATAATGAGGAAACAAACAAACAAAAAAAGCATGGCTGAAATGAAAGAACAGAGCAAAACTCCAGAAAGAGAACTAAACAATAGGGAGATAAGCAATCTATCAGATGCAAAATTCAAAACACTGGTTATAAGGATACTCAAGGAACTTAGTGAGGACCTCAACAACACAAAAAAGATTACTCAGAAACACAGAATACACTAACTGAAATAAAGAACAATTTACAGTAGGGATGTCAAACTCATTCTCACCGAGGGCCACATCAGCCTTGCGGTTGCCTTCAAAAGGCCAAATGTAATTTTAGGACTGTATAAATGTAACTACTCCTTAACTAGGGGCAAGGAGCTCGGCACTGCCACCAGGTAGAAACAAGGTGCAGGGCCGGATAAAACAGGGTGGAGGGCCAGATTGGGCCCATGAGCCTTGTGATTGCCCCTGTGATTTACAGGGAAACAACAGTAGAATGGATGAAGCTGAGAATAAAATCAATGACTTGGAACACAAGAAAGCAAAAAACAACCAATCAGAACAACAAGAAAAAGAATGCAAAAAAAAAAAAAAAGGATTGCATAAGCAGCCACTGGAACAACTTCAAGTGTTCCAACTTTCACACCATAGGGGTGCCAGAAAGAAAAGAGAAAGAGGAAGAAATTGGAAATCTATTTGAAAAAATAATGAAAGAAAACATCCCTAATTAGGTGAAGGAAATAGACATGCAAGTCCAGAAAGCACAGAGAGTTCCAAATAAGATGGATGCAAAGAGGCCTGCTCCAAGACATATTATAGTTAAAAAGCCAAAGTTTAAAGATAAAGAGAGAAGCTTAAAAGCAGCAAGAGAAAAGCAGTCAGTTACTTATAGGGTATTTCCCGTAAGACTGTCAGCTGATTTCTCAAAAGAAACTTTGCAGGCTAGAAGGGACTGGCAAGAGATATTCAAAGCCACGAAAATCAGGAACCTATAGCCAAGATTTCTCCACCCAGCAAAGATATCATTTAGAATCAAAGGGCAGATAAAGAGCTTCCCAGACAAGAAAAAACTAAAAGAGTTCATCATCACCAAACTGTTATTATATGAAATGTTAAAGGGACTTACTTAAGAAAAAGATCAAAACTATGAACAACAAAATGGCAAAAAGTACATATCTATCAACAATTGAATTTAAAAACCAAACTAACCAAACAAGAACAGAGACAGAATCATGGAAATGGAGAGTGTTTTGACGGCTGCCAGGTGGAAGTGGGGCTTAGGGGAATGCGTGCAGAGGTGAGGGGATTAAGAACTACAAATTGGTAATTACAGAATAGCCATGGGATGTAAAGTACAGTATAGGAAATGGAGTAGCTTAAGAACTTGTATGTGTAACACATGGACATGAACAATGGTGTGGAGATTGCTTTAGGGAGTGGAGGGTGCTGGGTAGAGGGGGACAAATCAGGACAACTGTAATAGCAATTAAATAAGCTATAATTTAAAGTCAATAAACTATAATTTAAAAAATTAAATGAAATATCCTAGTAAAAAAACCTTGTTGGGGTGGGAAATGCAGAAGTACCTCACTTCCTATATCCAAATAATTTCTAGGTCAATCAATAACTGAAGTGTAAAACATGAAAACTTATTTGTAATTTTTCATAACTTTGAACTAAGGAAGATCAAGAGACTTATAAAACAAAATGGAGAAATTTATTTTTGTAAAAATTAAAACTTTTGCAGGAGTAAGAATACCATATACAAAGTCAAGAGATATACCACAGGATAGAAAAGAATATTTGCAATTTATATAATCAGAAGGAGGTTCATTCCTTTAACATACAGAGATCTGAAAATCAGGAAGAAAAAAATGAACAATTCAATGGAAAAATAGGCAAAAGGTAAGCAGTTTGCCCCAAAAGCAAATAGATAATAAACATGAAAAGATTCTTTTAACTTCTTAAATAATCAAAGACTAAGTTAAAACAAGGCAATGTTTGCACTCCGTGTATTTGCAAAATTAAAATTTTGCTCCTACTCAAGGGTATGGGTAACATGAAGTTTCACATATTGTTAATGGAACGCAAATTTCTGCGACCTCCTTGGGAAGCAATTTGGCAGTATCTATTAAAATTTAAAAAGTGCATTCTCTCCAGCTCAGCAATTCCCCTTCTAGGAATTTTCCACACGGAAACAGTTGCACAAGGAGGCAAATATATACTATACAGGGACAGTGTGATAACATTATTTGTAAAAGACTAACTGGAATTTAAATGCCCGTCAAGAGAGGACTAAGTGAACTACCGTGGCTCTCTGTAAAAGGGAACACTACGTGCCTTTTCAGAATCAGTACATGTAACTGTACTGGTATGAAAAATGTCCAAGCTAAATTATTTTATGTGAAAAAAGCAGATAATATTGTAAATGAAAATTCCAAAGTTCATACTTTATGTGTATATTTATACACATGTACACAGTATATACATGCAAATTTCTAGAAAATTGTTCAGCTACAATCACATTATACATGAGGGTGTAGACGAAGAGGTGGCCTTTACTGTTCACATTATACCCATTTGTACTGAGAGTGTACCTTGTACGGGCATTACTTAATGATGAAAAGCCACAGATATTTAAACCACTAACCCTTCCAAGCAAATACCAATTTTATATTTGTACCTGTCAAATACAAAAAAGTTAGACTTTTAGAATAAATATGTTATGAGTGAGTAAACTAAGTCACCAGTCATGAGGAAAGAGGAGAGCCAGTCTCTAGGAATTGTCAGGCCCTATTCCCACTTCAAGGAGAACATCCCCTGGTTTTAATAATAGCTTTTACCAGCATTCCAAAAAAGAAAATCAGTAATAATAGTAATAGCTCATATTTATTGAGCAGTGACTACACTGGATTTGGTGCTGAGCACTTTTATAGGAATTATCTCACTGAATCCTCACAAACCCCATGCTGTAGGACCAGCTCTCAGCCTCATTCTACCAGTGAGGGAGCTAAGGACCAGAAGGAGAAATCAAGAAATATCACAAGAGATTCAGGGCTGTGTTTTAAAGCATTTGTAATACGCTTCCTTGGGACTTCCAGACTTACCTTGTGGGTGTCTTCAGGGGAATGACCTAACATTCCCCACCAGTAACAGGAGAATAGTGGCAGAACCTTTCAGAGGGTTGGCATGGGGATTACATGAGATAACACAGGTGGTGTGCTTAACTGTGTGCCTAGCACACAGTGAGCTCTCACTGAGTCTGAGCTATTGTGGTTGTTCTTGCAAAGCCTTTTAGGATGTGCTCTCTTCTTACCTGTCCCATCTCGCACTTTCCCATGCCCTCTTCCCATCCTACTTGAACTCAGTCTCCAGTCTTTCTAATTCCTTGATCTTCCCTCATGGCTTCCCAAGGCTTCTGTGTCTCTGTTGTTCCCTGTGCTAGAGTGTTCCCACCTACCTTCCATTCCTTCTTCCCTTGGCTGACCCTTACTTATTCTTAATACTCAGGATAACTTAGGAATTACTTCTCCCAGAAAGCCTTCCTTGAGCTCTACCCTCTGGGTTAGGTTCTCCTTCTTGAGCTTCATCATCTTGTGTTTCCCCTCTCTCATGGTATTTGTCAAATGGCTCCAGTGCCACATTCTAAATGCTTAGGTTGCCACCACCCAAATCTGTGGGTTCTTGAAGTTGGGTTCAAGGTTTTCTTCATTGGGTTCCTTCAGTGCTTAGCAATAAAGATTTGCTAAATGAGTTAAGTGGTCACTGAAAGAAGAGTAGGCTACTTGTCCTGCAACTTCTGCTGACCATCGGCAGGAGGTTAGTCCTTTTGGAAAGAAGAATGTAAGTCAGGCAAGCAGAGTTATTCATTCATTAAACTATTATCTTATTAGCTTCTACTATTGTCCTAGGTGCTAAGTCCACCATGGTAAGTAATACAAAGTGTCCTGCTCCCTGGCAGATGTAGTCTAGTACAATCAGGAAAGAGAAAGACAACAAATAAATAAATGAAAAAATCATTTAAATAATGATAAGTTCTGGAACAAGAGTAGAACAAGGTTAAGGGTGGAAAGTGACAGGGAGCAAGGAGCTAATTTAAACTTTGCAGTCAGGGAAGGCCTCTGTGGAGGTGACCTCTAAGTTGAGACCTAAACAATGGGAAACATCCAGTCATGCAGAAGTCAGGGTGCAGAGCGAGCTGAAAGTCCCCGGGTGGGCCTGAGTCTGAATTCTCACCAGCAGGAAGAAGGTCTGGGCGCCTCAAGTCCAATTTCAAGGTCAGAAAAGGGCCACGACCAGATGTAACAAGGCCTCTTAGGTCATGATAAGGTATCTAGATTTTGTTCTGCCCACAATAGGAAGCCACTGAGGGGTCTTACACAAGGGAGTGAGATATTCTGATTTAATATTTTTAGAAGATGACTCTGGCCTCTGTGCAGAAGGCAAGAATAGAAGCAGCATCAGGTTATCACCACGGTTCAATGAGATAATGCAGTTGGAGCTGGAGACAGAGAAAAGCACATGGATTTAGGTTGTCCTGGGAAAGAGGTGACAGGACTTGCTGATGGAGTAATGGAATGGAGTAGCATAGGACGAGAGGAATCAATAATGATCCCTAAATCAGACTAGCAGCGGTGTCGACTGTGGAGTCATTCACCAAGGTGGCGATGACTAGAGGAGAAACAGGTGTGAGGGGAAACCAAAAGCTCAGTGTGGGGCATATTAGGTCAGAGATGCTACTGGACATCCAAGTAGAGAGCACAGCAGCCTGTGCGCTCCACAAGCCTGAAGCTTGATGGCTTCATCTGGGTTAGAACTCCAAATCTACCAATCACCTCAAAGGAGTGACGTCTCAACAGGAGGACTAAAACAGAAAAGCAGGGGCAGATGAGTGTAGAAGGATGAAGGTGGATGTGGGAGGAGAAAAGGCAAGAGGCAAGGATAAAGAGGAAGGAAAGAAGGAGAAAGAATAAGGCCCCACATCAAGCTCAGGGGTGCTCAAAGGAGACAGTGAAAACTAGCAAGTGACTTAGGCAGGGAATTGACCCGGAAAGTCCACCGGGGAGAGGCTGTGCTATAGAGACTGAGAGAAGGACGTGAGAGGTTGAAGAAAGTGCTGGGGGTCAAGTCAGGTAAAGGTGGCAAATGACTGGGTTTGACCCAAGGGAGGTCATTAATAGCTTGGATAGAAACATCTCAGCGGCAGGAGGAGGTAAAAAGCTCAACTACGGGGAGCTGAGGATGAGGACTTGGACAGTGGAGATGTGACTCTAAACGACACGTTACAATGTTTTCTTGGTGTAAAATGAGGCAGTAGCAGGAGGGAGAGGGTCAAGGAAGAGCTTTTTGCTTTGTCTTTTTGTCAGTAGAGGAGCTGGGGAGAGAAGGGCTGGGTGCCCAGCAAGGCCCTGAGAGGGTGAGTGGGGATGGGACCCGGCACGAGTGGAGGGTGAGGTTGGGCTGAGAGCAGCGGGGCCATCTGCTGTGGCCACAGGGAAGGCAGAGCACTCGGAAGAGGCAGGCCGGAGGGTAGGAGGGTAGGGCTGCTCTCGGAGCAGGCTGGCAGCTTCTGTGTTCTCAGTGGCGGCTGAGAGAAAGGCCTCCGCTAGAGCATGAGGAGGGGAGGAAGCAGGTGTTGGAGCTCACAGCGCAGAAGCTATGAAGTGGGATGGTGAACGACCAGGAATGTGGGCCTGTGGAGAGCCCCTCCATGTTTGTGATTATGCATTAAAGTGAGGCTAGCGTCTTTACTTCCACTTTGTCCCTTTCAGCTCCTCAGATTAGCTAACAGTAGTTGGTATCATGGCCAGACTTTTGACCAGGAACAAAGATGCCTCAGGGCTGTACATTCTGGGCGTCTGAGGGAACAGAGCCAGCCTGAGGCCACACAGTGAAGCAGGGACAGCTTATTGTAGGAGTCGCTACATCTCTCCCAGCAGCCTTTCTTCTCTTCCTTTCCAGAGATCTAGTTTTGTCCAGCTGTTCATCCAGTTTATGAGATTCATGGGAATGGGAAACTGAATTCATGTCCAGTTCAGCCATGGATGCTGATATTTAAACCATGCCAGTCAGATGGAAGGGAAGGACCTGCTTTCATGGGGGGAGTCCTGGTTTTTTTCTCTCCCACTTGACAAGAAAACGGAAACCTCACGTCCCATCTGCTGGCCACAGTTGCAAGAGGAAATTGGTGCTGTGGCTAACCGTGTGGAGAGATGGCAATCATCTGGGACCCTGATGACATCAAGTCCCCAACTCAACCAGTCTCGAAGCCCATCTTACTTCTAAACTTCCTGTTATTTGAAATAATAAATCTCCTTTAAAAAAAACGACTTGAGTCAAGGTTTCTGTTATTTGCAGCAAAAGCATTGTCATGGACATGATTGATTTTCTGCATTTATTCAGTACAGTATATAATAAATCTTCAAACTTGGATTGACCGATGTTCGCCTTGTCCTCAGTGAAGCACCCTGTCTAATGACAGAGTGAAGGCTTGTGTCCAGGAAGCAGGAGCTGGGGTCCCTGAGGCACTTCTGCTCCCCCAGTTTAGGTTAACCGAGAGGCAGACATGTTTGTCCACAAACTGGTCTGGCCAGTGGTACTTGTTTTTACCATTATGTAAACAAATGAAATGTGAATTGAGGAAAAGAACTGCTGTTGTATAAAATCCAAACTGAGCGCTTTCAGTAAATAGTAAAGGGAAAGTAGCTTTTAAAAACAAAACAGAAACAGAATCGAGTTCGGTGTGGATGAGGCAAATGTAAAATAATTGGTGACTTCTGTTTAATCTAGAAGATTCTGAACTCTGAATGTTTCCCAACTGTCTTTGAGTTCTCTCTCCACTTTAAAGATGTTGGGACTGGAAACCATTGAACTTAAGTCAACTTTTATTCTTTTTTTTAAAGATTTTATTTATTTACTTTTAGAGACGGAAAGGGAAAGAGAGAGGGAGCGCAATGTCAATGTGTGAAAGATACATCAATTGGTTGCTTTTTGCACGCCCCAGCTGGGGACCTGGCCCACACACAACCCACTCACTCATGTGCCCAGCTGAGAATCCAACCAGAGACCCTTCGATTCACAGGTCAGCACTCAGACCACTGAGATGCACTAGGTACACTCAGCCCGCTGAGACACACTAGCTAGGGTAACTTTTATTCTTAAAAGTCCACACAGAACTCCAATCAGCTGTCACACACTTAAAGAAGCAGCTTTGTTCCTTCAAAGTATTGTCAAAAGAAGGTATATTTATATGTTTTACTTTAATAAAATACTCAGAGTGGTTTCCAGTTTTACTGTTTCTTTAACTGAACAGCTGCTCTGATTTACCCAACTAGCTGCCAGTTTGGGGGCCTCGAGGTAAACACGTCCACTGTTCCCTTCAGCCCCCTCTCCCATATATGATCAGCCAACTTGCGTTCAAACTCTCCCCTAACCCTACATCCCCAGTACCTGTTTTTACAAAATTATAATTGCAATAACACGGATACCTTTCGTTTTCATAAAAAGTCCAGAAGGCTCTGCACTAAAGTGTTAAGTGCTATCTCTGCATGAAGAGATTATGGATTTTTTCTTATTATCATCCTTGTGCATAATACAGATGTGAACCAGTATGGACTTGGTGAGAAACCTTGTTGTAAATGAAGCAGAGCTGCACGCCAGCTTGAGCTCGATTGTGCACTGGGCCCTTCAGATTCAGAGATACAGTGACGTTGGGCAAAGGGCACTGGAGGAGAGGCTTGATGACAACTGGTGTGGCGCTCGAGCAAAGTCTTTGTTATTTCTGGGTCTCTTTCTCTGAGAACAGAGCAGCCACGTGACAGGGCCAGATCCTTCCTGGGCTTGGCTGGTGGCGCACAGGAAGCAGCAGGGCCACTTCACCCGAGCGGAACGTTGTTCAGCTATTAGCACTCAAGCATCTCAAAGGCTGTGTACCTACCATGTGTTGTTTCAGTAGAGAATCAGCACTTCTCCCCTCCATTTAAAAGGTCATTATAGAAATTTAGGAAAACACAGGCTAACACAAAGGGAAGAAAAAAACGTTTTACTTACATAATGTCTTCAGTAATAATATCCCACCCCTTGGAAAGGAGTTTTATTCTAGAGGTCTCCAGAATAAAACTAAACCCAGCTATTCTGAAAATGCAGAGGAAGAAGAGAGGATGGGGTCACTATCTTCCCCCGTCTTTTCTTTTCTTTTCTTTTCTTTTCTTTTCTTTTCTTTTCTTTTCTTTTCTTTTCTTTTCTTTTCTTTTCTTTTCTTTTTTCTTCTTTATTTCCCTGTAGTGCAGTGGAGACTTACAGACTGACTCAGAAGTAGAGTTTGAATAGCTTTCACTCTGGCATACTGACTTTACACTACTGTCTTAAAAGAAAATTTTTTAATTGTGGTAAACTAAAAATAACTAACTTTACTGTACCATTTTTAAGTGTATGGTTCAGTAATGATAAGTATATTCATGCTGTGGTATAACCAATCTTCATAACTTTTTCACCTTGCAAAACTGAAACTCTGTGCCCATTAAGTGACTCCTCATTTCCCCCTACCCCCAGTCCCTAGCAAACATCTACTTTACGTTTATGGACTGGACTACTCTAGATACCTCATATAAGTGAAATCACATAGCATTTTCCCTTTGTGACTGGTTTATTTTACTTACATAACATCTTCAAGGTTCATCCATGTTATAGAATGTGTTAGAATTCCCTTCATTTTTTATGGCTCAATGGTATTCCATAGTGTGTATGTACCACATTTTGTTTATCTATTCATCTGCCAATGGGCACTTGAATTACCTTCACCTTTTGGTTATTGCAAATAATGCCTCTGTGGATGTAAGTGTACAAATATCTTTTAGATACCCTGCTTCCCATGTCTTAACTTCTTGAGCTTACCTATCTTTTGTAAAATGGGAGAAAGAAGGACATGTGCCTTTCACAACCCACAAGGAGAGTACTAGTAAAACAGTGAGAGGCCTATAGCAGTGGTATTCACACTGCTACAGAGAGGAGTGGGGACCGGATGGGGCAGAGTGGCCCCCGCTGGAAACGCTGAGTAGGGTTGGTGAGGCCTGGAGAGACGACAGAGACAGACCAGCTGCTGTTCCACATGCGCACCCATCCTCACCCAACCGCACTGAGTCCCCCAGCCTGGGAATCCCCCCACCTCCCATTGCTCTAGCCTTCCTCCTTGTCTTTGGTTTGCTTGTCTGGCTTCTCTGCAAAGCTCTTCACTTCCTGTCTGCCTGGAAATATCCACGACTTTTCAAGACCTTCTTAAACAAGTGTCCTGCCTACAAAACACCTCTCTGAGAATTCAGGCATGTCTTATATCACATTGAGAAGTAAAGCCATTCCTACCTGAGTAACAAAAATCAGACTATCTCAGTGTATTCATAAATTATATAACTTTAGAAAGCAACTCTTTCAGAAGCATAGGGTTCAGGAGGCTAAATCCCATCCTCATGGCTCAAAGAGACAGGTCTCTAAGGTGTCCTGCTTGCTTCCAGAACTTCATTGACTCTTAAGAGATTTGGGTCAGTAATCCCCCAACTCTCAACTTTCATAACCCTTTGAGGTCCCTGTTGACTGAGACATCACAATGGCAATACTATCTTCATGCTGAAGCACATGATGGTGTACAAACCATTTTGCATGTATTGTCCTATCTGATTTTCACAGTCCTGTGAGGTGGGCATCTATTTCAGAGATGCAGAAGTACAATCTCAGAAATGCAGCCAAGATGTCTGAGCCCAAACTGAATCATGCTTTCTGTCTCCTGCTCATGTGACCCTTGCAAGTGGAGAAATGACGGGGTGACAAGCTGGGGGTCACCAAGGCCACATCCGGGAGTTCAAAGAAATGGAGGGGATTGGAATGGCTCAGTCTTTTTAGTTCTATCTCATAATAAAACAAAGATATAAACATAGAGAAATACTAGTGTATGCCGGTGTGTGCATGAGGAGAGAAAGAAGCAAAGACATTTAAAATAAGAGAAAAAAGGAGTCCTGGCTGGCGTGGCTCAGTGGGTTGGGCATCATCCCACAAACCAAAAGGTTGCTAGTTTGATATCCAGTCAGGGCACCGGCCTGGGTTGTGGGCTCCATCCCCTTGTCCATGTCCCTCTCTCACATCGATGTTCCTCTCCCTTTCTTTCTCCTTCCTTCCTCTCTCTCTAAACTAAAATAAATAAATTTTAAAAATCTTTAAAATATGAGAAAAAATGAAAAACAAATGATTGCAGACTAGTACTATCAGGTAAATTTTAGAGTTGATTGAATGTGTAGTTGGATGTAGTTAGCCCTACTTGAAAGGGCTCCCTTATAGATCTATAATCTAGACTTTTTCAACATGCTTCACTATTAGCAAAAGAGAAAGCATTTCCTATTGTTTGAATTGATGCATTGACCTGTTGGAAAAAATTCATCACCTGAAAGTAGCCTGCTGCATTGCCATTTGGAGGAGTTCATAGTGTGAGAAAAATATAATTATGGCAGCTCTGAAGATGTGACCTTTTTGAATCCCTCTGAAATTAAAGGATGTGAAAATGATTTTGCCACATCACTAATATGTCTGCTGCTGTTTGTTTCTGTTCTGCTCCATTCATTACAACCAGCTACTCACATGTGAATAAATAGTAACATAATCCAAGTCTTTGTGCTAGTTTATTAAAAAATATGTGCATAATTCTCTACTCTCTCCTTAGATTCCTCTCTCACAGCTTTCATCTGAAGCAGTGACTTATGTTTGCATTAACACAGAAACATCACTTCCTTCTTTGGTCGCTCCTGTAAGATGACAAGACTAGCTCTTTTACAAAGGGTGACATCTACAAATTCCTGCATCTTCAAATGAAGCACTGCCCAAATCTAAGGAAAATGAAATCCTGCCAGTTTTCCTGGAGTATGACTGAGAGGTTGCCTTTCTCATCTAGATCTTCAGTTGATTAGACTCTTTCCCCCATTGTACAGCACCACTTGTGAGAGGTCCCTGTTCAGAGGAAGTTCAATGTCCCAAGTTAAGTATGTTGCTTTGCTTCAGAAATCCCCAGGGCCTGCAGAGCACTGTGAAACTGGCAGTGGCAGTGCTTCTAATGTCTGAGACCCACATCTGCCTCAAGGCTGCAGAGTCTCATCTGGGCACCCCACAGGGATCTGGCAACATTTGGAGATATTTGGGGTTGTCACAACTGGGGGAAAGAAGTGCTACAGCATCTAGTACATAGAAGTCAGGGGTGCTACTACACATCCTACAGAAAGGGTCCCGTGAAGACAGGAGCATCTTAGAAAGACAGCAGAGGTCACAGAGAAGGAAAAACCCTTCTGCAGTATAGCTTCTGGGAACGTGAACATACGCAGAGAAAATCCCACCAGACCAGAGAAAACCCCGCCAGAGAAAGAGTACATGAAACAAGAAATTGGATAAAATGCCAGCATTCTGAATGAAGGACTCTATAAAACATTTTTACTTGTTTTTTTTAATTGTGGTAAAAATACACATAATAAAAGTTACCATTCAAGTGTGCACTTCAGTGACGTTAAATAAATTCACACTGTTGTATCACCATCTCCACCATTTGTCTTCAGAATTTTTCATCTTTCCAAACTGCAACCCTACCCACTGAACATGAACTTTCCATACCCCCTCCTCCCCCAGCCTCTGGCAACCACTGCTGTACTTTGTCTCTATCACTCTGACTACTCTAGGGACCTCGTACAAGTAGGTCATACAGTATCTGTCCTTTTGTGTCTGGCTTATTTCACTTAGCATAGTGTCTTTGAGGTTCATCCACGTTGTAGCATGGATTAGAGTTTCCTTTCTTTTTAAGGTTGAATATTATTTCTTTGTGTGTATAAACCACATTTTGCTTATCCATTCATCCATCAATGGACGTTTGTGTCATTTCCACATTTTGGCTATTGTCAATAATGTTGCTGTGAACATATCAGGGTATATTAAAGTGATCAGTGTGAGAAACTCTTTGCAAGAATTCTTGCATGTATTTTACACAGATCTTATAATAAATAAAGTATGCAGAAAAAATAAAGGGAGGAGGTAAGGAAGGAAGGATGGGAGAGAAGGAGGGAGGGAGGGAGGGAGGGAAGAAGAAAGGAAGGAGTTAAAGACACCTTTGGGCAAGACAAGCTCAAGGCTATTCTCTGTTCTTCAGTCCAAAGATCCCACTTGCAGATTCACAGGGGAGGGCATGAGAGGTCATGGGTACTGGAAACCTGAGGGAGAAAGAAGGATGCAGGGCCACCGCCTCCCACAACTGGGGTCTCTGAGAGAGGCGACTGCAGGATCTCTATTAAGATCAGGCCAGGGCTGAGCCAATAACTATTCCTCCACTGGGGCCTTTGCTAATGAGTCATTCCCTTGTGGTCCCCACCTCCCCACCTTCACACACCCACACACTGGCAGAGAGCTCTCCCTAGCAGGCTCACAGGAGGCCCTGAGAGTCATGACAACACCAGCTGTTCTAACCAGGTCAAGGATTAAAGCCATAGAAGTTTTGAGGAATGTCAAGGTGGGGGAAGCCCTGGCTGGTGTGGCTCAGTAGGTTGAGCACCAGCCTGTGAACCAAAAGGCCGCTGGTTCAATTCCCAGTCAGGGCACATGCCTAGGTTGTGGGCCAGGGTCCCAGTTGGGAGCGTGTATGAGGTAACACATAGACTGATGTTTCTCTCACACACTAACGTTTCTCTCCCTCTCTTTCTCCCTCCCTTCCCCTCTCTCTGAAAATAAATAAATGAATCTTAAGAAAAAAAGAATGTGGGTTTCCCAATGTCTAGTGAGGACCCTGTACAATGTCTATCACCTTGTTTGACGTGTGGATAACTGTTCATCCAGGCCAGCTTCAAGAAAAAACACACTATTTTTCTTTCCATTCCACTCTATTCTACATTAAGGGGAATGTGGGGTGCCCATGATCAACCAAGTCCCAAATTTGGCCTTTCCTGTGGGACCTGCCCCGACCTCCTCTCCCCAGACTTGTTCTCTACGTCCTGCCTCACCCCATTTCATCTTCTCAGGATCTGGCTCTCTATCGAGCCAGGTGGATGAATACACCAGGCCTCTCCTGGCAATCACACACCTGTGTCTTAGCAGTAGTCATCAACAAATAACTAAAATAGGCAGGCCCTGACTGGGTCAGCATGCAAAAAGGGGTCCAAACGTGGAGTCAGAACTCCTAACCCCACAAGGTATAAGAGGTCCAACTTAGACAAGTTCTTTCTGAACCTCAGTTGCCTCATCTGCTAAATGGGCATAATGATGCTCCCTTCACAGCATTGTTAGGAGAACCAGGGCAGACAGTGCACACCACACTTTAGCTTGGTGTGTGGCACATAGGAGGGCATTTCAGAAGCAGCAACGCACCAGACAAACATATACAAATGTGTAGCTCCATAACATATTTGCAACAGTAGACTCCACAATACCAATAAAGTATAAGGCCTCACTAATATTTTTCTCAAGTAGAAATCTCAGTCACCGAGGCAGAGCAAATGGGAGACGTATTTTAGGGCGTGCCACTTTTCTAGAGCTCATTAAATCAGTCATTCTACAGGGCAGCGCTTGGTCCCCATCTGTGAGTAAACCTACCCTATTTCAGCCTCTCCTATATCTCTGAGTCTCTGAAGAATCCCAAAGGTTAAAAACATGCAGGTACATTTCCTGGAAGACAGGTTGCTGTATCGCCCCCGTCTAAATTTTCAGGAACCAACTTGTCAATGTGTGATTTTGCTAGCAGAACATAGAATTCCTTTTTGAAAAGTGATCTTTCACAGTACTGTCCCCAGCAAATGTGAAAACACTAATTGTACAAGAGAAAGAGAAACAGTCATCAGGGCGGAGATTGGAAAGAATGGAAGGACTCGAGTCAGGGCCGCGCACAGAGAATGAAAGCGGAGGGAGGAGGCGGTGAGGAAGTGAGCAGACCAGCAAGCTGGAAGCGGGCGAGCTGCAGACTCCCAGAGCGGCTGTCAGTCTGCTCGTCCTGCCTTTTGGTTCGCAGTGACGCATATTTCATTTCACCTTTTATTTTCCTTGTGGTTTAATTATAAGAAGAGGAGAAATGTAGGCATGAAGGAAGAATTATTTTTTTCCCTCCAGTGCTACATCTGTTAGAGGTTGGACATAAGTGACTAATTGCCAAAATATCTGAGGAAGGAGGCACGTGTTTGTTCCTCAGTTTAGTCACCAGGGATGGCGGGGGCCTCGTCCCAGCACGCCGTCCTTGGTTGATAAACAAGTATTCACCCGCAGTGGGTGCCTACACTTAAAAAGGAGGGAGTTTAATCTGAAATGATTCTTTTTCTACTGCTGAATACCATTGCTCACTCAATGTAGAAGTGTAGGTATGACTCCTTAGGCTAAACACACATGCACACCCATGTTCTTGCACACACATGCAAACACTAGCTCATGAACCCTTGTCCTACTACACTTAAATTGTTAAGTGTTGGAATAAACATGTAGATAAGTGATTTAATCATCCTCTTTGGTAAAGAGGAAATTTATTCAACAAATATATTTTGTTAACCTACTTGGTTTACACTATAATGGAATTGTCTTAAAACACAGAGGGCTTTTCTGCTTTCAGAAAAATTCCAGGGATTTTTTTTCCCAATAACTCATGTATGTGAATAACCATAATAAAAGCGTGACGGGCCCTGACCCATGTGGCTCAGCTGGTTGGGTGTTGTCCTGCAGAGCTAAGGTCACTTGTTGGACTCCCGGTCAGGACACAGGCCTGGGGTGCAGGTCCAGCCCCCAGGCAGGGCTCATGCAGGAGGCAACTGATCAATAGTTCTCTCCCCCACTTTCACCGTCCCTTCCCCTCTCTCTAAACATAAAATTAATTTTTTTTAAATGTGATAGGCCAAAAGTATTAGTATGTGTATTACTACTAATTGGTATATGTACTAAGTCTTTCTTCCTCCCTTTACAGTCAAGAAGAATCTTTCAATAGTGATATCACCCTGTCCCTCCATGGAGTGAAAAACCATCCTCAGTCTAAAATTCCTAAATTTGTAAATCGAGCTTTGACTGTTCTTGAGAGCTCCAGACCCCTCAAACTTAACTTGTCCAAACAAAAACATTTGATTAGCAGTCTCGCAAAACTTAGATTTCCCTCAGTCATCCCCCAACTCAGGAAATAGTAGCAACCTGGTTTTCAAGCAAAATCCTGAAGAGTCATTCTTGATTCCTCCCTTTTCTCTTCACCCCTGTAATCACTCCTCCACTGAGTCTGCCAGGTGAACCTCTAAATATAATCAAAACAGCCTCGGAGGAGCGGGAATCAGGTGGGGAATCTACTTCAGGAGGAGCAGAATGTGAAACTTAGGATAGGTTCAAATTTGGGAGTTCCTCCTTGGGGCCAGAGGCCACTGTCTGTCTGCCTGGACCCCAGGCCTACCAGCCTTTACAGCGGAATGCCAACCCCTCCTTCTTCTCCACGTCCCTCACCCTCAGGTCCACAACTTTATCTTCACAAATAAATTGCTGAGCCAAAGAGTCCAGACACAGAAAAGTACACACTGCATGGCTCCTTTGATTCCAAGTCCAAAAACAGGCCAAGCTGCTACCATCAGGGTGATGGGGGCGGAGAGTGACTGGGAGGAGTTTCCGGGGCCTCCAGGGAGCTGGCCATTTTGTTTCTTGATCCAAATGCTGTGAAACAAATGTGTTCACTTTGTGAAAATTCATCATGCTCTGCATTTAGGATTTGTGCTAATTTCTGAATGTGTGCTGCACTTCCATAGAAAGTTTACTCAAACAAACGTGTTATCCAGATGTTTGGAAAAAACGAAGCAATTATTTCTGGACTGAGCATGTTTGTAAACCATTAGAAATCTCTTTATGTTGAAAATATGTGATTTGATCCTTGGTGCCTGAAAAGATTCCAAATGCAAGTTTTTCAAAAACAAGTGACTCTTTCTTTCAATAGAACAAAAATCAGTCATGTTTTCAACTCAACTGAAAGAAAAAAAGCAATTAGTCACGGTCGAACTGGGGACAGTTGCAAGAACATCCAAAATATGAGGAATGTTACAGAAACTTGGGTGGGGACTGTCCAGGGTAGATGTCATAGCGCATGTAACAGAAGCCAGGATTCAGCCACACCTGTCAAAATTATCCTGAGACTTCCACTACATCAGACTTTTCTACTTTCTTAAAGTAGAGCAACTGCATCTCCCCATGTGTCCTGGCCTCTTTCACATCACACACTGTGTCTGAGGTTCATCCATGTCACAGATGTGTCAGGAGTTCATTTGTTTATATTGCATGGCTATATTATGTATTACTTGTCCATTCATTACTTATTCGCTGATGGATATTTGCATCTGTTCCTAGTTCAGAATTATGTTGCTCAATAAACATCCACAGACAAGTCTTTGCATGTCCATATGTTTTCATTTCTTTTCAAATTTGGGGGTTTATCTTTTTCAAATCCACTTCCAAGTGGGAAGAGATTTAGTCAATAAAGCTTTGGCTTAAATTCCTGCAGCTTAAGTAACTCAGGAGACGGAGGGGAGGAGAAATACGGGAGATAAAATGGTGGAAGAGGGGGGTGGCAGTGCATTCATCTCCGTAGGATGAAAAGAGGGAAGGCTGAGGCAATCACAGGCCAGCTCACAGGTTTTGCTTCATGGTTTGGATGGTAGAAAAATAAAGTGGCCTCTGGGGGGAATGCACCAGTAGCTCCATGCAACTGTCACGTTTGATGAAAAAGTCAATCAATTGTTGAGATGTCTTAAAATACGTGAATGATCTGCACGTGTTGATGGCAGATCTCGGTGTCCCCCTGGCTCTTCACTCTCCCGCAGGCCATAGCCAGTCTTCACAGGCACCTCCTCAGTCTCCCCAAACGGGTTCGATGTCTCTCAGGTTTCCTCCATTGCACACCCTCACTTTGGTCCAGGCCATCATCTTCCTGCCTGAACCACTGATCTCCTTGTTTGCTCACCGAATCTTGTCTGTACCATTCTCCAAACACTTCCAGTATAGTCTGTCACTCTCCTGCTAAAACTGATCAACACCCGGAGCTCGGGTCTCAGCTTCACCTCTCACCAGCTGCTCTCTCCTACTCTGCACTCCTTAACTCCACACTCTCTGCTTCAGCCTTTCTAAAATACTGTCTCCCACATATTCTACTTCTTCTTCAGGCTTTTGATACTGCCACTGCTTCAACCTGACACTTTTCCTCCTGGACTCCCTTACCTCCTGTTCTTCCTCAGCTGTCACCTTAGATACCACTTCTTTCTGGAGACCTCCTCTGGCCCACAGCTGGGGCAGGCACCCCTTTTGGGTACTCTCACGGAGCCACCTTACCTCAGTCTTAACCTTCATCACATGACACACCTGCCTGCTCATGTGCCTGTCTTCCCCACTAGACCAGGAGTTTCCCAAAGACCCAAACAGCAACTGCTTCACCAGGTCTGCCCACATCCAGCACGGGGTCCACCATAGTACACACTTATTGAATAAATGCCACCAAGTGTCAAAAAAGAAAAGACATATTGTGTCCATAGAACAAGATTTGGGGAAGAAAGCATAGAACAAGAATCCCAGTTTTTTATGTCTTTATTAATTAGAAGATGAGGTTCACACACACACACACACACACACACACACACACACAGTGTGAAGAACGGCACAACTTCAGCATGACAGCTGTTTGGACCAGCTGTGGGATCCTGTGGGCCCTGGTGCCGGTTCCACACATTAGAGCTGAGAGACCTTGTGCAACTCACTCAGCCTTTCCCCATCTGTCCCAGAACTGCTTATGTTGCAGGATTATTGGGTGCATCTGGTAGGTGAAGGTCAGGTGTGAAATTTTAAAATTACAAGATACTGTATAAACATAAGAAATTACTATGTCCCCTACTCTTTGAAATAAACCTTTGCAATCTCAGAATTACACACACAATAATTGTCTTAGAAAAAATATGACAATATTTCTTCCCATTAGCATCATATTTAGACTCTTCAAAGTAATTTCATGTCCATTATCGCATTTGGTCCTCATAAATGAGGTAGGAAAAGTAGGAATTAGCATATCCATTTCATAATTAGTGAAACTTGACCCAGAGATAAGGTGATTCCCCAAGAAAAGCTACTATGAGCTTCAGGGAAAGAAGGGTTTTCTGTTTCCTAATTGGGTTCTGCAATGGCCATATCAGACTTCTAAGGGTTTCAACTCTGGAATGTTCCTTCTCCCAAATCCCCAAACAAAACACACACACAGCACTAACCCTCAATTTCACAGAAAATTTCATCCAAGAAAACAGTTGCACCAGGGAGCTTTGGAGAGAAACACATTGCAGGCTCCTACGTGCCCCGGTCAGTGGGGCACAGCATAGCACCCAGCTCTGTATCAAACTAAACCTCTCATTTCAGGAGCTAATGGGAGAAAAAATCAACCAAAATTCTGCATTGAGATAGTAAAAATATCATTTGTTATCCCCTAAAGACAGATTGTAGATATACTACATATTAATATACTTTCAATGTATTAATCTTTAAAAAGGTTTTGTTTATTTATTGATTTTAGAGAGAGGGGAAGGGAGGGAGAAAGAGAGGGAGAGAAACATCAATGTGAGAGAAACATAGATTGGTTACCCCAACTGGGGACCGGGCTCATAACCCAGGCATGTGCCCTGACTGAGAATCGAACCCGAGACCTTTAATTTTATGGGATGACGCCCAAAAATCAGAGCAATTTATTCATTTTTATGTAATTTCCCCCAGTCAAGGTGGATTTAATTTCTTTTCTATTTTTATTCATTCCACTTTTGCTTCCTGTCAATTTTTATATCCAAATCTGCTTCAGTTTCATTTGGCACGGTGCAGTCATAAAAACATTTCTCATGCTTTAATGTTTAAATTTGCTGTTGCACTTTCAAGCGGTTCTCTGCGCCCGCGGCGCCACGTCAGCTCTGTCAGCTGGCATAGCTCCCGGACTCGCAGGAGGCAGGAGCTCGACTCCTGTAACAGTTCTTCATCGTTGTCTGAAATTCCTTCTTTCTTTTTTCTATTCACTGAGCATGCATGAGCACCTACTGTGTGCCGGGCACTCTGTGAAATAAGACAGTAACTGACTAAACGCTGGTTTATGATGGCAGCACAGGTGTTCTGAGGAAGGTGACCCTGCTGCCCTGAGGGAGGTTGCAGATGGAGGAGGGAGGAGGACCCAGACAGATACCAGTCATAGCAACCACGTTGGGAGTCATATGAGGAATAATTGGGTTAGTTGACAGGGGCGACAACTACAACAGTGCCTGGCTCAGTGAGTATTTGTCATCACAGTGATGCCTGCTTTTGGTTTTCCAGGAACCCACAGGTTCTGTGGCCCGAGTCACCCTTTCTAGGATGCTCTGGTGGGTGCTGTGCAGCAGCCCAAGGTGCAGAAGGCAGGATGGAGCCGGAAATTTTAGCTGGTGCCAACACACTGCAGCATCTCATAGCTGCCTCCCATATCCATGATTGGCTTATAACCTTGTCCGTCACCCTTTCTTCTCACATTAGGAAGGGCAGAAACATTTGTCCAAGTTTCTGATTCATTTATTTATTACTAAGCAGAGAACAGTGTAACTGTCTCAGGAAATATTCATAAGTAAGTCATGAGGTCAAGGTAGAGGTGGTTTTAAAACAATTTACTCACACTGGCTGGTGTGGCTCAGTGGATTGAGCATGGGCCTGCAAACCAAAGAGTGGCCGGTTCGATTCCCAGTCGGGGCAGGTGCCTGGGTTGCAGGCCAGGTCCCCAGTCGGGGGGCACGTGAGAGGTAACCACACACTGATGTTTCTCTCCTTCTCTTTCTCCTTCCCTTCATCTCTCTCTAAAAATAAATAAATAAAATCTTTTTTAAAAAACAATTTACTTTTTAAAAAACTTTTAAGTTTCTTTTCAGTTATAGTCAACATACAATATGATATTAATTTCAGGTGTACAACACAGACAGTACACATTTGTATGCCTTATGAAGAGAGCACCCTGCTAAGTCCAGTACCCATCTGACACTATGCGCATTTAGTATATTCCCTGTGCCATCCCCTTGACTATTTTTCAGATTTAATTTACTGGGTAATGTTGGTTAATAACATTACATAAGTTTCAATTATGCTACTCTATAATACATCTTGTGTATATTCTATTGTGCGCATACCACCCAAAATTTAGTCTCCTTCCTCAAAATCATACAGCTGACAAGAACCAGAAGAAGAATTTGGACCTGGCTTCAAACGTCTGCTCTGCCCACGTTTCACCGAGTTTGAGTGGTGTGGGAACGCACACATATGTATACATGTTTCCGCACCCCAGGACTTGGCTTTAGGTGCACCGTAATCACACTGCATCTGTATACAATGTGGGCGTGGCAAGGGGTGTGCAGGGAATCACTGCCTCCACGTACAACAATAAAAGAGCCACCAAATATTTAGTATTTCCTGTTTCATCACCCACTTGTAAACCACAGATGCTCTTCTCAGGCTTAATTCACTAAATGAACAAATACATCCACTCATTTATTTGATAAGCAATTTTTAAGCACCTACTGTGTGCCAGACACTATTTTAAACACTTGGGTGTGCAGCAGTGAACAAAACTGGCAAAATAATCACATTAGGAGATTACATTTTATTGGTGTAAGGGTGGAGGAGACAGGTAATAAACAAGCAAATAATAAATGAGCAAATTAATTTCAGAATATGATGGATGCTATCAAAGAGATAAAATAGGGCAATGGCATAGAGAGAATGATTCTTCACTCAGCAACCAAAGTGAGCTTTTAAAAATGGCTATCGTATCACTTCATGCCGTGTCATCACGCCTGGCCATTTCTTTGTTCTTGGAATACACTCCAAACTCCTCTCCCTGTCCATCAAGGCCCTACATTATCTGGCCTCCCTCCAACTTTACCTCCCACCATTCTGTTCATCTTTAATAATCTCCAGTCATCCTGGCCTTCCTTCTGTCCTTCAAAAACACAAAGCTTCGTTCCCTCTTCAGGCTTAACACTTGTTCTTCCTTTCTGGAACTTCTCCTCTCCCCTCTGAGGCCCCTTTCCACAACCCCAGCTCTTTGAATGGCTCACTCATTCTCATTTTTCTGCTAAAAAACAACAACAAAAAAAACCTTTCTCTACAACCATATCATATATTCTCTTTCTTTTTATTTTGCTGGGCTTTTTTTTTTATGATAGCAGTTACCATTATCTGAAAGTATCTAATATATGTACTTATTTGTTTGTTGTCTTCCCTTCCTGCTCATGTATGCAGGTTGCAAACTCCATGAGGGCAGGGACTCTGTCTTATTTACAGCTGTCTTCCCAGAAAGGACTGGAGTATTCCTCCACATGTTCATCCCTTCCCTCATTTCTCCATTCACACACATTCATGCACTGACAAGTTACTATGCTAGGCTCTGAGGTTACTTAAAGAAGATTGGAACCCATGGCACTTACAGTCTGGTAATAAACGACTAATTACAGAGTAGAGTGATGCCACTGAAGGATGAGCAGAGAGCCATTGCGGTAGACTTTTACTGGGTGCCCGCCCCTGCAAAATGCATGCTTCTCCTAGTCACACCCTTGTATAGGCCCCGCCCACATAGACTTTCTCCAATGATAGAGTAGCAAGCATGATGCTGACAGAGGACTGGTAAGCGCTTGCACAAGAAGGCCTTTCAATCATGTAAAAGTAGCCCAAGCTAGCCATACAAAGAAAGACAAGGAAGAGAGACACAGAGAGAAGTTCTAGCCTTCCAACTGTCCTCATCAAGCTTCCAGACGAGTGAGTGGACTCCATTGAAGGTGATGGCCCCACCCACCACCTGAGTGCGACAGCATCCATGACCCCAAGTGAGACAGAAAAAACCACCCAGGGGAGTCCCAAACAACCCAACAGAATCATGAACAAATGAAATGGTGGTGGTTTTAAGTTCACCAAATTTTGGGTTTTTTATATAACAGTAAAAACATAGCCATGTACATCTTTCTAAAAAGATACCCTCTTTTGTTTAAATTAATACTAGATTAAGGTTTTAAATTTTGGTTGATTCTTTTTTCCAATGTAATTTCTTTTTAAAAATTATGTTCTCCATGTGATTATTGACATAGCATAATACTTAGTTTGTTATCAGCATGTAAATTTACTGATATGAAGAAGAATAACCAATAGGACGCTGTCAAGGAAGAAAGGCAAAAGAAGCAGAAATAGGCGAAATGGGAGAGAAAAATTTGAAGGTGGTCTGAGACACTGAATCTTGCTTACACGTTTTCTAGGTAAACTGATTAACTCGTGTCCAGCAAAGAAGTTGGTCTGGACAGTCCTTTCTTAAGTCGGCTGACGAGGGGCTTGCAAAGGAAAGGATTTAACTGCTCTGGGCGCACTGTAAACCTTGAGCATTTATCAGGGCGCTGCAGGATGAGCCATCCCTGGGCAATGCAGCTGGTGTCCCGCCATCGCATGGCGGCTGAGCCAGGTCCGCACCATTTGGTGCATCACAATTTTACATGTTGATTTTAATGTATTTAGCCACTTGATTCTAACCTTTTAATTAATTTTTTTAGATTTTCTCAGTGTAAAATAAGATGATTTGTACATGATCATTTTGTATATATATATAGAGAGAGACAGAGTCAGTCACTGGCAAACCGCAACTCACATAGGATAAAAGCACAAACTGTGAAGCCTTCCGCGTGCACGGCCAATTGGTGCTGGTATATTATCAGGATTCATTCTACTCAGAGTTATTTGATCAGTGTGGCTGAAGTAGCTCAAATTTGGACCAAGAAACAACAGCAGATGGGCCACTTACAGTAAATTTTCACCGTAGAAATTTTCTCTGAAATCATCTGACTCCACAGGAAGTTTTGTCTTAGAATCTGGGGGGAAACAATTCTTGCTTAGATATTCAGCAGATGGTTAATTCTTATCACAGTAGCACTCCACAATCACCCATCTCCATGGCGTGCTGCATTTATTTTCTATAAAATCAAAGCAAAACAAGCACTATTTGGCTGAAATTGGTTGTAATAATACCTAACAAAATAGAAGGTTTTTTCCTTTAGAGACAAATTTTGTAAGTAAATATTCCACTATCTTCTTCCTGTCTCTGATGAGTGTACACACACACACACACACACACACACACACACACCACTATCACTACCACCACTGCTGCAAAACCACCCGCCCTACACTACATGCCTCGTGGTCTGTAAATGTTCCCTCAAGGATCTACTCTGTAGCTCTAAAACCGATCTATTCAGCCTAGGAAATCTGTGGTGATGCCAGGCTAAGAGGCAGAGTTGTCTGGGAAAGAGGATAAAGACTGCTTTCTCTACTTGAAGAAAGTTAAAGTTTATTCCACAGGTTGATGGTTAAGTCTTTAGGGAAAGCCTTTTTCTTCCTCCAACCCTGGTATTTCTGCAACTCACAGGAGTCTGAATCTTTTCCCATTTAACCAATCCTATGACAAGTTATTTGGGACAACAAACAGACAAACACCTGCCTATGTGGTTCATTCAGCCATGCCGAGAGCGACCCCCAATCTTTCCTGGATATTGGAGTAACTGTAATGTATACCATTATGTTTGCCAAAAGATGAAAATTCCCTATTTTAAGAACTCTTCACTGATTCTGAAAACAATCTTTTGGGGACCCAGTATCAACCATTGGCACGTTGTATTAAAGACCTGAAGGAAAGAGACAAGAGGTGCAGTGTTCTGACTGAAGGGGTGGGAGCAGAGGTTAAAAGAAAAGCTGGAGGGGCAGTACTTAGGGGACTTTGGGGACCCAGGGGTTAAACATTTAGCCCCACTGGGTTGCCACTGTGGTGCAGAGGGAAGGAAGGCAAGCACAGAAATAAGGAGAGATGATGACAAAAGGCAAACTTTGCCCCACTTCTCAGTTTTTCCAGCTCCTGAAATCTTCACTGTAGCAGCTAGCCCTTCCTGAGCACGTAGGTAGCAGGCACCTGAAGCTGTTAGTGTTATCTGATCACATCTGTACATGTCCCGGTAGGTTTGACATTGGGAGTGAAAGGCAGCTGGAAAAATGTTCTGCTCTGTAGGGTTACAGGACAATGCGAGATAACTGAGTGCTCTGCAAGCTGCGAAGCGGCACAGAGTATGGAAGGTGGTACTTTTGCTTCTACTGTTTTCCAGCATTCATCCCGTGCAACTCTTTCAATGTCTGTGAGAGAGCGAGACTTTCCGTTCCCATAATTCTTATTCCCCATTTTGCAGACTGTACTCAGTAAAAGAGACAATGCGCAGATGCAATTGGTTACTACAAATAAAATTGATCGTGTGACATTAAAAATAAAGTTGGCTACCATCAATGCCCAGGATGAGCTTTTCATTTTATTTTATTTTATTTTTTTATTTTAGAGAGGGGCAGGGAGGGAGAAAAAAAGGGAGAGAGACATTGATGCAAGGGAGGAAAATCAATGGGTGGCCTTCTGTACAAATCCTGACCAGGAGGAGCCCTGTGACCTGGCAACCCACGCATGTGCCCCGACCTGGAATAGAACTGGTGACTTTCCAGTTTGTGGGATGATGCCCAGCCAACTGCGCCACACCAGCTGGGCCCCCAGGATGAGCTGAACACACACAAGATTGGCAATCAATACTTGGCTGCATGGCAGGCTGAGTTATCTGTGCACCTGTGAGAGGGAGGGCCTGCAGACTGGCTCACTCAGCAACACCGGCTCCAACCCTCTCCCCGGTTACCTTCCTGTATCAAGGATATTAATTGTAGTGGGGTTTTTTTTAAGTTCTCTTGCTCTCCCAGCATGTTTATTCTTTTCTTTGAGCCCACACATCCTGCCTTACCCCTGGTCAGAGAGTTCCCTCAGATGTGTGGGAGGCCCTCTTTTGGCTGTTCCTACTTCAGAGTGATGCAAGGAAAAGCTGGTTTGGAGCTCCTCCACATGTAGGAAAAGGCCTAGAATTGCTGGAACCTGCTTTAGGCTATCAGGTGGGAAATCATCTCTAATATGGGAGACTCTAGTGCTAGAACGTATAAGCCTTTTCCCAACACACAATTTTCCCCGGCAGAAGCTCCCGTCTCCAGCCTGGGGGAAACCTAGCTGCCAGCACTGGCTGTGTAAGTGTTGGGAGTGGGCTGTGGCTCGGGTGAGAAGGCTGCGGGGCCAAGGTCCCTTACTGCTTCTTTAGACTGGTCACAAAGGAAAACCAGTGAAGTAGCTATGGAAACCATGAGGGAGCGTTGTCTTTTTTTATAATACACACGAATTAAAACAAATTGTCTGGTGTCCTTTTTCTCTTTCCATCTGTGGCAAAAGTTCTGTGTCCTGGTTTCTACCTTCACTTAGAATAAATTACAAGGAAGAGAACATCATGTCGACCTCTTATTGCCACAGTGGCATTTCCTCTTCCCATCGCTCCATGAACTCATCTCAAAGTTGTCTGGTGGAATTAACCATGTCGGCCGGTCCCATTTTCCCTGAGAATGTCCACGGTGGTGCGGGCGATTCAGAGGGGTTTCTCCAAGGAGCCTCTTTCAATCCAGGGACGTCAGAGAACATCGCTTTCAACACAAGGAGACAAACGACAATGTCACCTTCTCAAAGGCCTCTTAGCCACGTGCAGGTATGAGTCCCCAGTACCACATTCATGTCCATGTACAAATCTGAAATTTTTATGAAGTTATCTTTCCTTGGTCCATTTCCTTTTTATGTATTAGCTCTTTTGGCCTCAGGATCAGAAATACACATTTTATGAGTTCCTGACATTTTCAACCTACTCATTTTAATGGACACTTTCTGCCTTTTTGTCCTTTTTGTAGATATCATATTCATTCTTGGACTCTAAGCTTTGAAATCATGTAATTTTTGTTTAGTTTCAGACGAAGGCAGTTCTACTCTGCGTCTGAGCCTCCCATCAGCAGCTGTCCTTCTGTGCTCACTTGTTCTATTAAAGGGAAGGCACACAACTGATCCAGGGTAAAGAATCCCACTCCAGCCACAGATGAATCATCCAATGTTGTGTGTCCAAAAAAAAAAATCCCTCCATGCAACCTATTCATTTTCTTAATTATGCTTTTTTGTGCACTACTGTAAAGAGGAACTGTTACTAATTCACTCTCTCGGAAATGCCCTCAATTCATCTCAGAAACTCAGTACTAATTACTGTAGATATCTTTATAATGCCTTCAGCTCATGCTGTCCCACCTTCCAAATCACAGTGTGTCCTGTTCTACGTTTCTGTTGAGATTTATGCCAGTGAGGGAGGAAGCTCGGTCAGTACAAGTGGAATCCCTAAGAGTCTTGTGAAAGATGTAAGACAGGCACAAGGCAGAGGAGAGAACATCCCCTTGGAAAACACGGACCAGGAGGCTGGCATCTCACTCAGCTAGACAAAAGAAGAAAGAAATAGACCAGGGCTTCTGGGCTCCAGTATTCCTTTGGATCTCATTCAGTTAAGAAGAGAGGTTACACTCCCCAACAGGCATGAATATTTTCGTTCCAAGTAGATGATCTGTAAGAAGAGGAAATTAGCCTAATTTGAGGAACATTTTGAGACATGTTTTGTGCTTTGGAAAATTTTCAATGTACTAGGTTGAATATTAAGAGATAAAATTTTTTGTAGATTTGTACCACTATGGGTCTGAGAGAGCAGTCCACATTTAATTAATGTTTTCAGGTAAGGCTGAGGCACATACACAGGACTAAAATTTACAGAATAAATTGAACGCTGGATTCCTTGTTTTTTATTCATTTAGCTGTAGAGCACTAGTGGAAAGGAGCTTGGCCAAGAGTTCAGACTCGGGAGTCAAATATATCTGGGCTTCATTTAGGCTTAAACATGCACCAGCTAATCAACAATGGGTAAGTTACCTGAACTTTCTAGCTTTCAACTATATAATCTTGAGAATGGGAGTGATAATGATGCCTGTTTCACTGGGCAATTTTATATTTCAGTGCCTGGTACACAGTAAATGCTCAATGGTCATTGTTATTTTGCACTAGGATATTACTGAAATATACAAAACTTTATCTTTCCCGCAGAGCATAAGCAGTGAAATATCCTTTACAACTTTTCAGCAGACTCCCCAGGGCTTACGCATTTTCATGCCCCTGATTCAGACAGAGGACAGCTTTCTTACACTCTTTACAACATAATGTGTTTCAAAATAAAGAACCTGAAAGTTCTAGTTGCTAATGAATACAGAATATTGGATCTTGCCAAATATTGAACTAGTACTTACCATTACAAATGTTTAAATCTACTTTAAAAATCCTCATTCTATATTCAATTGTTGACATTTTCAGGTCTCCACCTTTGTGGGGTAAGAAAAACACTAAATGCAAATAAAGGACAGATCCTTATGCTGTGCCTACTGGCTTTAGAGTTTTTAAGGGCAATGCCACAAAAGGTGCCCCTGGGTGTCATGAGAGCTCGCAAGTCAGTTTGGGGACCCGGACAACATTAGAGATGACATCTCAAGTAGGGAAGGGAGCTATAGGAGGCAGCCATGGCACAGGGTGGGAAGAGAGGATGACAAGTGCCCAAAGTCCCCTGGAGAGCCATGTCTCGTTCTGCAAGTGTTAATAATGTTAATAATAAAGTGTCATAATCTTATGTCATTTGTCCTCCTTGATAGCTCTGTCAAAGCATTCTGAACTTTAACAATAAGACAAATGCAATGACAGCCACTTTTATCCCCAGCCATTTCCAAAGAAGGTGACAAGTATTCATCATTAGGTATTAGGTATACCTGATTAGGTATCCATAGGTTCCTCTCCTTGTAGCATCTAGGAGCTCTGGCATGTTCTAGCTGCGTCAATTATCTGCCAGGGTTTGGGCATTTTACACTGTGGTGGATTAGAGAACACAGAGCCGTGGTTTTGGGAGGTGGACTCACAATTTTAAAGCCCAGGATTGTTATGCCTTCAGACCAAAAGTTCACTGAAGATAAATATCTCCCCCCAACTTTGAAAATGTTTTTGTACCCTACACAAGCCCTATCTTAGTGTCCTGCACATATTTGGTGCTCAGACTAGTTGGCTACTTGAGTTTAAGCTCCTCTTCCTCTGACTGTATCATCCTTCTGACACTAAAAGAGAACACACAGCTTGCAAAGTGCCTCTCTCTCCGTGAGTATGTCACCATGGAGTGAGTGTGCCACATTATTACATGGAGCTGTATTGGTTTCTTTCCTTTTCCATCATTCTCAGGTTCCAGTGTGTGCTCTTTTGGGGCCTGAGAGAATAAAAAATGGACTCAAGGACAAACCACATGACTCTTAAAGGCAACTTCCTTTACACAGGGACTTTCCAACATTTTCAGTGTATTGCTTAGAAAACCCTTAAATTTTCACCTGAAGAGCTTTGTCCTCTTCAATTCTGTTGTCTGTGGGGATGGAAGTGAGTAGGGATTTTTTTTTAGTTAGTTAGTTAGTTAGTTAGTTAGTTAGTTAGTTAGTTAGTTTTCCTGGTCTTCCAGGTACCCAGATGGTTCCTGTCCTTTGAGATGCAGGCTTCCAGTGACATCGCATATTAAAGATGAAATAAACCCAAGGAAAGAAGGGAAGAAATAATGAAGATGAGAGCAGGAATCAGTGGAGTTGAAAATAAAAATGCAATAGTCAATGAAACACAAAACTGGTTCTTTGAAAAAATCAATAAAATTGACAAACCTTTAACAAGACTGACAAAGAAAAAAGGGAGAAGACACAAAGCACCAATATCAGGAATAAAATAGAATATAGTTACAAATGCTGCAGACATGACAAGGATAATAAGAGTACTATGAAAAATCTGCACACATAAATCTGACAACTTAGATTATATGGATCATTTCCTCAAACCACACAAACTAGTACTACTTACAAAATATAAAATAAATCATTTGAATGGCCCTACGATTATTCAGGAAATTGAACTAATAATTTTAAAACTTTCCCCTAAAAAGAAAGCTGTAGAACCAGATGGTTTCCGTGGACAATTCTACCAAATATTTAAAGAAGAATTAACAACTATTTTATACAATCTCTTATAGAAAAATGGAAGAGAAGGGAATACTTCTCAATTCACTTTATGAAGATAACCAAAACCAGAGACAGTGAAAAATAAAGAAAGAAAACTACAGATACTCATGAGTATAGATGCAAAAATTATTAACAAAATATTAGTGAGTCAAATTCAGCCAAATATAAAAAGAATTATATATCATACCCAAGTGGGGTTTAGTCCAGGAATGCAAGGTTGTTTAAATATTAAAAAATCAATCAGTGTGACTTACCCTGTTAATAGACTAGAGAAGAAAAATCACATGATCTTATCAATAGGTGCTGAAAAAGCATTTAAAAAATTCAACAGCTATTCATGATGAAATATTCTATAGCACTACTAAAGAGGTAAACTTTCTTGATTTTAAAAAATCTACAAAAAATTTATGGCCAACATCATATTTTATCATAAAAGAATGAATGCTATCTTCCTATGATTAGGAATAAAGCAAGAAATGTCCACTCTCACCACTGCTTTTCAACATACTGTTGGAAGTTCTGGCCAATGCAATAAGATAAGAAAAGGATACAAACTGCATACAGATTGGAAAGAAAGAAATAAAATCACACTTATCTGTAGATGACATGATATTCTACATAGACAACCCCAAGGAATCTACAAAAAATAAAATAAGACTTCTAGAACTTATAAGTTCAGCAAAGATACAGCATACAAAATCAGCATGCAAAAAATCAATTGCATATCTATATATAGTAGTAATGAACATCTAGAAACTGAAATTTAATCATTGATGACTGTTCAAAAAAGTTAAATGCTTGTGTGTAAATCTAACAATACATGTACTGTACTTGTGTGCCAAAAACTATATAACATTAATGAAAGAAATCAAAGAAGATCAAAATAAATAGGAAGATGTTCCATGTTTCTGGATTGGAAGACTTAATATAGTAAAGATGTCAATTCTTTCAAATTGTACAGTTACACTATCTCCAACAAAATCTCAGCAAGAACCCTGTTTGGTATGGCTCAGTTGATTGAGCACGGGCCTGTGAACAAAAGGGTCACCAGTTCGATTCCCAGTCAGGGCATGTGTCTGGGTTGAGGGCCAGGTCCCCAGATGGGGGCATACAAGAGGAAACCCATCAATGTATCTCTTGCATATCTTTCTAAAAATAAATAAATACAAATCTTTTTTCAAAAAAATCTCAGCAAGATTTTTTTGTGGATATAGCAAAATCATTTTAAAATTTACATGAAAGGGCAAAGTAACTAGAGTAGCTAAAACAATTCTTTAAAAGAATAAAGTGAGAATAATTAGTCTACCTAGTTTTAAGACTT
Source organism: Trachops cirrhosus (assembly GCA_028533065.1). Taxonomy (NCBI): domain Eukaryota; kingdom Metazoa; phylum Chordata; class Mammalia; order Chiroptera; family Phyllostomidae; genus Trachops; species Trachops cirrhosus. The sequence goes on from CM052539.1 coordinate 42,288,574, forward strand.
GTATAACTGTAAGATAATATAGGAGGAAATTTTTGGAACTCAGGGCTCAGCAAAAGTTTCTTTGACATGACACCATAAAAAAAATGAATGAATTGGACTTAATCAAAAGGTAAAACTTTTTCTCTGCAAAGACCCTAATGAAAAGATGAGTAGAGCAAAAGAAAAAAAATGCAAACCACACACCTAACAAAAGACTCATAATCTAGAATATATGAAAAACTCTTAAAGCTCAACATTTTAAAAAAATGATCCAGTTGGAAAATGATCAAAAGACATGAGGAGTCAGTTCACTGAACAGAATATAGAGATGGCAAATAAGCACATGAAAACGTGTTCAACATTTTTAGCCATTAGACAAATGCAAATTAAGACCATGATGAGATATCAGAATGACTACTATCAAATGTAGTGACACTACCAAATGCTGATGAGGATGAAGAGAAAATGAACCTCTCATGCATTGCTGGTGGGATTATAAAATGGTACAGGCTACTCTCGAAAATAGTTTGGCAATTACAAAAAACTAAATATGTAACTACCATATAACTCAGCAATTGCACTCTTGGGCACTTATTCCAAAGATACAAAAATTTAAGTTCATTCAAAAACCTGTGCATTCTTGTTCACTGCAGCTTTATTTGTCACAGCTAAAAACTGGAAACAACCTAAATGTCTTTCTACAGATTAATGCTTAAACTATGGTACCTCAGTAACATGGGATATTATTCAGCAATAAAAAGGGTGTTCTTTTTTAAGCCTATCTGATTGTCTCATCTTACCCTAAAACATTTCATTGTTTTCCATTATTCCTAAGGTGAGGATGTGTAGCTGTAACACAGCTCACAAGGCCCAGCAAAACGTAGCTCACTGGTCTCTTTGGCTCACTAACTTCCAACCAATCTCAACGTTCTCCAGTTCCGTGCATATGCTGTACTCTCTCCTGCCTCTGAGCTGTTGCCTAAAACATTTCTTCTGCCTAAATTCTCTCTCTACTTCCAGCTCCCATCCCCTTGTGCTACTAGCTCTGACTCATCCCTCGGGGTTTCAACTTAATGTAACTTCTTAGTGAGTCTTTCTTGCATGCCCTACCCTTAGCACTAGTCAATGAGGATTCTGTTATATCTGCCCATAATGCCCCGACTCTTTCCTTCTCACCAATTTGCTCAATGATTGCTATTTAATTATTTAAAATTATTTTATAGTTTATCACTAAATACATTCAATTTTAATGATCCTTCAAATTCTATCACCTACATTGTTACATTAGTTAGAATTAGATTCAGCTACAACTGAGACGTGAAAAACAGTAGCTTAAACAAGGTAGAAGTTTCTTTCTCCTATGCAAAAGCCCAGGACAGATATGGCAGTGCATTTGTTATAAGAGCCCAGACTCCCATCAGCTCTTTACCCCACTCTTCCTCCATTCTCGTGCTCTAAGAGGGGTACTAGAGCTCCAGCCATTATGTCTGCGTTCCATGCAGCAGGAGGAAGAAAGGGAGACCGAGCAGTATGTCTCTGGCCCTCCCTTCTAAGTTGTTTGAGATTGAAAGTCTCAAACAACTGTGTCAGCTAACTTGCCACTGACCAGAAACTCTCTCTGCAAAGACTGCTGGGGAATGTAGTCTTTTGGTGGAGTGGCAATGTGTCCAGCTAAAAACTGGAATTCTGTCATTTGAGAGTAGTGATAGAGCCAGGTTTCGTGGGGCCTGAAGCTACACAAAGTCTTCATCCGTTAGGGCCACTATAACAGAAATACCATAGACTGGGTAGCATGTAAACAACAGAAATTTATTTCTCACAGCTCTGAAGTCTGGGAAACCTAAATCAAGGTGCCAGCAGGTGTGGTACTAGTGAGAGCCTGCTTCCTCTTTCTGCTGTAACCTCATCTAGTGCAAGGGGCAAGAGGTCTCTCTTGGGCACTAATGACATTCATGAGATCCCTGCCCCTAAAGGCTAATACCTTCCTAATACCATCTTCTTAATACCATCTGACCTTGAGGGTTAAGATTTCAACATATAATTTTTTTTTCATTTAGCAAGAGAGGAAAGGAAAGAGAAAGAGAGGGAGAGAAAAAATCAATGTGAGAGAGAAACATTGATCGGTTGCCCCTCGCATGTGCCCCGACCAAAGACCCGGCCTGCAACCCAGGGATGTGCCTGACCGGGAATTGAACTGGCAACCTATGGCTTTGCAGGATGATGCCCAACCAACTAAGCCACACAGGTCAGGGCTCAACATGTGAATTGCGGGGAGGAAACAAATATTTAGTTCAAAGCATACAATTTGGGAAGATAATTCAGTCTTTCTGCTAATAATTTTCACAAAAACATCTGACCCAGTGAACACATGTGGGTCCCTCCCAGAGTCTTGGAAAGGTCTATGCAAGTGAAGGGTCTGGGACTCTGGCTCCTTCACCTCGTGGTAAATCCACCTGTTCTTGGGCAACGACCTGCAGCATCTGCCATATTTCTCAAAGTAATCCCATTCAAAAAAGAAAACAAGTTTCCTCTTCATCTTTTCATTTCTTTTCCTTTATTAAATCAGAAAATCCAAACTTGAGTCATATATTTTTAGCAAGTAACAAGCTCTCTGAGGCTCAGTTTCCCACCTAAAAATGAGGGACAAATAATAGCTACCTGGCTAGATTCATGTGATGCCCAAACGAAATCATGCATCTGAACTTGCTTTTATGCTATACAGCACTATATAAATATAAGGAACTCAGGTCAATACCCCATGAAAATCCTAAGGCAGGTGTGGGGGAGTGGGGAAAAAAGGGTCATCTTGAAAACAACCAGAACATTTGCCACCAAAGGTATGGGGAAGAAGGGAAGGTTTTTGAGCACCTACTGTGTATCACTATCAATTCTAGATTCTTTTATCCTTGAGTAGCACTCATTAAGTATATTTAATGGATCACATTTAATCATGGGAACAGGTCTTTGAAGCTTGAGATAGTGAAAAATTGTCTGGCTCTGTAGAGATGTCAGTAGAAATAGATCACTCTGAGCATCCCCTATGATGGCAGATATATTACCTCCCTTCTTTCAGAGGCCCTGAAATGGCATAACTTCTGCTGACTTCACATCAAAACATAGATGAACCACCAGGTCTTCACCACGTTTACGCTGGCTTGGGCACAGTCCCCCCTCACCCACCACAAAGCATTGCTGCGAAAGGGTCAGACTATTGTCTGGTCTTTTGCAATATCACTTGAAACAATAAATCAGTTCATCATACTTATTGCTTTGTTACTTTTTAGAAGGTGCTAGATATACCACCTGCTGGGAAATAAGGAGAGAGCCACCAAGCAGTTGAATGAGGTCAGGAGGACAAGGAAGGCTAGAGTGCAGACCCTGTTCTAAAAACATTTACAATCTGCTTAAAGAAGTGTATACTTATGCCAAATGTTAAGTAATCATGCCAAAAATAATAGCTTAATGGGTGCCTAATTGACTAATGAGAAATTAGACCAAATGTGCCATTGGAGTTCAGAGAATGGCAAAAGCTGGGTGCTCTGTAAAATTTTTATGGAAAAGCCCTGGCTGGTGTGGCTCAGTAGTTTGAGTGCTGGTCTGTGAATCAAAGAGTCACCTGTTTGATTCCCAGTCAGGGCACGTGCCTGGGTTGAGGGCCAGGTCCCCAGATGGGGGCATGCAAGAGGCAACCCATCGATGTATCTCCCACACATCAATATTTCTCTCCTTTTCTATCTCCTTCCCTTCCCCTCTTTCTAAAAATAAATAAATAAAAGCTTTTAAAAAATAAAAATAAAACAATTTTTGTGGCAGAGAAGATCATTGAACTTAGCCTTAAAAGATCGTCCACACACCATATGAGAGGAGAAAAGAAGGAGAGACAAGATAGGTAAGGTGGCAGCGGGATAAGCCTGCTCAGAAATGCAAAGATATGAGTAAGAGTTTGGAATAGATTGAAATGGATAAAGAGAAGGATGGAAGATTAAAAACTGGAGTTAAGATTTAGAAATAGGTCAGAGTCTACTAGTGAAAATATTTGAGTCTCAGAGTAAAAAGATTTTTTTTTCTGTGTGAGACCGAACAAGACGTTTTTGGTTGATTTTGTTTGTTGGTTTTATAAAAATTTATTATTAGTGTGTTTTTATTATCAAAACATAATATCTTGGTCTTTTCTTGTTTCATTTGTTCAAGGTCAGAAGAGAAATACGGAATGTCACTGACAGCAAGCTTTTCATGAGCAAATCCAACATTCAGAATGGCATTACTCCAGTAAGGTTTGGGCAGCCGGTGCTGGTTCAAGCTCTGATTTTCTTGATCACCTGAACTTTAACATATGTCCTAAAGGCAGAATTTACTGTTTAGCTTCAATGCTTAACTTTTTCTAGTGCAATTCTCTGTTGTAAATGCCTTTAAAGCGAATCAACTGTAAAGGAGTTGGCCTTTAGGGCTGTACTCAACTGGGATTTCGGGTAATGTTCATCATTCTACTCCTTGGTGATAGTGCAAAGGCCTCAACACCTGCCTGGACTGACTTTTTAAACTAGAAACCTCCTGGCCTTGGCCTATGGCCTACTTCCTCTTGGCTTTTGGCCTATAACCACTAACACATAGACGCCTCCTGGGTATTATTCTTCTGCCTTTTCTGAAGGGAATAGGATGCCATGCCAACTTTTAGTGGACAGCCCGGTCTGATCCTGCTTTAATGTACCTGGGTCGACCCACAGGGGTAGCCTGCCAGCTGTCTGCCTCAGCGCCTAGTACTTAGGAGAGGCCCAGGCCATAGTAGCACAAATGCTATGGGTGCCCCACTGAGCAGAGCCCTTTCACACGGGACTGACCATTGTCTTTCTACCTTTGTGAATTACCGCTTCATATCTGTGGTATCCTGCATCCAAATGGACCCTGGTAATCCTTGTTTCTTGGTACCCATGCCCTTGCATAGCCCCTTTCCACCTGTATAAAGGTTAGTTTATGTGACCAATAGAATACTGCAGAAGTAATGGTGACTTCTGCCCTGTTTTCTCTCTTGGACTCCTCACGCTGAGGGAAGGCAACTGCCGTTTCATGAGAACTCGCAAGTAGCACCATTTGGAGAGAACCATGTGGTAGGAACTGAGGCCTCTTATCAACAGCTAGTCAGAAAAAGCTACCAAAAACCTTATGTATGAGCCACCTTGGAAGTGGATAGTCTGACCCCAGAAAGGGGGGTGGGGGGAGAGAGAGAGAAAGAGAGAGAGGAATCTGTCTGTTGTTCCACTTATTTATGCATTCATGGGTTGCTTCTTGTGTGTGCCCTGACGGGGGATCAAACCCATAGCCTTGGTGCATGGGGACAACGCCCTACTCAGCTGCACTAGCTGGCCAGGCCCTGACTGACATCTTCACTGCAACTTTATAGAAGACTCTGAGCCAAGACCACCCAGCTAAACCACTCCCAATTCCTGACCCACAGAAACTGTGAGAGAGCAAGTGTGTGTTCCTTTAAGCCACTAGGTTTTGACATAATTTGTCTTGCAGCGACAGATAACTAATATCACTTTGCCCATTTTTGTATTATATTTTTTCTTAGTGATATTTCTTTAAGAACCTTTTATATATTCATCTTTTTTCTATTATGAAAGTCTAAATATATTCCTAAGTTTATTACTTTTATTATTTTGATTTTAATACATACAAGTTTTATATTTCAATTTATAAATATTTAATTATTTCTATTTTAGTTAAGAAATGTTAAATTCTAACAGTAATCTCTATAAATATTCACCTATATTTTCTTTTGGCAATTTTATTTTTATTTAATAGCTCAAAATTTAATTTATCTAGAATTTATTTGGAGTCTGGTATCAGATGGGAATCTAACTTTTTTTTAGTTTTGTTTTTCTTTTTACTAAATTTGTAGCCAGTTGTTAAAGTATAATTCTATATGACTTAAATATCCTGCTACTTACAAATTTTCTTGACTTGTTCTCCAAATGCTTTATAATAAAAGTACAAGCTAGGCAAGATTTTAAAGTTTCTCCTGAATCTTGTATCTCAAAAGTACAGTCTTTTCTATAGGTTCAGACATTTAGTACCTTGGCCAGTTGTACCACAGCTATCGCTTTGGAAAGAAAGATTTATGGAGCCCAATCTCTACATCCTATTCCATTGTGCTTGGCGCAGAATCTTCCCTCCCGTCTCCACATTTCTCCCAGGCTTTGCAAGCCTTCCTTTCACACCACACCCCGAGAAATAGACCTTCACTGGAAAAAAACAACTTGATTCTCTCAGAATCCTATGGGACCACCAGTGAGCTAATTCAAGACTTAATTCAATAAGCCAACTCAAGATTCAATGTCAACAACTAATAATGGTGTGATGTCCCTGCCCCAACCCCACACCCTCCTCCCTAAGGGAGCTGATTTCAAAGAGGGTTTCATGGTCAAAGGTTGGAGTAGCAAACTTTCTTGCCCCTCAAATGATGTTATAGAATTGGTAGCAGACCCCTCTGTGCTAACAACCACCACAGCCCCATGGCCTGAGAGCATCTGAATCGCCATGACAACACAGAAAGTACGTTTACCAGTTCGGAACACTGAATCTAGATTGGGACAAAGCTGACCACCTCCAGCAAGCCTGCAGCATAATCTGTCAAAACTCTGATCCTCCTACATACAAAGAGGATAAAAAAAAGCTCATTACATAGGAGGAGGGATAATAAAATGCATTTCAAAGGGTGTTAAATAAATTCAATTAGGTTGTATATTAGGGAAAAAAAGTGCTTGACCTCATACATGGCATGTTGTAAATGCTCAGTAGACAATAGCTGGTTGAATATTTTTGATTCTTGAGGTTGCTGGCCTTGAGTGCAACTGTTTACATAATGAACATGGCCCATGAACTTGCATATTACCTTGAACACACACAGTTTTAACACTAAAGTGAAAGACCCAGTGAGGCTAGTTGATTAAAACATAAGACAAACTTTAAACATTGATTCAAGAAAATAAAATGCAGGAGGTTTTGTTTCAAGAAGAAATTAAGTGATTGGTGAAACATGTCTCAAACCTTTTATCTTTCTTAAAATTATGTTTACTTCTCATTTAAAAATAAATCAGTTTTAAGATACATTGCCATATTTTTATATCTTTTTAAAATGCAAAAGTTACAAACATGTCTCTCATGTTTCTTTTATGCTGATGTTATTTCCTGTGTGGCTGGTGTGGCTGTATGGAGGTCATGTGGTTGTGCAGGAGCTTTCCTCGTCAGCCTCGCGTGTCTTCCCCTCCTCGTCACAGAGAAAAGTCGCTCTCAGGCCTTTCCCCAGTCCTGTCTTGTCAAATCCATTCTCTCGTTTCCTTCTGTCAGCAGCGATAAGGTAGCTGTCTCCTTCTCCACCTCTTTAAATCTTTAAGAGGGCTAAAGAGGGAGAGAAAGAGAATAGAGGAAAAAAAGATTGTAAGAAAATATACCCAGATGTTAACAGTTTACTCTGGGTGGTAGAATTATAAGTGATTTTTGTATTTACCATGCAGCTTTCCTGAATTTTCCAAAAAATCTATAATAAATGTATCAAGAGTCGGTGAAAATATTTTTAAAAGATATGTAGATATAACCCTTCCAGATGGCTCAGTTGGTTGGAGCATCATACCATACACCAAAAGGTCATGGGTTCAGTTCCCTGTTGGGGCATGTACAGGAAGCAATGGATAGATGTTTCTCTCTCTCTCTTTCTCCCTTCTTCTCTTTCTAAAATCAATAAACATATCCTTGAATGAGGATTTTTTTAAAGTATATATAGATATATGTGGTGACAAAACAGAGAAATAGCCACATATAAAATATTCTTTTAATAGTCACATAACCTGATAAACATTTCCCAGTAGCGCTCATGTAACTGAACGCAGGCCCAGCTGCCCGTCACTCTGAAAGCCAGTACTCGAGAGGCAGGTGCTGCTGTAAAGGAAAGCGGTTTCCTTGCAGATGCCAGCCATCTGGAAGATGGGGGACTCATGTCACAAAGTCCATCTCCTGGAGGGTGGGGAGCTCATTTTATAAAGCCTCCCTCCACGTCTCAGTGGAGGCAGAGGTTTTTATAAAGAAGGAGAAGGAAACAGAACAAAGAGGTCAAGGGAGGGGCGTGCAAAGTTCTCTACGTGCAGACAGGCACAGTGCATTCGGATAAGGCAGGTGATGGTCTGGCGAGCATCATCCCGGTTTAGTCATCCTGGTTTCGTAACATAGCTTCACGTCATCCTGGCTCCACAGTTGAAGGTCAGCAAATCTCCCAGAGCAGGGATGCCTGAAGGTCAGGGTCTATATCTTTTGAAGTAAGTTCCTAGCATTCTTTAACAAGCATGGTGTTCATCTTTGAGCCACATCTTAGTCAGAGTCAGGACTTACAGAAACAATGTTAAAAAAATGGTGGGCTGGGTTACAGTTTCCCACTGTTACAATTTCCCACTGTTACCCTCAGACTACCCTGCGAATGAGTGAAGAAACAGTGCAACAGAGCTGGAGGTCAGTGAATGCTGGGGAGCAAACCTGGTCAGGTGGTAAGACCAGGAGCACAAGGTATTTATTTGTGTGCACCCTTTTCAATCCAAGATGATCTGAGGCAGTTTACCCATTAAAAAGACAAAGAAGGGATGAAGCAAACAACCAACCCCATAGACCCAGACAGCAGTGTGGTGACTGATTACCAGAGGGAAAGGGGAGTTGGGGGAGGTAGAAAGGGCAAAGGGGGATAAGTGGTGGTAGAAGGCAACTAGACTTGGGGTGGTGGACACATATATACAGTACAATGTACAGATAATATATTATAGAACTGTACACCTGAAACCTATGTAATTTCATTAACCAATGCCGCCCCAATAAATTCAATAAAAAAATAAATTGATTTTTAAAGAGACAAAGAATAATTATTTCTCTTCCCTGCTCTTTGTCTAAGTGGGGATTGGGTTCCTATGAGGAAGTGACATATTTAGTTGATTCCAGAGATGGGCTGGGGTGTGGACGCCAAAGGCAGAGGTGAAGTGCGGAGTGCTCTACATGGGAGGGGAGATGGGTATTAGAGTGGAGGTGGGGGACCAAGTGGAAGGAGCCAGGACCCAGGAAGGAAGTGCCGAAGAGAACAGTCCACTACCCTGTGTAGATTCAAAGGGGAGAAAGAAACCTTGAGAGCAGATAGGGGGGTTGAGACTTGTCAGTAGTTTACTGTGCAATGTAACCCTCTTCTCTGTCCCCGTCATGAAGTCTTCAGTGAAATCCGTGTTCCTCACAAATCTTTTGGTGCCAGTGGGTTCTTGACAGGGAATGGAATGAGGTTTTATGTTCTGCATCATGTTGATCGGGGTGAAAACAGACTGTATATGGTAACAGGTCATCAACATCCATGTGATTTTTTAAAAAATAAAGAAAGCAAGTCAAAGCAAGGGTTGGTGTAAGTTTTTCAGGACGCACAGCCCAGGCTACCTCGAGTGAAGGGGCTTGCGTCTGGAAACATTATCACGAGAGGTCGGAAGCTCGGGCTTTGCACAAGGCAGATCCAGACTTCAGATGGCGCTCCTCCGCTCACCAGGCATGTGACCGTCCAAACACTCATCTTCCAAGGGAGGGCGACAATAAAGGGTTAAGTGTGACAGCCTAAGTAATGCATGGAGCATAATGAACGGTTCAGTACTGGTAGTTACCATCCAGGAGCATCAGTCAAAAGTGCTCAGCCTTTCTGGGGTCCTTGCTGCTGACTTTCTTGATGGGTCTCTTAGAATCTCTAATTTCTTCCTTGTATTATTATAAGCAACAGTGTTATTTATTAATTACCTATATACAAAGTGCCAGATACAATGCTATCTCTAGTTATATAATATTCTAAGTGCCTACAACCACCCACAAAATGCTTATTTTTACTCCTATTTTTCCAGTGAGGAAACTGGGGCTTTATACAATTAAACTCACTGACCTAAAGGCATACAGACTTGTCTGACTTCACTGCCCGAGCTCCCTTCAGTCAGAACCACAATATTTTAGGGTTAAATGGGAACTGATGTTACCTGACTCAACACTTTTACTTAATAAATGCGGGAAAAGATTCCTCCCAATGAATTCTATCTTCCCCTTTTTGCTCATGTCCCCCGTTCACAAATGAACTTCCCCTGCTCCCCTTCTAGTGTTCTCTCTCCTTCTCTGTTTGACCCCGCGTCCCAGTCACCGGGGGGAACAGCGCAGGGGACACTGAGAGAGGGCCAGCGGCGAGAGGACCAGGGAAGGACCAACGATGGAGTGACCCTGTGGTTCACTCTGCCGTGATGGGTCGGCCTGGTTCGCGATGGCCAGTTCTGACCAGGAAACATGAGCAGTCTGTTGGGAGATTTCTCGAAAAGCTTTCCTCCCTTCTGAGGAGGGGACACAGAAAGGAGCGACCACTGGTCCCCAGCTGGGCGTTTTCTCCAGGACTTTTGCAGCCACCTTGCTGCCAGCCTAAAATGGAAACAAGCTGCGATGGTCGTGCAAGGTGCAAAGGTGTGTGTCCTCAGCACGTCCTGGAGGCGCCAAGTCAAACGAGCCCGGAGCCCTCGTGGCCTCGGACTCGCTTTGAGGAGACGGGGTCGTCAAGTGCTTAGTCTGAGCTGAGGGTTCTGTTAGGTGAAGTGTGAGGCCTTCGAGAAGGCCCGAGAAAGCGGTGCCAGAGGGTGTGTGTTTACTAAAATGAGTTATTGATGGAGACTTATTTTCAAGGCTTCTAAAAATAGGACAGATTCTCATTCTTCTGGTATGATTTCAGTTCCTCCTGATGAAACCCAGGGGACAGGACTAGAATAGTTGACCTCTAGAAGGGCAAATTTTGAGAGGTCAAAATGCCTGCTTTAATAGCACTCTGAAGCCTGAGTTTTATCTTTTAAATCTTTCAGTAGATACATCTTGAAATAGCTTTCCCCCCCTTAAATATGCGAAGACAGAAGAAAACAAGACAGGGATAATCATATCCCTACTGTTATGTACCTAGTATCAGGGAAACATGAAAATATTTTCCAGTAGAACGTACTTAAATGCCAGAATCTGATTTTATAGTGCTTTTCCATAAATCTCCTCAATAAACTCCTTCAACTCCAAGCTGATATAGTCTACCCCCCCCCCACCCTCTCTGTACCTTATTTCTAGATGGATTATGGTTAGGTTACATAAGGCATTTTACTTAAAAATTATATTACTAGTCCTGGCTGGTGTGGTTTGGTAGATTGAGTGTCAGCCTGCAAACCAAAAGGTCACCGGTTCAATTCCCAGTCAGGGCACATGCCTGGGTTGTGGGCCAGGTCCCCAACTGGGGACGTGTGAGAGGCAACCAATTCATGTATCTCTCATGCAATGATGTTTTTCTCCCTCTCTCCCTCCCTTCCCCTCTTTCTAAAAATAAATAAAATCTTTAAGAAATTGTATTAATAAAAATGTAGAGTCTTAATAGAGTCAATTTTCTGGTATCTCAAGGTATAATCTCTGTCACTGGGGAAACTTTGACAAACACTGGATCATTTTAATTGAAATGATACAGCTCTGGGCTTCCGTTAAACGGGACAAGCGGGTTTTTTCCTAATACAAGCAACTGGCTGCATGACTCACGATTATGAGTCCCTAAAGGAAAGGGTAACAGCCCCCAGAAAAAAAAAAAAACAGAACAATCACCAGTTACCCACACGTGGAATGATTTGGGCAAGATTTCACCCAGGACATACAGGTAAGAAGCAGATGAGCACATTAGTCCTGACTTTTAATAAGTGACTAAACCCCTGAGAGAGAAAGAAAGTGTTGCTGAAAGTACAGTCAGCCTGGAAATGCAGGCTATTGGGATGTCTTTGCCTTCTTGTTCATGCCGTGTGTGTCCTTAGGTGCTTTCCATAGGAATCAAGGGCTGTACACGACACTGGGAAAGTGCCCCCACTCTTAAGGAATTCATGGCTTAATGGTAGCATCCGGCATTATAATATTCAGAAAAAGCAGCTAACATACAAATAGAGGGTGCTATATCAGAGATGCATATGACAAGTCACGGAATGGGGGGTAGACAACACCTAATCCATTTAGGGAAGTTCAGGAAAGACTTTACAGAGGAGATAACTCTAGAACTGAGACCTACATATTGAGAGTGTAAGGAAGATGAGAAGGAAAAAACATTTCAGCCAGAGGGAATTGCATTGAGGCTAAGAAAAAGGAAAGCGAAGCACATTGGAACAGATTCATTGGAGACAGAGCAGGAAGTGTGTGGGAGCGCGGGCTGACGGTGGGGGTTGAGTTCCAGGTCAGAAAGGGCCTCATGGACACGCTGAGGAGTAAGATCGTACCCTGTGGAAATGGAGAGCTATTGCATAGTTTTAAGTCAGCATGGAAAATAACAGTGTTGCCTGTTACCCACTCTGGGGACAGCATGGAACATGGATGGTGGAAGCTGAGTCTGAGAGGCTGCCGTCTCCAGGAGCTGCGGAGGCACTCCCCAGGAGGAAGACTCGTCCTCGGAAACCACGCAGGAGGAGTCGCTAGTCCTTTGCCGACGCTCAGCAGCGTGTGACCAGCATTCGCCGGTCCTTTTGGAAGCACTCACCTCACTTTGCTACCCTGCACACTAACCCCCTCGTTTTTCTTACAGCTCGCTCACGGCTCCCTTTTCCGTCTTCTTCGCCAGTTCCTTTTCCTGACCTCTACATGTCGGCAGACCTTTGCGCCCAGTCATGGGGCCCCTCTCTTCTCTTCTTTCCCCACCCTCCCACCCTTGGACCCCCTCATTCAGTTCCATAACATTAAGGATTACCCATATATGAGTAACTCCAAAAACGTTATCTCCAGTCTCAACCTCTTCCCTCAACTCCAGTCGTGTGTATCCAAGGGCAAAGTCAACCTCTCAAACGTGACATCCCCACAGAAGAACTTTTGGCTTCTCACCCAGCAAGCTCATCTCCCCTGGTATTGCACATCTCACTAAAGTCACCACCATGCACACAGTTGCTCCGGGGAGCAAAGAAACAAAAGCCCAATTTGTCTCAGCAGAGAAGAGTCTTAGGTGTCTCCCCATTGTGGGAGGGATTTGTGGTGCACAAATCAGGTAGACACAACTGTCGTTGCAGTCTGTGCGAACAGCCCCCCTTTTCCTTGTGGGGTGCAGTTGCCCTGCCACACTTCTCTCCATCCTAATTGTTAAAAAAAAACTTGAGGAAATTTTTTTAAGTACAATTTCATGCCCTAGAGTTTTTCTAAAATATTTTTCTTTCAATGAACACTTACCTTGTACTTGTACTTCATAAAACCTGAAACCTCCTCCAGTAAGGTGTTAGCCAGTAATTTATAGTGAATTCTGCTAAGAACTATAACACAGGACTCTACTTATGTTAGCATTTCAATAAACACTGAAGGATTGACTCTTATATCCCAGGCCACAATCTTATTTAGTCCATAAAAAATACCTTCTCTCCGTTCTACATAATATTGTTTTTATTTATTACTATTCAATTTCTATTCATCCAGGCCTTGCTTCTCCATTATTATGACAGATTCTAATAGCTTCAACTGCAACAGAGACCCACAGTTTTCTAGAACACACACATTAAAAATACTCACTAAAATTCACCAGTACAAACAAAAATATGCTGTCCTTGTGCCTTACTGACTGACGACACAGCATTCTTTAGTATACAGAGTGGGGCGAAAGTAGGTTTACAGTTATCAGTATGCAAAACACAGTTTATCCTTGTGTTATTATTTACTAATTATTATATGATTTTCCAACAAACAACTGTGAACATACTCTTGCCCCACCCTGTATTACTATCTGGCTTAAGAATAGGGCAAATTCATCTTTGCATCTCTTGTATCTTAAGGCTTTGTGACCTGGGCAAGAGAATGTCTAAAACAAGGTCCTTCATCTGAAAATAAGATCAAATTCACAGGGTTGCTGCCTAGATTAAATGAGGTTAATACACACAAAATGTCTGGAATCTGGAAGACACTTAATACATGGTAGTGGTTTTGTTGAATTATTTGCTGCTTGCTCTCCCTGCAGATCTGGAAGGCTCGCTGCACTTAATGATTGAGCTTTCAGCACAGTCAATCTGTATGGAACATCTTATCCTGGAACACTAAGATTGAAAAATGGTCAAACTCCACTTCCCAAAGTCTATGTTTTGTGATCTGTTTTCAAGAGAAGCCGTGCATAACTCACAAATTAACCCGAATGTGTGGGTAACGAAGTTGTTCCCCACCTGGAATAATCTGATTCGCACAGCGGAATGAAAAACTGCACAAGCATTGAGTGAATCGAGAGATGCCTGTTGCTCCCAAAATGTTTTTAAAAACAGAGTGTGCGTCCACTTAAGCCCTCTGTCCCCATTCTTCCCGAAGAGCAGGGGCAGCGCACGCTCAGCACGGAGAGTGCTCCTCTGGCCAGAGCGCCGGGCGCACCCGCCGGCAAGAAACCAGGTGAACGTCTCTCAGCTCGGCTGGAGCTCCCTGCGGCCCAGCCACAGTCAGGAAGTCTGGAGCAGCTGCAGGTGGAGGTTTCCTCTTTCACCTCACGTTCCAACAAGTGCTCGGCTCAAAGTGGTGGGCAGGGTCAGCACATCCATTTATTTACAATAAGATGCATTTCTGATCACAGCGTCCGACACAAACCCTGGTAGGGTTTCTACATCGGACCAGAGAGTGGTTTGTTTGACCTCTTGGTTCTTTCGAACATGGTGGGTACAAGGAGAATGAGCTTGGCGGGGTGAACAGTTGTAGCTGGTCCATCAGAAAACATTCCTGTCAGTTTACCATTCCACCATCCTCCAGAAGACAGACCGTAATCTGGAACTTTTACAGTATCCTATACATTGGAGGCCAGAGGGGGGATAAGGGGAATCACACTGTACATTATATAGCTTGTCCCTATAGTTTGGGTATCAAATAAAAGCTCTTCCTGGCTCTTACAGTGCTAGAACCAGTAGTGCATTTAGGGGGCTTCCATTTATTTCTATTTATTTTTAAACCTTACAAAGCCAGTTCAAAGAGCTCTGTTTGAGGACCCAGACTCTAACATATGAAATGGTGGGTGCCTACATCTGCATTGCCCAGTCTCAGTCCCAGAGGCTGCTCTGGAGCCCCTACAGATACCTCGGGAAAAGCTGAGTCCCGCCACACCCCACAACACCCAGGTTAGGGTTATAGGCAAGGAAGGACACACCAAGCAACAGCAACACAGTTTTCCATCCTCGGAGAAAACCCCAAATGTTGCTTCATTTCTGCTCGAAGTAGAAAATATAATGGCTGGTGTGTATAAACCCACCATGACTGTTGAATTAGCATTTGTGGGGAGACAGGCATTTCCCAGTTGTCATGACAACACAAATGCCTCCTCTCAGCTTGCATGCCCATTCAGGTGTCGTATCTAATTTAGAATTTGGCTTGCAAACTGATAGGAAGACCTGGAGATCTTGAAAGATCTACGTGTTTATCAATTAAGGTGGCATGCAAAAATGTTGGGAGATTACTCAAAAGGTCAGTGTTCACCCAGACCCCCGTTCTGGAGAGATGCTGTTCCCAAGCCAGAACTGCCAAACATAAGTGTTCACCCATCGAGAGAGGCTGGGGGAGGGGATCTCTGTAATGCAGGTGCAAACTGCTGGGGCACCAGCTACTGAAAGTTTACTTCTCTCCTGGCTGTGTGCCAATTTTTCATTAGTGCTCAACTGAAGTACAGATAATGAAGTATGTTTTTCAAGTGAGACATGGGATTAGAATTAGTAATTGGGATGCACCATTTTGAGGGGGAAGGGAGCATGAGGGACTTCTGCAGGGGCTCTTATTTTTCAGATGAAAAACCAAATAAGGCCAGGAAGGGAGGCAATCAGCTGTGGTACCTGAACTCACCGGGATCAGAGTGGAACCCGGGCTCCTGGCCTCACCAGGCGGGGCTGTGTCCCCGGGCTGTCCCTTCCAAGTACCTGAGTGAAAGCTGCAGGTAAAAGAACTGCCAGGTGCCTCTTTAAGAATGAATAACTGAGGTGGGGGGGGAAAGTCCCTTCTTCTTGAATCCTTTAGAAAAATTAAAGCTGGCTCTGAACAGTGACAAATTTTCCTAATTTAACATTGGAAATTTGGTGAGTTCAGACACCTTCCAATTATATGCACAGAGTGATGAATAGGCAACAGGAAGAATTAAACAAGATACATATTTTTTTTAAGTTTTGCAATACAGTTTCTGTTACTGGAACATTTTTCTCCTCTTCATTCAGGTCCTAGGACATAAATCATTTGTAGCTTGTATTATAGAAAAGCAATTTTCATGAAAAAGATTTTATTTACATTCATTTTTCTAACCTTTTACTGATTAATCAGTTTCTCTAACATGTATTAATTTGGAAGAAAAATAATACTAGCTGCCTGTCATAACCTCTCACTTGAAAGAGTCTCTGCTTTAACTACCTTTTTAAAAAATAAAAATAAAAATTCTTCTGAGAGGATTTTGGATAACAATAGGTAGAAAGAACTTCAGCATCTAGTAAGAAATTGATCTTAAGTGTTTGTAGTTTCCTTTATCTCAAAAATGCTCATACAAGACAATAAGTAGCCCCGGCCGGGTGGCTCCATTGGTTGGAGTGTCATCCCGCAACCCAAAAGGCTGCAGATCTGATTGCTGGTCAGGGCACGCATGCCTGAGCTGAGGGTTCAATCCCCGGTCAGGGCGCAGCAGGAGGCGGCAAGTCGACACTTGTCACACAGATGTTTCTCTCTCTCAAATCAATAAACATGTCCTCCGGTATGATAAAAATCTACATATATATTTATGTGTGTGTGTATCCATTTTCTGCTTATGTCAGCCAGAATTGTTTTCTATTCTCCACAAGAAAGAACCCTATCTCAACCTTAATTAAACCAAATGACAATGATGTGAGTCAGGTCCTATGATTATACTCTCCAGTTTACAGATGAGAAAATGAGGCCCAGAGAAGTTAAGGAACTTCCCTAAGATCACGCAGAACCCAAACGCCCTTTCCACTACACCCAGTTTCCTCTCCCAAACCAAGGCCATCTCTCTCTGACACATTAAGCAAGCCTTCAGTTTCAGTCTCTGTTAAGCCTATGTTATCCTGGAAACAGTATTTGGGGTATAAAGTTTTTGAATAACTTCTCTATACATTAGACCCAAGTAACCATTGTCATCAAGAGCAAATGAAATAAAATTGAGATAGCTATGTGTAAAGAGCAGCGGATTTTTTTTTTTTTTTTTTTTTTTGTAGTCTATCTGCAAAGGAATGTGCCTCCTTTAACAAATCCCACCGCAGACCCTGCAGGGCTAATCTAGGAAGAATTTCCCGGTGTGGAGGCGCAACTGGGCAAGGGCCCCTGACAGCTCCCTGAGGTGTAGCGCCCCCACCTGGGGATCGCCTGCCACAGCCGCGATGTCTTCCAAGTGAGTTTCTGTTCCAGCTTTCATATCCCAGCACAGTATGGACAGGACCTGTCATTTGCATATCTTCAGCACAGCAGATTCTGGCTGGAATGAGAAAATGTGACTAACGAGTTTGAGGAATGTAAGTAGTTTTATATACAAAGCAGTAAGTTCTGTTTCTACTGTTCCCAGACAAGCACCAGCCCAGAGCGGGTCTGCCTCAGGCCTGCCTGTAGTGGGATAGGGGGGTGGGTCTTGACTTCGTGGGGGACGAATTCCACAGCACGAGTCCAGGTGATTCTGAGAGTACATTTATTAAGGCTGGGGACAGTGAAACGAAGGAAAGACTTAGGGTGGAACGAGTAACAGGAGAGAGCCCGGGCAGAGCTGCTTTCGTTCTCTAGAAAAGTTACAGGATCGGGGCGAGCCAAGGCGGGGCTGCTGTTTGCTCACCAGGAAGTGAGAGAAAGAGGGGGCCCTGGAGACAGGGTCAGGGGGCGAGCTCGGCTCATGCTGCCACTGCCCACTGCTCCCCTGGCCACAGGTCTCCTTGGGACCCTCCTGGTTTAGAAGGAAATAGAAGTTCATGCCGGAGAAGGGGTGTGGCTGTGCTCTGAAGTGAGACTGCACTGTGTCTTTGTTCTGAGGGCTTTTCATCTTTTTATTTTCTGCGGGTGAGAATCTTAGGGGAGGGCTTCAGCAGAAAATTCATGAGCTTTCCAGGTGCATTTTTAATATGTCGATGTGTCAGACGAGCACATAAGGGGGGTATGGGAGTATTTTTTGGCCTGCTATACTGTTTTACTTTTATCATGAGTCTGTCTGGCTTTTGATGGGGTTTTTGTTATTTGTTCCCCTGACTTCATCCGTCCTTGGGCATAGCTGGCACAGATGACACTAATTGGGCCTCTGTTCTCTATCTCCCAGACCAGGGAGATTTAAGCTGTGTATTCTTCACTCTCCAGTGTCCTTGCTTAGGGGAGATAAGTTCTTGCAATTCCCTGGCTGGCTGTAAGTTGCTCAAACTGTTTGGCCTTGCTTTATTTTCTTGTCTCAGTTTCCCCATGCCACTTGCTCAGGAATTTTCCTAGCTCCTTACTCTCCTGCCTCACTGCCACGGCTAGCTCATTCCCAGTATTGGTCAGCATTTTCAGCTGCAGACAACGCAGTTCACTCTAGCCAGCCGGGGCAGAAGAAATGTATTTAGAGACATCAGAAAGCTCACAGAGTCACTGGAAGGTCTGGAGGAACAGGGTTAGACTAAGCTTCCGAAGCTTCCAGGGACAACCCAAGAACCAGCTCCCAGAACTGGCTTGGTAATAGAGTGGCTGTGGCCGTCATACCCAGAACCACTCTGCCTTTCTGGGATTAGGAGGTCGCCTCCCCACTGTTTATTTCAGAAACACCTTTTCTTGGCCATTCTTGTACCAGCAACACAGGAGCCTCAGTGCTCTGCCAGTTCCTTCAGGTGGCTCGTCTCCAAATCACAGCCTCACACAGCTGTCTGGAAGAATCTAAGACCCCTATCTGTGTCCTAGAGACTAGGAAGGTTGGAAAACAGACTGCCTTTGGGAGGTTCTCAGTGGATGGAGAACTGTGAAAATGGGAGGAAGATATTAAAAATATGTGGGGATGTCCACTGACTCCCACAAATGGCGCTACTTCTCCACATTCCAGGAGACAGAAGCTTCCAGTTCCAAGTTGCTGGCATAATCTCATAGACATGTGCCTGGGTCCCGCATTTGCATGCAAGGATCTGCTTTGTAAACATCTCAACTCTTTTTATCAGCTAAGATTTTTTTTAAAAAGGAACTGAGTGAGAGACAGACAGAAATGTATTTCCTCTGCCCTTTATCCTTTTTGTCTCAGTTTTTGTTTCTGAATAGAAAGCAGAGTCCTCTCCAGGATACTTACACCATAAATGGCCTCATCCCTCTTCTGAGATCTCATTCTCTACCTGTGGCAGAACAGCATGGTGCCAGAGACAGCTAGCTGCTCCCCAAAATCCATGATCTTTTCTTCTTCTCAGGAATATAGGTAATCTACATTTCCCAGTATCCTTTGCAGTTCGGTGTGGCCATAGACTGAGATCTAGCCAATGGAATACATTAATGATGCCCAAAATTTCTGAGCCAAAACTTTTACATAGTGGCTGTACTTACCCCATACTCTTTTTCTCTTTCTGCCAGCTAGATACAGATGACAAGGAGGACCTAGGAGAGGAAGGGGCCACAGAGAGAAGAAGCCGGGTCCCTGAAACACTGCATGGTGAGATATGTCTGTCATCCAGAAATGACCATTTGCACTCTTATATGAATGAGAGATTAATTTATCTTGTGGTTGAGCCATCGTTAATTTGGCAATCTATTTATTCCTGAACTTCATCTTCTCCACTAGTATAACATTGAGACCACAAACAACTCTAGTTCTTTTCTAGTGAGAATTACAGATTTGTAGGCAGGAACTCTTCCTTTATAACATCAGATGTAAATACATGGTTTTACACTTGGCTATGGCAAATGAAACAGCACACTTTTGTTTCTGAATGTTTTTTACTAGCTCAATAGCTTTGTGTTCCAGGCTGCAGAGGTCACGACTGAAGGCCTCATCTATCGTGGAGTAGCTAGTTCGCTCAGTTCTCATGACTGATGCAGCCAGTGCCGTCCCACTGTCTTGCAATCATGTTCCCTTGGTCATCAAGAGCCATACAGGAAGAGCAGGAACAGAATATTGCAAACTCATTATAACTTTTAAAAGAATCTTTCCAAGTTCCTACACTATTGGTAAGTCAGTGGCATCATTTTTTTTTTTTTACTGCTCATGGGCAGCCATCTTTTACCATAATAATATAGGCCTCCTCTAGCAATCCTAGCCAATGAACAGGAGAATAGGTGAAAAATGTGCATTATAGTTCTTATCATACTTAAGAAAAAAGGAGCAAATTATTCCCCTTTTGAAGTTGAACTAACTTAGTAAGACTAATGGGATACAATGCAGTGTGTCGAAATAAGTAGTTTACGAAGAGGGCTCAAGTAGGCTTTCCCCAAAAGACTTAATGCACCTACAAAAAGTGAGCAATTTACTCCCTTTCATGAGGAGAAGAGTTCTTTGGAGAGACAATTTCTTCACTTCTGAAAATGGAAGACATAAGCGCCATTAGCAATAGTCTGTTGATTATATCCACATGGATTTGAGAATATACAACAAATGACAAACACATCCTATCCTCACTTAATAGCATGCAAACACACGTGTGCCTCTCTCCTGTGTGTCTGTGTGTATATGTATTTATGTGCATGTATACACACAATGTAATAGTTGATTCTGGTTATTTACAATAGTTTCCTTCTATAAGGGCTAAGAAACTGAAGCATTGTCCCTAAGAGAGATATATATTCATACATATATTATAATTTTTAAATCCTAAAAACAACCCACCCTAGTTTCTCTATTTTAAAAACGTGCAAACTAGGTGCTGAGCGACTTGCTCAGGACGCCCCGCTGACGGGTGCTGCAGCTGGAATTGAAACCCAGCTAACCGACCCCAGAGCCGGAGTTCCTGCACTGCACCCCACCGCCCCACTGTCTCGGTCCTCTGGCCACCTCTGCCTGAGAGCGCAAGGCAGAACTGTTGCCGTGCTGCACTCCAGCTGAGAACATGTACGGCAAGGTGACTCGAATCTTTTCACCACTCTGAACATGCATGCAAATTACTAGAAAGCCCCGAGGGTGTTGATTTGGGGGTTACAAAATCATGGTAGTGAGCAGGCAAATTCACAAATAAAGACTTCACGAATAATGAGGATTGACTGTATATACTGTTTACCTTTAACAAATAGCCATATATTTCTCCAGCAAAATGGGTTTATTTGCGAACAACAAAAAATTGCAGTTCAGGTCATGTGGTCTAAGGGTGCACCACAAGCCCTGAGAAACAAAGCTCTTTTCTGGACTTGGGAGGAGCTATTCTAAACAAAGAGTAATTGAACAGAAAGTTCCAAGTATAGTGGCTTTTCATTGGCTGAGCTACGGCAGTGTCCCATTGGCTGAGCTGTTACCGGGCGAGGAGGAATCTTTTCTTCTTCCTGCTAAGGTACCTCTCTTCCTGTTGGGGTCCGTAGAGTGTGGTGAGTGACACATGTGTAGGAGTTCTCTCTTCTACCCTCCCAACACCATTTTAACTGGTGTTTTTGTTTTATTAATTTTCACAGTACACGTAGGATATACTATGTTTATTTTTCATAAAATATCAGTTTTTATTCATATATACATACATATATGTTATATATATATTCATATTTTGGGAAATAGAAACTTTGTTCTCTGGAGAATATGGCAACAGGATCCAGACCAGCAACAAGGACTCAGCCGGGGCCATCCAAGCTGAATGAGGCACATTTGAAAGGAAGGACCATTAAATCAGCACTACGAGGCTTTTGAAACACCAGTAGCAGTTTCCTTCATGATTAAGAAAGTGATTGGTGGCCCAGTAAGTTATCTCTTATACAATTTATTTGGCGACTTAATGAATTTTTACAACCTACTCTATTAATATATTTATTTTTATTGCTTTTGTTTTACCTTATACATATTTTTGCTTTATTACAATTATAATTGGAAGTGCACACCACCTTTTGTGGTGGCTCCTGTGAAGTGACAATCAATCAGTTTCACTACAATTGGTCATTAGCTCTAAGCAGAAGTAGCACTACCAATGAAATCGTGACTTTAGGGGCACAACTAGACCCTGCCTTCTCCAATACATCTCTCCCCCAGTCCCTGATATTCCTACTGAAAAGAGACATACTAACAGATTAGCAAACCAGGCCAAGGGCATTAGAAGACTCATCTCCATTTTTTTTCTTGGCCAGCTCTTATTCACTATTTAAGACAGTAGAGAACTCTCAGTGTCCAAGAAGCCCTCATGACAACTCCACCAAAATCCCACCTTGGATTCGGCATCTGGCCCAGGCCCCACCTGCTTCTTTAGCAGCTCCTACTTAGCACTCTCAGTGTGCTTATTACCGCTGTGTGTGGCTACTGCCTGTCCATAGATCCATCTCTCTTTCTATACCCTGAGCTTCTCTAGAATAGCGACTGTGCCTTTCATAGCTGTGAGGCCAGCACCCAGCACAATGCTGCAATCTTGGAGAAGGACCTGCCTCTGTTGTTTGTAAATGTCCTGTGTCCCTCTCAAACCGTTTTAGTTCCTTAATGCCTATATCCAGTGCTACAGAACCCAGTGTCACCTTAGGCTGTCCTGCCCTGGGAATTCTACCATAGATAGGATGGGCTCAGCCCTAACTCTTTGCCTTGGCGAAAACCAAAGCCCTCCCCCAAATTTCTCCCAGCTCCTGGAGGAGTGAGGGACAGGATGATGTTCTCATGGTATTCTCTATTTCCTGGCTCTAGTTTGTACATAAGCCATTTTTGGCCCTGGTCACTTCAGCCTAAAGCTGAAACTAATCTCCTGATATGATTCCCCCCAAATTGCCCCAAAATCCTGTCTGCTGAAATCCTGTCCCCGAGTGACATTTCTGAGGACTTGGGCAGCCATAGGAAGGGGCCACATCATACAACATACAGCAAACAACTTTAAAGCACACAATAGCAATTTATGTTTTTAAGAATTGTCTCAGCTTCACTGCTTTTAGATACTTTTAAACCCAGATTATATCTAAACTTCTCCCCACTCACAATCTCCTCTTTGGGGAAATAAAACAAATAAAATAATAATAAAAGCAAATCAAATCTTCCTCTTCTTTACATATACAAGGCCATTTAGCCATCCATATTTGTTACCTTGGTTACTACCCACACCAAAGTCTCAGCCTCTCAAAATGTTTCCCTAAACAAAGATAGTAAGTAAATCCTATTGCCAGCTGCTAAGATATTCCTTTATTTATTTATTCCTTTCCACTGCAATGGTTTCCAAAGTATTTTCAGATCCATTATCTCATCTAATTTTAACAATCTTGTGTGGTCCTTAGGGTCAGTGTCATTTTCAGGCTCAGTTTACAAATGAGGAAATTGTAAGTCAAAAATGATTAGATTAGGAAAATGCGTTACTCAAACCTGCATCTTTGGATGCTGTCATGGGTTGTATGGTGTCCCCCCCACAAAATTCCTGTCTACCCAGAACCTCAGAGTGTGACCTTATTTGGAAATGGGGTCTTTGCAGATGTAATTAGTTCAGGAACTTGAAATGAAACTATCCTGGATTTAGGGTGGGCCCTAAATGTACTGACTGGCGTCTTTATAAGAGAATGAAAGGGAATCTGAACCCAGAGACAGAGAAGCAGGCCATGCGAGGACAGAGGCAGACTTTGTAGTGAGGCAGCCACAAGCCAAGGAATGGCTGGAGCCACCAAACAGAGGAAGAGCAAGTCAGGATTCTCCCCAGTAGGCTTCGGAAGAACTGTGTGGACTGGACGATACCTTGGTTTTATTCATCCTCTGGAACAGTGAAAGAATACATTTCTTTTGTTTGGACCCACCATATCTGTAGTAACTTATTACAGCAGCCCCAGAAAACTAATATAGATATCACATATAGATTTTCCTTTACTGATGGCTGCCTTCCTACAAGCACAGTGGCCACAGCTCAGAGACATTCTGAATAACCACCCTCCACGAAGACTGAGGCGCAGAGCCCAGGAGGAGCTTCTCCAGCTTCGGAAGCAATCACTTCTGCGATCCCAGCTGTGGAGAATGTGGAGCATGCTGACATCCTAGCCTCCAGTGCAATGGCCGAGAGTTCCGATCCTGCCCAGGACCGCAAACACCCACATGGATGACACTTGAAGGACTGTCACTGGCTAAGAAAAGAACCTTTCTTCAGAATTCTTTTCGTAACACTATGCTTTGGGTGACTAGAATTTTTGGAACTCTGTGAGTAGGAAAACGCCCTGGAAGGTGTGGACAGAAAAGGGGCCACATATTAACCCTGACAAGCTCGGGGAGGCCTGCGTGGCAGCCCGACAAACGCAGAGACTAAAATCACCACACAGGATGGTCTGAAATGAACACTTCCTAACTGAAAGCGAGTCGTGGTGAGGCCAGTATTTTCCTTGACAAAGGTCAATCTGTACCTTAACTGAGCCGTCTATTATCTTTTTGCATCTGTCATAACATGCCTTTGGGATGTCAGAGTAGCCCCCTTTTCCCAGACCCCTCAGCGTACAATCTCCCACCAAGCAGAGACCACAGAGCCCCTCGCTGTTATCTTGTTCCCTTCAGCCTCCTCTATGCGCTAAAAGTGTTCATTGTTAACTATCCTACACCCACCAACGCAGCAGTCTGCATCTCTCAGTCTCAGAGATTTCCCCGTCTTGCTTGCTCCCACCTCCCTAATCCACCACCAGCGGATTTCAGGTAACCCCTTTAAATCTTCTTTTTTTTATTCTAGTGTATAAAACAAAGGTTCAAAATCCTCATTGTCTGGAGCATTTTCTCAATGCATTGAAATTTGCTTCCTGGCAATTGTCATCAGCTTGGCTCAAATAAACTCATAAAAATTCTTACAGGTCTGGGTGTCTCTGACGCTGAGTAGGGGTGGTTCGGAGCCGGAGGCGGGCCCTGTGTGCCGAGAGCATGGGTGCAGACTGAGGCTCAGGGGGCGCAGACTGAATGTGGATCCTTGTTCCATGGAACACCAACTTATAACAAAAGGTAACGTATAATTCTTGCTTCATCATACTAATAAAAACCTCGCAGCTCTCAAACAGAAAAGCACATGTTTTCTGAGCCAGTGGCTATAAAATTGACTCACTTCTGCATTTTAATTGCATTTACATATTCTGTGCTTAGATGCCTATTAATCAAGGCACAAGATGAATACAGTTGGAGAGGCTCACAGGATCCTTGCTTGGGAGCTTTCTTTTTGAGGAGTCTTCATTCGGCTCTCCACCAGCCCTGATGCCTGACTTTCTTTGGCACCTTCTGATGTTAAGCAGAAAATGCAGCCCTTTGAACTGGATTTACTGATACCCTCCCTGCCTGCCTGACTACGTGAACACAAAGGCCACAGTGTGACTGCACTCACCGCAGAGGGTGCAAGATAGTGAGGGGACCTGGCCCTCCCCATCTACGTACATGAAATACAAACACAGCCCTGGTTGATGTAGCTCAGTGGATTGAGCACAGGCCTGTGAACCAAAGGGTCACCAGTTCGATACCCAGTCAGGGAACATGCCTAGGTTTCGGACCAGGTCCCCAGTAGGGGGTGCAAAGAGGCAACCACACACTGATGTTTCATTCCCTCTCTTTCTCCTTTCCTTCCTCTCTCACTCAAAATAAATAAATAAATTCTTTTAAAAAAAGAAATACAAACACAGAAACTTATAAAAGATCAATTAGAAGGTGGTCATTTGCTTTGCACAGGGAGCTTCCAGCAAGTCTCTGCCAGCAGTGAACTTCCTGCAATGGTTTGTGACACCAACGACCCAGAATGGAGCCCAGCTTCCCAGGTGAAGGGCACAGCCCTCCGTAAGACTGCCCATGCTTCAGACACCAGCTGCAAGTTTGGGGTCCCCAGGACCACCTTCACTTCTGATCAGCTGGCTATCAATTTAGGGGTGCCCATGAATGCCCTCAGGTTTGATAATTCACTAGAATGACTTAAAGAACTCAGGAGAGTGCTATGCTTATCAATTATACATTTTTGATACCAAAACTACACAAATCAGAGCCACAGGCAGAGTCGTGGAGGGCGAGCTCTGTGAGGGTCTCAGACTGGAAGTTTTTGACTGTGCCAGTCCTAGACAGCATTGCCTCCTCCTGGCTGTGAGGTGTGATGATACTCACAGAGTACTGCCAACCAGGGCCGCTCACCTGATGTTTAGTGTGCAGAGTTTTTATTGGAATTTCACTGCATAGGCGTGATTGATGGAATCACTGGCAAGGTTATTGTAATCCATCTCCAGCCTCACACCTCCCAAGAGGATGGGCCGACATCACGGGGCTTAAAGCCCCAACCCTCTAATCACAGGGATGGACTCCCTCAGCCCCCATGCCCAGTCCCCTCTGGAGCACAGGTGGACACTCTCTAGGGGTCCGCTCTGAGTACCCTCATTGGCTCAGACAGGAGGTGTAATCTGAGCCGCCCATCACAAATAACAAAGACACTCTATCACCCAGGGAAATTCCAAGGATTTAAAGGCTCCCTCCCCGGAATGGGAGACAAAAACCAGTCAAGTTATTCATTATGTACTCAGAAGATTTATCTCTAACATGAGAGTACTATTAATGCACCCTACATGGGGGTGTTATAAGGATTAAATAAAATAAGATGTTTCTAGTGCATAGTGTCCGTTCAATGTGTGATAGCCATTATTCTTACCTTACGGAGTTTGCGGTTGCTGACCTTCTTGAACACACATCTACTGCCAGCTCCACTATAAGATCTCTGAGGTCAGGGGCGAGAGCTTATTCATTTTTTCTATGCATCACAGTAGCTAACCGTGTCTGGCACAAAAAGTTACCAGCTGATATTTACTGTTTGTTCTAAAAATATAACTACCTTTTTAAGGCTAGTATATTCAAGATTATATCCATGTGGTCTTACTTGCTTTAAAGATCAGAATGCCTACACAAGAGGGCCCAGAGGAGCAGCAGAAGCTGCAGTAAAAACAATGAAAACAGTAGGCGGCCCCCCAGGTCACTGCAAACATTGGTGACAGCAGCGCTGACCTCCTGATGGGAAAAAAATGTTTGTATGCACCTTCTGCTCACTCTTCTGAAGCTTCAAAAACATTTTCTCCGATTGAAAAGAGAAAGTGGTCTTCACATAGGAAACTTCTGTATGAAAAAAGGAGTTTAAAAGTGTTATCTTTCCTATTCACCCACAAAAAGCAATTGAAAAATATATCATTCACAGAGTAATGTGGCAGGATAGTAAGAAGCTAAGAAAATTCCTGGGCAAGTGGCATGGGGAAACTGAGACAAGAAAATTAAACAAGGCCAAACAGTCTGAGCAATTTACAGTCAGCTGGTGAATCACAACACCTTATCTCCCCTGACCAAGGAGTCTTGAGAGAGGATGGTTTATACCCCTCCTCCCTAACCAGAGAATACACAGCTTAAATCTCCCTGGTCTGGAAAACAGAACAGAGACCCAATTAATGTCATCTGTGCCAACTAAATCCAAGGGCAGACGAAGTCAGGTGAACAAATAACAAAATCTCCATGAAAAGCCAGACAGACTCAAGATTAAAGTAAAACAGTACAGCAGACCAAAAAATATTCTGAACACCCCCCTCCCGTTCACTCATTTTGACACATCAGCATATTAAAAATGCACCTGGAAAGCTGATGAATATTCTCCTGAAACCCTCCCCTGAGACCGCCTGCAAGAAAGAGATAAAAGCCTCAAGACAAAAGACAGAGTGTGTGTGCACTCCCTCCAGGGAGCAGCCCGCGCCATTCCCTCTTCCCCCACTTCTTTCCCCATGAGTACAAGTCTCCTAAACTCTATGCCAGGGCTGTCAAACTCATTGTCACCGGGGGCTACATCAGCCTCGAGGTTGCCTTCAAAGGGCCGAATGTAATTTTAGGGCTGTGCAAGTGTAACTACTCCTTAACTAGGGGCAAGGAGCTCAGCACTGCCGCCAGGTAGAAACAAGGTGCTGGGCCAGAAAAAACAAGGTGGAGGGCCGGATTTGGCCCGCGGGCCTTGTGTTTGCCACCTGTGCTCTCAGGCAATGGGCAGCTGGCAGCTTGTCCCAGGCTGATCCCCTGACCCAATCCCAAAGCCCCCTTTCTTCTGACTCCCCAGTGAGCTAAGGCAGCCCCGCCTAGGCTCTCCTGTTGCTTCTTCCATGCTAAGCCCTCCCTTGTTCCACTGCCCCAGCTTTAATAAATGCATCCTCATAGTCACCTGGACTCGTGTTGTGGAATCTTTCCTGCATGAAGTCGAGAACCCACACACCACCGGCAGGCCCTAGGCAGACCCGCTCGGGGCCAGGCCCCTGCCCACTAACAGCAACACAGCTAAATTATCTTGAATAAATTTATCAAGCTGTGTGAGACCCCTTTAGAGAAAAACATTAAAATAATACTAAAGAATATTTCTGGTTGTGAATGAAAAAATCCTTGTAAACAATCAATTCTATACACATTGACCTATAAATTTAATGCAGTTCTAATGAAAATCCCCAAATTGTTTTCTACATTGTGTGGTAAAATGATACTACAATTCACATGAAAGAGAAAAAGCAGTCATCAAGGTAATTTTGGAGAAGAAAGCATTTATGGGACTTTTAATTTCCAATATCAAACTTTATTTTAAGCAACAGTAACTCAAGCAATATAGTATTGGAAGAGGAACAAAGTGGATGTTTGGACTAGACTAGAAATTACACATGCATGGAGAAATTGAGTGTATGCCAAAGGTGGCATTTCAAACCAGCAGGTAAATTATTTAATAAATACTGTTAAGTGGATATCCACTCGAAAAAATGAAATATATCTTTATTTCATGGATTAAAAGTCCTAGAGATGAAATTGAAAATACATGCATGACCTTGGGTAGAAAGGTGCATAGGACACAAAAACAAAAAAAAATCACAAGAGAAGGGACTGATGAATTTAGCTACTGCAAAATTAAAACCTTTAAATAACAAATAATATCATGAAGAAAAGGATTTTTAAAGTTGTAGACTAGAAGATACTTCAACATATATGACAGATAAAACTTGGTTTCTCAAATAGATGAAGAAAAATCTCTAAAAATGGGAGTGTAAACAACCTAATGCAAAAACGGACCCAAAAAATCCAAGCAGGCAATTCACAGAAGGGAAATAAAAATAGGGAATTAGACACCCAAAAGACAATGCTCGATTTCATTAGTGAAAAGGTCGGACGGGCTTTTCCGACCCACCAGACTGTCCGTGACTCAGTTATCTCCATGGGCTTGATAGCTCCAGGCTCCATCGAAACTCTCCGGGCTCGCTAGATAGACATCTGGCTCCGGCCACACCGGCCGGTGGTCTGGCCGACCCTCCTGCACCTGGGAACAGCCCAGTCCTTTCCCTAACCCACTGTCCTGACTCACGTCCTGAACCCCCGAGGCAACGGTCCAGAAAAACAAGAGACTAAGTGCTCCCTTATTCCCCCACGACCCCGCACTTTTTCTTCTACAAGCCCCATCCTCATGGCCCTCCGTGCTGCAGCTCACCTGGACTCAGCCCACCTGTAAGCGCAACTCAAATAAAAGCACTTGGATCAGATCATCGGGCTCCGCCCACCTCTATCTCTCCTGCATTACTAACACTTAGAAATCAAGAAAGTGAAAATTCAAACAACAATAACCCATTTTTTAACTCATTAGGTTGGCAAAAATTTCAGGGTCTCATAATATAAACTGTAGGCAGAGGATATAGACAAATATCTATCTGATCTCCAGCTAACAGAAATCTAAATAGCACGTATCTCATATCCCGGTGAATCTGGGTTTTTTGGTATATTCCCTAACTAAACATTTGCATTTATGACCAAGAAGGCATGTTCAAGGTAAGAGTGAAATCAGAAACATCCTAAACGTTGCCCAATAGGGGAATGATCAAGTAACCTAAGCATGTCTTCACTGTGGCATATCATGTATCAGTTAATGGCCTGATGGCTGACGTTTATGTGTGTGATATGAGATGTGTAGTATAGCAGATAGTTACATGTACCAACATGGAAAGATCTTGAAG
The DNA here is from genome assembly GCA_028533065.1 of Trachops cirrhosus. Classification (NCBI taxonomy): domain Eukaryota; kingdom Metazoa; phylum Chordata; class Mammalia; order Chiroptera; family Phyllostomidae; genus Trachops; species Trachops cirrhosus. The sequence continues at coordinate 42,318,637 of CM052539.1, forward strand.
ATACATTGTTGATGCAAAAAAAGGAGCTGCAGAACTATATATATATAGAATGCTATCATTTGTGTTTTAAAAAAAGTATACTCACCAAAACAATAATATACATTTCTACAGTTAATAAATGTTTGTAAATGCATTTATAAAATATATGCTGGAATATACACATTTTTTCCTATGCAGAGAATACTAGGATTGGGTGGTAGGCAAAAAAGAATTTAGCCTTATCTGTTATGTTTTAATTTTTTATGAGGTGAATTGATTAATGTGTTACATCTGGAATGGCAATAATTGGAGAAAATGTTTCAAACTCCTTCTTGGACTTGAGAGCTCTGTTCCCAGCATTTTGGCTGCTCGCGATCTGAAACCCTTGCAGACCAGTGCAATCGGCTCTGCCGTTCTCTCTTCATAACCAGACGTCGACTGGCTGCACTGGGCTTCGCTCTTCCCAAATCCGTTTTTCAAGTTTCCTACATTATGTTTGAGGTATTCCATCAGAGACTGTGTATCAACATGCTATTTTAGGAAGACAGAATGACAAAAAAGTTTTTAATGCCTAATTTTTTTCTCAGCCTCAGTTCGCTTGACTAATTCTCTAATGTTGTAATCAAAATGGGTGTATCTTGAGCAACCATCTTGAGGGAAAAGAAAATATTGCTGTATTTCGACAGGCTCCAGTAGAAGCATCATTGTTTTGCTGTTGTCTCCCAAGCTGATATTTCTACCATAAATATTTCACAGTTGTCTTCAGAAACATTGCGCACTTTAAAAGCTTAGCACATATTTTCTCTAAAAAAAAAATTAAGAGAGCTATTGACCAGCTTCTTTTGACTCCAGACCAAGCTGAAATCTTCCTCTGCGAATGCTCACAGCCGTGAAATCAAGCTAAGCTGGTGAAGTGGGAGACCTCTGGCCAGAGTATGATTTCTCTGGTTTTATTTTCCCGCCCCCTGTTTATTTTTCTGCTTTAGTCACTGTAGTAAGCTGTCTTATCTTGAATCATAAAGAAAGGCTTATTTTTTATATATCTGAAAAACACAGAGATATAATCTACCTACAGGCTCAGAATAAAATAAACCCACAAATTTAGGCTTAACACTGGAAGAGGATGGGAAATGACTCAGTTGTTATTTTGGATAATACTGCTTTAAGCAGCAAGCAGCAAGTGAAACTGATATTACGATATGATAATGAGCAGAGAGAGGCAAGTTAAAGCATGAATCATCCCCAGGGTCATCTATTTCCAGGGGACGGGCTGCCAATCTCTGAGCTTCTGCTCCTAGGTTGCCCACCAGGAAACAGCATTAAAGCACTAGGAAGTGCCCACTGACCCTCTAGGGTGGTAGGCCTGCTGTCCTCCTTCCCCCTAGGGCCCTGGTGCTTTGAACCCTAACAATGCTATGATTATTCATCTTAACCCATTTCATACTGACAGGCTCACAGCCACCTCGGCGTCTGTTACCCATTAATGTTCTTACATACCCCGCCACCGGGATGGCTGGATGCAGCGGTGAAATAGGTTTCCTCCCTCTCAGGGTGACCCCGGGTCTCATATCTGTGCACATCCGAGTGTCAAAATGGAAATGGTGGCAAGGAAGGGGATGGAGAGGGGCGTGGAATAAAGGTGACAGAAGCAGGAATTCTCCTAAAGTAGGATCCTCCAACTAAACTGTCAACTCACCATCCACCAAACACATGCCTGGAGGTTCACCTCTTCCAAGCCTCTGCTCCAGCCACAGTCAGAAATGCAAGTCTTTACTGGCAGTGTTGCAGCCTTGGCTAAAGCAGCGGCGCGGATTGATTGCTGCCACGCTTTTTCCCATCTCAAAGCAGCCGCCGCCCTGACTCACATATACTACAACGGTTCCCCTGTCCAGATGTCCTGTCCCAAATCTACCGGCTTAAACTCTGTTGTTATTTTGCCTCCTATTAAAAAATCCAAACCTCAAAAAGAATGACCAAGAGTAGCTGTTGGCCTTGGGTGAGTTCTGTAGTCCTGAAGGGGTTAGTCTTTTTTTTTAACAGGCAATTTGAGAGCACTGCTCCCCCTCCTGGCAGGATCTGGGAAGTACAAGCGTGCTTGGATCCCAAAGGACCCCAGGTGGTCAGGTACAGGGAGGAGACCGGATGATGCCAGGGCGATTAGGCAAGGAGAAAGGCTGAGCAGGAGAAATGAAGACGAGCAAGGGGGAGGGTGCTGAAGGACAGACACCACAGTTTGGGCAAAGACTGGCCCTGGAAAGCAGTTGACAGCGATCCTCCCACGGAGACAGGAGTTCCAGGAGGTTAAGTCAAAGAGGAACCACAGAGCTTTGGAGTCAGAAAGTGCTGGGTTCCTTCCCAGCTCTGTCTCTTACTGGCTCCATAATCCTGTAGCCTGTGTCCAGATGAAAAAATAGTGTCCTCTGGAAGCACTGAGGAAGACAGAAGAGTTCACAGGAGGGCAGTTCCTACCCCCAGTAAAGTCGGCATCACAGATACCTGAGATTATTTCTGCTCAGAAGAGATCAAGAGATTTCTGAGGGTCTCTTCCAAAGATGAATTCAACACAAGCAAACCTTTCCACATTACCAGTATCTTCTCATTTGTGTGTCAGCAGACTCAATTACTTGAGCCAGCTTATCCCAGAGAAATCTTTTTCATCATCAGCACGTTGTCAGAATTCAAATATTGTGCTACGGGCATTTTCTTCAATCAGCACTCAGAGCATGTGTTTAAAAGCAACGCACATTCCTTGTAAGTTTTAAAAGGAGCATTCTGATCTTAAACGTAGATAGTGGTTTAACCAAGAACTGTTCTCTTCCAGTTTTAGAGAAAAATCCTCGTATTTTTCATCCATCAGGTCAGGGATTGTCTCATCTTTCACCACATTTCTGCAAATAAGGGAAGATAAAGGTCACAGGGAGACAGTCACAGAGCACGGTTTGTGGCAATAAGATATTCATGTGGCTGGATTCAAGACTGTAGTTGCTAAAGAGTCTTTGAAAAGATAAGGCAGAGACAAGGGAGCGCAGCAAGAGAAGCACTGTAAGGACAGAGAATTCGTTGAAGATAGAGTCTTTATTTCCCTCCACTTTGCAAACAGTAATGAGGTCTTTTGGGGACCACAAGCTGGGAGGGTCAGATTTTGAATTTACTGTGTTGAATTTACTGTCTTGGTCCATATTTTTTACACAAAATGAATGTAATACTAAGGAATACATGGATTCTTATAGCACTGTTCTCACATATAAGACATTTATTCTGATCTCACAACAATCTTATGATGCCCATTTTACAAAGAAGCAAACTGAGGCTTATAAAACTTAAATGACTTAATAAGAGTATATAAATACCTTTGTTTTATAGCAGCACATAGAGCTCTATAAGTGACTCAAGTATACACCTTGTATACATAGAGTTGTTAGGCTGTCATCAAGTACACAAAGGTGCCTAAAGATATTCCCATAATGCTTTTCTGCTATTTAAAGCAGAACCTCATATAGGATCAATAATGAAGTTTGGTCTCTGTTAACTTTATGGCCTTGCCATCTTTTTTCCCTATTGTGTCTACATTTCTGAAAAATTGATTTAGCAAAATCAATTAACATTTGTATAACATATAATCTGCAGAGCACTTCCAATATGTGAGTCCATTGGATTGACTGGATTCTATATTGTTGGGGTCTGTGTGTGTGGTGCTGTGTGGATTTGTAAGCCTTGTTGATACCATGCTTTGGGATCCTACTATAATTCTTCTGGAACAGAAAAGGGGCCCTTTTCTGTGATATTCTGATATTCACAAAGGCTTCATTACTATAGAGATACATCATTCCCTGCTATAGCTGAAACCCTGTACGTGGAGACTAAAAACAATTGGGAATAATTTAAAATAGAGGAAGGTGGAAAAGGATGGTATCCATCACGGAAGTAGCCTAATGATTATACCTTTCTTTTTACCTTCAAGGCCTACAAATTACAGTTAAAATTGAAACTACCCTTTATCACCATCCAGAGTCAGATACTAAAATATAAAGCAGTCTTCATGGGGTGTTTTGCTTTAGCTCTTCATTTGGGAGGCAGGATAGCTAGCACCTTGGTTAAGAGCATAGATTCCTGGTTAAGAATCTAGACTGCCTGGTGCACATCCCGCTTCACCACTTCACTAGTGAAATAGGCTCTTGGGTAAGTTGCTTAAGCACTTTAATTCCAGTGTCTGCCCCTGGAACATGGGCATCAGAGCAGTGCTTTCGTAATAGATTCAGTGAGGGAATTTAGGAGTCTACTTAACTTACTGAACCAGCCAGAGCAATGGGCTTCTTTTTGTTGTTTGTTCTCCTTAGATTCAGGCAGGGATAATAATTTAACTCTTGCCCAAAATGCTCTAAAGACACTGTATACAATTCTTCCTTAAAGCACAGTAGGCTTTCTGTGCTTAGTCAGCAACTGGGTCAAATATGCATGAAAATGATATTTTAATATTCTGATTTTATTATATATTCAATCAGTTTAATTTTGCAGTGTAACAAAACATTCCCAAATGTGGAGGCTTAAAAATATTTATTAGTTCATAATTCTGCAGATCAGCCGGTGGGTCTGGACTAGGGTACATGGCCCCTCTGTCAGCCTTACCTGGGCTCACTCATGCCATTGCAGTCAGCTGGCACCTTGGCCGGGGTCTGGCTGGTCCTGGATGGCTCTCTAGTAGGTCTGGTGGTTAGCCGGGCAAATGGAGCACCTGGGCCACGTGTCTCCAGTGCTAGCAGATCACTCTGGGTTTTTTCACATAGCAACTTGGTTCCAAAAACAGCAAGACAGAGAACAAGTTCAAGTGAACAACAGTTGTCAAGCTTCTGCTTTTGCCATGCTTGCTGGTGTCCCATTGGCCAAAACAAATCACATGGCCAGATCAAGTTTCAAAGAGTAGGGAAATGACTCTGCCTCTTGATAGGAGAAACTGCAAAATAATGTTGCTGTTTTTTCCCATTAGTATTGAATTATAATCCTCCTTAGGGAAAATTAAAGCCACCTCATTGCAGATGAAACACACAAGGTGGTAAATAGCCTAAAATTCTCATGTCTAGTTTCTGACCACAATGAAGAGACTGGCATCATCAGTGGGATAAGGGCAGGGAGTAGAATCAGTTCATGTGTATGTACGTTGCGTCTACCAAGCTCAGGTACTATATATAATTTAATTTGGGGGGATGGTTGTATTCACTTTATATAAGTCAGAGTGCCTTCATTCCAGGATCTTATGTCAGTTGATTCCAGAGACACATGCAGAAGACCACACTGCAAGGTAGCTTGTGACAAACAGCTATGAGTTATTGGAGTTCGAGAGACAGAGAGAGAGAGAGACAGAGAGAGAGAGATATCACTGTGGAGTATGTGTTTAGGGGGTAGGAAAACTCCTTGGAGCAAGTGAGAATCAAGCAGAGTTAAAGAAATGGTAAAATTTGCAAAAGAGTAGTGTGTTTTAAGGAGATGAATGCCAAGTGAAAGGTTGTTACCATGGGCATGAATTCTGCATGGAAACAGTGAGGAGGCCCAAAAGGCTGGGAGAGATGATACAGCAAATTCTGTTTGATACATAGTAGATCAATGGCTTTCCATGTCTAAATTAAACCTACACTGAACTGAGAGATTTCTGGTGTCTAAAGGCCAGATGACTCTCCCTGAAATACTGTTCCCATCCCATTTCTCTTTCGTCCATTGAAAACCTTCAGTGGCTGACACTGGGATACAGGACAGAGCTGGTACTGCAGAGCTCAGTGTTAAATGTGCTTTGCAATAGACCACAAGTCACATTTTCAGCCTTCTGTCTCACTGCTACACTCTAGTCCATTTTTAAAATTTCTCAGGCACTGTATCCATTAGAAGTTAAGTGTGTAACTTTCTCTTTACCCAGTTTAAACATTTTAAGGCCTTTTTGATTTTAAAAGTTAATGTTGGGCTTTGAGTAATAAAAATAGTGAGTTCTAGTCTCACAGAAGCAGAATTTGGAATGAAATGACAAATGTTCTCTGAGTAACATAATCACTGGGATCTCTACCATGTGCCTTTTATTTTTTATTTTAAGCATTTCACTTAAAGGTTTCCTTTACTATGTGGTTTCCAGCAAAGGATGGACCACCATCCATCAATGCTGAGTTTCCCACTAAGTACCCAGCACTGTCCAGGGGCTATTTTCAAGTCCAATCTATCTCCTATTTGTCCTGGACTATCTGAACCTTTATTGCCTTTTTTTTTAAATTTTAGAAATACATCTTTCACTGCCTCAGCGATATACCCCAGGAGCCAAATATAAGTTTGTGCACTTATCCTACTATTTAGTCTGTGAGTGGCAGGATATATCCCTCTCATTATATAGCACAACAACAACCACAACAATGACAACCACCACAACCACAACGATGACAATAATGACAACCACAACGATGACAACAATGACAACCACAATGATGACAACAAAACCACAATGACCACAATAACAACTACAACAACCACAACCACAATGACAACAACAATCATAACAACCACAACCACAACGATGACAACAACCATAACCACAATGATGACAATAACAACCACAACAACAACCGCAGGGACTACCACTACAACAACCACAACTACAACTATAACAAAAGAGCTTTGACCAGCAAATACTTTCTAAATCAAGTAGTAGATAAAAAGAAATTTTTTTCCAGTGTTCACAGTTATGGGATAATTCTGGATGGACAATGTGTTCAATTTTTTAAAATAACAGAATTGTCTTTGCTCAAGAACCGAAACAAAATTTTGATAAAGAAGTCTCTTGATTTGTCCAAGAATGTGTTTGGCAGTGGAATTTCTTTGGCACAAAACTTACTTAAATAATGTGATTCTTTCTGATGACTTTTCAAAAGTTTTGAATGGGAGAGTCTTTGTTCCTCAACTTGGATCCCCTTGCTGTTTCCGAACAAAACAAATCGGCACACGTCGGGAAGCATCTCCTGGGACTAGACAGCCCCAAGCCCCAGCACACGCCTGCAAAATGTATTTCTCTCCTCTCTGGAGTCAACTCGCGACAATGTCTTGAGCGAAAGGGCTGTGACTTATGTAGAGTGAACTGCTCTCTCTAAACAGTGTGGCGTTACATGATCCAGGGAAGCTGTCTGCGCGCAACCCAATTACTGCTCTTTTAGCATAAAAATCCCAGCCATTTCCGTGCAGCTCATTCTAGGCTTCCCAAGAAATTGAATTCCCTGCTTGTAAAAGGAAAATAGGTTTGGTAATGCAGTCCTTTGGAAAAGTCCAGCTACAGCCAGTATCAGGTGCTTTGGACCCACACAGGAGGCTGAAAAGGCCGTCACTGTGGAACTCTCCAGAGTGCACAGTGTCTAATGAGAAGCTTAAAATAACTACACCAACACCACTGCCCAGGGGAGTTTCATTCCATGCAACTAGTTCTGAAATAATGTCTTTATGCTTAAATTCTGCTCTGTGTAATCGTTCTTTTCTTCATGGGTTAGTTTAATCAATATTTGCCCGTTTTGTTGTGAAACGTTGATGTTAAAGGCAAAGAAGGGCTCCCAGATCTGAGGTCTGTTTAAACCAAATCTTGACTTTTAATGATATTTATTCTTCTTCTCTGATATAGTAGGACATGTATGGTAACATAATGGGGTTATTTGTTTGTGTGGAGCAGAGAGAGGCGAGTCCCAGAAAATGGCAAAGAAAGCCTTAATAATTTTTTTAATGTTAAGTGATGACTGCAATTGTGAATACTTGATATTAGCTCCAAAGGTATATATTTATTTCATACTTTGGTCATGTGTACATATGGTACGGTGATTCATCCTGTGCTTGAAAGGCTTTTTGTGAGTTTTTTGGTTTAGTTTGGTTTTCCCCAAAATGAGCCAAGCCATTGTCAATTATGCAAATTAAAAATGATTGCACAAGTGAATTATAGAAAATTGTTCAGAAACACAAATCTATGAATTTGACACCAAGTGACAAAAAATATAACTTCTATGTTTTTCATAACCATTCTTTTTTTTATGAGCTTCTACCTCATTGGATGGCAAGAAAAAAAATAATGAAGCACAGTCAGATAAATTCAGTTCTATCCAGTACCTTCCGTAGTCCCTTAAGGAACTCGGTGTCACCAGGGTAAATGCTCAACTTCAGATTTCCTTCTTCTCCCTGGCTCTTCTTCAAGGTAACACCTGGGTGTATAAGAAAGGGATCTCCATAACCTCATCATGGTTGGGAGAAGGGGACTTGAACTTAGTCCTGGTCCTCAGTCTTCTGCCCTCTCTGTTCTCTGCGGTGGTGTTCCCGTGCCCCCCTGGTCTTTGAGTACAATAAAGGGAAATGAAGACATTCAGGATTTTCCCCACTGTCAAAAGGGAAGAAGACTTGCCTGCTCCTCTCTTGTTTAGAGCATGTCTGTGAGAAGCATAATGTTTGTGAATCCTCTTTCCTTTTCATATGTGTGTAGTTCTTTGCCAGCTTCACAACCCAGAAATGTTTTGCTCAAGGTCCTTGGAGCCACCGCTTTTGGAACATATTCATCAAAGAACATAGCAACACTATCTCCCTTTGATGGTGGGATTTAACCTATAGGTATGTATGTATGTATGTATGTATATGTATATATACACATATATGTGCCTATAGCTATACATAGATATATAAAGATGTATAGACATATCTATATAGCTATGTCTAGATATAGAGATATCTAGATATCTAGATATCTATATCTATAACAAATTTATGTATAAATTTTAGAACCTAAACAAAGATTCTAAACAGGTGATTTTAAGGAACTACTAAAAATTGCTAAGCATGTCTGAATTTAAGGTAAGAGTATTCATTTGCATAAAATTATAGTAAGTCATCATTTAACATCATCCATAGGTTCTCAGAACTGCAGCAAAATAAAGCATAACTAAACCAATTTTTTCAGAGGCTAATTGATACAAACAAGAGTTGACTTTCTGCGACAGGAGACTTTGCAAGAAACTAGAGGCAAGCAGCCAGTGCCCACGCTGCACTGTGCTGCTGACGGCCCCAGATCCATTCTGGCCTGAAAAATTTAGTCTAGGGAAATATTCAGTTGCGGAAATTGGATGAATTCGAGGGTAAGAGTTGTGTGAGGAGGGAACAAGGTTCTGGAAAGTGGGAGGCGAAAGGAGATCCCAAAAACAGAAACCTCGAAATGAGGGTGCTTCAGGAGAGAACAGACGCCCCGGGAGAGACGGGAAGGTCAGAAAGCACACCATCTCCTGCCAGCTTTCACTTCTGCAGAGCTTTTCCCTTCAGTCTTGGGGATATGATGTTTTGCTTGACAATTTACAATTTTCTGTCTTTTACAATTTGCATAATTTTCTCAAACCTTCTCATAAAGTTTAACATGTTTCTACAGCTTTGAGTGGCAGTGCTGGAAACCAATGTGAAGCCAGAACTGGAAATAGAGGTAAGAGGAAAAGCTGTGACTTACTGAGTATTTGTCATCTGCCAGGATATTTGTCATCTGCTCTTTCTGTGTCACCGGTATTAACAAGAGTTTGTGCTTTTAATCACTGTGGTGTACTGCCATCGAGGTGATGCAGATCACATCCCACCTCCACCCCCCTTGCCCAGGGACCCATGTCCATGAATTCCAGGGTACAGTGGGCAGGCAAGGTCAGGACTAGTGCAGAACAACCTTGTGCCTATACAACCCTTACCATAAATGCCTCCTCAAACCTTGCACCCTACCTGCCTCACTTGCTTCCCTGGTCCCAGCCCTGCTGGCAGCAAAGAGAAGAGAAGCCCAGGGAAAACAGAGAGTGACTGTGACACCCACATGACGCAGGACTGCCTATCAATAGCACCGGAACGAGCATGTGACAAAATTATCCCCCCTTCTCCCGATCACAACAGGAAGGGGTTATTTAAAAGGAAGAAAACGCTGACACGTGGGCTGTACATCAATGGGCTGAGACTGCTTCCTAATAGGCAGATCAAAGAAGGCGTTCTGTAGGAGAGGACACAGGAGGTGGGACTGGAGGAATTAGACTTATTTTCAGAGAGGTCATAAAAACCTTCATTTCTTCATTGCTAACTCACTTGTAAATGGCTTTTTGGAGTCAGATAGTGTATAAGTTGTAAACACCTATTCCCACTCTGCAAGCATGGACGGTACCTCTGCCAGTGTAAACTGGAGCTAATTACCAACAATTTGTTCACAAATTACAATAAATACTGCCCTAAGCTCAAGAAATCTCTAAATTTTCAATACAAAAAGAAACAGACAGAACTGCAAAGAGGCATTAGATTTTGTTTATAAACTCTTTTTTGTCATTGTCATTTCAGACACCTTGATGAGCTAGAAGACGGTTCTTCTAGTGATCCTGCCGGGCCACACAAGAGGCGGTTTCCTCCATAGTCTGTACACAGAGAGCAGCTGGAAGCCTATTTGAAGAATAAATTTATCCCTTGAAAGAACACGGGAAGAATAAACCCAGCACCACAGCCTATGAAGGACATTTGTCTTTTCAAAATGCCAACGCCATTTTTAGAGTGGGGATTTCATGTCATGCTTCAAGCAGATTACTCCGAGGGAACAATAACAACAAAGAAAATCAAAATACAGCTATGGCGCATGAAGCAAGAAGAGAAACACAAAGCGAAGGAGAAAACAGTTACTGAAACAGTCAAAGGCTCATGTACAGGGTGGTGTAAAAGTAGCTTGACAGTTGTTAGCGTGCAAAATGCAGAGTTTATTCTTGTATTATTATTATTTATTAATTATTATGTTGTTTGCCCTATGAACAATTGCAAACCAACTTTTTCCCCACCCTGTATTTGAATTATAGGCCAGGCAGATCATTTTTTAAGTCCTCAAAACTGACCACAAACCTTCATGGCACTATTAATAATTAAAAAGTGCAAATCTGTTTATTTTGCTGTTGATTAGAGAAGTGAAGAAACTTGAAAGTAAAGACCCAACTAGTGGCCAAGGAGGGCAGTGCAGGATTCAGAAGCCTGGTTCAATTGCCCACTTGCTGTGTGACCTTGGCTGAATTACTAACCTCCTCTGGCCTCAATTTCCTCATCTATAACATGGAGAAGGAATAGCATCCGTCTAATGGGGTGTTCATGGGTTAACTAAGGTAATACCTGTAAAGCACTGACAATGCCGTTTGAATATAGTAAGTGCTCAATAAGTGTTAGCTCTTGGAATTATTGTTATTTTACTTTTATGAAAAATAAGAGTAAAACTTTGTTTTCTTAGCTTTAAAGACTGAGAAATCTAGTAAGTATTAATACTGCATGACTGGCTTCAATGCTATTTAAGCACCTTGGGATAGTTGGTAGCTATCCATGAGACACTCTGTCCTTACATTAAAATCAAACCCCAGATTCTGTGGGGGTCTTGCATCCTTTGCCTATACCTCCCAATATGCTGTGTGCTCACCATTGTGCACAATTTGCCTGAATTTTTCCTACCCCAGTTTATTAGTAACTTACTGCTACAGGCTGCCTTGCTATGTTGCAAATTATGAGAAGGTTTTTAATTGTCGCTGGTTTGATTCCCAGTCAGGGCACATGCCTGGGTTGTGGGCCAGGTCCCCAGTAGAGGGCAAGTGAGAGACAACCACACATTGTTGCTTCTCTCCCTCTCTTCCTCCCTCCCTTCCCCTCTGTCTAAAAAATAAATAAATAAATGCTTTTTAAAAAAGGTTTTAGATCATCAATTAACATTCTGGATCTGCTTTAGTGGTAGGAGGCTGCTACCTAATTTTACCAATGTTCTCAATATCTCGAATTATACTCTAAAGCATTGACTGGAGTAAAAGACTGAAAACAACCTGAGTGTCCCATTTAAACAAATTACAGCACATGCGATGGGGCACCATGCAGCTCGAAAAACTCTCGAGGTCCTCACAATGCACTATCACCAAGATGCAGATTTAAGTGCAAAGAGCGAGACACGTGACAGTGTGCATGCACGGCCGTCTGTGAGGGAAGAAGGTGAGGGAAACACACGCGCACTATAAACTGGACCACTGGGAGACAGGGTCTAGAGGCGGCACTTTTCGCCCCAGACCCTTTTGGCTTTTGAATTCTGTACCATGTGACTGGGTCACCTAGTTCAAAAACAAACTATTAAAATAAACGAAATTTAATACATTGTTTTGGCACTGGAAAATAAAATGGAAAGCTTCCAGAGCAGGGATTATATCCCAGGTAGTGACAAACGGGCTCAGATACATGATCCAGAAGTTTGTCCCTAACCAAAGCACTGAGATAAATGTCCTTACTCAAAGAAGTTAGGTAAAGACGATTCTTAACAAATGCACAAGCAACTGCCTTAGCAGCAAGCTGGCCATAAAAAGGAGTGGGAGAGGAGCTCACCTTCAGAGGCCTTTCTCTCCTTTTCTCTTTGGTTCCCAGCCTAAAGCAGACCATCTCAGGGGAGTGAGGGATGCAGACCCGGGCTCTCCAAGGATGCGTGGAAGCTGCTCTGACTGGAGGCTGCATCTGCAAGGGTCGGAAGGCATGTGGGGAAGAGTCCAGCCTCTCTGGGCGGAATAAAGCTTCTTGTTCCGCTGAACTCGGAACCTTTCAAATGGAAATGGCCACTCTGACAATGGAAATGGAACGTCCCCAAAAAGAGGAAGCACTACATAGCATTTCCCAAACACTTGACCACCAAAAGCAGAGTGCCTCAATGGACTAGAGCTCCTCAGAACTCACTCTGGAACCCTGGTCCACTCAGAGTCAGGCTGCTAAAGGTGGATGCAGAGGAAGTGCCTGCTCTCACAGGGACGTACCAGTTCTTTATACCTCAGATAGTCACTTCCAGCCTGTGGGCCACAACTTTACCACCTGTAAAATGGGAGACAAACTCGCAACTTAATCTGTCTTCCTCATTCTTCGTAAGACTACTCTATTTAACTTATTCGATGACATGACACTTTTCTTCCTCCACCCTGTTACAGTTACCTGCGTCTTGTCCTATTCAGGCCCACTGGGCTGTAAACTCCTTGAGCACAGAGATTTTGCCTTTGTTTGCAAAGCACTCAAAAATGTTTAATAACAATAGACGGAATAGTCTGATTGTGCAACACAGAAAGTAAGTACAAAAGGATTAGGGAAGGAGAGGGGCAGGGCAGCCGGTGGGGGTCCTGGCAGCGGTCACGTGCCAATGGAAGGTGTTGAGACCCACTGGGGTGTGTGGGGACCGGCGCCGAGGGAGGCGTGTGCACCTGAGTGACGAAGGAGGACTGAGCGCACTCGTAACCTCCACAGTGACTGCAGTTCCGGTTTGGAGTGTCGTTATTTTTAAATACTAAAATACTGATATTTTGATACTAAAAAAATATTTTTATTTACATATTGATCTACCCAGAGAGTTAGAGGCAAATTATTTTAGAAAGCATTCTGACCCCAATCTCCCTTTGGTTGAAACATTTCTAAAGTAAGAGTATTTTAGTTTTCTTCTAATGATTAGTATAATTGTTATGCCTTACATTTCTAGTGAGGTTGAGAGTATTTTCTCCAGGTATTAGTCATCTCTACTTCCACCCGAAGAAGTATGGACTCCTACTGCCTACATACCTCCCTAGTGGTAGGAAGGGCCCGGGGGTAGGGGTGGGGGTGTGGGGGGATACCCCTCTGCAGCAGTGTTCTCAACGTGTGGCCCCTCATTTGAATAAGAACTTTTCTTGAACAGTCCTCGGAATGAATGGATTCCCTGAGCCATAAGGGGGAGATTTTTAATCTCGCTCACTCACAGTTAGCCCAGGAATTTCTATCTGCAAATACCAACCCATGACGAAGGACGGCAGAGTGAGTGAGGTTTACCTCTGCTGTGAGCCACCACACTGCACTTTCCTGCGCACTGTGCGGGCTGTCTCAGCCTCTGCCTGGGGGCCCCACCTGGGCATGTCCTCCTGGCAGTCACCTGCCAGCTTTTCCCTTCTAATACTATCACCGTCCTGCTGCAGTTCCTTCTTAGGCCAGCGGCAGGATAGGTTAATGGCCTTCACCTGCTAAGACACCTATGTATATTTTAACATAACAGCAATAGCTTAGCCCCAGGATTTTTAACCCTTTTCATCTTATGGCACACATAAACTAGTTACTAAAATCCTGCAGCACATCAAAAAATATATCTTTTGCTGATCTAACAAAAATAGGTATAATTTTGATTGATTTACAAAAATAAATAATAAGAGTAATTGCCTACTATTTTCATTTCAAAGTGACTTCTGAAAAAATTAGGTGACTATACTTGCATATAAGAATTTCTGGTACCAAGAATTAACCAATCACAGAAAGAAAGAAGGATCTCCTACCCTTTGCAACAGCATGGATGGAACTGGAAAGCATTATGCTAAGTGAAATAAGCCAGGTGGTGAAAGACAAATACTATAAGATCTCACCTTTAACAGGAACCTAATCAACAAAACGAACAAGCAAAATACAACCAAAGACACTGAAATTGAGAACAGGCTGACAGTGACCAGAGGGGAGAGGGGAGGAGAGTACAGGGGAAAAGGGTGAAGGGTTTGCAGGAACAATTATAAAGGACACATGGATCATAACAAGGGCGGGTGGAAGTGGGAGGGAGGTGGGGTGGGCTAGGGTGTTGGGGAGGGGTGGGGGGAAAGGCAGAAAACTGTACTTGAACAACAATAAAAAAAGAAAAAAGAAAAGATAAGAAAAAAGAATTAACCAATCAGACACAACTTATTATGCAATGTGACCAATAAGACACAACTCTATTGTATGACCTATATATTTATGGTTCAAGACAAGGCATTCACATCAGATGGCTCTTGTTGTGTTGGCAGTTGTCATTTTTTTATTTGACAGTCTAAGGGAAAAGAGGTCAGTGCCCCTGACTAAATAGTCAGGTACTGCATGTTTTAAAAATTGTTGTGGCACACAGGTTGAAAATTGCTGGTTTAACCCAAAGGAATAATTTTAATGCTAATAATAATAGCCACTGCTTAATAAGTAGTTAACATGTTAAGTACTTTAAAGACATTATCTAAATCACATTAAGCCCTAGAGACAGGTTATAAGTATCTCCAACTTTCTATGGGAGGAGACTGAAGACCTGGAGAGCCCAGTTACTTGTCCAGGGTCGCACAGCTGGTGGCGCTGACAGCCATCTGGGCTCCACATTGTGCTACCTCACTGCAGGAGGCGAGGGGAGGCTGGGGTCTTGCAGCGTCCTCAACCCAAAAGAACGAAACACTCGGATTAGCGGGCCTGGGTTCTAATCTTTGCCGCTATCCACATTTCTTTCAAAATCTCGGCCAAATGACAAATTTTCTGGTGTTGGTTTCCTCAGCTGAAAGTTAGGGTAGTGACAACTGTTTATCTTAAAGGGTGGGAGATGCTCTAATGAGATAACAGTTGAAAGCAGTGTGTTAGCTCTCAAATTCTACCAGATGTTAAGGCATTTTCATCAGATAGCAAAGCACCCCATCTGCTTGTTGGACCAGGGCTGGTCCACCCTTTAATTTACCAAGTTTCTGAGCCTGCAATGCTGATTTTCAGTGGAAAAGCATTTATGATCTGATTTCCGATTGCCTGTGCTTCTTGCCCTTTTTTACTTTCATAAGTAGGGCTGTTGTTTACTAAAACATTTCTTCTAGTAGTGATAACTTCATTTATGAATTATCCCTGAACTGGGCCCATATTACAAATAATCCAAAGATATCAAATTAGAGTACTTCTTAGTATTTTTGCTCCACTCAAGTGGACCACAAAACTGACATTTTTACCTTAAGATAAATTCAGAAATCGAAGAGAAAGAGGAAAATAACAATAGGTCAGTAAGTACAAACTAACTGGGGCTTTGATTACAAATAAAAATGTTCCCTCAAAAGAAAACCCTGGGCTCTCACTGGACTCTCACTCCAACCGTGCGAGTGAGGCCGCTTCCCCACCACCTTCCTGTGGACAGACCTGAAGCTGTCAGAAGGCAATTCAGGTCAGTTCTTAGGACTGTCGCTTCGTTTAATGTGACCTCCTTTGGCCACAAAGAATTAAACAAGATGTCTTTGATCCACAGGCAGACGAACAGTAAGCTGGACAGAGGCCGAGGGTGCAATAGAAAGGATGCCGACTGCCTGGATCAATTAGATATTCTCTCTTCAGGAGCTTGCAAATGGCTCCACAGTGAGAGAGCTAGTAGCTGGCAGTAGAAGAAAAAAAAGAATCTCAGATGGATAATGTGGATAATGAAAATATGAGGAAGCAGCACTTTTGTGCCCAGAGAGGTCTCTGAGTGACCAGGCTGAGCAAACTGCCCCACCAACCTGTGCTGGACTTGTGTCGTGAGTGACAAATAAGCGTGGGTGTTCCACCACTGAGATTTTGAAGTTGTTTTTACTACAACATAACTTGGCCTGAGACAATTTCATTATTTCCTTTTACTCTCAAATGAGGAATGGGGAAAGAAGTTTCGCCCTTTTCATTCTTTTATTCTTTTTCTACATCTGTGCCCAAGTGCAATCATCCTTTCGTGCACCCGTGAGGACCGCTTTTAAAGGGAAAGCCTCACACAGGAAGCCACATATCCAGGTGCCTATCACTTCACTTTGCGGTCAGCACCTCAGACTCCACTCAGTTCAACTCAGTGAATATTTGCTGAGGATTCACCAAGCATCTGGCTTTGTGCTGGATGCCAAAGATGCTGAGGTTAACAAGACAAAAATATCCCGGTCCTCATGGCACTTACAGCGCATTGGGGAAGACATTAAATAGGTAGTTAAATAGGTCACTTTAAACTCAGTGGTTCCAAAGAGAACTCATCACACCTCCTATACAAATAGGCGCATTTACCAAAGGCCAGATTGCTACCATGGGCAGTTCTTTCTCCTCGTCTCAGTTGAGGGAGTGTGGGAGGCAGTGTTGGCTCTCCTCTCCTCCTTGTTCCTTAAACCTAAATGGACCCAAAGTGCCTCTGTGTCCTCTGACTGCCACTTCACTCTTCTTCCCTTGGACGCGCCTCAAGTCCCTCTTCCTTGCACCGCTGCTAGCTGGCTTCTCTGCCTCTCACATCTACTTGCCCCAGGTAAGATACACTGGAACCAAGATTTCTAAGACGCTTCTGCCATAATGTCACCAGGAACTCAAAATGAGACTTGCCTAATGTTTCAAACCCATTAAATCTAAATTCTTCATTGTCATTTTCATCATCTACCCCAAACATATTTTTCTACTTCTCTAAAAAAACAATAGTGATGTTAGCTATTTGTTGAGCACTTACTATATATCTGCCACTATGTTAAGCTCTTTCATTCACTATTTTATTATATCCTTACTAAAGCTCCATGAAACAGAATTACTATCCTCATTTTATAGGTAAGGAAATTAAGGCTTGGAGCAGTGAAACAAGTCCAAGGTCAAATAGTAAGTGGTTTGAAATTTGAGTCCTACACCATGTGTCCTTCCGTAACATGGGAGGAAGCATCGTACTTCCTACTTGCTCGTAAACCCATAGTTTTGAGCACAGTAGCTATTGGTCGATTAACATACTCTCTCTAATCTGTTCTGGCAAAAGAATAAGGTATTCTTAGAAAGAAGTCTGGGGACACCTCTGTAGGGAATATTGTTCCAAATCAATATATGTTGATTTTTTTTTCCTGGAAGGGGCAAAAATCCCCCTGGAAGGGGATGATCTCCATGAGAGATCAGACAAAGGGGTAGATCAGAGCTGGTAGCCTGAAAGTTTGTTGGGTTTTTTTTTTTTTTGGTTTTTAATGGCAACATTATAATAAATGAAGCAAAGATTTGATTTGTCCTCTAGATTTTTATTTTTAATATTAAGAAGTTTTATACCGGAGACCATCTCGGAGAATTACAATAAGGGTTGGAGACTGGGATGAATGGACAGAGGCTGCAGCAGCAGACAGGTTAAACTTGGTCCCCTCAGCACGTGTGAGCAAAGCTGATGGACCGTGAGGACGAGAGGTGTGGGCTGAACGTTTATCCACAACCCAACAGCTGCCTCCGCCCTTTTCCACTGCTGCCTAATTACACGTCTTTCTAAGAATTCCAGTGAAGGACTTGCCGTGTGGGGGAACAAATGACTGCCTTCCCCAAAGAAGACATATTATGAGTTCCACTGAGAAATAAAGGGGAGGGGGGCAGACAACAGAGAAGAAGGTATGAGGAATCCTCCTAAAATACCTCCTGACCCATTTCAGTGTAGAGTGAGACTGGACTGAAGTCACATGCTTGGGAAGTACATCTATGTTTAGCTCCCAAGAATTGCCAGTGTTTGTGCACTGGAATGCGATGGGAGGATCTCAACACAGTTTTACCTGTTAACCTCTAGGGTCATCACTGAGAACATCACCTATCCTGGTACAAGTGAAGTATGAAAATACAGTGATTCCTGTTTGATGGATACTGGATAGGGTAGTAAGAGCAATGACAAGGAAAGCAGTTAGGCCCAGAGACAGCGCACAGAGGCCCGGCTAGGTCTGCAGCTTGCTGGATGGCTCCTGCTCGCCACTCAAAGCCACCCACCTCCACTCGTGTAAAGCAAGAAGACCGGGCAACTTCCAACCTCCCTTCCAACTCAAAAAGTATATTATTTTAAGGTATTTTAAAGCAGATTAAAAAAAATCAAAGGGCCCTGGCTGGTGTAGCTTAGTGGATTAAACGTGGGCCTGCGAACCAAAGGGTTGCTGGTTTGATTCCCAGTCAGGGCACATGCCTGGGTTGCAGGCCAGGTCCTCAGTGGGGGACGTGTGAGAGGCAGTCACACATTTGATGTTTCTCTTCCTCTCTTTATCCTTCCCTTCCCCTCTCTCTAAATAAATAAATAAAATATTTTTTTAAAAAATCAAAGGAACTAGGATTATAAATTAAACTAGGTATAAGATATTTTGATTCCTCCCTTTCATTTCCTAAATTACTTCATGTCATTTGAGAAAGGATATTAAAACCTTTCAGCAAATTATGGGAAAGGCTACGGGAAACTATTTGCTCCAGGAAATGCATTGTAAAGAAAAAAGTAGAGAGAAGAGGAATGGGAAGATTCAGATTGAAAAGGACATGAGAGACATATCAATCAAAGTGTGGGCCTTGTTTAAATCATGAGTCAAACAAACTACAATAAATATTGAGAAAATTGGGGAAACTTGTATATTACATGCATATGGGATGATACTTGGAAGTTTTTATTAGTCATTTTACTTATGATAATTATAATTTTTAACAAGAGTTAATTATTTTCAAAGATAGTGAACTATTCAGTGATTATATAACATGATGTCTAGAATTTGCTTCAGAATAATTGACTGAGGAGAGGGGGAAGTGGGGGGTAGAGGACAAGTGATGGGCCATGAGCAGACAGTTGTTAAGGCTGGTATGTGAGTGTGGATATGGGTGAAACTGTGGGTGTAGTTAGTGTTTGGTTAGAATTTTCCCTGACAAAACGTTTACATAAAACATTGTTACTTTTACTAAAAGATGAGGCATTCATATATTATTACCAACTTGTCTTTGATTTTATAGATATGGCTGGATATGGGAGAGAGTTAGGAGGTAGACTCCACAGGGCTTGCTTGAGGATTGGATGTGGGGCGAGGGGGAGAGAGGTGACAAGGATGACTCTTCTGATTTTTCAGAACTGCTGATGTTGGTGTCACTTACTGATAGGGAGTAACAACATCAGGGAGAGAGAGAGAGAGAGAGAGAAAGCACCAGGAGAGGTTGTGTAGGAAGGTCCTGACTCAGGTTTTAGAATTATTAAATTTTAAATGCCTTTGGGTGTCAGGTAGGTTCAATAAATGTCTACTTAATGAATGAACAGACTAGCCCAGCCAGTGCTGAGAGAGGTGAAATTCAATAGCTTCTTCAATTCTGGGGAGTCATGGATTCGCCTGTGAATACACTGAAAGCTGTAAGCCCTTATTGTCACATAAGCACAAAGTTAGGCACATAACTTCAGAGCCATTCGCAGAAACTCTACGGATATGTAGACCCCAGATAAAGAACTTCTGTAGTCTTTCATTACAACAATTATACCTCCTTTGTTCAAAACGCGGTAGCTCTCTCAATGAAATGCAGATGGCAGGAAGTCGAAAGCTTTTAATTGTCTCCCTTGCTTTCTCATGCTCTAACACAACACAAATCTCAAAAAGGAAGGGGAAGTTTCAGCCTTCCTCTTGCTCCTTTACCAAATAACCCAGTAACTGACGGCTCACCAAACTTGAGGAACCCACTGTAGTCACCTCTGTGCCGCCATGTATAAGGAGAGAATGTGCCAGAACAGGGGTGAGGAGATCTGGGTTAACTGGCTGTGTGACCTTGGGCAGGCCCCTTGTCCTCCATGTGCTTCGTGAGATGAAGATGTTCCCAGCCTCACTGTCAACTTTGGAAGGCACCTTGGCCATCTTGACCACAGGGGTAACTGAATCATTTCCCCTCTGAGGGTTTAGGTGGTTTATCTTGGCTTCTGGATTTAGAGAGAGGACCAGGGGTTGTTCAGAGCTTCATGTGCTGAGCAGTCATTTGGATCAGACAGAGGAATTCCTCCTCGCCAACACTTTGCTGGGTTTCCAGCCATTGGCAGACAGGCTGGTTCCATTTAAAATCATTTTAGATGGTCCAACCACCGAGAGCATGTGGTCATCTATTCAGTGAGTCAGACCTGACCTGCTGTAGTGAGTGGCCCTCCAGGGCCAGCCTGGCCTGACCCTGACCCCCTCCTGGGCTGCCATCTGTTCTCCCTGGCTCACCTTCCGCAGCGATCCTCAGATGACTTTGGTTAAACTCCCAGCCATATGCTTATCCCTTTCAACTGTAGAGACCACACACTTCCTCCACTTCGGTGAGTGGCCAGACAGTCTGAGCTCGCCCACGTCTCCCCTGCAAGCAATCTCATGTGGGCCTCAGAGCTCGGCGGTGGAGCGCATCCCACCCCGCCCTGCCAAGTCAGCAATAATAATAATAATAATAATAACAACAACACATATTTTTAAGTGCTTAATATGTGCCAGGTATATATATTAAATACTTGTATTCATTGTCTCAACATATTAATCCTCATAACATCCCCATGAGACAGATGCTATTATTATCCCTACATTCTAGATGAGGAACCAAAGCTTAAGTATGTTAGGTAATTTGTCCAATGCCACACAGCAAATAAGAAATGGAATTTGAAGAGGCAATCTGACCATATATTTAACTATTATACTATTGGTATTTCTCCCAGATCAGGAAAATACAAACCTTTCTAGATATGCAAGCATGAAGAGATAACTACTCTTTAAGGTATTATTATGTGCTTACAAATCTGTTATTATGTGCTTACAGTCATGTGCTTACAAAATTATGTGAATTATGTGCTTAATGAAACTGTTA
The DNA here is from genome assembly GCA_028533065.1 of Trachops cirrhosus. NCBI lineage: Eukaryota > Metazoa > Chordata > Mammalia > Chiroptera > Phyllostomidae > Trachops > Trachops cirrhosus. The sequence continues at coordinate 42,339,991 of CM052539.1, forward strand.
GAAGGTCTGGGAAAACTAAAAGTTAGGAAGCCGACAACAAGTTATTTGGTCAGAGGGCCACAAGCTAAGACCTAGAGTGTAAGATGTTGCTGTTGCCGATAAGAAATCAGAAAGCTTCGGGGGCTACTGCTGAAACCAGCGTTGCCTCCCAGCCCCGAGGCCAGTGACTGACAGAGGGATGCCAGGTCCGGCTGGACACTGAAAAACTCTCCTCCACTGATGCCCATAGGTCAGCCACCCCTAATGCCATAGGGTGAATGGCTTCCCCTTCCTTCTGCCTCCCAAATAATACCTCATTGCCCGAATCTAAATTACATCCAGAACCCTGCTGGGAAGGGAATCTGAAAAATGTAGTTTCTCTTGGGAGGAAGCATATAAAGGAGTGGAAATCATTGCCAGCTGGTAAGTGTGCTAAACAAAAATATCCAGTATTTCTGGGGATGATGTAGTTAGCCAGCCTCCAAGTTGGCCCTCAGTGATCTCCTCCTCCTGGTGTTCACATGCTCATGTAGGCCACACCCACATTTCATCAGGGTTAGTCCCTGTGACCAATGAAATATGGCAGAAATGCTGACATCACTTCTGAAATTAGGTTATGAAAAAATTATGGCTACTGTCTTTAGAGTTCTCTCTCTCTCTGTTGGATCTCTGGCCTCTGGGGAAAGCCAGCTGCCATGCTGCACGCTGTGGAGAGAATCAGCTAGGGGCTGACAAGAGTAGAAACTAGATGACGTACAAAGAGAGGCAGAAATAGTTGCACTGAGTCTTGGGACTTGGAGAGCACTCACATGAAGACCACAAACCCTGCTGTTCGTGTCCCTAGAGTGGTGCTGTGTCCTGAGGTATGCTGGGCACATTTAGCCAGAGCCTGGCTGTCTCATCCTATCTCCATGTCTATAACCCCACCTATCCTTGCAGTCCCGAATGGGCCAACACAGATGAGTCTGCTCTCCTTCCAGCAGGACAGCCCAACCAGCACACACTGGGACCTGACTACCCTGACTACCGCCCTTTGCTGCGTGTTCAGAGGAGCCCCTCAGCCCTCCTCGGTTGAAGGGGGAGCCCTCACTGGAAAAGTTGGACTGCTTCTTCAGGGCCCAGACCCCAAGGTGGCAGTTCTCTGCAGGAAAAAGTTTTACCTCCCACAAGTGAGAAGAACCCAGAGTTGGTGTCCTCTGCAACCAGAAGAGCACATCCTGACACTAGCTTGATTCTGTCACTCATCTTCTTTCTTCACAGGAAGCTCAAGCTGGTACAAAAGTTACCTTGATGCAAAAATCCTTGCAATTCCATGTTCGCTCCCAGAAGCCTTTGCCAGTGCCTTTGCCCTGGTGATCCTCATTCTCTCAGGGATGTGTCCTTGGTTTATTTTTCCTATGAACACTTCTGGAGCCCTGAAGAGAAGTTTGTACTGCTTTCCTGTGTCGCAGGTGCTCTCATCCTTCCTTCCAGTCTCTGGGTAAACACCACACACACCGTCGTTATGACAACCGTTCTGCTTAAGTGCCCTGCAGGAAGACAGTGCTGTGAGAAACGGCTGCAGGTCTAGGGTGAAGACGAGGGGGTGAAAACAAAAATGGGGAAGGCAGGAAAAGGGTATTGAGGGAGAAGAAGGTGGCTTTCCCAGCCTGAGCCAAGTGGCCCAAGAGCAAGCCCACGCTATGGTCATGTTAGTGAAGCATTTGACTCAGCTGGGACATGGTTTTCGAAGATGCCCCCCTTTGCCAATGTTGAAAAGGCTGTGCTGCCCTGGCTGGTGTGGCTCAGTGGTTGAGTGCCGGCCTGTGAACTAAAGGGTCACAGGTTCAATTCCCAGTCAGGGCATATGCATGGGTTGCAAGCCAGGTCCCCAGTGAGGGTCACATGAGAGGCATCCACATATTGATGTTTCTCTCCCTCTCTTTCTCCCTCCCTTCCCCTCTAAAAAAAAAGTAAATAAAAATCTTAAAAAAAAAAAAGGCTGTGCAGTTGCAAGCTCTGTTCTCCACCGATCAGGAAAGAAACAGCCACGGGGCCAGTCGTATTCGTCCTTTAGCCTTGTGCTTCCCAGAGGCCTGGCGTGTTGAAGGGCCACTAGACCAGAGGCTGCTGCTGACTGTGGCAGGACCACGGGACCGTCTGCGGGTCTGGTGGTGAAAAGCCCGGGTCTGTTATCGCCTTTGGGGCTGCAGCTGCCGCTGTCAGCTTAGAGAGTGGGTGATTATCTTGGATACTCCCCATTTTTGTAATTATACTGTGTCTTCAGTACATTCATTTTGTTTTCCACATGTTCAACTTATTCATCAGGTTATAAATTTGCAGATATAGAAATACATATAATCTTAAACTCATCCCTTTACAAGTACATGAATGCATGTTTGCCTTCTGCTTCAGAAAAGAACCAGCCTCGTTTGGGGAGATCTGGGCAAGGGGGCAGGATGCTGACCCCCACCCAGCAGAGCTTACTGCAGGACAGGACTGAGTCTCCCATACAAAGAAGGGCAGAGGGAGCCAGCCGACCCCCCCCACCGCCACGGGGAATGGCCCAGCCTGGCTGAGAGGAGCCATGAGCTCATGCCTTGTCATTGCAGCACACAAGTAAGGAGGTATAAATAGCAGGCGAGCTTACAATGTTAACCATGGACCTGTCACCAGGGGTGGATGCAGGCAGAGCAGCCCAGGGGGTACCACCCAGAGGTGCATGTAGAGCTTGGTGGCAGAGAGAGAGATTCCCAAGGGATGAGAAATGGCTCTTCGGGAGAGCTGAGGCATCATGGAGGAGAAGGGCAGTGGCACAGAGAAAGAGACTTTGGTTCTGAACTTCATGAAAGAACCCAAGTGGCACAGCCAAGGAAGCTGGCCCAGGGAGGGCCCACAGTCTTAGCCCAGCAGTGCAGGGGGGCAAGGCCGGCAAAGGCTGGAATTTCGTCAATCATCTCCCGACTTCAGGCTCATCACGTGGCTTTGTCGTTGTGATTAACCTCCATATTGTTATAGATGTAACTCAGATGTGTGCATCACAGAAAGTTCAAAATTCAATGCTTTTTTCTCTTACTTACATCACAAGAACACACATCATTTCACTCTAAAAATCTTCCTCCTGCATTTTTCTCTCCAGAGTGTTCCCTTTTGTGCAGACACTTGGGCTCCCCTCTCCCGCTTTGCTTTCCTTGCTTCGCTCACAGTAGCCACTACCCCACCCCCAATGCACACGCTGCTTCTCTGAAGCCCAGAGCCCATCACCCTCCGCCAGGCTCAGGAGGCCCAGCGCCCTCACCACAGCACGCTTCGGCAGTATCTTCTCAGTGAAGCAAGGCGTCTCCATAAAAGACTCTTAAACGGTTTGTGAAGGGGATGGAAACTTCTCCACCAAATTGCATGTCTAATAATCTTGGGGTCAGAGTTACAGCACTTGAGTTTGGGGTTCCCCACCTAGTCTACACTTAGAAAAGTTTCCAGAAGTGTCAGAAAGAGAAGGAATATGTCTGCCAAAACAGTATCTCATGAGGTAATTACAGAGAAGCTCACATATCAGCATGGGTTAGAGTCACAGAAGAGGCAGTGTATAAAGTTGTGGTTTTGATGGTTGTGATTTTGAAAAGAAATGCTTACTTTGCCACCTCCTAGCTTCACAACATTGACAAGTTACTTAACTTCTCTGTGCCTCAGCTTCCTCATCTGTCAGTTGGGGACAGTATTAGTATACCTTCTCATAGGTTTATGAGAATTGCATTAATGAAGGTGAAGCACTTAGACTATTACCTGCCACACACTAACTGCTTAAGTGGTAGTTAGCACTATTATTATTTTTTATTCTTACTGATTTAGACAATTGTTTCTAGGATAAGTCACATACATTTGCAGGGTGTATGGGGGAGAGTGAGAATGACAGGGGTAAGCTCATCTTGACACCTGCCACATGGACAGTATTGGTGAGTCCCTTACCCCGCACAGCAGCGGTGGGTCCGCTGAGGGGCCCACCCACTGCACCCAGACAGAGGGCTTCACTGTCGGGGTCCAGATTAAGAGACTGGCTACAGCTAACAACGATAAAAATCAGCAAGTTACGAGGTTGCCAAACATGTCTGTGACCATTTTAGGGGTGGAGGGGAATCCTTTCTGAAACCAGCCTGTTTCTTTAACAGTCTTCTGAAAAAACTACAACTTCTAACTTGACAGGAGTTTCTTGGAGGTAAGCAGAACAAGGACAAATGAACCATCCTTGATTTGCCAATGCTGAATACAGTTCAGAGCATCATATCTTTAACTTCATTTTGATCCTCACCTGAGGATATTTTTTGTTTTTTAATTTTTTTAAAGATTTTATTTTTTTTTCTGAGAGCGGGGAAGGGAGGGAGAAAGAGAGGGAGACAAACATCGACATGTGAGAGAAACATCGATCGGTTGCCTTTCGCAACTGACCACGCCCAGGGACCTGGCCAAAAACACAGGGATGTGCCCTGACTGGGAGTCGAACCAGCAACATTTGGTTTTCAGGATGATGCCCAACCCACTGAGCCACACCAGTCAGGGCAGGATATATTTTTATTGATTTCAGAGAAAGAGGAAGGAAGAAAGTGAGAGAGAAAGAAAGAGAAAGAGAAACATCAATGTGAGAGAGACACATCAATCAGTTGCCTCCTATACACTCCCCAACTGGGGGGTTGAACCCAAAACAGGCATGTGCCCTGACCAGGGATCACACCTGCAACCATTATGGTGTACAGGATGACGCTCCAAACAACTGAGACACCTGGCCAGGGCCAGAGATGTCACATCTTTAATGTAAATGAGTACAGGTTTTCAACTAATAAGCCTTATGTAAAAGTTAGAGCCAATGCTTAGTGAAATTTCTTGCCATCATCTTCTATAAGTGAGAGGAAGAATGTCACCACTCTTGCCCCTAACCCTCCCCTGTGCTCGAGCGGCCTTTGCCTGGAGTTGTCTGCCCCTCCTCCCCCAACTATCCCTGGTAACACCTATTCATTAGCCTAGTTTCAACAGCCCCTTCTCTGGGAAGTCTTCCCAGCAGCACCTGCGAGAGGCAGCAGGTCTCTCTGCCGAGCTGCACCGTCCTGGATATGTGCTTTTATTTCACCTGTGGACTGCCTCCTCACCTAAACCAGGAGCTCCTTCCGTCTGTGCCCAGCTCTTACCAGGAGGTGGCTAAATCTCATAGAACTGGCCCTGGGCAGGCAGTCCATGGGCCAATTTCTCATCTTCTAACAATGGTCACTTCACTTTAGATGTTTCATCTATAAAATGACGGTGACTGCTTCCTTCAGACTTTGAGATGACACCATGGGCTACAGTGGGGTCGTGGCACTGATTCAGCAGCATATACAAAATTCCACTCAAACCAGCTCTCTTGGGACGTCTCAGGGAACCCAAGAACAGTGCAGGTAGGTCTCAGGAGAAGCAGGAGAGAAAACCCTCAGGTACCTGGCAGCTTCTCTCTCACACACACTTTCTTTGTAACACACCCACAGGACACGCACACACAGCATGTGCCCACCTTTGTACCTCGGTCTCCTCATCTGTAAAATGGGGATAATATTAGGAACCCACCTCATGGGGTTATTGTATTAAATGAACTGATGTACACAAAGTTCTTAAAACATTGACTAGAAAGTAAGAAAGTGCAAAAAGAAGAAGAAATAGAAGGAGGAAGAGGAGGAGAAGAAGGAAGAGGAGGAGAGGGCATTACATGGGTGTTAGAGGAGCACAGTAGCCAAACTCAGAGAGGTCCCAATGACCAAAGCCAGAACGATTTGCACATATACCTCAAAGCATAAACGTATTCATGAGCCCATACTAATATAAATAAAAATAAACAATTAATTTTAAGGATAAAGGACAGATGTTCCTCACAAAATTTCATATAATTTACGTAGACTCTGCTCCCTCCGGGAGGTAGGGCTCCATTCCCCTCGCTGTGCGTGGGGCCTGGACCTAATGACTCCCTTCCAAAGAATAGAGCGTGGCACGGGGTAAACAGTAGCTTTACGCTGGAGAAGCTGGCAGACACACCTCAACCAAATGACCAGCTTAACACCACCTGCGACAAGTCATGTTGATACCGTGCACCCACACCTCCACCCCATGCAACCTGACAAGGAGGGCACTTCGCCTCTGCGGAATCCTTCCCAGAAGCCATTATGTCGAATCTGTCCGTAAAGAAAACACCAGAGAAATTCAAACTGGGCTCCTTGTGCAAAATATCTGACCAATACTCCTAAAAACAATTAAGGCCAGGAAAAACCAGGGAGATATGAGAAAACGTCACGGGCTCAGGGAGAATGAGAACACGCCCTGACTAAATCTAAGGAGGTGTCCTGGACTGGATCCTAGAACCAAATAAAGGGGAGTATTTTATGTAAAAACCAGAGAAACCCAAATAAAACCTGAAATTTAATTAATAGTAATGTGCTCGTGTTGATGTCTGTCTTTTGACAAATGCACCGTCGTTATATAAGATGTTAGTATTAGAAGAAGCATCGAGAAGCACATACAGGAACTCTGTGCTATCTTTGTAACTTCTCTGTAAGTCTAAAAATTATTCCAAAATTAAAAGTTTATTTTACAAATTGATACTTAAAAAATTTTAACTGTACCTGACACATAATAAATGCTCAAGGAGTGTTAGCAATTATTTTTATTATTCCCTGGTTTGTCTTTTCCCCTCACCCTTCTGCACATGGGCTCTCTCTCTCTTTTAAACATGTCGTAGAGGATGGTCACCCCACAGTGTAGCACCTGCACAACCCATTTCACGAAACCAGCAGAAACCTGAGTAGTGTCTCCGAGTCCCGGTTGCAAATTCCAAAGAGAGAACATCCAGTTGGCCCACCTAGGGTCAGGCATCTCCTGTGGTCTAACAGCCTGAGGCTGAGGTCAGTGAGTTCACACAAGGCCTCAGAAACCTATTATTCTGGAAAAGGAAGAGGAGGGTCTCAGAATAGGAGTTTAGGGAAGTTGCAGACGCTTGAAAGCTGTCTGTCTCAGCAGTACTACTCAAAGTGTGGTCCATGGGCCAACAGCATGCGCCCCTGGGAGGTAGTGAGAAATGAAAATTGTTGGCCTCACCCCAGACCTTTTGAGAATCTAGGAGGGGAGGGATGAAGAGGCCATGAACCTGTTTTAACACCAACCCTCTGGGTGATTCTTATGTGTGCTAAATATTGGGACACACTATGGTACAAGACTATTCAGTCTATGACAAAGGAAAAAAAGCATCTTAACGTTCTTGCAAAGTACTGCAGAAGGATTAGACTATCTTACACATTAACGCAAATTAAAACACTATGATGGTACAACCATTAAAAGACAACCCAATTTGAAAAAATGGACAAAGGACTTGAATAGACATTTCTTCAAAGAAGATAAACCAATGCCCAACAAAAACATGAAAAGATGCTCAGCATCATTAGTCATTAGGGAAATGCAAATCAAAACCCCAATGAGATACCACTTCATACCTACTAGGATGGCTAGAATCAAAAAAGTCAGGTAATAAAAAATGTTGATAAGGAGAAATTAGAACCCTGGTACATTATTGGTGAGAATGTAAAAGGTTCAGCCACTGTGGAAAATATTTTGGCAGTTCCTCAAGAAGTTACACATAAAATTACCATGTGACCTTATAATTCAACACCTAGGTATGTACCCAAAGAACTGAAAACAGGTGTTTAAACAAGTATGTACACACAAATGTTCACAACAGCACTATTTACAATAGCCAAAAGTAGAAATACCCCAAATCCCAAATGCCCATCAGCTGAAATAGATAAACAAATGGTGGTATATCCATACAATGGAATATTATTCAGCCATAAAAAGGAATGAAGTACTGATATGTGCTACACCATCGATGAGCCTTGAAAACATTATGCTAAGTGAAACACACATCTGGCATGATTTTGCATCATTCCATTTATATTAAATATTCATAATAGATAAATCTATAGAGACAGCACGCAGATTAGTGGTTGACAAGTGCTAGGAGAGAACAGAGAATGAGGGAGGAACTGCTAAATTGATGAGGAGTTTTACTTTGGATGGATGATAATGTTTTGAAACGAGACAGAGGTGGTGATTGCATAATATTGAGAATGTAGTAAATTCACTGACTTGTTCACTATTAAATTGTTAATTATGTCAGGTGAATTTCATCTCAATAAATTAGTTTTCAAAAATTTCTGATGGCATTTTTTCCTAATTCACCCACCTTCCACAGACAAGAGGTAAAAGACTTCGATTATTCAATTTTACCACAGCCAGGACTAAATTTAACTCAAGCACCATTCAGTTTAAGACAGCATAAAGGTCCTCTGCCAACCCCCAAACTCTTTTCCGCCAGCCTATTCCTAGTTCCTAAGAGTCACTATTAGATACTTATTTCTACTGGTTACAGATAAAGGTTGAAACTGAGGTCATATCTTGAAAAGATGATGTCAAGATTCTACACAGTTCATCAGGAAAAAAATCTTTTAAATGTCACCTAGCTCTTTCTATATTTAGTTACCATGATGATCAAGAAGCCATTCCTTCCTGTGGTTGAAGTTCATTTCCCCTTAGTTAGTCCTCCGTTGAGGTAGAGAACCGTGGCAGTGATCCTAGTAGTGCCTTACATACAAGACAGTGATTAAATCACTTCCAGTCCTCCTTTTACCCAGGCTAATGAATGTCAAGCCCTTTATTCTGTATTCAAAGGCATGATGTTCTAGCCTTTAATGACCGCTGTTGCATTTCTCCGGTCCTCACTCCTGTTTCTCCTCACCCATCAAACCACAGGGCTATAAACTATACAAAGTTCTTGGGCAGGGGCCAGACTAAGTCATGTAGAGTGTGCGGAGCATTTCCCAGCTCTTGCATGTTATATTCCTTTTGGCACAACCCAGTAGGACTACCACTTGAAACAATCATCTTCTCTTAGTTTTCAGCCCCAGCGTCTGTTCCAGCTGGCCCTGCAGCACCGCTTTCATCTTCTCACGGTCTGGGTCTTGTCCTAAAGAGTCGATCACTGGACTCCCTGACAGAGAGTGCTGTGATTCAACAACAAACCAGATGTTTGGCATTATAGTGCTGAGGAAAACTGGTGCAGCCACAAATGCCTTTATCTTTTTAAAAAGACTTTATTGATTTTTAGAGAGAGGGGAGTGGGGAGAAAGAGAGGGAGAGAAACATCTATGTGCGAGAGAAACATTGATCGGTTGCTTTTTGTATGCCCCCAGCTGGGGACCTGGCCTGCAACTCCCCAGGCATGTGCCCTGACTGCCCACAGAACCAGTGACCCTGCAGTTTGCAAGGTGATGCCCAACCCACTGAGCTACACCAGTCAGAGCCACAAATGCGTTTAGAGGAATTTCCACTTCTCAAAAGGGTTCAAACTAAGTTTCATGTATTGAGATGAAACATTTGCATCTGGGTTTTTATAAGTAAAAGAAGGGCAAACAGCAATTTTTTTTAATTTTTCAACCTAATCAAAGAAAATGTAAGCACTAATTCACAAGCAGCAACACAGAATGTGTATGGCAAGTCTTCAGAAGCTTGGCCAGAGCTGACCTGGAAGAGCAGATGGTGTTGTATTAGTGTGATTAGAGAGGTTCTGAGAAGCCTCCTGCCTCTCCTAAATGCTCTCAGACCTGTACCCAGAAGGCTGAGATTTAACTCAAAATTTGAGGGATCACTGACCCTTTGATAATACACCGAGTGCTATGGACCCTCTTCATAGTAATTACCCTGAAAACTGAAATTAATTGTACATAATGAGTTCATTTAGCCAACATCAACTATACAGAAAATATTCAATGCTTATAATCTTTAACCTTTAATGCAAATTAAAAGCATGAAATAGATTTTTAAAATAATACATAAGACAGTCACTACTGTAAACTGCAAGTCAGCAATGCTCAGGGAGTAGGCTTTGTGTAAGAGTAGCCACAGGCTCAACCACGGAAGACACAGCACGGCGACTCACACCTCCGGCATTCAGCAGCTCCCGAAGCTACTGCATCCCCACTGGTCTTCATATGCACTAAGAAATGACAGAGCAGGGAGCTGAAATAGTATTACCTGTAAATGTAGGTTTTCTCAATGCAAATAGACATGTATTGGGGCATAACTGAATTTGTCAAAACCTAGGAAACAGAGAGTTGCCTATGATCCTCCAGTGCCAAGTTTGAAAACAAAACCTCTTAATACTGGCCCCACCATGCCAGCATTAGCACCCAGCACACTGCAAAACCTTAGTAGACACGGACTAAGGCTTAGGGCCAGGACAGTTTTGAAGGCACAAAGCAAGAAAACAGACTTCCAGCCAAGATGGAAGCATAGGTAGATATACTTTGCCTCCTCACACAACCAGAAGAAGGACAACAACAAATTTAAAATAAAATTAAAACAACAACAACAACAACAACCAGAACTCACAGAAAATCAAACTGTATGGAAGTCTAACAACCGGGGAGTAAAAGAAGAAACATTCATACAGACCAGTAGGAGAGGCAGAGACGGACAGCTAGGGGGAGAGGACTCACAGCAAGGCAGCGGCAGGAGGACCTGGGCAAGGTGGCGGCTGATTGAGTGGGTGGTCCCACATTCGCATGCAGGTAAACTGGGAGGAACAACTGGGGAGCAAGACAGACCATGCAACCCAGGGTTCCAGTGTGAGGAAATAAAGCCTCAGAACCTGTGACTGAAGAAACCTGTGGGGGTTGAGGTGGCAGGAGAAACTCCCAGCCTCACAGGAGAGTTCATGGGAAAGACCCACAGGTCCTAGAATGTACACAAACCCACCCACCCGGGAACCAGCACCAGATGGGCCCAATTTGCTTGTGGAAAGTGGGGCAAGTGACTGAAAGCTGGCAGAGAGCAGAGCAAGTCGCATTGTTGCCTCTCGGACCCCTCCCCCACACATAGTGTCACAATGCAGCGCCGTGGGTGGCCCCACCCTGGTGAACACCTAAGGCTCCGCCCCTTACTACATAAGAGGCGGGCTGAGGCCAAAAAAAAAAAAAAAATGGCCCAAAAGAACGAATGAAAGCACCAGAAAAAATACGACTAAGTGATGAGGAGACAGCCAACCTATCAGATACACAGTTTAAAACACTGGTAATCAGGATGCTCATAGAATTGGTTGAGTATGGTCGCAAAATAGAGGAAAAAGTGAAGGCTATGCAAAGTGAAATAAAGAAAAATGTACAGGGAACCAACAGTGATGGGAAGGAAACTGGAACTCAAATCAACAGTTTGCACCAGAAGAGAGAAATAAACTTTCAACCAAAACCAAATGAAGAAACAAGAATTCAAAAAAATGAGAAGAGGCTTAGGAACCTCTGGGACAACTTTAAACATTCCAACATCTGAATCATAGGGGTGCCAGAAGGAGAAGAGGAAAAGCAAGAAATGGAAAACTTATTTGAAAACATAATGAAGGAGAACTTCCCCAATCTGGCAAAGGAAATAGACTTCCAGGAAGTCTAGGAAACTCAGAGAGTCCCAAAGAAGTTGGATCCAAGGAGGTACATACCAAGGCACGTCACAATTACCTTAGCCAAGATTAAAGATAAGGAGAGAATCTTAAAAGCAACAAGAGAAAAGGAGACAGTTGCCTACAAAGGAGTTCCCATAAAAATATTAGCTGATTTCTCAAAAGAAAACTTGCAGGCAAGAAGGGGCTGGAAAGAGGTATTTGAAGTCATGAAAGGCAAGGACCTACATCCAAGATTACTCTCTCCCGCAAAGCTGTCATTTAGAATGCGAGGACAGAATGAAGTGCTTCCCAGATAAGGACAATTTAAAGGAGTTCATCATCACCAAGCCCTTATTATATGAAATGTTAAAGGGACTTACCTTAGAAAAAGAAGATCAAAAATATGAACAGTAAAATGACAAAACACAACTATCAACAACTGAACCTAAAAAACAAAACAAAACAAAACCAACTAAACAACTAGAACAGGAATAGAATCACAGAAATAGAAATCACATGGAGGGTTAATAGCAGGACAGGGGACAGGGAAATGGGGGAAAAGTTGCAGGGATTAAGAAGCATAAATGGTAGGTAGAAAATAGACAGTGGTAGGTTAAGAACAGTATAGGAAATGTAGAAGTCAAAGAACTTATATACAACCCATGGACATGAACTAAGGAATGTGGGTGGGAGAGGGTGTGCAGGGTGGAGGGAAATAAAGAGGGAAAAATAGGACAACTGTAATAGCATAATCAATAAAATATATTTTAAAAAAAGCAAGAAAACCCTCCTTCTTGTCCTCTTCATACCAACCCCATCCTGTAGAGGTAACCACCCTTAACAACATAATTGAAATTGTGTGTTTTAATTTGTTTGAATCTCATAAACTCATAATACAGGAAATGAAACATCAAATTGACTTTTTAGACAGTGATTTTCCCCTTTTAGACCCAATTTTCATTCTGTTTCCCTATTTTTCAGTATGTACTTCCTGTTTTACATTATGACTGTCTGTCTGTCTGTCTGTCTTCTCCAGATACAATTCCCTGTTGGACAGCGACCACATCTTACTCTCTTCAATGCTTGCATTATCCCTGGCACAAACTAGACACTGAAGACTGTCTTTTGAATGAATTATTAAATAAGTGAAAGTTTAAGTTTTAAAAATCCACACCTGAAAATGCAGTTGCTGTTGAGAAGATTTAAGCATGCTAGCCATAAATTTGGCTTTCATAGCAAACATTGATGTGTGTATTATTATTCAGTTCCGCATACTGCATACTGCAACTCAGGCTGCTATTATGCAATCATATATGACTGTAAACTCTAGTATCATCTGCCTCTGATTCATAATTCTTAAGGATTTTACTGAAATAAGTGTAACAAAAAATATACACTCTTTCTTACAGTCCTGTCACACTACTTCCTTGAGGGATTTCATTTCAGGAAACAGAGGCAACTCCATTTTAAAGGGCTTTATGTTTTTACTGATTTCCTTTCCTAGCCAAGAGGCTCATCTGGCAGGCAGCAGAACATCCCACTCGCTCCCTGCCTAATTAAATTGTGTCACTCTCCTAAGGAGAAGAAAGTAACATTTGGCAACAGATCACCAGATTTAAGCACCAACAAATAGAGACGGTATGAGAATAAGCCAGCAGCTCCCCTCACTTGTGTGGTAATTGATATCCACACTGCACTGGGAAGCTCACACATGCCGAAGGTCCTGTAGGTTAAGCACGAGAGCCTTTGTGACTCTCGCCATTTTTTCATGCAACAATGATTCGATTCCAGCCACAGCAGCACATGGAGATCTGACTTCCAGAGAAACCTCCTCCTGTGGTCTTTTTATTTCCAAGGTGCTCGTGATCGGCTGCCACGTGCGTGCATCGGCAACTCTAGAGTGGAAGATGGACACCTCTCAGAACAGAAGCTTCCAGGTTTCATGGTGCACTGAAGCTAGCCTAATCAACTGTGGTCAGTTCCAAGTAGGCATTTGGTCAAACTGTGTTTAAAATAAGCGCATTTTGCCAATAAACGCATGAAAAATGTTCAATATCATTTTAACCAGAGAAATACAAGTTGAAACTAAAATGAGATCACACAGGGGCCAATTAGGATGGCAGGAAAAAATCGAGTATTGTCCAGCAATGTAGCGTTGTCCAGCAGTTCGGGGAGTGTCGACTGATTTGTTTTTGTGCCAGACAATTTATTATTATTGGCAAAAGTGTTTTTAAAAGCCACATGCCTTCTGATCCAGTAATTACATTTATAGAAATTTATCCTGAGAAAAATGATTTAAAATGTGGATAAGAGATTTAACTGTAAGAGTGTTCATTGAAGCACTGTAGCAAAAACGCGAAATCCACCCACATGTCCAATAATAGAGAACTTAACTGAGTACATTATGCCACAAGGAAACACCATGTAGCCATTCGGAAAACATTATCGAAGTACCTTTCATGACTTTAGAAGATGAATAAGCTACATTTTGATGGCAAAACCAGTTCACAGAAAGCGTACAGGAAATTAAGTGTGGTATGATCACAAGCATGAAAAACATGCTACAAAATAGATACAGTGGTAATATATCTTAGAGGGGGAATTACAGCTGTTTTTAATCTACTTTTGGGTTATTTGATTACATTATTTCTCTATAATGAATATGAATCCCACATGTAAATAGCACACATACCCTGGAAATTCCACTAAGCCAAAGAGCTTCATAGCCTTTGAAACCTCATAATGACGAGTGCATTCCCCCAAATCCCCTTATGTCGGGGATGATGGCATCATCTGGGACGGTTACAGACACCTGGGGAGGGAGTGTTGCCCTGCCGTCAGGGCAAAGCCCTAGGAGCAGGCAGCAGCTATCAGAGTAGAGTTGGAGGCGAGCCTTCCGTGCTCTCTGAAGCATTGTATTAGTCAGTCTTTGTGGTTAAGTCCTTGAAAGCCACTCTCTAAAAGCACAATAAATGTTTATATTTTACATTTGAAAACTCTAAAAAATTGTGTGGGAAATACTCATATCCCCCGCTGTCAAAGTAGAGATGAACTACAAAGATTCACACTGTTGCAAACTACAACATCACTCGATCTTTAGCAAACACCAATATATGAAGAAGACTGGGTAGCTCAAAGGAAACCCAGGAGCTTTGAAGTCAGACAGTCCTCAGTTTGAACCCCAGTTTTGAATCTTATTAGCTGTGTGGCCTTGGGCAATTTCCTTAGCTTCCTGGAGCCTCAGTTTCCTCATCTTCCAAATAGGAATATGCTAGTGCTGCCCCTAGTGCTACTGAGGGCATTAAAATAATGTATGCGAACACCTGGTAGCACAGTGCCTGCCACTGAACAGACACTTAACGAGTGGGGGTGATTATTCCAACACATGTCTATTTTTGCCACTAGACACTGAGTTCATTGAGGGCCAGTGCTGTGACTTTCATTTGTGACAATTCAGGATTTAGAGTACAACAATCCTCAGTAACTGATTGTTAAGTAAATGGCTCATCCCTAAAATTTTTCTTAGCCTTTGACCCATTAATTAAACTCTTTGGAATTTATTCTGTGGAAATTGTTCAAAAGGAGAAAAGAATTGAAGGCATCTATTTTTCAAAGCAATATTGGTGAAAATGGAGAAAGATCAGAAATAGCCCACACATCCAAAGAAGGAAGAATGGTGAAGTAGATCAGGATAGAGCCATGGCACGAAATATTACCTGATCATGAATGTGATGATTCTGAAATCTACGTAACAACACGGCAAACTCATATAACGTTAGAGACCAGAGCAGGGGGCTGGACTGTCGCGAGCTCCGAGTGACTGCTCTGTGAACCATAGAACGTGTGGACGAACGGTACCAGAGAATTCAAGAAATGGAGACAGCTGGCACGTTAGGAGATGGAAGGGTGGGTGGACTTTGTTCCATTTACAGTTACCATCATGCTGTTTCACAATAAATAAAATTCACAGACAGATGCCGAGTTATCTCGGGAAATAATAAGGACAACAGGTCATTATTCTCCTTTAATTTCCCAGCAAGAGTTCAGACCCCTGTCTTCCCAAGCAGACAGTCCTGTAGACTGGGTGATGGGGACTCAATGCTTAGACAAAAAGAAAAGGGATGGGGTGGGGAGAGCCAAGGAAAGGTTTGAATCCGCAGGAATTCTCAAAAGCTGCCGCAGGGGTCCTGAGCGACACGGAGTAGAGCTGAGGATGGATGAAGAAAGAGAAGGCACCAAAGTTAGAGAGAAAGCAAAGCGTTCAGGCTGAGGCCCCGCACCACAGCCTTTGTGGGCCTGCCCTTTGCCTCTGCCCCAGTCCTGGCCTCCAGTGTTAGCGGGCAGGAAGGCCCAGGGGCTCAGCCAACACTCCGCGCCCTCATGCCACACAAACACTTTCTCCTGCTGGAAACACCTACAAACTAACTCATTTTATAAATGCTGGGTGGCCACAACACTGGGGCTGCCCTGAGAGATCGTCCTATCAGGAAAGTACTCTTGGGCTACTCACCTTCCTCTGAGCCCAGGACGGGGTCAAGCAACCTGAGAGCCGGGCCTGGCTCTGCCCGGCTGACGCTGTGCCCCGGGACCGTCGCTGCCCTCAGTTTTCCCATCTGTGAAGTGCGATGGTGGAACTAGAATCTTGATCTCCAAGGATTCTCCCAGATCCAACGTTCTTGAGCTTAAATGTCTTCTGAATCCCTTAAAAGCCGTGTGTTATGTACCTGTCCAAGACCCAGTGACAGAACTGTCCGCCTGGAAGCTTTCGTCCATGCTGGCTGCCTTGCACTTCCGTAGCCCTTAGAAACTTAGTGAGCACATCCACACACATACATTGCCGTCCTCGGGATTACAAGGGCCCATTACTAAATCCTTTTCCAGGCGGAAAAATGGGGGCTAACGCGATTTAAATAGCAGAGTCAGGCTCAAACCCAGGTCTTCGATTCCAAAGTGAACCTCTGCTCCTGACAAATGGGAGTCTCGGGAATTGGGACAAGGGCTGAGTGTCTCTGGAGAGCCCTGATGTGCTGAGGACAGGACTTGGGAGAAGGACAAATGTGTACAAGAGGGAGAAACTGAGGCAAGGAGTGAGTCCAGAAAGAAACTAAGGGTGTTAGGGTAGGGCTCTGCAACAAACACACCGCAGTGACCTTCGACTCTTCTCATCTCCCAAGGGTCCAGGGTGTCCAATAATCCAACAGGGGGGTCCTTGTTGGGTTGGGTGATGTTTCTGCAGGGGCCTCCTATTGATGGAAAAAATTAAGTTCACGTTTAAAAAGCTCCAGTGTCATGTCCTTCACATTTAATTGAACAACAGTGTGACACATTCAGTCCGAACCAGACACCTCATTGTCCCTCTGTTCATAGGAGGAAATTAAAGTCTAGAGAAGAAGACAAGCTCTGGCCCGCTGGTGTGTTTTCTATTTGGCCTTGAAGGTCATTCGAATGCACTTCCAGCTCCTGCAGGGACACTTACCTTTGGAGCAAAGTTAATTGACTTCCTTACCCGGTGATACTCACTTATGTCCATTAATTAATGAGCTATACCCTCATATTCTGGACAGGTGCGTCACTATCACTGACACGGTGGGATAACTCACTCTCAGCACAGACAGGGAAGATGCCTCAGAATGCTGGGGGGACGCGGAGGCAGGAAGAGTGCGTGCCGCCCAGTCCTATTTAGAGCGAAGAGCCCAAGGTCATACCATTCTCCACCCAGTGAGAATATCCTTCAATTTTTATCCTGCAAAGCAGCTTAGCACTTCTTTTCAACCTCTCCCCCATGGACTGGGTTCTGGACCTGTCTCTGTTTTTTTGATAAAGCTTATGAAAGGGCTTTGTTTTCCTGAAGAAAAGATAATTCTCTTCCTAGAACAAGGGACACATAGAGCTGACAGCTTTCAAAAGATTAATTTTTTCTGTCTTTGCTAAAACTATATACGGATCTAGAAATTGGTGATAACATTTGAATAGAAGAGCATTTAAAGGCTCCAAGGCCATCTTTTAAGGGTGCATTTTATTTTATTTTATTTTATTTTATTTTATTTTATTTTATTTTATTTATTGTTGTTCAAGTACAGCTTTCTGCCTTTCCCTCCCACCCCTCCCCACCACCCCTGTTTCTACCTCCCTTGTTATTATTGTCCATGTGTCCTTTATAATAAGGGTACATTTTAAATCTGGTGAGTGGGATCAAGGACAGGGATAAATGCTAATATTTTATTTGGCACTTTTGTATGATTTGAATTAGAATAAAAATATTACATTATAATACATTGTCTGCTATTTTCTCTCCTCTCTTTTCATGAGGTTGGGCCTGGGGATTGTACTATTTTGAAAAAAGAATAGGTAGGGAGATGAGAGGCTGGTACTGCTTGGAGATAACAAGAGAAGAACAGGGAAGAATTTGGGGAGAGCTTTTGCAAGAACTTCAGGAAAGAGAGAGACTGCTAAACATGATTTGGAGCAATGAAGCCGGGTTGTACTGTGAAACATTCTCCCTGGACCCTTCAGGCAGGCATTTCTCGTTTTCAAGAGCAGACCTGTTTTACTTTAAAAGTGCCCCGGTTCCTGGTGGCAGGGACTTCACAAGGAAACACCCAGAAGTCCATTGTAGCCCCCAGGAGCTCTGCATCTGAGACGGCACTGCTGAGTGACGAGAGCTGAGGCGCTCTTCACTTCGTGGGGTGGGCTTTGCATGTCCAGCACGTCTCCCTTCTGGCCCCCCGGGGCATGTACACAAGTAGTTTGGAAGGAAATGCAATCTGACAGACAGGACCGTGAAGTCTTCTCCTCTGAGGCCCCGCCTCTCAGCCTTTCTGAGTTCCTAGGATATTGAACACTTCTGCATTCTGTGCAAAGAGTTAGCGCTTTAGAATGAGCCAAGCCTGGGTTAGAATCACAGTTCTGCTGACTTCTACCTGTGTGCTTTTACACAAATCTTTTCTTTTTTTGGTGTTATCAATGAAGCAGGGATTTTTTTATGTTATTACAGTTGTCCCATTTCCCCCACTTTATTCCCCTCCCACCCTCATTCTCCCCCATTAGTTCATGTCCATGGGTCGTACATATAAGTTCTTTGGCTTCTACATTTCCTATACTATTCTTAACCTCCCCCTGTCTATTTTCTACCTATCATTTATTCTTCTTATTTTCTGCAACTTTTCCCCCATCCTCCCCTCCCCTGCCCTACTGATAACCCTCCATGTGATCTCCATTTCTGTGATTCTGTTCCTGTCCTAGTTGTTTGCTTAATTTGTTTTTTAGGTTCAGTTGCCAATAGTTATGAGTTTGTTGTCATTTTACTGTCCATATTTTTTATCTTCTTTTTTTAGATAAGTTTCTATCATTTCATATAATAAGGGCTTGGTAATGATGA
>CM052539.1:42358920-42371122 GCA_028533065.1 Trachops cirrhosus
TTTATTTATTTATTTTTAGAAAGAGGAGAAGGGAGGGAGAAAGAGAGGGAGAGAAACATCAATGTGTGGTTGCCTCTCATGCATCCCCTGCTGGGGACCTGGCCCGCAACCCAGGCATGTGCCCTGACTGGGAATGGAACAGGTGACCCTTTGGTTCGCAGCCTGCACTCAGTCCACTGAGCCACACCAGCCAGGGCCACAAGTCATTTTCAATACCATGAGCCTGAGTTTGCTCATCTATTTAAGGGTTGTAACACCTCCCTTTCTGGTATTTTTCTAAAGTTTAGAGATAATGAACTTAAAAAAATCATTAAACAATACTAAAAATCACTCACTGTTTATCTGAAATTGAAATTAGTCTGTGTGATGGTTAATTTTGTGTAGGCTAGGTCTTCAGATACCCAGTTATTTCATCAAATATTATTCTAGATGTGTGAGACTGTTTCTGGATGAGATTACAACTGAAGTTACAGATTAAGCAAAGCAGACTGTCCTCCCTAAAAAAAAGTCATTAAACACATACAGATATTAAATAAGATGTGAGTAATTCTGTAAAGCCTTACAAATGACCAGAGCCGGCCATCACATGAATGTTTTTCTGAACATCTCTCTTGTCCAAAGTCCATGGAGAGAACAACAACAGCAACAACAACAACAACAACAACAGGACTCTAAATGCTAAGAGTTTGACACACCATGGAAACCATCGGTGAAATGAATAGTTTAGGGAACATTTATCCCACTTGGTGCTTCTCAGCTTCCTGGATCTGTGGTTCGGTGTCTGACATTTGTTTGGTTCATATATTTTTTCTCTCCTTTCTCTCTTTCTTCTCCTTCTGATATTCCCATTCATGTGGATCACACCTGTTATAGTTGTCCCATGGCACTTGATATTCTGTTTTGTTTTTTCTGTCTTTGTTCCCTTTGTGTTTCAGTTCGGGAAGTTTCTGTTGCGATAACCTCAGCCTTGTCTAGTCAACCAACAAGCCCATCAAACGCGTTCTTCATTTCCGTTACACTGGTTTTGTCGTTGTTTTTACTTCTGGAATTTCTTCCTGGTTCTTTCTTAGGATCTCCATCTCTCTGCTTATATGCCCGTCTGCTCATGCATGCTGTCTGCTTTTTATCCATTGGAGCCCTTAGCATATTAATCACAGGTATTTTAAATTCCCAGTCTGATAATTCCAATATCTCTGTCATGTCTGGTGCTGAGATTTGCCCTGTCCCTTCAATTGAAATTATGGGGTGTTTTGGGAGGGGTTGCCTTTGGTATATTTTGCAATTTTTTCTTAATAGCCAGAGATGATGTACAAGGTCTGTCCAGAAGGTATCCAGCCATGTAATGTGAAAAACAGAGACATTTACTGAAGAAGATAGAAGATTCAAGAAACATCGTACACAGAACAATGACGCCTCAGTCCCTTTCAAAGTAGACACCTTGGGACCTCACAGTTCTCCCAATTGCCATCAGCTGCCCTGTCGTATTTTCCTGAATCTCTTCAATGGTCTGAAATCTCTTCCCTTTCAAAGGTGATTTTCATTTTGGGGAAGCCAGAAGTCTCAGGGCACGAAATATGGGTGTAGGGGGGCTGACCTGATGTTTTGTCAAAAAATTCTGCATGAGACATGATGCAAAAGCAGACACGTTGTTGTGATGAAGCTGCCAATCAGAATAGTTTCCGCAGAGAAATATGTTCAAATTTATCAAAAAATCTGATGCAAGTTCATTGTTCTACTCATTCAGTCATTTTGAATGCAATGGCCACACAGTACACATGCTCACTCAACAGCGTCTACCGCCCCCACTGACTAGTACAGTGACATCGTCATTGTTCACACATGTGCATTCCAGTCCACTCTCCTTGGCTGCCAGGTTACATTGATGTCATGCAAACCATACTTGTTATATTAACAATGGCTGGGCTTTTTCTGGACAGACCTCATACTAGGAACTGCTATAAATGGCCTTTAGTAATGTGGTTGTAAGGTGTGGGGAGAGAAGAAGTGTTCAATAGTCCTATGATTGTGTCTCAGTCCTTTAGTGAGCCCACACCTCTGGACTGTGAACTTCACAAGTGTTTCTCAGTTTTCTTCACACCCCACCCCCTTAGGCAGGACAGGACAGCTAAGGGGGAGAACAATGGCTGGGCATTTCCCTCCTACCCCATGGAAGGCCAGACCTGACTGGAGTTGAGTGTTTCCCTCCCCAGGTCAGTCAGGCCCTGAAAATACCACAGCGGGCGAGGCGAGGTTAACTGGTTTCCCCTGCAGACAGGACTTGTGAAGAAGGACAGTGTGCTCTGGATATTTCAGAACGATTCTTCTTCCCCTCTCCCGGCCGAGAGCTTGAGGGGATCTTTCTCTGATATTTACTGTGGGAACATGGTCAGGCTCACAACTCAGGAGTTCTTACTGCTCAGAGTTGTCCACGCTGAGCTCACGCTGAGCCTCCAGCAATTTGTTGACTGAAGTTCTGGTTTTCCTACCTGGCACCGGTTCCCACGGCGGTTTCTGAGTCTCTGCTCAGGTAAGTTGTTATACTCTGTATCCACCTGTCTGTCTCTTCAATCTTTCTTTTTCTAAATTCTCACCCTAGGACAGGCTTATTGATTTTAGAGTCAGCGGAAGGGAGGGAGAGAGAGGGAGAAAAACATCGATGTGAGGGAGAAACCTTGTTTGGTTGCCTCTCCCATGCACCCCAACCAGGAAAGGCAGTTTTTTGCCATTTCCTCACCTCCTTACGGTCCTACAAGAATTGATGAATTGATGAATTTTCAGTATGTTCAGCTTTTTCTTTTTTTTAAGATTTTATTTTTAGAGATATAGGGAGGAAGGGAGAAAGAGAGGGAGAGAAACATCAATGTGGGTTGCCTGTCATGCACCCCCAACTGGGAACCTGGCCCGCAACCCAGGCATGTGCCCTGACTGGGAATCAAACTGGCGATCCTTTGGTTTGCAGGCCTGTGCTCAATCCACTGAGCTACACCAACCAGGGCTGTTCATCTTTTTCTTGTTAGAGTGGGGACTTCTATGCTTCTCACATGCAGAACTATCAATTTACTTTTTTCCTGTTAACATCATCACTTCTTTAATCACATTTGTCTGCTTGTCTTTATATTGTTATGGGAAATGACAGAGATATAGAAAACTTAAGAGCACATTATAATGAAACTCATCTCCCAGACTCATCAGTGAGCCTCATGAACATATGGTATGAACTCATGGTCAAATCCAAGGTAGTTTGTTCATAAGTAATGCAGGATGTGTCTCTAAAAGATAAAGCCTCCAAACTATAACCACAACACTACCACCACACCTCAAAAACACATAAAAAGCACTAAACATCCAGCCATTGTCTCAATATCCTGATTGTGTCACAAATTTAACATTTTATTGGTTCAAATCAGTATCCAAATAAGGTGCATAAGTTGTGACTAGTTGATATTTCTATAAAGTTTCTTTTTGTCTATAGATTTCTAAGGATAACAAATAATTTTGAAAGCTGTGGGTAAGTTTGTTAGTCTAGGACCATAAATGGGTACAATTTGATTTATTCACAAATTGTTTGACAAATATAGTTATGTCAGATAGAATAAACTTAATAACTTTAATGTATAAGTTATTTTTGCCCTAAGTGGAGCAACAACTGCTGATGTCCATGGAAGATGTCATCTCGAATCTTCACCAAATTGTGAGAAGCAGAAAAATACTTTAGAACTGAAGAAACCTTCAACATTATGGCAAGAAAAAAAGAGTTTCCTTTTTTGAGCATAATTCCTTTTGTCACACCAAATATATGTCAAGCAGCCATTTCAGAAAAAAAAAAAAGAAGAAATAAGACACATTGTTTAATATTCAATTTGTGTTACATAAAATTTTGCCTAATCTGTTCTCCTTTCTGAACTATCATAATACACAACATATAGGGAGTGGGATCAGTTAGAAATGTATTATATTTAGCCACCAATTACAGGAAACCCAACCAAGAGGAGCTTGAAAACATAGGGATTTGTTTTCTTCGTGTTACAAAGTCTTCATGGTTACAAAGTGGCTGCGGCACCACCAAGCACAGTATCCACATTCTAGGCAGGAAGAAGAAAGAAGGGCAAAGGATTAATGGCAGAGGGCTTTCTCATAACGTGCTTTTGCCTTTCTTTCTGTTCAGAAGACATTCCTCCCTGCAGCGAAAGTCTGATGCTGACTGGCTGGAGTTAGGTCTGATTTCACAAGCCAAGAGCACAGTCTTCCACGGGACTCCCCTCCCTGCAGATATCAGTCACAGACTTGGGGGTTCCTGAGCCACCTGGACTTCTGACCAGTTGAATACAAATTCAGGGGTTTCTATTACCCTTTCAGGTCCAACAACTTGCTACAATGACTCACAGAACTCAGGACAGCACTGTACCTACAACAATAGTGTTATCACAGCAGACAGATACAAATCAGAACCAGCCAAATGAGAGACCCAGTGAGCAAGGTCTGGGAGGATCCCACATACAGAGCTTCTGTGTCCTCGGGTGACATCACCCTCCTGGCCCTTCGCTGTGTGTCACCAACCAGGGAACCCCCCTGGAGCTGTGGGTAGCCGGAGTTTTTACTGGAGTTTCATTATATAGGCGTGATTGACAGGCTCACTGGCCACATGACTGAACTCAGTCTCTACCTCCTCCTTCCCCCAAAGATCAGGCTCATATCCTGTGGCTCAAAGGCCCAACCCCCCAGACACAAGGCTGGGCTTCCTAGCGTGGCCAGCTCCCATCCTGAAACCAGTCGGCCACACTCCCACATCTCCTTGGCTGGCACTGTGCTGCAGGGCCACCCCTGGCTGTCAGAAAGGCTGGAAGGTAGAGTTGTAACTTTTACAGCCTTTCAGGTAGAAGCAGACAAGGAGAACACGGATAGAAACAGAATTGACTCAGTTAGTCCACAGTGTCTGCCATAGCCATCAACTGGTTGGACATCTGAAAACCCAAGTGATGTTTAGATAAAAACAAACTCCTTTTCCTTTGACCAAGTGGTCCAACTCTAAACCCTCGACACCGGTCTGGTTCCCCACATCTACGACTCACAGAACCAAGAATCCATCCCTCCACATAAAAGGCATCTAGGTAAAGAGGTAATCCCAAACTGTTCATATGTTTAGTCCCTGAAATCCCAGAGACAATAAATATCCCTAACATGTTTTGAGGCTGTCTACATTTCAGTATGTACTTTCACCAATTTAATGTCAAACCTATTAAGAAGACCAAAATCATTCTATCCAAGCCTCCAAAGATTGCTGTGATTAATACCTTCCCATGTGAGCTACTGAGAAATAGCCAAGATAAAGAAGCCTCCGCATAGTAATCATCCATTGTTACATCTCAACTTTGAGTAAGGAAGGGAAGCTGTATTTAACGGAGTGAAAAGTACTTTTTAGTGCCTCAGCTCAAAGACCCAGGCTGTCCAAACAACCATTAATTTTCCCAGCACTCCCCAGCATTGCTTGAAGTGGACGCTGTACAGATGTTCTACAAAAATGCTTCCGCTTCTACTCTTTGTTGTCAGTAGCGTACATGATTTGGGCAGCAGTTTTCAAAGCAACCCCAGAGATGGAACTGCCCAGAGCTGACGAGGATGTTCCTGGGCCTTTTGTGGGTCTGCCTCTGAAAGAGGGTACCCTTTTTACAAAGTCAGGGGCACAGAGCTGTCACCAGCCATGGAACCCATTCCCGCCATCTCCGTAGCTGAAAGCCTGCTACATTTAAAAGATGAAAGCAAAAGCCTGCTCCTTAGGTCCAGAGCAGAAATGACAGTGTTTCTTTTCTGAGCTGTTACTGAACCTCCACCCTCACATGAGAACTGCCCTACTTAAAACTCCAGACCTGGGCCACCTCAGCTAGAGATGTGCACGAGTGAGCAAAGCGTCCTCTGGCCCCAGGTAAGCATCCTTTTACATTTAACCAGACAGCTAGCTTCAGAATTAATCGCGAAGCAGCACATGTCCACTATGTCTCTCTGCGAGCACCTAGAGTCTTAATGGTAGGAAGGAAGGGGGAAAGGAAGAGAGCAAGAGAGGGGAGCGGGTGAGCATTTGACAGTTTGGTGACTGGTCACTGAACCGCTCATGTGCACCATTTGACCCTCACAGCGGGCGTGTGGCAAACCCGGGCCTCCTGACCCAAGCCCATGCTTCTTCAAGCCTGCTTAAATAAATCATTACGGTTTTAATTAAGTGATCAAGAATTTACATTCTAAATACATTAATACATATGTCCTCCCCTTAGACTTAATAGACTAATAAATATTTACTCCTCTTAAACTTAATATTGCTAAATAAAATAGGAAGGCTAAGCCCCCACAATAAATATTACTGCATCTTACCCAAAGAACCGGCACTAACCCAGGCTAACCCAGGTCCTGGGGGCACTAAATTGCCATCTTTCTTTAAATTAAGCTGAAGACCTTACTCTTCTTTACTTGAAATTCCAGGCAGAGCATCTTCTAGGTAGATAAGAACCAATAGAGATGGTTCTATAGCTTATAACCTTCTCCCTCAGGGAGAAAAGCTAAACGAATTTTACTCTTAAAGATAAGAAGCAATGTCAGATGAGGGCAATAATAAAGTAGAGTTTACTGTTTGGTACCAGCTCCCAAAAATGTAATTGAGAAGCATAATCTGGAAGATCGTAAGTAGATTCAGTTTCTTCTGTTTTCTGTTTGAAGCCTGGTGTTTCTTCTAACTAATTACATTTACGTGATCTATTTGTTGATTGTTTAGAAGCAGCTGGTCCTAAATAAATAGAGACAATGATAGTAATTTGCATATGTTATTTTATTATAATTAAGGTTTCAGAAACCAGTTTGAGTGCCTGCACTGCACAGCAGTTATGTAAGACTCCGTTCCATAAAATGTGCTCAGGGGCAGTAAACAATGTTGACACGTTGGATCTGCCCAATTGCTAGAACCTTAAAGTTAACTAGAATTTTCAGCAC
This sequence comes from Trachops cirrhosus, assembly GCA_028533065.1. Lineage (NCBI taxonomy): Eukaryota > Metazoa > Chordata > Mammalia > Chiroptera > Phyllostomidae > Trachops > Trachops cirrhosus. The sequence goes on from CM052539.1 coordinate 42,365,896, forward strand.
TCCATTGTGAAAAAATAAAAAAAAGAAGCAAATTGTTAGAAAACGTTGACAACTGACTTATTAAAAACAAAATGAAACTTCTTTCTAGAAGCCATACTTGTTCAGTTTTAATCTTTGCAATTAAAGAGAGGCACTCAAGCCTGTAAATTTAAAAAAAAAAAGGTTCAGTTTTGAATTGGTGTAAGGATGTATGAAACATATTTAAAAGATTTCAGCATCAGCGTGAAAGCGAAGGGCTGTGGCACTCAGTAAACCAGAGTGGCCTGTTAATCTGGGCAGCTTTAAGTATCCCAAAATGCAAGTGAGTGGGGATTTGTTTTTATCTGAAGTAGGACCAATCTCACTCTTTTGATAACAACTACCATAGATTGAACATTATCCCATGCTTTAATGTATTATATAAATTATTTAATCTTCACAGTGGCTCCATGCATTGGTTTCGTGGGGCTGACATAACAAAGTACCCAGGCTGGGTGGCTTCAGTAACAGACACTTTCATTCTCACCGTCCCAAGGGAATTCTGGAAGTTCAAGGTCAGGGTGTCTGCAGGATTGCTTTCTTCTGGGGTCTGGGCAGGAAGGAGCTGTTCCAAGCCTCCCTGTGACTTGTAGGTGGCCGTCTCCTCCCTGTGTCTTCACATCATTTCCCTTTGTCTGTGTCTGTGTCCAAATGTCTTACAAGGACACCAGTCATATTGGACTAGGGCCCATCCTAACATCCTCATTTTAACTTAATCGTTTCTTTAGAGACCCTGTCTCCAAACATGGTCAATTCTGGACACCCTACCTCCAAATACAGTACTGGGGGTTAGGATTTCAACATATGAATTTGGAGGAAGACATAATTCAATCAATAATGAATATATATTTCCCATTTTACAGCTGAGGAAATAGGCCCAAAAAGGCTGTTACTTGTCCAAATCGGCTGAATCCCAAAGCCCAGCTGTTAACCATGAGACTCCACTACCACCCTCAGTAATAATCAGATGGCTCTTTCCATCCGTGTCCCCACTTAGCCTCGGGCTCCCTCATTAGCTTCGAGCCACCCTCACTCCCACCTGTCAAAGGCCCGGTCGAATGTTCTAGCCAGGCCTCTCCTCCCATGCGGTCTTTGAAGGGGCCCCTCCCCCTCCCCAGCCCCCACCCCTCCTGCTTCCTTCATTCCCATGCCCCCCACCACTGTCCAAGCGCACACAAGTGAGACACCATTGTCTTTCTCTGAAGTCACATTTAAACTATTTTTCAAAAGGCTCTCTGGGCCTCCAATGTCTCAACCCACTAGCCAATGAATTAAGTCACAATAACAAACTCAGGGAAGTATAAAAGGTCTCCAGAGTAGTGCGTGTGCTCACTGCACACCTGTCTGTCCCGCACAGCTCACCTCTGCCGTGAGCCTTTCCTAACCCCACGCACACTGCTTCCCAACAGAAGGACGTAAGCCCGGCCAGCCCCAGACAGACTTTCATCAAACACCAGCGATACCTAACTGTGAGGGTGTATTTTCACATCAGCCTCTCCTCCAGACTGTGAGGTATTAACTGTGTCCCATTTATCTCTGAATCCTCAGTGTTTAGCATTTTTTCCTGGTATTTATTGATGTTTGATGAATGAATAAGTGAATGAATGAATTCTCTACCCTACACCTCAAGGTACTTTCCCCATCCAGCCAACTGATGCTTAAAATTATAACATTAGATATTATAATATGAGATTTTCTTCTTTTGGTTTAAAATCTTGTGCCTTATTAAAGGATGGAGGCTCTTCATTTGTTTAAGCCTCAGTGTGAGTGATTTCCTCAGGGGGAGGTGGATGGGGAGATAAGAAGAGATGATTGTTTGAGGTGCCTAATAAGGGGTGAGGGAGGGGAAGATATAGAAAGATAGATCAAAAGGCTAGAGAAGCTTTTCCTTCTTAACAGCTTCTCTGAGGAGCAGCTCTGGTTGCCTTAGCAACAGCAGCAATTTGTGGTACTTCCTTCCAGCTTCCTACCTGTTGGCGAGGAGGACCTGAGAGCCACCACCTCTTAAACCAGCAGGGCATTCTCCTGGCATCTCTTGAGAGCCTGGGTAAGACTCAGGGATGTGCAGCCTGGGCTGGACCCACAGGGATGGGGAAGGGAGGAAGCTAACATGGGTGAGGTGGGACCACAGGGACCACAGTGCTGCCAGGAGACGAAGGCTAATGCGTGGGCTCCAGTGACACAGGAAAAGCAGTCAGCAAGTAGTCGCAGCTAGGATGACAGTTCTCAGAGATGATTGGCTAGAGATCCTCTGGCTTAATTGATTTTAGATGACCTCCTGACTGCAAAATTGGGAGCCTCACGCTATAAAGGCAATTTTCAAAGGACAGCTGCTGGCTCAAATGGACATCCCACACAGAACTGTTTACCAGAGCTTCTAACGACTCATCCTTCACAGCCAAGCCAGAAAATATTTTTCTAAACAAGAAATGGGAAGAGTGTCAGATCTATGAATAGGAGATTGTGCACGAGAGTGTTGCTACAGTGTGTAATTAGTAGTCTTGTTACAATTAGACTAATCAAATCAGCAGCTTTATTATAAGATTTGCCCATTTCTGCAGCAGAAACGTGATTTGGAAATGCTAACAAAACAGCATCATCTTTCTAGGTTCTTCTTTCTGCTCCTTCCAAGTCTTGGGCATAATTCAAATTAACAGTATTTTTTTTGGCAAGGTATGAGGAAAAGGAAAAATTAGGGATAACCATAAGTTACATTTGATTTATGTATTAAACAAGTTCACTTACTTATTGCTGAGTAACAAACAACCCAAAATGAAGACAAACAGAAATTGTGAATTCAGAAAAAAAAATATTGGAACTTATAAAGGTTTTCTTTAAGAGAGAATTATCTTTTTTTATCAACACCAAAGGGAAAACTTATCCAAACAATTCCTAGAGTTGATCACGGTTCATTAAGGAACAAAACAGCAGAAACATGTACTTTCGTGGCAACTCCCTTCAAGTGCAGCCCCTCATTACCAGCAGCGAGCCACATAATTTACTTAGCAGCCGTGTTGCTGGCATTTAGCCTTTGTCTTTCCCACATCTGGTGCTGCAAGTATGATGCATTTAATAAACATGTTTATAAGCCAGTAATTTGTTTCTGGCACTATTTTTGCTTCTTTTTTTCACCAAACTTCATTCATGGGGAGGAAACATGTTAATTGTCTCATTGTTGAGTGACCTTTCTACTATGTTGTTATGAGATTTTACAAAGCGTGCGAATGGGCGTGGTCTTAACAATCAAGCCCAGTACAAGCTGTAGGTCAACTTTTGTACAACACTCAGAAGTGAAGCCTCAAACCAAGGGTGGGTGGGAGGGAGGTCCACCTTGAAACATTCCCTAAAGACCTCTAGAATTAAAAAAAAGAACCCCCCAGGACATCACTGTGATGTAGTTCATGACCTCCTGATGACAGTGTGGTGTCTCATTTTACTGCCACATATTAAGATGGAAAATCTAATAGAGCTAATTTGATTTGGTTTATAAATATTTTATGTGAAAATCAGGGAGATGAAGAAGCCAGAGAGTTGCAGAACAATGAAAGATGTTTACTGTGTCTTCCGAAACAGATTACTCTTACAACATCCAAATGGATCTTTGCAGACGCAGGCCATCCGTGCTCCCACGTGGCCGCTGCTGATTCCCCGAGGGGACAGAGCGCACTGGGGGTCGCTCTTCAGAAGACAGGAGGTCAGTTCGTCAAGGGAAGGCAGGGAGATGGATTCAGCAGGATGGTGTGGTGGACAGACATCTAGACCAGGAATAAAAAGCAACATAATTCAACTCCCAGCTCTGCCACCAACAGACTCTGTCATGTAACCTAAATCTCTGAATGTTTGTACCAGTCAGCTATTGCCATAGAGCAAACCACCCCAAACCATGGCGTCTTAAAACAATAAGCACTTACAATTTCTCACACGTCTATTGGCCAGGTGGTTCTGCAGACCTGGGACAGGTCTGAGTTCGACCTGAGCTCACCTGGGGTTTGCTCATCCACTTGGGGTCAGCTGGCAGATCAGTTGGGAGCTGGTGGCTGTAGGATGGTTTCAGCTGTGACGAACTGCATGGGCTCCATGCAGTTCACCTCATCCTCCAGCAGGCTCACCCGGGATCGTTCTCACGTGGTGGGGCGGGCGTGTGTGGGGTGGAGGGAGGTGGGAGACGGGGTAGAAATGGAGGAGTGAGGGAGGGGAGAGGGGAAGGGAAATGAGAATTAGGCTCCACACTGGCCCTCTGACGCCACTCCCACATTCTCGTGGCCTGCCCTTTTCACAGCGCTGTCTCGAGTACTAAATGAGACCGTCTCTGCGTAGAATTTATAAGTCATGAAGTGTCATAAAGCAGACATAATGTAGAAGACATCGCTGATGTGTCCTGTCTTGTGCTGCCCTTCATAAGACACACCGACTCACACCCTCACTAGAGACAAAGCCAGCAAAGACATTGGGGGCAGGGAATGTCGAGTGAGATATTTTATGTATTTATGTCTTTTTCCTTGTTCCACAAAGTTGTGAGGTTGCTTGCTACACGAAGATACTACCATACTATTTAAAAGAACAAGTAACCAAAGTAGAAAAATGTGCCTGATAATAGAAAATCATGACCCACGGTTGGGAGTGGTAAGAGACACTACTGCAAATATGCAAGCCATAAGGACAATATCATGACTATATCTGAGTCTCAATACACATCAGGTGCGACCAGACCAAAAAAAAAAAAAAAGGCTCAAAGAGAACAAATCAAAGCCCCACAGCCAATACTTTTAAGCAACCAAGAGACAGCCAACCTGTCAGATGCACAGTTCAAAGCACTGGTGATCAGGATGCTCACAGAATTGGTTGATTTTGATCACAAATTAGATGAAAAAAATGCAGGCTACAATAAGTTTAATGAAGAAAGATGCACAGGGAACCAATAATGATGGAATTAAAGATGGGTCTCACATCAATGGAGTGGACCAGAAGGAAGAAAAAGAACAACCAAACAGAAAAGAATGAGGAAACAAGAATTCAAAAAAATGAGGAGAGGCTTAGGAATCTCCAGGACATCTTTAAACATTCCAACATCCAAATTATAGGGGTACCAGAAGGAGAAGAGGAAGAGCAACAAGTGGAAAACTCATTTGAACAAATAATAAAGGAGAACTTCCCCAATCTGGCAAAGGAAATAGAATTCCAGGAAGTCCAGGAAGCTCAGAGAGTTCCA
>CM052539.1:42371622-42423796 GCA_028533065.1 Trachops cirrhosus
AGTTAAAGGAGTTCATCATCACCAAGCCCTTATTTTATGAAATGTTAAAGGGACTTATCTAAGAAAAAGAAGATAAAAAAACATGTACAATAAAAAGACAGCAAACTCACAATTATTAACAAACACACCTAAAACAAAAACAAAAAGAAACTAAGCAAACAACTAGAACAGGAACAGAACCACAGAAATGGAGATCACATGGAGGGTTAGCAATAGGGGAGTGGGAGGAGGAGAGAGGGGGAAAAGTACAGAGAATAGGTAGCATAGATGGTAGGTAGAAAATAGACAGGGGGAGGGCAAGAATAGTATGGGAAATGTAGAAGCTAAAGAACTTATGACACATGGACATGAACTAAAGGGGGGAATGTGGGTGGGAGAGGGTGTGCAGCGGGGAGGGGAGTGAAGGGGGAATGGGACAACTGTAGTAGCATAATCAATAAAATATATTTTAAAAATTAAAATAAGAGAATTAATTCTCTTGAATCTCAGAACAGTGTAAACACCACTGGACCTTGTCCAGGATGGGGAGTCAAGGCTTAATAAACTGTGCATCCTGAACCCCATCTCCAGTCTGCTTCTAGATAACACAACTTGCCACACAGGGCCACACCCAGCTACTCAGATGGCTGATAAATGTAGTACTTTAGCTGGTGATCATAGGTATTCCATAACATCCCCATAGTAGACTTTGCACAATGTCTAATAGATAGAAGACATTCAAAAATGTTTATTGAATGAATTAATAGAGAGTAACTGAATGAATGAATGATAGGAATCCCCAGAGAAAAGACAAAGAACCCAATGAAGTGTGTTGGGTCATGTGAGTATACACATAAAGTAAATACTTTAGTTACAATAGCTAGAAATATACAAGTAAACTTTATGACACTCATTCTAATTCCACTTGAAAGAAAGAAGGATAGTTTCAAAATGACTTTATCATATTTGTAAAGAACAGGAAAAAATTATGAGTCATTTCCTGTGAGAATTGCTCATACATCGCACTACTAAAGAAAACGTATGATTTTTTTGTTGTCATTTTATTTGCACCGAGGAAAGAAATTTGCTGTGTTCTGGAAATCTTAACTCCCTGGGACAGAAGGGAGATTTAAAAAAACTTTGTACTTTTCAACACATTTGACATGCCAAGGAATTTTACAATGAAGGAAGAAATTAATCCATAAAATGTATTTCGCAAAAAAAGTGTATGTACTTTTTTCAGGGGAATAAAAAGTTGTCAGACTTCACCAGTAAATGCGCTCCTGGATGCAATACCCTTGAGCCGGGAGGGACAGGGAGTGAGGAGAGCTGGGACAGTGGGCAAGGGGCGCCAAGGCCCAGGGGCCCAAATCCTCCAGCCTGAAAGAAGGGGTCCCAGGCAGCACAGAGGCCACTGTGCCCGCAATAGTCTCTCCAAGGAAGGGGACTGAGTCTGAGGGACAGAACACCGCCTGGGTAGCACTCAAACAGTGGCCTTCTGCAGATGATGGCCAGCGACAGGACTGTAGGCTAGTGGGCAAAGAAGGTACTTGGGGACACGAAGCTCCTCAGAGCAGCCCGATTCCCTCACATCCTTGGGCAAACATCCTGTGTTCAAATAAACACCACGAGGAGGAAACAAATGTAGACAGTAGACAGCATTCAATTTGAGAACGTAGCCCAATGGCTTTTTGATACAATAGGCCCTTTCAGAAACTCCCAGAAAGAAGCAACCTGTGCCTTTAGCTCCTCCTGTGAGGAGCTGCTCTTCCCAGTGCCCCAGGAGCCAGGAAGCTCCCGCTCTGAAAACCCGGAGCCAAAGCTGAGCCCTGCTGCTGACATTTCATTTCAATTTGACGCTTTTTACAATCTTTAACGTCCAGCCCAGGACCAACAAGGCAATACACTTTTATTTTTCTTCCAGAAAGCAAACAATGATAAGGCTTTGCACAAGAAAGGAAAGAGCCACCTATGGCTATTATTCCTCATTAAAGCTTAAAGGGTAAAGCTCTAAACCCCAAGAAAGATGCTGAGAGGCAATAGCTGGGAGACATTTATTGACAGGAGAAAGGAAGTGACAGATGAAAGAGGAGGTCACACAGTTCCCCATCTCTCTCTGCTCACTGTGGGGAGCCCGGGCAGTAGCAGGAGTTTCCATCACATGCCTCCAGCCACATTTGTCATCCTCTAGCCCCCGCCACTGCCTCTGAGACTCCTCCGCCAGATTCATACCAGGAGGGATGAGGTGGGAGTCCTCCCAGCACTGCAAGGGCCGAGGATCCCAGGCCCCCAGCAATCCAGACTCTGATAAAAACAAAGCTGCAGTATGCCATGTAATCCTCACCGGAACCCCATGGAAAGGGACTATTTTAATCCCCACTTTTATACCTGAGGAAATTAAGGTTTTGAGAGATTAAGTAAATCGAAAGAGATTAAAACAATTAAATGAGAACCCAGGATGCAAGGGAGATGCCTCCTGCTTTGGAAGAAGGGGATGAGTATGGCAAAAACACCACCTTTTAAAACAGAATTGTGTCTCCTACATTTCCTGTTTGCTCATGAGCAACATGGAGAGGGCAGCTACCTTGAGAAGAATGCATGAAGCGACAATGTAAGGAGACACAGGGGCCCACAGCAAGTACCAGGCCCATGGTAAGTGCCATCATTAACCCTCACAGCATCCCTGTGAGGAGCTGGTGCCCTCCCCCACTTGTCCATGAGGAGACCGAGGTTTGACCAAACCACACAGGCTATTTGAGTAGGACGGAGTGGCCGCAAGGGGCCCCGGTTCCCACCTAGTCGGGGACCCTTTCCACCCACCTCGGCTGCCTCCCAAACTCTCCCTGCACTCCTGGGGTGTGCCCCAAGCCGCACCATGTGCTGATTATTTTTTTTAATGCACACCACAGCCTGGTGAACGTGGCATGCCATTGGGCATTAAAGATTGCCCAGCATTAGAGCTTCGAGACTTCCAAATGACACACATGTGTCTTTACTTTCCAATCCTTGTATTGTCACCATGATTTGCGCATTCTGAGACTAGTCAGGAACACATCATCCATTTCTGCAATATTTCAGCTCTGGATCTGGAAGATCTAAATTAGAAGAGCAAAAAATCATACAAAGTGGGAGAAGATTAAAGTTCTCCGAGTGTTTTCTTCTTTTTTTAAAGGAAGAAAAAAGCTTGTTTCTCATTTGATCCAGCCGGCTCAGGTGACAAGCGTGCCTCTGGTCACCTGTGAACACCGCTGCTGCAGAACGGCTCCCCACTCCAGCTCCCCACTCCATCTCTCGAGACCAGCGTCACGCCTGCGAGGCTGGCACTGAGGCAGTTTTAAATACCATTCTAATTTCTTCACCCCGCCGTGACAGAATTAGCGTTGGTATCTGAGGATCCCTTATGACATTAAGTTCTCAGAATTTGCTGTGATCAGGAAGGAGTCTGCCCCAGAGCTGCTCCACTGACTTCATATTACAAAGTGGAAGCCACGGGTCTAATAATGCACATCTGAGTGCTCAGTGCGGTTTTGTAAAGCTTGGAGACTAGAAATGTTTTGAAACAAAGAAAAAATGTAAAATCTCGCTTTTGGTGGGTAGAGTAATACCCAGAAGAAGATCAAGGGCAGGGTTCTGAACTTCGTCTTTGATTTTTTCCCATAGCTCTAAAACAGGGGTGTCAAACTCTTTTCCACCAGGGGCCACAACAGCCTTGCGGTTGCCTTCAAAGGGCCGAATGTAATTTTAGGACCATATACATGCAGCTACTCCTTAACTAGGGGCAAGGAGCTCAGTGCTGCCGCCAGGGAGAAACAAGGTGCTGGCCGGATAGAACAAGGGGGAGGGCCGGATTCGGCCCGCGGGCCTTGTGTTTGCCACCTGTGCCCTAAAATATGCTCCTGAGGGGAGGCTGAGGTTGTGAGTTAGGAGGGCAAGGAAGGAAAACTCCTGCTGACTGGCAGGGTGCTGTGGAGGGCAGGGCTGTGACTAACAAGTAAGCTGTCCATCTGCATTATGCCGTCTCTGTGTTTGTGTTGTACTTAACAACTTTTAAAAGTTGGTTTGTTTTAAAGGGACATACAATGGATGAGGAAGGGTGCCAACTCCATGGGTTTAAGATCCCATGTATGTGTCCCTTGTATGTGTCTTGTTCGCTGTTGAAATTCGGCACCTAGAACAGTGCTTGGCCCATAGTCAAGACCTGATAAGTAGTTGCTGAAGAAGATCACACAAATGAAAAAGACCTTTGTTCATCCATTTCCTCACTGAAAAGGGATTCTTGATCACATACAGATAACAGCTAGGGTTTAGGATCATTTGGCAGGTCTGGGTTGGGGCTTAGGAATCAGAATTATTTTCAACTTTCTATTTTGCATATTTTCAAACATATGGGAAAATAGGGTCCAATGATCACCCATATGCCCATTACCTAATTAATAGTTGCAATTTTTACAACTGTTTATTTTACTGTTAACATTTGTCTCATCAATATTTTTTGCTAAATTGTTTAAGTAAGTTATATGGACACCATGAAAATAAGAACATTTTTCTCCTTAAAATCAATACCATTATAGAGCTAAGAAAATTAATGATAATTTTTGCCATCATCAAATGCCTGATCTACATTTAAATTTTACCAACTGCTCCAAAAATGTATGCTCCTCATAATTTAGTCTTACCAGGACCCAGTTCACATTACATTTGGTAGCTGTACCTCTTAACTCACTTATAACCTAGAAGAGCGTCCCTCCAACTCCTTTCTGTGGCATGACATTAACTGGGTGAAGAGGCAGTCCAGCTGTCCCTGAGAATGGCCTTCTTTCTGAATTTGTCCCGCTGCTAAATTTGTAGGGTCATTCAACTTACTCCACTTACCCAAGCAGTCCTAGTAAACTAGAGTTTTGGTCCAGAGGCTGGATGACATTCAGGTTAAACATTTTAGGTGAGATATGATTACTGAGACTGTATGACATTGCAACGGGTCACAAGGTACATCGTATCTAATTGACTCATTATCAGTAAGCCAGAGAAAATAGGGTACCATGACCACCCATATACCCATTACCTTATTAATAGTTGCAATTTTTTTGCATTTATTTTATTGTTAACATTTTTTGTCTCATCAATATATTTTGTTAAAATTGTTAAAAGACAAAGAGCATACATTTTTGGAGCAGTTGGCAAAATTTAAATACAGATCAGGCATTAGGTGATGGCAAACTGATGGCTTCATTCCTCCATCAGAAAGTTCCATTTCTCCTTTTAAGCCATCAGACAATCTGGAATAATTCTTCAGCAGCATGAGAGTATCCAATTCTCCCTTATTTAACAGCTTTGTCACCTACTAACTATTCTTGCCTTAGTCAGTTACTTCATTAGGGGATTTTAAAAATGATGACTTTTCTATTTCTACTATTCATTCTATGTTTATTAACTGACAGTCTTTATAAGAGAAAGAGCAAAATAGAGAGAGATTTATCTCATCAAATGCTACTGGAAAAACAAGGTAAATAGTTATTTTGAATCTTCACTTTTCAGAGTAAGGAGTAAATGACATGTGGGTTTTTTTTTTGTTTTGTTTTGTCTTTGGTTTTTCTTTTCTGAGTACTATTTTATAGATTTACAGATTTTTGTGTATTCAATGTGTTTCATTCCACTGCTGTCGTCCTTTTTGAAGCTCGAATTGTCCCATCTTTGGCCAGTAAGAGTCCCTTCAAAGTGGCTTTTTTTCGGGCACAGCCAGATGTCCCGGGCTCACCTTGTACACTCGCTCACCCAGACCCAGAATCAACCATTTCTCTAGAGAGCCCATGTTTCTTTCAGTGGGAATAGTACTTAGAGACCAAAACTCTTGGTGCTAGGGGTACTCATTACAACTGGGTTGTCAATGTTTCTAGGCCCTTCCAATGGACAGAGTTGGGGAGAAATACACATGTATATGTTTTAAATCATATGTTCAAATTGAAATTTCCAATTCAAATTAAACAATACAAAGGTTTTACTTTAACACTTTTGACTTTTATACTCCTATTGCTTTTCTCTTACATGAATAACTTAGTTGCTAAGAACACTAACATATCATTTATCTGTTTCATTTTGCAATATACAAGGGTAGGCAAAGTGGGTTTGCAGTAGTTTGTTTGGGAAAAGACATGCAGGTTAGGATTACTACAGCTGTAACCCTAATTTGCCCTCCCCTGTATATTAGTTTCAAAATAGTAACATCAGTATTATAACTGCATTAAACTCCTGAATTAAATCTGAAATTTCTTTTATCTTGAGAACATACTCCATTAAGCATGTTAAAATATTATCTTCTAAAGCATTTGAAACAATTATTTTCTTGGTGTGTTTGTTACCAGTTTGGTATATAATTACATTATTTGTTTTCAATTATAAGAACTCTTTTTTTAAATACTAAAATATTTACTTATCAAAAAAGTCAAAATTATATAAAAATGTTCAGGAGTTAAAAAAATGTGTATGTGCTTCCACTCTTTTCACCTACCTCCTTCCTCCCTTGCCTTTCCCAACTATTCGGTCCTACAGCTCTTAGGCAGGTCAGAGTAAAAGTGAGCGGCTGTGGTGGAAGGTAGGGATCGCTGTGGTGGTCCAAAGTAGGGAGCCAGTGCCCAAGCCCGGTCCGGAGGGCAGCCACAGGTGGCGGCAGCCTGGCACAGGCAGTCAGAGCCTGAGCAGGGTGAGCAGGGGCTTCACCTGGGAGGGCTACAGCAGCCCCAGCAGGGTTAGGACTGATGCAGGTGTCAGAGGGAGTGAGGAGAGCATCTGTATGGGGGAGCACGGCACTGGCGGGGATGGGAGATTGGTACATATGGTGCCGGGGGGTGGGGGGAGGCAAGTGGGGACAGGGATTGAACAAATGAGTGACTGTGTTAAGGAAAACAGGAGACTGGTTTCTCAGTGTTGGAGAGGCAGGTTACAAATCATGGAAAGGGGAAAACTTAGAATCAGTCCTCTGACATGAGATAGGAATTGGAGATATCAAGGCAAACTCAGTGTTTGAAATATATACTAGACATAGAAGTGGACAGAGATGTAAACTTACATGCACAAAAAAGCATACATACACTGATCTGTCCTCAGACCTCCTGAGAGCGGCGACACCCCAATAGTAGTGAGCACAGCGAGCACATGACTCTTAGCTCCTGAGCACCATTCACCACTCAAAGGAACCAGGGATCCTTGGGGAAGTGGTTGGTCCCAGGGCTGCAGCAGGGAAAGTCCAACATTAGAACATCTTGGGCCAGAAGGCAAGGAAGTACTCAGAGAATAATGAAGCCATCTCAGAAGGGCACAGAAACCAACTGGAAGACTCGCCACTAATTCAATTTGGGAAATTTAGGTCTCCAAATAAATAATGAGAGTAACAAATTATAATCCATAAATAAAATAGGAAATCATGTTATTTAAATTAATTAAAAAAATGTGTTGAGAAACAGAATGTTTACATTGTTTCAACATCCCTTCCCGCAAATACTTATTAACTACAAAGGAAAAAAGGGTACTACAGCAGACCATCCTACCGAAGTCCACATCATCAGTGATGAAACCATTCAGAGTTACGCGTCACCTGATAAGATGAAATGAGAACACACAGCATTTTTATGATATCCCTGCCCAAACTGCAGAGTCTTGAATATAGTCATGAGGAAGCAAACCCAAATCAAGGGACATTCTTCAACATAACGAGCCTGCAATATTTAAAATCTTCAAAAGGTCATGAAGTGGGAGGAGAAGAAAGCAAAAACCAAACAAAACAACAACAAAACACAATCAGAATATTCCCAAGGGGCATCTTCCATGTCAGTTCAGACTACGTAGCTTGATGGATATAAATCTGTTTATCAATCACCCTTCAAGCGCTATAAGCAGATATATATTCACTTTGTGACTCCACTCCACACCCCAGCACATTAGTTCAGGGGAAAAAAAATAATTATTTGAGCAACTAAACCAACCAAATGTTCAAAATGACACAAAGCCACAACGTGGAAATTGGATTGTAAAAGCTTTGGAATGGACTTGGTAAAAGAAACGCTGGGGAGAAAGACTGAAAGAGAAAAACGGGGAGCAGCTCGGAGAAACCCGCAGCCGCGTTAGGGAGGGCTCAAGGCTGCGGCGGGGCAGGAAGAAGGCAGGGTTTCTGGTGCGCACTGGGGCTGGCCTACGCACTTGCCAGTTCACTTTTCCATTAATCTCTGAAGTCCCTGCAAGAGTCAGCACTGGTAGTCCACAAGAGGCAGCTAAACAAATATTCATGGTTTTGGAATGAGCTCAATTTTTTTTTAAATCAGTGCTGCTGCCACTAATATCTAGCTTCTATTTCTGCCTTTCTGTGTGGTTACATCTTAATGTTTTTCCGTATTAAAAGGAATCAGAGCCTCCCCTCAAGCTCCCCTGGTGGGGCTCTGCTTGATTAATTCTTTCTGTCTTCCTCTGCTCAGGGATCTAGAGAAAGTGGGCGAGACCAGCTGACCGCTCACTAATCCTGTGACCCAGATCAGGTGTTTTATTTAATAAGCAGTGAGAGTTTCCGCCTCAGGCCAGCAATACATCTAAGGCTGCAGAGAACGCCAGTTTGTTTATGAAGGAGGTTTCTGCCTGGGGTGAAAGGCAGGCATAGCCATTGTGTTCTTCTGAGTGTGTAGAATGCACGGAGATTCAGGAAAATTTTTTAGTGATTTCGAAAATGCTCACAAAGGTATTATCTCTGTCTCTTAACATACTCAAGAAAATTTGTAAGTTATTCTCCAGATAAACTTGGCAATTCCTGTGCTCTACTGATAACTAATGGAGAAGATGTGGCCCATCTGCACTGCGTATGGGGATGGCACTCGATAAACCGTCCTTGGTTCATGACTCATTTCCAAGTCTCCTCAATGCACTGTAATAATGTCACATCATATTTGCATAACTGCAGTATAATGTGCCATACTCGGGGCTAAGTGCTTTGCAGTCTTCAATTCATTTAAGCCTCATTGAGTATACTACAAGGTAGATATCATTATCTTATTTTATCAATACGCAAGAACACACACCTATTTAGCAGAAGAATTAAACCTGAATGTGCCTGACTTAACTATTGTGGAACTGTTGTAGAAGTGCATAGGACTACTGATTCTAAATCATTTTATCCACTGTAATGATGGGGTTCAGGACACACTACCCCAAAATATGGTACCTTGGCATATTGAATATTTTAAGCTGAAGGACTTTTAGAAAACCAAAGACGCAAGAGGTCCCTTTGAACTTCTCCCCTGAACTAAGTCATAAAGCTCTCCTGTGAGAGGCGCCTCCCCGTCGCCCAGAAGAAAGGAGCGTCCTTGTCTGGAAGACTGAGGGACTCGGAGAAAAATCCCGACAAACAGGTCTTGTTCAGCTTCCCCCAGTGCATACACTACCTCACACCCCTCAACCTGTCACATTCCTCCACAACTGTCTGCTCTTCATCAAATCCCGCATAAAAATGCTCAGCTCTGCCCTGGCTGGGGTGGCTCAGTGGACCGAGCACCAGCCTTCTGACCAAAAGGTTGCCGCTTTGATTCCCAGTCTGGCACTTGCCTGGTTGCAGGCGTGCAAGAGCCAACTGGTCGGTATTTCTCTTGCACATTGATGTTTCTCTCCCTCCCTTCCCCTCGTTCTGAAAATAAATACACAAAATCTTTAAGACAATAAGATTTGTTCAGCTCTTCATTTCCTTATGAAGGCTCCCATGTCACATAAAACTTACACTGAATAAATTTGTGTGCTATCCAGCCAGGGACCCTCGGAGGGTGGAGGGAACCGGACCCTGCCCCTGCAGCGATCCCGTTGCATCCTGAGCACAGCCTCTGACTCGGCATCATTTCGCCTGTCTTTCCGATGAAGACGTTGAACTTCCAATAGTTTAAATAACTCACCCAAAGTAGGGTTGCCTGACTTAGAGGAGAAGGCCACAGGACATCCAGTTAGTTTGAATTTCAGATAAGTAACAAATAATGTTCTAGAGTAAGGATGTCCCAAATATTATTTATCTGAAATTCAAATTTACTTGGGTAACCTGTGTTTATACGGCAACCTTGGCTCCATCACCATGCTGGTGTGAGGCAGTGCGGGACTGTCTCCAAGACAGGGCGTCTCCAAGCCCAGGGCTCTTTCCATCATCCCGGGGCCAGGGGCCTGAACTCCCCGCCCAGGTTTGCAAACGGACAGGTACAGAAATCTGTTTCTGACTGATACTCAAATAGCCATGTACACTGAAATTTTTCACTCTTGCTAAATTAACCTTGTAGCAGGTATGAATCTCAATCCATATGCCCTGGTATCAAAAATTATAGCTTTATTTTTTACAACTCAGCTTAGTTGCTATTTTAAATCCTGCTGCTGCTGGGAGAGTGGAAACCTGCCTTCCCCCGCCTCTCCCTGGGAGGACCACTGTGAGACGATAGAAACTGCACAGTCGATCGCTGTCCCTGGCTCCTGGCACAGGGTTCCTAGAGCCCTTGGACTTTCCTGGATGACAGAGGAGACTCTTGTGCTAATGAGTGACTCTGGGCAGCTCCCAGATGAGGGGTGGTCACCAGAAAGACCACGCTATGACTAGAACTTGGGAATTTTCAGACCCATTCCCCCATCCTCCAGAAAGGGGAGGGGGCAGAAATGGAGGCAATACTTGATCGTGCCTACATGAGGAAGCCTCCATAGACACTGCCATTGGAGAGGGTTCGGGAGCTTCTAGGTAGGTGAACACATCCACACTGGGAGGGCGAGGCGCCCCAACTCCACAGGGACAGAAGCTCCTGTGCTCCAGACCCGCCCAGACCCCTACGTATGTCTTCATCTGACTGTGCATCTGTATCCTGTATCAGATCCTGTATTCTAAATTAGCCAATAAACATGTCTCCCTGAGTTCTGTGAGCTGTTCGAGCACATAATTGAATTCAAGGAAGAGTAGGTCATGGGCGCTTCTGATCTGCAGCCAGGTCAGACAGAAGTGTCAACAATCTGAGGACCGACCTACTACTCGGGATTGGCATCTGCAGTGGGGGCAGTCTCTGGGACTGAGCCCTTAACCTGTAGAATCTGACACTATCTCCAGGTAGACAGTGTCAGAACTGAGTTAAACTGTAGGGCCCCCAGCTGGTGCCACAGAGAATTGCTTGGCACGGGAGAAACCTCCACACAGGGGAGGTCAGAAGTGTTGTGAGGGGCAGTAGTGTGAGAGTAAAGGGGAGACACGCAGAAGTGTCGGTTTCCAGCCACGTTCTGGAATCCTACCCAGGGCCAGGTGCCGGAGGGACAGGGTCCCTTCTGGTGACCGTGACATCGGCTCGTATCGGGCAGTGTCCATGAAGCCCTCTGAGTCCCAGGCCTTTGGGAGTTGCCCACGGCCGCCTCATCCTGGTGCCCCTGCGGGGCCTTGACTGGGGGGTTCTGGCTGGGAAGCAGGTCACACCCACCCTTGGGGACAAGATGGAGATTTTTCTTTTTCTAGTCTTTGAAAAATTGCATTTCCCTTCAGTTTCTGGCCAGGATATTTTTTCTGTTCTTCAGAATATATTTCCTGTTCCTTGGAGGAGAAGGCTTTTGAAAACAGAAGTCAAGAAGATGCCCACACACATATCTCTCCCACATCCCCTCCCCAGCAGGAAGGGGCACAGAATCAACTAATCGCCAATGTGGAAGAGACAGAAGGAACTGCAGGGAAGAAAAAAAAATGTCCCATTAGCATCTGAAAATCCACAGCACAATGTAAATATTATGTTTTTGTAAATAAAATATTTAGAGGTTATGGTTTCCTCATTCAACGCACTGCTGTCTACAGCTCAGCAATTAAACTGAATACAGCCGTCTTACACATGGCGGCCAGGCCAGTTGCCCACAGGCAGGCTCCTCAGATTGCTTCTGAGCTCAAATCCCTCTCCAGCCTGTTCAGTTTGGCGCGTGAGCATATCCACAATCTGCCGCATTTCAGCTCCATCTTCCAGGACCCCTCGACACAGCCAGTCACAGCCCCACCTCATTACCCTTCCTTGCAGTGGCCCCGTCGTCCCGCTGCCTCTCCACACTCATTACACAGAACTGCTGAGCCCGTGCCCCACCACCCACAGCTATTCCAGCTGTACCAGCTCATTTCGGTTCACATAACCAACTCCTCCTCCGACCTCCTTACCTGGTGTCCCCTTACACCGTTAAGGAGGTTACATTGCTATTTTAAAACATGAAAAATCATCACATGTGCTACACAGCTTAGTTGTTAACTAATATGTCCAAGTTCCTTTGCCTCACTCTGGAATTACCACCTAAATGCAGAAACACTGGTTATGTCATAAAAATGAATGGCTGACCGAGTCTTTGATCAAAAAAAAAAAAAAGTAACCACCACACTGTTGTCTGTGTCAAAGTTTCAGTTTTACATTCCACATAGGAGTGAAATCATAAGGTTCTTAGCTTTTTCTGACTGACTTGTTTCACTTGGCATAATATTCTCAAGGTCCATCTATGTTGTCACAAATGGCGGTATTACACCTTTTCTTATCGCTCAGTAGTATTTCATATCACATGTGTACCACAGCTTCTTCAGCCACTCGTCTATCGAAGGACAGTTGGTTCTCTCCATGTCTTGGCAGATTTGACTGGGGGTGGTGGGCATAGTGTAATATACAGATCATGGATCAAAGAAATGTACTTTTGAAACCTGTATGATCTTATTAACCAAGGTCAGCCCAACAAATTTAATTTTTAAAAGTGAGCAAGTCACCTGAAACTTATATAAAATAATATTGAATATCAACTGTCATTGAAAAGTAAATTTCTTTTAAAAAGAAAAGAGAAAGTGAGAAAACAAATGTTTTATTAAAGGTGGTATATCCGATAGAAAAATAAGGAGCTCACTGAGATATGAAAGCTATAAAAGGCACCTTTAGGAGTGAAAATGTGGAAACCACCCTGTCCAGTAGACTCTTCATCTCACACTGTAGGAAAGAATTCCCCCACCCGCCCCCACCCCGAGACAAGACTCCTCCCACTGCAGTGAAGGCGGTATTCCTCGCATGCCATGCAGTGTGGAAACCCCACCTGCAGAGAAGTTTATAAAAGCTCACAGGCATAATTAATGACAAGAAATATATTAAATGTGTGAATGTCATGAGTGACACCAAAACAGAGATCCTCTGAGAAAGGCACTGAGGCAAAGGGAAAGGTTTCCAAACTGTGTCTTTCTAAACCTTCCCTCTTTAGGGACTTCCAGTCAAGATGGAGGCTTAAGTAGACATGCTTCACCTCCTCACGCAACCATAGAAAGAATGACAACTAGATCTCAGAACAAATAACACCCAGAACCATCAGAAAATCAAACTGTATAGAAGTCTGACAACCAAGGATTTAAAGAAGCCACATTCATCCAGACAGGTAGGAAGGGGCAGAATCACAGAGACAGTCTGAGAGGTGCAAGATGCAGTGTGGCGTGAAGAGCCAGCGGCAGTGGAACAGACGGTCCCACATTCACGTGTGGTAGATAAAAATCAGGAAGGATGCCTTGGGAGCAAGTAATCCCAGCCCCAGGTTAGACCACACAGCCCAGGGTTCCAGCACCAGGAAGATAAATCCCCATAACTTCCAGCTATAAAAACCAGTGGGGGTTTGGGCAGCAGAAGAAACTGCTGGATTATCAGCAGTCTCTGTTTAAAGGGCCTCCACAGACCTAGAATGTACACAAACCTACCCCCTGTGGGATTCACCACCAGGGCAACAGCTGGAAGGGCACCAGTCACATACAGGAAGTGGGTGAAGTGGCTGGAAACAGGGCAGGTTCCAGGCAAACCTCCAGAAGCCAGGCAGTGGCACAGTCCCATCTCCAAGCCCTCCCCACACACAGAGCCACAAAGCAGTGAAGCAGGTTGCCCCACTCTGGCGATTACCTAAGTCTCCACCCCACACAATATACAGGTGCCTTTTCTACATTAGGCCATACTAGTACAACAAGGAGGCAAAGCAGTTCTGCCTGACACACAGAAACAAACACAGGGAGGCTGCCAAATTGAGGCGACAAAGAAATATGGCCCAAATGAAAGAACAGAACAAAACCCCAGAAAAAGAGCTAAATGAAATGGAGATAAGCAACTTATCAGGTGCAGAGTTCATAACGCTGGTGGATCGGAATGCTCAAAGAACTCACTGAGTATGGCAACAACATAAAGGAAGAAATGCAGGTTACACTAAAAGAAATAAAGAAAAATCTACAGGGAACCATCGGTGGTGGGGAAGAAGCCAAAAATCAAATCAATGTTTTGGAACACAAGGAAGGAAAAAGCATTCAATCAGAACAGCAAGAAGAAAAAAGAATTTTAAAAAAATGAGGATAGTATAAGGACCCTCTGGGACATCTCCAAATGAACCAACATCCAAATCATAGGTGTGTCAGTAGGAGAAGAGGAAGAGCAAGAAATTAAAAACTTATTTGAAAAAATAATGAAAGAAAACTTCCCTGATTTGGCAAAGGAAACAGATATACATGTCCAGGAAGCACAGTCCCAAACAAGTTGGACCTGAAGAGGAGCACACCAAGACACATCACAATTAAAATGCCAAAGGTTAAAGATAAAGAGAGAGTCTTCAAAGCAGCAAGAGAAAAGAAGAAAGTTACCTACAAAGGACTGCCCATAAGACTATCAGCTGATTTCTCAAAAGAAACTTTGCAGGCAAGAAGGGGCTGGCAAGAAGTATTCAAAGTGATGAAAAGCAAGGACCTACAGTTTAGATTACTTTGAAGGGCTGATAAAGTGCTTCCCAGACAAAGTAAAACTAAAGGAGTTCATCATCACCAAGCCCTTATTACATGAAATGTTAAAGGGACTTCTTTAGGAAAAAGAAGATCAAAACTATGGACATTAAAATGGCAACAAATTCACAACCAGCAACCACTGAATCTATAAAACAAACTAAGCAAACAACCAGAACAGAAACAGAATCATGGATATGGTGATCATTTGGAGGGTTTTCAGCTGGGAGGGGGAAAAGGTACAGGGATTAAGCATAATTGGTAGGTACAAAATAGACAGGGGGAGATTGAGAATAGCATAGGAAACAGAGAAGCCAAAGAACGTATATGCATGACCCATGGACATGAACTAAGGGGGGGAATGCTGGAGGGAATGGGGGTACTGGGCAGGGCAGGGGGCAAAGGGGAACATTGGGACAACTGTAATAGAATAATTAATAAAATATATTTTTTAAAAATAAGTTTGCCCCATTGGAGCACCATTTATCAGGGAATTCTTCCATGAAGCTCCGTTGGAAGTTCTCAAATGAATGTTCATTATTGTCTCACCATTGGGCACGTTAAGGACAAAACTGTTCCTCTAAGCAGAGAAAGATCTCACCTGAAATGTGCCATCTTTTTGGGTAGCTGAAGAAAGGCCCATCTTTAGACCAGCATCTAAAACTGAGTGGGAAGTCCCTATATGAGAGGCGGAATTAACATTTTGCCTTGGCCTTGACCTTGACCTTGAAGAACTGAAAGCGTCAAGGAAAACGAGTGCCAACATCTGGGAAACCAGATTCTGCCATCAGGGAAGAGAGGAGGTGGCATCCACCTGGAGGCAGCCTAGGAGCTGAGATCGGGGGCACAGGGCACAGCAGAACGGCACAGACTACCCAGGGTGACACTAGGGACCTGGACGGTGTGAGCTAAGCTTATTATGCTTCCCGGTTTGTCTTCATTTATAGTCTATGTTTTCTCTTAGAGTTTGATAAAATCCTCTTGAAAATGCCAGTTTGTCCAAGTTCTGCTGAGGGAAACCAAAGAAAGGGGTTTGCCTCTGCTTGTGGGCCCCAGTTCAGGGTTAATCGCCCACCCCGGGAGCCAGGCCCAGCGGTAGCCATGCCCATTCTAGGGTAAGTGCTCCAAGCGAAAGCCAAGCCCTAGCCCCTTGGTCCCACCACACTTCCCCGTCTGGCAGGTCCCTCGGCCCTGTAAGAGAGCCCTCCACATAGCTGGCTCACAGGTGCACCACTAGGTACCTGCATCCCCAGCCCCCAGCTCTGCCCAAAGTGTTACCGAAAATAGCAACAGAGCCCAGGACTGTTAACAGCTGGCTTTCGGCAACATTCTCAACCCAGTATGTAAATCTGAGCTTCCAAGTTTACTTCTCCCCCCCCCCCGCAGACCTCTAGCTTGCTATTACATGTCATTTCTTCTCAGGAGTCTATGTACTCCTCCACAAAAGGGCCAGACAACCGTGAGAGGCAGAACCTCAGTGCCATCCTTGGGGCGCTGACTTCAGAGCCTGTGAGGGACATCCTGGAATTACTGGTAGACAAGGGCTTGACTTCAAGATACCACTGGTGTCCCTGGCTGAACAATTTCCCAGTGGCAGGAAATAAAGAAACAGTAACCTTCAGGGCCACAGTGGCCTGAGTGAGTATGCAGAGCAGTCGGGGGGAGCCCAGACTAGAGTGGGGACCCTGGGGCATCGTGTTTTCAGAGATCCAAGTTTTGACTACTTTTCCAAAAATAGGAGCTGATAGCCAAAGGGCTCCTCAGGGAAACAGTGATCTAATTTAGATAGAACATGTAGAAGGAAGCATGAAATCTGAACAGACAGCAGATACAGGGCTAGTACGCTTCTCCCAATACGTGACCCGGAATCTATTGCAAACGAGAGAAGGTGATCTCAAAGCGCTCACAGCTAGATGGCTGCTGCCTTCACCGTGATGAGGAGCCTGACTCTTGGGCTGCAGGTGAATGGACAGGAGTGACCAAGGGCCAAGGAGAACGTGGGTAGGACCCTCCCAGCACTAGGATGCCAGGGAGGACCCTCATCAATTGGTGTATTGATTTGTGTCATGGGCCTAACTGGCTGATATGGCTCTTCATTTGGGGCTGCCTGTCCTCCCCCTACTCGGATTCCACTTACTACATTTTCTTACAGGCTTTTACATTTTATTTGGTTCCTGTTAGTTTCGCTCCCAGTAATAATAAAACACAACATTTATTGTCACTATGTTGCAAACCTAACACCACACGCTTTAGATGAAATTTCTCATTTAATCATCACACCAACTCTGTGAAGTTAGGTGTTTGAGTACTATCTTCTTTTTAAAGATTGAGAATCTGAAGTTCAAGGACTTCGGATCACTGGCCCCAGACCTGGGATTCAAACCCTGGCTGCCTGACTGACTCTTGAAGTTACATTCTAATGTGATACCACTTCTCTAGACTGTAAGCAGCAAGGCAAGAACACTGCCCTTTATTCATGCAACAGAATTTATTGAACAACTACTGCAGATTCTTCTGAGCTCTTCAAATGCCAGGAGTATAGTAAACAGGCAAGTCTCCTGTTTGTAAGAAGCTAACATTCTGGAGGTGAGAAAACAAACAAGAAACAAGTATCCAATAAATTTAACAGATAAATCAGGTAGTGATAAATGGTAAGGTTGCAATAAAGAAGCAGATGCGCTGGCTAGAACATGACCAGCGCACCTGTGCGGCCCACAGAGAGAGCATAGCTTCGGTCTGGGTGACGGGGAGGACCTCTCTTAGGAGGTAACCTCTGAGCTGAGACCTGCCGGATGGGGAAGGACAAGAGTCTCGGGGAGAGGCCCCGGGCATGTTCGAGAAATAGAAAGCAGTGTGGCTGGAGTGAAATAAACGAGCAGAGTCTCCCTGATGCTGATGAGATTTTATTTTCACTGTAATAAAGAGCCAACATTATCTCCTTGACCACTGAATCCACAGAACATAGTGATTGTTCAAAGTACATGTAGTTATAGTCACCAAATAAAGTGCTTATTCCCTAAAGGAGTGAAAGAGTGAGCAATGTCCACCTTCCAGCTCTGAGGAAGGAGGTACAGCCTGGCGTGGCCTGCGGGGGACTGAGACCCTGACATTAACCCCACGTGCACACGAGAGCCTGCTTGGTGACCAGAAACCACAGAGTGGAGAACTGCCTGCCAGTTGAAGGCCCTTTGCATTTTGTTGCACGTCTATAATACAGGGAGTAGGAGATGGGCAGGCCACTGTGTGTGTGTGTGTGTGCGTGTGTGTGTGTATGTGTGTGTGGTACCCCAATCGCAACTTGCACAACAGCTTTCTTGTTTGGCTCTGTGTACGATCCTCTTTAATTTCTGAAGGACAAAAATTACGTAACATACAGAGAAGGCCATTCCCTGCAGACTGTCGTCCTCATTTCTGGGTGACAGATTCTTAGGAGTCATGTTGCTGCTTCCAAGGGACCTGAGTATAAGCAGGACCCTTCCTTGGCCAAGAATCACATCGGCCTTCCCAAGGATGGGGGAAGGTGGGCTCAAGCCAGTCTGCACCTGACTCCGTTTGCCTGACTCCTCTGTGACCTGCCATCTGATGAAAGGGTCTCTGATTACCTCCAAGCTGCAGATTCACCGCAGGAAGCATGCAGGCCACTTAAAATACTTGTCTGGTACATTCTTCTTTGTCAAGAAATTCACCAGCCCATCCACATAATGTTTCTATCCCTCCAAATGCTCAAAAGATAACACAGAGATAAGGTCAAGGAGACAACTCCTGGACTAGAAAGACTGCACTTTTCTCAGGGCCAGCCCAAAGTGTGACTGTAAACTGAGTGAACTTTGACCTCCATGCTCTATCTACTCCCTTACCATTCTTCTGCCACACTCACCACCCCCGTCCCACCCCCACCTCCGCTGCAGTGACCCAGGCTACCCCAAGAGGTAGTGTAGAGAGGCAGTGCCATTTGGAAGCAGACCTGGGTTTGAATTTCAGCTTTACAACTGTTAGCTGTGTGATCTCAGTCAAGCTACTCAGCCTCTATGTGCCTCAGTGAGCCAACCTGCAAATTTAAGAGAATAGCCTTGAGTATATTAAAATGCAAAAAGCACCGGAGCACCTAGCTCCATTCTGGCAAACATTCAATACTCGTCCTTGTTCTTCTCGTCTCTCCCCCACAACCAAAACCCCACTCCCTTGTCCCTAAGGATGCTGGCTAGCACCGAGAGAGGATGCTCACAAGTTCATTCTCCTGAAGATTTTAACATCGAGTAATAGTTTCATGTGTTTCTCTCCCAGTGCTGTTTGTGTTCCAGTCCGCAAGGTTGACTCCACAGCAGAATTCCTAGTCCGGCAACGGCATGCCACGTGGTCACTTTGGCAGGGAGTGAGAGAGCCTTCCCCGATACAGCTCATCAGCCTGTGCAAGTGCAGGAACAAGCAAACCGGGCTGTGAGTGTGCCATGCCCTTTCCCCCTCTCTACATGGTGCAACCGAACTTCATTCAAATAGATGAGGCTAATTGAGGAAAAATCACATAACATTTTGAAAAAAATTATACAAAGCTACCTTTTATTGACTCTAGGAGATAGCTCAAAAATTCATTAACTCAGAAAAGAATGAGCCTATTCAGTTTTTCAGCCAGATTCACATTAATGCTGACCTTAGTACGTGTGTGGAAGTCCAGCCTGCTTTCCAACAGCTAACTGGCTGGGAGGTGCGCTCTCTCAGCCTCTCTGCTTTCACATCTCTTCGCCCCCGGAAAGCTCTTATCGCCCCTTCTGCACCTGGCAAAGCCCTGCTCATCTCTGAAGGCCGAGTTCAAACGCCATCTTCTCTGTAAAGCTTTTCACAATCTACATCCAGCCATCCCACAAAATTAGTCACACCATTCTTTATCTTTAAGTGTTTTGTTCCTACCTTTGGAATGAGGTTTGCCACTGGGGGCTCGCACCTCACACTGCAGCACAAAGAGAGGTCTGCGCTCTGTCTCCCACACCAGCCTGACCACTGAGCGGGCACGAGCCCTGCTGTGATGCCCTTCGCACTCCTGGCGTCGCGCACTGAGCATGGCATGCAGTGCGCCCTCGGTGAATGTTGGCGGAATCGAATTCATCCCCACTGGGGGAAGGGCTGAATCTCCTCAAGCCTCAGTTTCCTCCTTTATAAGGATATCTGTAACAAAAGGTCAGTGTTCAGATACAATGATACGTCAGATATAAAATACTGTCTTGCACCCAACATAGAGCCTTATACATAATTAGCTCAATGGGAGTTAAATTCATTTTCAGTAAAAATTATTTACTGTGTCCCCAGTGTATCTCAGTAGACAGATTAGGCAATGACCCTGGTCTCATAAAGTTTATATCTTAGAGGGAAAAGATGGCTAATGATTAGTAAACAAATAAATAGACCAGAGATATTAGTGGCAAACACTAGAGCAAATTAAACAGAGTGTTGATACAGACAGTGATTTGGGTAAGGGAAGTGGTAGGAAAGGTTTCTCAGAAGAGGTCGTGGTTAAGTTGGAATCCGCGGGAGCAAAAGGAACCCTGTAAAGACCTGGGAGTGGAGCACTCTGGGCTCTGCAGTAGCAAGTGCAAAGGCCCTGAGGCAGGTACAAGATACAGGATTTAGGAGAGAAAAATGAGGTATGTAGGATGGGAGCGTTTTGATGTAAGGGAGGAATGGAGGGGATACAGTTGGGCATGTAGGCAAGGGGTGCATATTTGGGAACTTAATAAAGTAGTATAACAAATTTGTATTTTATTCAAAGTATAATGAAAAACTTTTTAGAGGTTCTTTTTTTCTAAAGATTTTATTTGTTTACTTTTGAGAGAGAGGAAGGGAGAGAAAAAGAGAGGGAGAGGAACATCAATGTGTAGTTGCTTCTCATATACCCCTTACTGGGGACCTGGCCCACAACCCAGGCATGTGCCCTGACTGGGAATCGAACTAGAGACCCTTTGGTTTACAGGCCTGCACTCAATCCATTGAGCTACACCAGCCAGGGCTTTTTAGAGGTTCCTAATCTGGGTTATGACATAAAGTAATTTGTTTTTAAAAGTTTACTCTTAACAATTGTATAGAGACTGAGTTGTAGGAGCAAGAGCAGAGCAGAGACCAGTTATTCCTAACTGTAGCGGTCTAGGAAGGAGATGCTGACTTGACCTTGGCTGATGGAAGGCGGAGAGGAGAGGAGAGGATCTGAATATGTTTCAGAGATAGAGCCAGGAGGACTTCCTGATGGAAAATGAGAGAAAGTGAGCATGATGCACATGTTTTTTATCTAATTTACTTGGTGAGATTAAGTTTGAAAGTACATCAAATATTTTAAAACAGTTAGTAGCAGGTGTACTTTTCCATATTCTTTTCTGCTAAGTACAATTAAAACCTCTGGACATTACTTAGAAATCAAATATAAGAAGACTGAAAAATAGAGAGAAAGAGGAAGGTTGACTGGGGACTTGGGGACCCAAAGAACACAGGGGTGAATGCACTGGGTTGGCGTTTCGCTTCATATATTCCAAACGTGTTGCTGAAGAGACCTGCAGCCAGGAAACGCCAGGGGGCATGTACCAAAAAAGCGCCCTGAAATTCTGTTCTCTCTTGCCAAAGGATCAAGAAAGGAACAAGACAGAAACTTTTACGTAATAGCTGTTCTACTCCAGCAAACACCACAGAGGAATCTGTAGCTCCACTCTCATCCACCCCAGCCAAGCCCAAATGGGAAGCCTAGGCTGCCACTAATGAGGGTCTAATGAGGAGCTCCACTCAAAGGCAAATGTAAGTGAAGCCAAATAGGGAGCCAGGAATTTTGTCCCCACCCACCGGCCAGTAACTAGCAGGCCAACCACTCACGGTATCAGTAGAGAAGACACAGGCAACCTGACTCCCGCCCCTACCCAGCAGTAATGAGATGCCCATCCCCCTCCCTGATGGGTGTCTCAAAGGAGGCCTGATGGAGAGTCCGGACTTTATAACATTGTCTGATGTGGTCCTAAATGTACACAGAGAAAATGTTTAAGACTTACAAGTAGGGGAGGGTACAGGGACATAAAGAGAGGTAAGGTTTCTATGCTGCACTCAAACTGGTGAAACGGCACCACCAGTCAACTGTGGTAAGTTATGTATCCGCATATAATGTAAAACCGAGCAACCAATACAAAAGCTATATTAAAAGATACACTTTAAAAATAAGATAGATATATCAAAACATAATTTTAAAATATGTTCCAGTAACACACAAAAAGGCAAGAAAAAGAAAACAGAAGTGAAAACCAATAAGAACAGAAAACAAAAACAAAGCAGATGTATCCTAACATATCAATAATTACATTAAATATAAATAGTCTAAATATACAAATTAAATATATAGAAATCAGCAGGTAGGATTTCAAACCATGACTTAACTATATGCTGTCTACAAGAAACTCAGTTTGATGTAGTGATACAAGAAGGTTGAAAGTAAAATGATGGAAAAAGGCGTATCATGCAAAGATTAACCAAAGGAAAGCAGGAGTAGCTATATTAAGTAAAGTAGACTTCAGAACAAAGAAAAGTACTAAATACAAGAAGGGACATTACATAATGACAAAAGGATCGATCCACCAACATAGCAACCCCAAACGTGCATGTATCGAAGAGCAGAGCTGCACACTCAGGCAGCAAAGACCAACAGGGCTGAAACAAGAAACAGACAAACCACAATTACAGTTGGAGACATCACCGCTTCCCTCTCAACAACTGATAGAACAACTGGACACAAACATCAGCAAAGACACAGAAGAACCCAACACCATCAACCAATGTGCTGGCATTTATAAAATTCTGATACTCCATCCACATCAGCAGAACGCATCATTTTTTAAGTGCCCACAAATCATATACCGTGTCCTGGGCCATAAAACTGATCTCAACACATTTAAAATGATTGGAATTATTATTTCAAGGATAAAAATATCACAAACAAATCTGTACACACACGTCTGACAACTTAGAAGATGTGGATCAGTACCTCACAGAAACACAGGCTACCATTTATCAGTCAACGTGAAATAATTTGATAATATTTAAATTTTTTAATTTGTAAATTAAAGCTGTACCCCCACTCCCATAAAAAATATCTCCAGGCCCAGACTGTTGCACTGAAGAACGTGATCTAACGTTTGAAGAAAAATCAGTACCAATTGTACACACTCTCTTCCAGAAAATAGAAGACAACGTTTCCCAATTCCTGTTATGAAGCCAGTATTACTCTGGCACCAAAACCAGACACAGACAATACAAAAAACCAAAACCTATAAACCAGTATCCATCATGAATATAGATATAAAAAGTCCTTAACAAAATATCTGCAAACATATTCAGCATTATATGAAGATATTCTATACCATAATCCAATGAGATTTATTCCAGGGATCCAAGCCTTGTTTAATATTTGAATATCAATCAATGTAATCCACCGTATTAAAAAGCTAACGGGAAAAAAATCACATGATCTCTTTATGCACAGAAAAAGCTTTTGAAAAAATTTGATGTTCATTCTTAATTTTTAAAAAAATCTCAGAAAAATAAAAATGGAAGGAATTTTCCTTGATTCGATAAAGAGCATTTACGAAACAGAACCGACAGTGAGCACTCTGATTCATAGGGCAAGACTGCTTCCCCCTAAAACTGGGGACGAGCCAAGGACGCTCACTCTCGCCACTTTCATCCAGCATGACACTGGAAGATCTGGCCAGCGCACTTTTTAAAAATTAACTCAAAATGACTCATAGATGTAAATGAAGAACACAAAACTTCCAAAACTGAAATGCAAGGAAAAAAATGACAGAATAGAGTATTTAAGAACTATGGGACAATCACAAAAAGTGTAACATACATGTGATAGGAATAACAGAAGAAAGAAAATAAATATTTAAAGCAATAGTACTGAGAATCTCAAAAAAATTAATGATGGACATCTACCTATTGTACCTGGCTTCCCTTAGTCCAGAGCCTCCCCAGGGCTCTGGAATGTAGAGTACCTCTGTACTAGCTCACTAGGGCTGCCATAGCTAATACAGACTATGTGGCTTAAACAATAAAAATTTATTTTCCCGCAATTCTAGAGGCAGGAAGTCTAGGATGAAGGTTCAGTAGGGTTGGTTTCTTCTGGATTCCTTCGCTTACAGATGGCCCTTCTTCCTTGCATTCCTGTGGTCTTACCTCTGTTTATGTCCTAATTTTTCTTTCTTTTTTTTTAGATCCAGAACTTTCCTCATCTTTCTCATGAGGACAACAATCACACTGGATTGGGTCCACTTCATTCCTTCCTTAAGGACCCTATCTCCAAATATAGTCACATTCTGAGGTGTTGGAGGTTAGTTAAGATCCTCACCAGGTACATTCTGGGGTGGAGCACAATTCACACTGTAACACGTTCCTTTTGCTCCTTCATGCAAATCCTTCCTAAACGACCTCCACCTTCATCTTTCCTCCAAAATTTGTTGATACGTTTCCTAATGCCCTGTTGCCTTTATGCTGTTTATGATTTATTCATT
Organism: Trachops cirrhosus; assembly: GCA_028533065.1. NCBI lineage: Eukaryota > Metazoa > Chordata > Mammalia > Chiroptera > Phyllostomidae > Trachops > Trachops cirrhosus. The sequence goes on from CM052539.1 coordinate 42,395,908, forward strand.
TTTAATCCTTGACTATTTTAGTAGGACCTGGCAGGGGGGATGAATGTTTAATCACCCACCTTTATCCCGAAGTCCCTACCCCTCCTTTAAATTACTACCTCCCTCTGAAAAGTCCTCTTGCCGATGTCAGACCATAGTAACCACTCCTTTCCTTTAACTCCTATTGCATTCAGTATGTAACTGTCTTCTGTTTTATTTTTATTAGCCATGTGAGTTCACATACTTCTATTTCACCCCCTGAATATCCAGTGTGGTATTAAGTGATCACTACTTGATTAATAAAAATAAGTAATTTTATGAATGTGTAACATGACCCCACTCCTATATTTCAGATTCCATTTTTTAATGTTCTAATGCATATAGTAGATCCACGAACGCGTTACATCATGATTTCGCAATGCACCACCCTGTTATACATGACAGCTTACAGGGGGAGGTCTGACTTCACGGCCAAATCCCAAAATGAAAGGCACACTGCCATCTCCTGGGTCACAGCTAATAATGCAGCCCTTAGAAGGACTACCGCAGCTCCAAGTCAAAAGCCAGTCTAAGAAAATTATACAAGACTCTTTGCTTTCCTTCTAATAAATGTTATGGGTAATGTAACTAAAATCAATATTGATCACTATAGTAATGAAAATCTTAGAACTGAATTCAGGTGATTTACTGAACGTTGACCTGGTAACAGGATCTTCCAAGTTCATCTAAGGAGCCTCATGCCCTCACGTGATTTTCTGAATTTCTATCAGGCCTGGATTCAAAATCCTCTGGGGTTAATGTCTTTGCTTGATTGGTTAGTGAAGACTTTGTTCTGCGTTGCTCTATCAAATGCAATGACAAGTCAAGTGTGATGAAAAATGAGAGGACAAGCATGCAGGGCAGCCTGTTTTTGTCCCAGTTCAGACTCCAGGGCTGGAGTTTGCTCGCAGCCTACACACCCAGTTGGAAGATTTTGACTGACTGACTCTAATTATCCAAATCAGGTTTTCTTGGATGGAAGAGAAGGGGAGAGGGTGAGTGAAAAGGAAAAGTCAAACCCCACCCACAGAAGGTAACTGACACGAAACAAACAACTAAAGCCAACGCTGGAGCAATCACAGCATTTTCTGCATTCCTGTGTGTTTCTTGGACTTTTTCCTTTGGGAAGATTCTCCCATTGTTCTGGAAACACAATTTTTGTTTTGCCCAAGCACATCTAAAGTAAGTGCTTACCATTCTTTCAGGGAAGTCCTGGGAGGAGGAGGGCTCCAAGTGCACGAGCTTCTAGTACAGCCCATCTTCAGAGCGCGGTGAACCTCCGCGGACAATAGCTGGTTTTTGCTTCCTCTGGTTTCCACCAGCTGGCGGAGCAGAATTCTGGACTTGAGGTGGGGGGTGAGGGAGGTGGTTTGCAAAGACTCAGTGGACACCAGGAGCACAGATGCCTTTCCTCTTCTCTGTCCCTTAGTGCTCTGTCTGCGTCCTCAAGTATTTAGTTACGTTGTACCAGACTGTGCCTTCCAGTGAATGGGAGGCTCACAGCAGGGCGTGCTTGGGGCTAAGCAGGCCTGCAGAGGAACAGAAGCAGGGAGAAGGGGCTAGAGGCAGCCACGGCAGGGGAGCCTATAGCAGCAGTGGCCCAAACAGCTGACAAGGGGCCATCAGGGCAGATCTGTGCGTGTGTAAACGCTCCCTGGACTAGGTGTCTCTAGAACCCAGGAACGACTGAAGGAACGACTGATGTCTTCCACAGGACACAGGAAGGAGGCTCAGGCTGTTTGGACCGTCAAAGGGATGAATGACCCCCTAGAGCTGGAGCCCTTGAGGATACCTGGTGACAGTTATGTACATCAATCTGAACCTGGTGCTTTCTCTGGAGTCTGCAAATGGGGGCTTCAGGCAACCTTGCTATTTGGTTTACAGAAGGGCTGAGGTGGGGGCCTACCTTACAGCATCCCGCCTCACCCTCTACTAACCTCAATCGAGTCATTACTAAGGTAACAGTAACCGGAGCTGTAAATTATGAGTGCCCAGCACCGAATCAACTCAGAACACTCACCCTAGAGACCCAGACTTACGTCAGCTTGTGAACCTGGGATCTCTGCACCCACAGGCCCCACTCAGCAAAACTCTGGCCCTTGGAAGGTGAGGAGGTTTAGTTTGCCCTCCTCCTCTCGGTGCCTCCGATCACTCCCTTTTCACTTCTGGATTACCCTAAACTCCCCCTTGGCTTTGCACTCCTTCAGAATCCTCCTCTCCAAGGCTTGAAGGTACTCTGGGCATTATCAGATAAAATTATCTTTGCTAATGGACCAATTAGCTCTTATGTTACTTCCTTTGAATTATAAATGGTAATATATTATTTAATAATACTAATTTGCCTGGGCCAAGGTAAAACTGTTTGTGTCTCCAAGAGGTCTAGACTAGGTTTTTCAGGCACTGCAGCATGCCAGAGGGAAAAGTATTCAGCACTTCTCTATGGCTGTCGGTCAACCCAGGGCTGGAGGAGAGGACATGGTCAGAGCTTCCGCCACGGCCAGGCTCCCAGGATAACACTGCCCTGGGTTTGGAATTGAAGGCTCCCAGTGCTATAATCAGGTCAGTAGCTAGAGAACCAGATTGGCATGTCAGTTTTCTCTATTGCTGAGTCATAAATGGACGAGTCCTTTGGTCCTCTCGCTATCCTAACAGGCCACCACCTGCCCAATGAGCAGTAACTAATCACAAAGAATTCAAGGACGTTCAGCACTCACAAAAGGCTTGGTACAAAGAGTAGGAAACAGAGGATTGAACATGGTATCATCTTTGGGATATCAAACCAATGACCACAGAACTATGGCCACTTCTTGGTCTCAACCAGGTCTGTGTCACTGCAAAAGCACTATTTCACCCTAATTCAGGACCTGCCTTGACTTCATAGTTTTTGCTCGGAGGTTACATGCATATTCGATTACCCCAGTGAGAACAAATACCAAAATCACCATTACTTAAATGGACTCCATAAAGTGAACATCAAAACAATTTACTGATGACAGAAATGGGGAGGTGGGGAAAGTAGAAGAGAAACAGGAATCTCTGTGTGCCAATTAAACATACCCAAGTTCTCTAAAATCAATAAATAAAAATTTTGTAAAGTCATTTATTTTTTAAAAGATAAACAGACCCAAGTACACTACAGACTCTTAGCCATTGCTCACCACACACATGCACACACAATGGTACACCTCCTCCATCTTGGCCCCTTGTGACTGCATTGTTGTGACATCTCTTGCTCTTCAAAGTCCAGTGGGACATTTATTTTGGACCTAGATCCCATGCACTAAAGTACTGAAGGAGGAATTTCATTCAAACGACACCCTCCATGTCCTTAGAAAGACCCTGTGACACACTCGAAAGGGGCTTTTTTTGGTGTAGGAAGATGGAACTTCTGACGTGGCCATGGCTGTGACTTTGAGGTGACACTCCCTCTCTGATCTCACAGCCTCCCAGTGTGACCAGGCAACAGGGATCAGGCAACTATAGCAGTCCAGAGTGAATCAGGCTCAGCACAGGGCCCAATTAAACACAAATTCCTTTCCCATGTCCCAACTACGCAATCTGACCACCACCGTGAGGGGCAGAGGCGGCCTCCAGGACCTGTCTGTGGCTGTCTGAACTCAGGCAGGACTGTCGGCCACACTCCCTCCTCTCACCATCTTCTCTTCCCAGGTTTCAATTCTGGACGACATGACCAAAGACACACACCTTCGTGTGTGCTAGACCTGCTGGAAGATTTCTATGGATACTGAACAGCACCGCTAAGAAATTAAAATTCACTTTCTCTTTGATTCTCATCAGCATGCTTTCAGGCACATATGTGGTATTTTCAAAAGATCCAGAGGGGGGCAGTAATACCAAAGAAATGCCAGCTGCTGGCTGCTTCCCCAGCTTCTCTGCTTTTGTTCTCTGCTTAAGCTCAGCTCCTACTATAGTGTAGAAGGAAGAGCCTGAGAGTCTGTCAGACCAACCTTTACCTGACTCCCAGCTCCCCAGGGCAACTTCTCTCAGAGCCTGTTTCTGGAATGGAGAGGATGTACGCAAAGCCCTGGGCACAGTGCCTACCGCACAATAAATAAAGTGGATACAAATGGCAGCTGTATCAATCACTAAGCCTGTTTGGACTGCTATGACCAACAGGAGTTCCACAGGAGAAACAGAAAACGCCTGTTCCCCTTAAGAGCTGTTTGTTGGGGGGAGGGGTCAGGAACTACCTGAACACAATCTGTAAAAGAGAATTAAATTAATCCCCACTGATGATGAAAAGGTCTTCAATGTTCAGTCAAGTTCTTTGAGCCAAATTTAAAACGCTCTTCATCTGGATACTCCATCTCTTTCTATAATGCTTGAATTCATTAATTCATGTATTCAGCAATTATTGAACTTTACATTATGTGCCAAGTTACATGCTTTGGAAAGCCACCCCTTGAAAACACAATGCATGTTCATAACCCCACTGATAGGAAGACTCATTTTAGTTCCCACTGAATCCACACTTAACCACGTCGTCCATGAACACTTCTTGTAGGATAGTGATGGTCTTTTGAGCTTAATATTGGAATGCGTGATTTCACAAAGGTCTTTCTGATTTATGGACTTAATTTTAAATTCAGCAGCATTATATTATATGCCAGGCACTGAGTTGTTAAAAATATAAAAATTAAAGCTGCAGCCTCTGCCTTCGAGGATCTCAGAGACTAGAAGGGGAATCAGACAAGAATTAGCAACTATTATAAAGGGTGACAAATGCAACAGCAGCAGCCCAAGATGCAGGACACAGCTCACCTGGTGGGATGGAGGAAGGCATCCCAAAAGAGGAGACGTCTAGGCTCAGACACGAAGGATTAGAAAGAGTGATCCAGGCTGGCAGGGTCCGGGCAGAGAACAGCCCGGGATGGAGGGGCCTGAGAACAGGACACAACCAGGGATCTGCAGGCAGCAGGACGCTTGTGGGGGCTTGGCTGTTGGGAGATGGGTGAACGGGTAGGAACCAGATCATGAAGGGCCTTCTCTGCACTGACAAAGAAGCCAGTTTTCTGCAAGTGATGGGCAGCCACTCAAGGGTTTTAAGGAAAGAAGTGACATGTGACGTGAGTTTTAAGTTCATTCTGGTGGCGATGAGGAGCTGAACTGTGGCAGTGTAGCCGGCAACAGGGACCAGTTAGGAGAATATGGCATGGATGCAGCAGCTAAATGATGAGCCCTTGAGCTAATAATGAAAAGCAGGCTAACATCAAAAAAAATTAATATAAATTATAAAGCAAATCTTTGGATTTATACACTTCTTCAGGCCAAGTCACTACACAGAAAACAATATAAATACTCCAACTGGAGTAGTTCAAATAGCTATAGATTAAGAGTTAGAAGACAGCATGTTCTCAACCTGCTCTGCTATTTTTTGGTGTAATCATGGAAACGTTTACTCTGAATCTCCTTTTTTCATGTTAAAAATAGCAATCAAACTACAGGCCCTCCCTACCTTGGAAGTTTCTTCTAAGGATCACATAAGAAAATATGAGAACTTTTTTGCCCTTGGAATACTCTTCTGTTCATCTAGGTCAATGACTTCACCCAGTGTGCCACCGGGACTTTTACAACATGCAACACCTGACTGTTTAGTCAGGGGCACTGACCTCTTTTCCTTTAGATTATGAAATAAGAAAATGACAACGACCAACACAACAGTAGCCAGGCAGTGTAAATGAATCAAAAGTACACCATTTTTTGTCAGATCAGCAAAAAATATATTTTTTTGGTGTCTTGCAGAATCTTACTAAAAAGTTCACATGTGCCATGAGATAAAAAAAAAAGGCTGAAAATTGCTGATCTAAGTCAACTTCTTACTAATGATTTGAGAAATTTCAGGTCATTCAAAACTCAATACACATGTAAGCTACACATAAAAGGCTAAATTTCGTTGCCTGTCATGTACCATAAAGACAATATAGTTAGCAATGCACAACATTAAGAAATTCTATCCTAAGTGTGTTACAAAAACACTGAGGCTATACAAATTTTGATCATTTCAATAATTTATATCTGGAGAAATTACCTTTGCAAATAGATTATGATTATTCCAGCAACTGTAAGCATAATAATGTGTGATGCAACAAAAACTATCAACAGTATAAAATAAACTTTTAAATTTGACTGTATTATTGATGCTGATAACAGCTATGGGATGGTGACCTAGTATTTTTTTTAACTTGACAGTCTCTAAAATTAAGTTGATTTTAACATTGACAGGATGCCCAAAATTTGCTAGGCTGCTCCTTTGAACAGTCATTAAAATTGATTCCTACTGTCAAATTACATTCAATTGTATCAATATCAATTGAGCACCTAACCGGGGGCCAAGGACTGCGCCAGGCACTGCACAAGGACAAGCAGAACACCAGCCCTGCTCTCAAAGGCTTCCCGACGCCACACTCACACCCCACACACGCACACTACATGCTGATTACTATGGAAACATTCCTAGTCTTTAATATTTTTACACCTTGCTTTGCTTTAGATTATGTGCCTTTAGTTAACATATGACATGGACATCATCAGGAAAAAAACTGAAGCATTAAATCTAAGGACGTTGTGACTCTTCAATGAACCAATATAAAAAGTCTAGTTAAAAGTCTCCTTTCAACATAAAAACTAAAAATACGTATCCTGCAACCAAACAATTTTGTTAGTGAGCTAGCACAATGATATTAAAAAGTCTCAGAAAGAACCAATCTAGTTACCTGTGCAACTCCCTCCATACAAATACAACTTTACTCATGTGCTGATGAAGCAACCTTGTCATTGTGGCTGCAAAACTCATGAAAATATAAAATGTATCTACAGATACTAAAAAATGTATCTACGTCCAACACTGTAAATGACTTATAAAATACTGATCTTTACAAGTATACATCATTTATATTTTTATTTTCAGAAAAGACTTATAAATAGTTTACTTGAATATATTTCTCACCAGTTAAATCGCAATTCACTTTATAGTTAATTAACTTATATCCAAAGATTATACTTTCCTATGATTTCATTTTCTTAAAAAGAGAACAAAACACTTTATTTCAATAGAAAAAAATGTACATGTGAAAGTCAGACAATAATTTCAGTAAAAATGGAAATCAACCATCATATCTTTTCTTGAGTTCTTCAACGGAATTACCCTTCAATCCTGATTCTTCTATGTGATTGAATAATACACGTACAACTGGAAAAGAAAAAAAGAGTGTCCATTTTAATCTCCAATTTTAAAAACTTAGTGAAAAAAATTAAAGGGAATGATCTTATGTGTCAAATAAAACACTTTACATGGGAAAGCAATAATCATTAAGATTATTTATAAATTCTAATTCAGATATTTTAAAAAGCCAACCTGAGAATAGAAAATTACACAGTAATTCAATAATGTTTCTTAGCAGAATATTTTGCTTTAGCAGTAAAAAATTTCCCAAAGACCTCAATGACATTAATCTTGCAGATTAACCTTAATTCATTTTGAGCTTCCTAAAACTTTTACTGTATTTCACAAGTGTACTTACACTTAGTATTATAAGCAACTGTTTTTCAAATTTAAATCATTTTAGAAGAAAATTTTGCATCACTATTCTAAATTGAAAATTAGCAATAATATCTACAAAATCATGTTCGATGGGCCAGTTATACAGTTGCATAATATATAATAAAATAAAATATATAACCATAAAGAGCTGACAGATCTTCCTATCTACCACGTAAAATCTTTATCTTTCTCACCACAGAATGGTCCACAATCATCCCTTTAGAAAATGCTGTTATAGTTCATCTATTTCTCCACATTAAAACTAGCTAATAGTTGTTAATGATAATGGCGACAAAAGAAGATAACAGCAGCTAATATTTATTGAATGTTCAGTTACATGCCAGGAACCGTAAATGCTCCCCATGTTTAATTCAGAGGACAGTGGTGACCCAACCAAGACAGAAGGCCAGTCTGAAGAGCCAACTCACATTTCCTTGAGTACAATGGAACTTATCACATTATAGTGGCAAGAAATGCATTCACTCAACATGCTTAAACTAAAAGATCATTAGGTACTAAGCACTGTTCTATGCCTAAGGCCTAGAAAACAGGGTAGACAAAGTTCCTGCTCTCATGGAGCTTTCATTCCATTAGGGAGAGAAATAATAAACGTACGTGAAATACCATCAGCTAGTTATGTATTATGAAGGAAAAAAAAGCAGGGTAAGAATACACAGGGTGGCGAGGGAGGGTAGGCAGCATTTATTTTAACTAGGACTGGTGAGAAAAGGCACCTCTGAAGTAGCATCTGTTAGGGGAAACTTAAATAAGTGAGGAAGCAGGCAAGGTGAAGATATGTGGGAAGATACAGGGTCCGACACAAATAACGGCCCTTTTTCATTACAAAATCATAAGCATGTAATTCTGTAACATAACAATATCACACCCAAGCACACCACACGACATTTTAGGTGAAATGCTCAAATTGCTGTCCATCACGTGCGAGACAATCACGTACCCTACCAACTGCACTCAAGCAAGCCTTACTTCTGCCGGACCCTGCATTCCAGGCTGAGGGAACAGCCAAACACAAAGCCCCCAAGGCTGAACTAAGTCTGGCAATTTGGTATATTAAAAAAACACAAAGTAATGTGGTGGGGCACAGTGAGTGAGAAAAGTGGTAGAAGACAAGATCAGAGTAGTAATAAGTAAGAGTAATACTTCTCAGGGAATTCCAGGGATAATTTTGACTGACTGAATTTAAAGCAGAAACTTCTGGTTTAAACTCTAAAAATCTCTCTAAATTACATATCCAGTTCCTTAAGTACAACATAAAGAGTATTTCTGTAACTAATGTCATTTCTCTCATTCAATGCCACTGCTGGAAACATAAAGAAATAAGGAGCCCAGAGTACATTCAGCCTAGGAGATCTGAAAGTGGTCCAAGTTTTTGTTATCTTTAAGAGAACTGGTACACTCTTGGTATTCTATGATTTTTCTTTTCCCTAAAACTACAGTATAGTCCAAAATTCTAAGTAATTGAAGTTTCTGCAGAGTTTGATCTTACTTAAATGAGGGTTTCCCAAAATGGACACTTTCTGTCAAAGACTGAGATATAAAAATAAGTAAGGGATCTAATTCTTCAGGCTCATCACCCTCCACTCTTTACCCCCTGTAACTCTACAATCCAGCCACACTGCACTTCTCCTCATTTTCTAAACTCAATTGGCTCTTTCCTGCCTCAGAGCCTCAGAGCCTCAGAACACATCATTCCCTCAGTCTAAAACTCTTCCCTACCCACTCCATCTAATTGAATCCTGCATTTCTTTGAGAATTGAGCTTAAATCAAATAAACTCAAGGAAATAAGCTCTCACAGAAGGGGTCAGATTACCAGTGCACCCATGCCCAGTCACATGCCCCATGTAGCAGGGAACCTTTACATGTTCCATGGTGGCAGGAACCTAACCATTTTGTTATTACGGCATTTTCAAGTAGAACAGGCCAGGCCAGAACAGGAGCGGGACTGCCTACGTTTAAATTCTGGGTCTGACCTCCTTAGCTATATGACCTTCACCACTTCCCTTACCACCCCATGCCTCAGTTTCTGCCTCTGTAATAGCAAAACGATAATCATACCAACACCTCATAATGTTACTGGCAGGATTAAAATTTTTAATTTTACTTAATTTAATTACAATTAATTTAAGTTTAATTGGATGTACCTTGGACATAGTAAACATTCAATAAATGTTCGCTATCATTTGTTTAAAAATTAAGGGATATGAGACTACAGAGAGATGGAAAAGCTTCCTTCACAGAACTTACTTCTTTTCTCAGGTTCTGACATAAACATCACTGCCATGTCAAACCTTTTCAGTTCAGAAAGCCTTTGTAAAATTTCTAAGATGAGTGATGGCTTTTCTTTCCTGAAATAAACCAAATATCAAACAAGTGATCATTAAAAGTAGCTCATTTAAGTCTTTACTAACACAGTATGTCTAATTACACATAAATAAGGTCTTCGCTTATCTTTTCCCCTGAATACTGTCTTTAACAGCCCAGATGAAGAAATATATCATGTCAATTGAAGAAATTGTAATATTCTCAAATGTGAGGCTTAGCACAGACATTATTAATCTGTTATTAACACTTGTCACTTTCATATCCTATTTTTCTCTTTGAAAAAATTAGTCCATTTTCCTCCTATTTAATCATTTCTCTTATTACTGCTTGCATTTGTCATCTCTTTACAACTTCTGCAATAGTAAAATTTACTAGAGAGCTAATTCTGCTATATAGAATGTAGTAATAATATCAAAACAAATCAATTTCCCAAATCACTAGAAATAGCATAGCACTACAACATGAAAGTATAACTAAAAAAATTTCAACTTACTCAATGTAAAAGTCATGTAGAATTTTAATGATTTGATTGAATACATCTGGATCTAGATTTTTCTGAAACAACTTAGGATACAGGGATGGTTCAATTTTCTTGGGGAAAAAAAGAGTTAGAAAATTAAATTATGGAAACATTCACAAATAAATTACTTATACAATAACTGCTTAAGTGAATATAGTAAAGAATAACCACGATGCCCCAGCTGATGTGGCTCAGTGGATTAAGCATCACTCTGCAGAACGAAAAGGTTGCCAGTTCAGTCAGGGCACATGTCTGGGTTCTGTTGGCAGTGTGAGAGAGACAACTGATCGCCGTTTCCCTCACACATCATATATTTCTCTCCCTCTCTTTTCTCCCTCCTTTCCCCTCTCCTTAAAAATAAATAAAGAAAATCTTTAAAAAAAAAGAAGAACGACTATAGATTAGAGTTACTGGGGCGGCAGGTCACACCGAAATGTAATTAATGACAGAAGAAAGTCAGAGGCACTGTAAGATACCACCCTGTACAAGTCAGAGAAAAACCTCATGAAGAGAGAGATGCACACCACCCTAGGAAGGACAAGAAATCTGACAGCTCTAAAGGGGCAATAAAAATGGAGAGTTTAAAAAATAAAATTATATGGCCCGGGCTAGTGTAGCTCAGTGGATTGAGTGCTGGCCTGTGAACCAAAGGGTCACTAGTTCAATCCCCAGTCAGGGCACATGCCTGGGGTGCAGTAGGGGGTGCAAAAGGCAACCACACATTGATGTTTCTCTCCCTCTCTTTCTCCCTCCCTTCCCGTCTCTCTAAAAATAAATAAATAAAACCTTTTTAAAAATTAAAATAAAATTATATGAGATAATATATATTTGGAAGTAACTATATACTACATAATTATAAGGGAGTATTACTATAATTACACTGAAGAAAAACTGTTGATCCACTATTTAGTAAAGTTTATGATTTGATTCTTTTTCTTAGAGCAAATAAAAATTCATTTTGAGGAGAATGACTGTCTAAATATTGCATGCATTACTTGCACAAAGAAGGTACTCAATGTATTTTAGCTTTTTTCCCCATCCTGAAGGATGAAGAATTAAGTTGAAATTATAATATATGAAATCAGATTAAACTATTTTTAGAGAAAAGAGTTCAAATAAGAACCTACTTTCAAAGGTTTCCTGGTTGCAAATACTTAAAATGGTCTGGCCAAGGTGATCTATGTGTCAGGAAGGGGATAATAAAAGCATTTTCTACAATCATATTATACAAAAAGCAAGTATAACACTATTATTATACAAGGGGGGACCCTAAGAATGAAATTTTTTATAAAAAGTTGTGTATTTATTCTTACATGTTTAAACTTCAGTCACCTTCAAATTACTTTCCATTTGATGCAATACACCTAATCGAGACTTTTTTCCCACTGATCAAAACAGTTTTTGACTTCATGGACTTTGATGCCCTTTAGTGCTTTAGATATTTTTTTTGTTTCACCTCTTCCACATCAGCAAAACATTTCCCTTTGAGGACTTTTTTCACACGGGGAAACAAAAATGTCACTCAGGGTGAGATCATCAGGCGTATGGGGGGTGGGCACGGGGGTCACACCATTTTTGGTCAAAAACTGCTGAACACTCAGTGCAGTGTGGGCAGGTGAGCTTGTAAATCACCCATCACTAAACGGGCAAATGAACCGAAGATTCTTCAAAAAAATTCACTGAAGCTGAACACAGCCTCTCCCGACACCACCACCTGGTGCACTGATGCAGACGGGTTCCTAGAACACTCACCTTGCGAGGGAAGCCTGTACTACAAGGGGCCTGCCCTCCAGAAGATAAATTTGGGGTTTTCTGGGTCCCCCCTCATATAATGACAAAGACGTTCTTTGACCTTTTATTTACAACAGAACTATCAGGTTCCTCTTTCTTACCTTCAAATACTGATATAACATATCTGGAGAACTTTTCAGTTGTCTAAAATCAGATTCAAGCTGAAAGGAGTTTGCAGGAACTGGAGGAAGAACAGTTGTGATAAACTGAGCAGGTATTTTGTCTACCTCTATAGAAATCTTCTCACTGAAAGACTGACATACATCCTGTTTCAAATTAACTTGAGGTCTGAAATATTTCAGAGACATCAAACAATTGAAAAGAACCAAAATTAGTCAAACCTTATATAAGAAAACATCAACAGAGACTTTTAAATTTCTGATTTTACTAATATTGCATTATCTATTTCCATTCTAATAATAGTAAACTCTTTTAGCTGGCAATACATTTTTCTGCAAGACAGATTATGCCTCTGCAATCTGTTGGGCTATTAGCCTGGTCACCTTTTGAGCACACCATTTCTATACTCTTCATTACTGCATCACATACACTTACAACTCAGCCTTTCAGAAATCTGAATAATCAGTTTCAAGAAAGATATTCTGAGGAGGAAGAAATACTTCCTCCTTTAGAGGAAAGAAAAAAACATACCTATTTAGTATTTTCCCACAATCCATAATGTCATTTTAAATAGAACTACTACTAAAATTCAAAGCTTAAAAAAAAAACTTCTAATAGGATTATTGAGTGCAATGCAGAATACATAAAGTTTCAATACCCCAAACAAACCTAGTCTATATTTTCCTATTCTCATTATTAAGGAAACACGTGACTAGTTTGAAAAATTCCAAACAAAATTTAAAGAGCTCACAAATAATCTTAAGTATGAATGGCTGGAGTAATGTTAATGCGTGATTTCTACATTTTTTTAGAATCTTCCTTTTAATAAATTAATTTTGTTATTGAATTAAGAAGTGTGCCCTGGCTGCTGTGGCTCAGTGAACTGAACACAGGCCTGTGAAGCAAGGGGTCTCTGGTTCAATTCCCAGTCAGGGCACACACCTGGGTTGCAGGCCAGGTCCCCGGTAGGGGGTGCACAAGAAGCAACCATACAATGATGTTTCCCTCCCTCTCTTTCGCCCTCCCTTCCCCCCTAAAAATAAATAAATAAAATCTTTTTAAAAATTTTAAAAGAAGTGAAACAATATACTAATGTTCTAGAAAAAAATGAACAAAGTCAATTTGTTAAAGACAGTTTCTTATGATCTCTAACTTCCCCACAATAGTAAAGGAACAGTGATCACTCCCTATGCAAAACATCTCTGAAGAGTAAGAACAAACAAAAAAGAAAAACTAGAATGTGAAGTTGGGCAGTTGAAAAAAGTACAATGATGAGTACAAACCAAAACTTTCATTGATAATATCAATTTTCTAGGGGAATTATTAAAACGTGGATCTGGCTTTAAAATTCTAGAGATTGTCAAATAAGAGTATTTCCACTTACTGCTGGGCTGAAGTATCACTTATTTCTTCTGTTTTCAATACTTTTGCTTTTGGAATATCACTTGTGGGCAAAAGGTCATCTTGGCTTGAACTCTTCTTACTTGCAGTGCCTGTGGTTGCTGTTATATTTGCTAGATTAACAGGATTCCTCTCTGGAGCAGCAGCAGTAGTGCTATCTGGCACATCAACAGTCTGGACCAAATGACCAGTTTCCTCAATAATAACCTTCTTTAGTGGTTTCTAAAACAATTAAAAATCAATTCCTTAAGTCAACACATAAAGGTTTTCTATTTTAGGGTTACAAATCAAAAGGTTGCAGTGTCTTTACAGCCAATGTCCTAATTATAAGTAAATTCCATTTGATGGCTAGACAGACTTAGGAGTCATACTCTGCCTGAGAATACAAATAAAAAGATGCACAGCCTCTACTATACGTTGGTCTGAATGGGGGAAAGAATATGTATATGTAAATAATTACAAGGCAATGGGAGACACACCATAAAAGGTGAAAGGACAAAACTCTAAAAGAACACAGACGAAGATAATAAACACTGGCATCAGCCGAGACCCCACAGAAAAAGTACACAAGAATGGCAGTGTGGGAGATAATTACGGTTTGGTCAGTGAAAAGGTGTTAAGTCCAACGGGGGTGGTGCATGGGGAGGAGTGAGGGAGACAAAGAATGCAAGGTTCCTTAAGAACAGCTAATGAAGGGACTTGTGTCCATGTCAAAGAGTTTGGACTTTATCCTAGAGGCAATAAAGCTAAGAAAAAAATATGACCAAACTGACAGCAATATTGTGGGCTAATGGAGGGCAAGAAAAACAAGGCCAGGCAATAATCAGCATTCTGTATGAAACAGACCAAAATTAAAACCTAGGTACATTTTCTATAAAAGTAGCAGCTGGAAAAAACTAGCTGAGGATTAAAGGTTTGCCAAATAATAGTCACAAACTCAGGAAGTATTTGACCATAATAATGGTTTTTAATTTAGTAAAACAAATTGCATTCACTATTTCAATCATTACAGTGTCAAACATTTTCAATTTCTTGGAAAGTTTACATACTGTACTTATTTTTAACAATAAACTTTCTTCAGTATGCTGTAAGTGTTCAATCCAATTGTATAGTTGAACCTTAAGTCAAAAAGTTATAAATATAAAAACTTTTGCCCTGGCTGAGTGGCTCAGTTGGTTGGAGTGTCATCCCATACACCAAAAGGCTGTGGATTTGATCCCCAGTCAGGGCATATACCTAGGTTACAGGTTCGATCCCTGGTCAGGGCAAGTATGGGAGGCAACTGATGGAAGTTTCTCTCTCACATCAGTGTTTCTGTTTCTCTCTCTCTTTCTCTCCCTCCGGGCCCCACTAAAATCAGTAAACATATACTCAGGTGAGGATTAAAAATAATAAATATTCATTC
Organism: Trachops cirrhosus; assembly: GCA_028533065.1. Classification (NCBI taxonomy): domain Eukaryota; kingdom Metazoa; phylum Chordata; class Mammalia; order Chiroptera; family Phyllostomidae; genus Trachops; species Trachops cirrhosus. The sequence goes on from CM052539.1 coordinate 42,411,068, forward strand.
ACTTATTTTAGCAGAAACTAAGAGATCAGGGAAAACTTTCATTTACTACCACCCTATCAGGGAACCACAAGCCCTTGCTTAGCTCATCTACATCACTGGTTTCCCACACCCTGTCTGGAGATTTGCCCAAAGCACTCCCAACTGCCAGCCCTTGAAGCACAGGCTACCTTGACCCAGACTCTCACTTGAGTAAAGTAACCAACCCTACAACTCTCTCTCAACTTCCCAGACTCCCTTCTTCTCCTAACCAGTTTCCTCAGTGACCAGGTCGCCTCACAAATATGTGTCTGAAAAGGAAATTAACATTTGTTTCACCTGACACTGCCTTAGTATCAATGGACATTATTCTTTCTATCTCAACTAATCTGTGAGTTATTTTCAACTTGAGAAACAGGATCACACAGACACTGGGTGACTTGCCTAAGATCTGAAAGTTTATAAAGACGGGGACTCAAATCAACTCTTACAAAGCATTATGCCAAACTGCACCCTCTGTTTTTAAATAATGCCCACATTTTCATTATGGAGGCCTATTACAAAAATAAACAGCTATTTTCCCCTTTTCTACTAGGATAATAATTTTATTCATGTTTGATTGCTTATAGAATGGTCTACCCCAGATCTCTCATTTCATAGAGGTGTTTTGTTTTGAAATTGTGCCACAAGAGACTTAAATTCATGTTGCATCCTCACAACTATTAACATAAACTGATTTTTAAAGTAAAGGAGAAGAGAACCCCACAGATTTGTAAAAGCTTCTGAAAGTATCTTGGCCACGAGACATTACATATACTGATATTTGATATATAACATGGCAATGTCTTTATAAGTACGGACAGGAAAGTCTGACAAAGGCTTTCTTAAAACCTGTGAATTCATTTTTGTGAAGAAGTCTTACAACGATGTAGAAATTTAAATCACATTTAATCACCTTTACCGAAAAGAATAGAAAGTGAATATAATGTATGAAAGCAACTAGATTTATGCCTGATATATAAAACAAGTATTGTCTCAGAAAATTCAAGAATAAAGTCACAATAAGAACAGTGGGGGGGAAGAACAGTGGAAAAGTATTAAACTAAGGATTCATCCATCTGCTACTAATATGAAATACGAACTTGGCAAAACAATTAGCACATTCTTTGCCTCTCTTCTTTTCTTCATAAAAAAGAGAATAAAAATATCTGCTCTGACTTCTTATAGTTGTTATTTCTCTCAAAGCAACATCCATGTGTAATGGTTATTTCTAGGGAGCAGGAAGAGGATCATTATCAGTGAGGGGCATGCAGGGAAATTTTGGGGGGGGTGGGCACTGATGCCTTTCAATTTTTTGACCAGGTTGGTAGTTTCATGGGTGTTCACTTTATAATTATTCTTTAAATCTTAATTTATCTTGTGTACTTTTCTGTATGTATTTTACCTCTCAAATACATATATATAATATATAAAGCTATGCCAATGACGGAAACTACCTTAGAGTCACATTATATATTTGCCTTAAATGAGTTCAACTTTAAAAGATTAGCACAAGACAAACTTCTGAATTCATGCCAGCTACTCTTTTTGTTCCAATACTGCAGGAAAAAACTTAGCTTTGTTATTAGACTTAATGAAAACCAGTATGGTTACCAAAAACAATGTGCAGTACATATTATAAAACACAATCTTGCCTATACAAGATTTTGCCTAAGTGCTGATTTTTAGATCTAACCCCACACGAGATGGAAAACTATTATAATACAATCCCAGTCTCAAATAATAATAATAAAACGTTCTTAAGTATTACAAAATGTAAAGCTGCCTTAAATCCCTTTAATATCAGAAAATATGTGGAAACATTTAAATGTAAGGTATTAAAAACTGAAGGCACTTTAAAAGTTACCCCAGAACTCTCAATAGCTCGATTTCCCCCCTAAATGTTATTACATCAATAATCCTAAAAAGTATTTTTTAAATATTCAAAACATGGCCCTAGGAAGAGATTTCAACATTTCTGTTAAGAAATTAATTCAGCCCTGGCTGGTGTAGCTCAGTGGATTAAGTGCGGGCTGCAAACCAAAGGGTTGCTGGTTCGATTCCCAGTCAGGGCACATGCCTGGGTTGCAGGCCAGGTCCCTAGTGGGGGCCACGTGAGAGGCAACCACACACAATGTTTCTCTTCCTCTCTTTCTCCCTCCCTTCCCCTCTCTCTAAAAATAAATAAATAAAATTTTAAAAAAAGAAATTAATTCAATAATTTCCATCTCCTATCCCTACCACACTGATACAAAGCTGCTTTACTTACAGTTGATCCAAGACGAGGTGGATTATCAATGGGTTTTATCACGTTTTGCCTCTGGGTAGAATCGAGAAAGACATCATCCCAGTGTCCTTTCTCAATTAATTCCTTGAAAATAAATTTGTAATCATGAGAATAAAATATTATCATTAATTATACAAGTAAATGTGTTTATGTTGCAGAAAATAAAAGCATATTTTGGTGAAAAAAATACATTAATTACCTTTTTAATTTTGGAAAGCTCAGTTACTGCTTGCTTATTTCCAGGTTCCAGAAGTAAAACAGTTTCAAAATCTAAAATGAATTTTTAAGAAATATAATAAATTAGTGAAAACACTTTATGAAGTTCAAGACATGATATATTTAGTTAAGTAATCCCATGTTTATCTCAAGAAGTTTTACTCAGGATGCTAGGAAACAGGTGAGTGATAACAAGAACTAACGTTTACTGAGTGCTATTTTTGTATGAATTCTCATGTATCCCTCACTAAAACCCCACTTTACCGATGATACGACTGAGGCCCAGAGGTCATCCAAAGTTCCCACTGTTAACAAATGACATGGTAATACAGAATCTAAGATACTTCCATATGATGAAATATTATTCAGCCTTAAAAAGGAATTGAATTGTGATACATGCTTCAACATGGATGAAAGGATGACCCTTGAAGACAGTATACTTAAGTGAAAGAAGCTAGACACAAAAGGACAAAATACTGTATGATTCTACTTATATGAAGTACCTCAGAGAGTCACAGTCAGGGATAGGAAGTACAACAGTGCCTATCAGGGGCTGGAGAAAGAGAATGGAGAGTTACTGTTTAATGAGTACAATTTTCAGAATGAAATGATGAAAAAGTTCTGGAGATGGATAATGGTGATGGTTGCACAAGGTGAATGTACTCAATATGGTTAGAACAGTAAATTTTATGTTATGTGTATTTTACCATAATGAACAAATGCATGGGCTACAGCTGAAGCCAGGCTTAGAGAGAAATTGACAGATTTAAATGCACGTATCAGGAAAGAAGAAAGACTGAAGAACAGTTATCTAAGTACTGATGTTAAAAAGTTAAAAAAACAGCGTATCACTCATAAACCTAAAGACAGTTAAAAGAAGAAAATAAAGAGCAGAAATAAATAAAACAGAAAACATACGCAACAGAAACACGTAGGTTCTTCAAAAAGACTAATGAATACTTAAAAAGACAGATCATGGAACAATAAAAGAACATGTAACTGCCCTGGCTGGTGTAGCTCAGTGGATTGAGTGCTGGCCCGTGAACCAAAGGGTCACTGGTTCAATTCCCAGTTAAGGTACACGCCTGGGTTGCAGACCAGGTCCCCAGTAGAGGGCACGGGAGAAGCAACCACACTTTGATGTTTCTCTCCTCTTTCACCCTCCCTTCCCCTCTGTCTAAAAAATAAATAAATAAATCTTTTAAAAAAACATATAACTAGTATCAAGAAAAACGGGGAGGGGGCATCACTACAGACCTCATATTATCCTGTACCCTAGCTGCTGATTCCCTTCCTTTTCATTCTTGCCTTGTTCTTGCTTTTTTCCTTCTCACCTATAGTTCAAATCTTTCATTCATTTCAATTGGCAACTAGCCAGAGTACACTATATGCTATTAAAAGATAATCAGAGACCTGCAGAAGCTGCAGTCCATCAAATCTGCCCACCTCCCTGGCTGGCACAGCTCAGTGGATTGAGCGCGGGCTGCGAACCAAAGCATCGCAGGTTCGATTCCCAGTCAGGGCACATGCCTGAGTTGCGGGCCAAGTCCCCAGTGGGGACCCCATGAGTGGCAACCACACATTGATGTTTCTCTCTCTCTCCTTCTCCCTCCCTTCCCCTCTCTAAAAATAAATAAATAAAAATCTTAAAAAAAAAAAGAATACATTTAAAAAAAAAATCTGCCCACCTGTTTATGACCTAAATTATGAAAGAAGATGTACTTCTGCAAGTTCTGTAACCTTGAACCATGGAAAAGCTGCACAACCTGCTTCTGTAATTTGGGAATCTCATCAGGATGAGTGAGTGAATGCCAGGTGTTCCAAGAGTCATACCTTGTTTGGCCTCATTTAACTTTCCCAAAAATGTTCTTGCAGTTCCTCTTCTGGCAAAAGCTTTGGAATACGAGCCATCTAATAAAATAGCTTGTGTGCAGTCATTTTCAGCCTCTTCATATCTATTAAACATGATACAATTACCAACTGGAAAAACACAACCTACAGAAAAACTTCATATGGACTGAGTTTCTAATACAAAAGGCATGCATATAATTTCAATTACCAACCCCCAACTCTGTGTTTGAGGGGGGAAAGCGATTGTAAAATTTTATATTCTCACCAAATCTTGGATGCATCTGGTAAGGAGGGATAAGGTACCAGATTAAAGGAAAGTAAGAAAAGGATGGAAAAGGAAGGATGGTAAAATATGAGTAGAACAGATAAAAGAATAGCACTGCTGGCAGCCTACCTTCCCTCCAACCCTCAATATGCACACGCTCTATGTTAGCAATGATAACCAGCACTAATTTCTAATAAAACGTCATTAATATTTACCTGTAGTACACACCATCTAAGGAAAAACAACCCACACAAAACATTATGTGTGAGAGTATATCATCTGATGCTTTACCCATAAATTCTACTCAGCCATGCAACCCATCAACTCGGTCTGACTGGGTAACAGGCAGCTGAGAAGAGCTAAAACACAAAAACTTGAGACCCTCCTATACATTAAGATGGCATTAATGAATTACTGTAAATTTATTTGGCATGATAACAGTATTGTGGTTATGTATGAATTATCCTTTAGGGATGAAATGTCATAATGTCTGCAACTATTTCCAATAATTCAGGGTGGGGGAAAGCTGAAACAAATATGACAAAAGGTAGAGCTTTATGAAACTAGATGATTTGGTACACAGAGTTTGAAAAGTTTCATAATAAAAATATTTTTTAAACAATCTCTTGTGATTACATTCTCCCCAAGGCCTAAGTAAATACTATTCTACCCTCAAAACAGGACCTCATATGAATAAAATCAGATCTTCTAGTAAACTTAGACATCTCTGAATTCTTTAATTCACTTTTCAACAAGAAAGAAAGGCCCATGCGTCCATGCCTGTACCGACGTATTTTCTACCTGACAGCCTGACCATTCTCCCATTCATGACACTTGCACAGCCCCCACACTTTCCAGGATAAACAAGCTCCTTTCCAGAACACAAAGCCAGGGGCCTGTCTGACTCTCCAGCCTGATCCTTACCAATATCCCCTGTGTGACAGCCATAATATGTATGGACCACTTGCCCTCTCCAGAAGTGACCATGAAATTTCCCACTCCTAAGCTTTGAACCTCCACTGGGTCACTCAATGCGTTTTTTCACCTCACTACCCCTTTAGATCAGTTCAGGTCCAGCTCCTATTTGGAAAGTTGCCCCTTTTCATATTCCTTCTCTAGTCTGTAATGCCTGACAACAGTCACCATGTGGAACAGAAAACTTTTGCATTAAGTGTGAATCTAAAAGATACACTAGAAAAAAATACAAAAGGAGTCATATTTAACTTAAAATATACCATTAACTTGCTATAATATACTAATGTGATCAGCAACTAAAACAGTAAAATAAATCAGAGCTCTTGTAAATGTAGATATATGCAGTGATTGTGGGGGAGGTAGAGGTGGAACAGGGTATTGTGGGGATAAACAGTAATGGAAAATACTACAAAAAATGAACCATTAAAAATAAATACATAAGTAAATAAATGGAGTATAATCTCTAACCTATTAGAAGGTATTATTCTTGGCATTAGTCAAACCTAAGAATCCAGGTCTTACAATTTTTAAATCATGCACAATTCGTAAATAGCAAAAATATAACATTTTCATAAGCTAGAAAAATATGCAATGATCTTTAATCAAAAAAATGTATCTCTAGTTATGTCTGTTAGTTTCAATGAGGTTAAACATACAACCAAAATTTACTTCTACAACAGCGGTTCCTAACATGAGGCCCTTTAAGAGATCTGACAGCTTGGGTGAGATAAATATTACATCTTTATTTTCACTAACTTTTAAATGAAATTTTGCTTTTCTTTCAATTATAACTATAGTAACAAACCACATTAGTAAATGCAGATTATCTCAAAATATTGCTTTTCAGAATTACAGTAACAACTTAACCTTCTAGTTGTGTGCATGTGGTGGTACTATCCCTGTTTCAGATGCCCCTACAACGTAGCTAGCTAACAACTGGGCAACTCTATCCCTAGCAGTTGATCAAATGCCAAAGAGTGAAATGATATGTTATCACACTAGTCACATAATCATCAATGTTCTTCTCTGAGTATTTCTTATCCACACTTACTGGTTAATCAATATGTGGAAGATGTGTCAAAGATCACCCCAAATTCTAATGTCATTAGTCAAGCCTTCATATTACTGTCTTTAAAATATTTTTAACTTTAACTTGCTTATATTTTAAATGTAGTCTCTCATTATGTAGTGCTTTCTAAAAAGTACACACAACATTGTATGTATTTTATACACTGCAAATTTTATATGTACACCGCAAATTTTAGTATGTTTAAAACTATATTTCAAAATAATTTGTTTCCTTTATAATCCTAAATGTGTAATTAAACATTTAAAACTTATTCTGAGAAAGGTTCACAATGTAGCCAAAGGGGTCCATGGCACAAAGAAGTTTAAAATCCCTATTTATAATATTTATAGCATTTTAAAAAAATTCTGTCACTAGTGTGTAAAGTATTACAAAAGATACAAAGAAATGTAAGACAGTTTCTGCCATTAGATATTATCTTGCTGAATGCCCAACCTGGAACCCCTGAGTGTATCCAGAAACAGCTGGTGAATATCACAGGACCAAGTTTTAGCTGCACATAGAATCAACTAGTCATTTCAATGACAGCAACGCCCTTTTGCATTATGTGTGTGTGTATACAAAAAACACTTCCAGATGAGACTTTGCCCAAAGGATTATGAGGTTAAAAATATTTTTCAAATCACTAATTCAGAATAAATGCATAAAGAAATTTAAAAAGCATTAAACTGTATAATGCCAGACTATTAAAGTGGAAATCATTTACAAGAGTAAATTTACTTTATATGTACTATGACACACACACACACTGCCTTTCTCTCTCTCTGCCCCTCTCATTTTAACTTTAATGCTTAAGAGTAAATACATTTTAATTTATTTATCCAATATGCCAATTTATGGTAAATTTCATTTTCGTCCTGAAAAGCATTAAATGTAACCAATACTTACTTCTGAATCTTCAGATAGGCCATTGCTCTGTTAGCTGGAAGAAGGGCATTAGTGCCATCTGCTGCTATTCCTCGAGTATAGCATTCAATTGCTCTTTCATATTTTCCCTCTTTGAAAAATCCATTCCCCTATTATTTTGGATAGAAGTATGGAAAAAGATGAAAACATACACAAAAAATTGGTTGAATTCAAATCTTAAGAAACACTGCAAGGATACTCATCAATCCATTATATAAATAATTAAAGTATATTTTAATTGCTGAAAATCTAGACCATGATAAATGTTATAGGATCTGTTTGGGTTATTTTATAAAATGGTGGTATTCTCTTCAGTACTACAAAGAAAGAAATGTATACTACTCTATTACTTTCCAGAATTAACCATTATTCTACTAATTAAGTATTACTCAAAGCTTATATTTAAAAACACATTTTAATAAATATAGGCCCAAACAATGTAGTCTTTAGTTACATAAGAAACTGTACAAAAGAATTTTAACTCAAATAATTTTTGTGAAAGAACAGAATACCAGAACAGCACAATTCAGTCTTCAGTAACTGTTATACACCTAAACATAAAATTAAACTGCACTGAAGTATGTATACTAGATTTTATTGTAACGTTTAGTTATAATCAAAGTCAGGTAAATCACAATCATTCCATAAATATTTACTAGGAGTCCTCTATAGGTCCTTGAAAGCTATAAGTATATAAATCTCAACTCAGGATTTCTATTGGAATTTTTGATCAGAAATAGTCCAGTGTGAACTAATAAAAAAAGAATTTCAAGTAAGAATGAATGATAATTTATTTCTGTTAAATTTATAACCACATGTAAGTATATGTTAAAATGATCATAAGTAATTTGTTCCCTAAAATTAAATGCTTTTTTAAAAATTATGTTTTAAGTCATCAATTACTCAAATTTTGAATTAACAGGCTCCAGAAGTTTTATTATACTTACTTTTAGTTCCTACTGAAAAATAATTTTAATATAATATGAGAAAAGAGAGAAACCTAACTAATATATAAGAAACTAAGAGTAAACTCAGCAAAACATATATATGTTGGAACTCTGGATTACCAGATCTTTCTCTGAAATGGCCTGCTGCTTATTCTGTTGCTCTTTAACTTGCTTCTTCTCTCCTTCATTTGACTTAATCACCGTGTCCGCTTCCTTTGGGTGTGAGTTTTCTTTGGATGTTAAAGCCTAGGAGACAGAGCAGCTAAACTGAAACAAGTAATGAAAGATGCACATATATTTGACTCTAAAATACTAGACCACTAAAACATATTAAAATTTCTGCCACATTTCTCAAAATAACATTTTTACTAATTCAAAGTCTTTCTACTTTTTAAAAAACAAGACTATAATAACTTTAATGTGCATCTTATTGCAATTAAAATAAGTAGTATCCACTGAATGTAGGTATTCATTTACTTATTCAACAAGTATTTATTGAATTTCTACAAACAATGTACTGTTCTAAGAACTATTTTCAAAACTAAAATAGGTAATTAAGACTACATCACCAAATTTCTCAAATTTAATTTTCATAGCCATTATTTAATCTAGGACAAAATACAAAAATATACAATACAGTTCACAATTATAAACACATTGATATATTTACCAAGAGATTTTATGTGCAATAAGTAATGGCAATATTTAAAAGCAGCTTTTTCCCAAGAATCATCACTTTTTTCTCAATTTCAACATATGGTAAAATAATTGTAACTGATTCAATTGCAAAGTGAAAGAAATGTAACTGTTCAGTATCATCTGACAACAAACTTTACATTTAAGTAATAACTATTTTCTTACTGTTAAAAAAATAGTAAGATTTTTACTATGATATAAATTACAAAGATGCAACTTAAAAATTAAAGAATCAAAGAAATATGCAAAAGTTGAGTACAGAAATCAAAATGCATGCCAAAACAAACAAATGAAATAAAGAATCAGATAATGAAAAACAATTCTGTCTACCTGGGAAAAAGTAAAGCAACACTAGTTCTAAAGATCTCAAACAACTTTCTAAAATGATTATTAATTAAGGTTCTTTAAATACCATTATACTGTCTTGTTTGCAAATTTGGTAAAACTCTATAGTATAAAGAATTAAAATTAGAAAAATGTCCATATTAAATAATCTATATAGTACACCCTGGCTGGTATGGCTTAGTGGACTGAGTGCCAGCCTGTGAACCAAAGGGTCGCCAGTTCCATTCCCAGTCTGGGCTCATGCCTGGGATGCAGGGCAGGTTCCCAGTTGGGGGGGTGTGTGAGAGGCAACCACACATTGATGTTTCTGTCCCACTCTTTCTCCCTCCCTTCCCCTCTCTCTAAAAATAAATAAATAAAATCTTAAAAATAATCTACAGTACAAAATCTATGCTAAAATCCTTACTTCATCAAAAAGGCGGTAAGTAGTATAGTTAATTGAAATAACTGGTTTACCTGATTAATTTTCCTGAGTTCATTTGTTGCTTCAAAGTTATTTGGTTCCAGTTCTAACACTTTTTCATAATCTGAGTAAAATAGAAGATAAAGAATATTTGAAAGATATATCTAAAAACAATAATCATTTGCTCCTACATGTGACAAACAGGCAACTGCCCCATAGCAAAATTGAAAGGAACGAAGAAATACTAACATTAGGCTACTGGGCTCTCCCCATTCTCCCCCAAGACAGACAAAATCCTACTGGATCACCTTCTCCCACCAGCCCCAGGAAGCATACTTGCTGTCATAAGTCGTCATAAAACCAAAACGCAGCAGATTCTTTCAGATATCAGCTTTACCCAGACTATAATTTACATTACACAAACCAACTTTATGGAGTAATATGATGCAAATGTGTTAAGAGCTTTGCATGCATTATCTCTAGCCTCACAAGAGCCAACAAGATGTTTTCATCCCTAGTTACAGATGACAAACTGAAAATCAGAGAAGATATAAAACCTTCCCCTGGTCACACAGCTAGTCCATGGTGGAATGAGAATCTAAACCAAAGTCTACTTGGCAGCATATAATGCATTCTTTCCCAAAATATCAAGATAACTTTTAAATTATAAAAATGAACTTTATACAAATATAGAAAGCTCTCAAAGTATTAACTGTGATTATCCAATATTCTTTGTATAACATCTTTTAAATTAGACTGTTAAAGAAGCTTTTTAGATACTGATGACCTGGAAAATTTATTAATACCTTTTTTGGCATCCTCTAATTTTTGCAAAGCAAATCGAGCAGCACCTCGTCTTGCATAAGCCTTTGTATAACTTCTATTCAAGGCAACTGCTAAATTACAATCGGACTCAGCAACAGCAAACCTGTAATTTAAAAAATTAAAGTTAATAAAAATAATTTGTTAAACTAAAACTTCAAAATTTCTTTCTGAAATCCCCAAAAAGGCAATTAATTTTCCAACTAAAGGGATGTTTCCCACCTCCTTCTACTTAATAAGCGTATTAAAAGCAGTAATTTTTTATGGTAAACTATTAAGTAGCAGTGCCTTTAAAACAAAGAACAAGAATGTCCACTATCACTGTTTTTTCTCAGTATTGTACTATAGGCCCTAGTAATACTGTTGCATAAGAAAGAAAGACAGCTAAAAGCACTGGAAAGGAACAAAACTGACATTCTCACATGATATGATGGTCTCCCTAAAAAACTCAAAACAATCTAGAGACACAGTTACAAATAACAAAGTTTGGCAAGCTAGCTACTTTACTACAGATCAGCAACAAAAAACAAATCTAACAAAAGATGTACAAGTCCCACATGCAGAAAACTGTAAAACTGTCTTCAAAAATATTATATATAAGACTCAAGTGGAGATAGTTTTTTAAGATTTTATTTATTTATCTGTAAGCTACAGATTTTTTACTTTTTTTTTTTTTAAGATTTTATTTATTTTTAGACAGAGGGGAAGGGAAGGAGAAAGAGAGGGAGAGAAACATCAATGTGTGGTTGCCTCTTGCACTCCTCACACCAGGAACCTGGCCTGCAACCCAGGCATGTGCCCTGACTGGGAATCAAACCAGCAACCCTCTGCTTTGCAGTCCAGCGCTCAATCCACTGAGCCACATCAGCCAGGGCTCAAGTGGAGATATTTTCACATTAACCTATAAGGTACAAAAGCATAACAATATAATTCTCTCCAAACTAATCTATAAATCCAAAGCAACTGTAATCAAAATCCAAACAGAATTTTTCAAGGAATTTGACAAGATGATTCTAAAATGTATATTGATAAGCAAAAGTTCAAGAACACCCAAGACATTCCTGAAGAATGAGGTAGGGTAACATGCCCTACACCAATACAAGACTTATAATTATGATGCCATAGTAATTAAAGACAGTGTGGAATGGGTATAGCAATAGGCAACAGAGCAATGTGAAGAACAGAGAAAGAGATGAAAAAGAGGCCCGTGCAAACTTGATGTGTGACATGGCGGCACTGTAGACCCACAAGGAAAGCATGGACAGTCAATAACTAGGGCTAGAACAACTGGGATGCTCATATGAAAAGATATAAAATTGGAATTCTACCTTTAGCATACATAAAAAGCAAAACATATGCTATACTTAGCATATGTGAAAAGTAAAACATAAAAATTTTTAAAATATAGAAGACTGTTATGAGCCCAGGAAAGGAAACTACTTTTAACAAATTGTATTTTAAAAAGTGTTAACATTTTTTCTAAAAATCAATAAAGTTATGAATTTCTGTTTATCAAGATTCCATAAAGAAAGGAAAGAAGATAAGCTACAAATTAGGAGATGATTATTATAAACAAACACTCAAGAATTAGTATCCAGAATAAAGAACTCTTAAAAATTAATAGTAAAATAACCTAACAGAAAAGGGGCCAAAAGACAAAACAAGCATTTTACAGAAAATATAAGTAGTGAATAAACATATAAGATGATCAGTCTCGACTCCACTCAAAGAAGACAAGAAACCCAATTAAAAAATGGGCAAAGGACTTGAATAGGCATTTCTCCAAGGAGGACACGCAGAGGATCCAGAAACACATGAAAAGATGCTCAATATCACTAGCTATCAGAGAGATGCAAATTAAAACCACAATGAGGTACCACTTCACACCAGTCAGAATGGCCATCATAAATAAAA
>CM052539.1:42424296-42545955 GCA_028533065.1 Trachops cirrhosus
AGGAACAAATATAGAGGACACATGGGCAAAACTACGGGGCTTGGAAATGGAAGGGAGGTTGGGAGGGATGGGTGGGTGGGATGGAATGGGAATAAAAGATTGAAACTGTACTGAATAATCTAAAAAAAAAAGATGATCAGTCTCCTTAGAAACTAGGGAAATGCAAATTAAGACCACAGTGGATTACCATTTTATAATCCCGTGACTGGAAACAATCAAGAAGCCCTACTATATCAGCACTGGTAAAGATATAGCATAGGAACTGGGGTGGTGAACACTCAATACAATATACAAATGATGTATTACAGAATTGTACACCTGAAGCCTATATGATTTTATTAATCAATGTCACCCAATAGATTCAATAAAAACATTTTTTAAAAACCCATACAGAATAGGTATTCTTACATACCACTAATAGGAAATGTAAATTTGTACAACTGCCTTTGTAACAATTGGTCGTCACCATTTAAAGCTGAACACACATACACCCTACACCCAGCACCAAGAAACATGTACAATGTACAGAAGTGTTCATGGGTTCATAGTATCACTATGTATAAATAAGGAAGGAAAGGAATGAGAGGAAGAAAGAAATCAATAATCCGGCAACAGGAGAATGGATACACAATGGTATATTCCTAAAAAGAAACCATATCTAACAGGGAAAAAGAGAGATCTACAGCTATATGCAAAATATGACAAATCTGAGAAATTTAATATTCAGAGAAATTTAAGATTACATTCAGTATAATAATCTTTTAGAGTTCAAAAATAAGCAAAGTATATAATACCTTAGGTAGGGATACATATATAATAAAATTCTTAATCAAAAGAATAATATAACCACTAATTCAAAATAGTGGTTAACTGAGAGGTGAAATGGTCAGGATATGTAAAAGGCTTATCAAGGTGGCCTCAAAAACAGTAACGTCCTGGTTCTTAAAAGTATATGATGGCTTCATATGGAATTATTTAAAATTATTCTTCACTTACACATACTGTAGACATCAAATATTACAAAATGTAAATATCCACCTAATTTGTCAGGATATTAATAGCATAAATTTCAAAGATCTAAAAATATGCTATTTAAAACAGTAAAAACTCAGACACCAATATAATTCACACTTCCAAATGATAATTAAAACAGTAAGAATGTCTTCCTTGATTGTATTTGTCATTTTAAAAATTCTTATGATAGGTCAGTTCCCTGCTTATAATAAGACCATGATACATTTATGTTTTTCAACAGTAAGAATGTATTTAAACAGTCAGTATGACTTAAAGATAAATGTTGGAACATATTTTATGTTTACCATAATGAAAGTTCTCTAGGGTAAATAGTAGATAAATAATTTTTCAAAATAATAGAGGAAATTGATTCCTAAAAATGTTTAACCAGCCAAATTCCTTTTTCTTTTGTGAATTATTTGATTTTTGGAGGAGGAACACATCAGTAAAATGAGTTATGGGGGCATTGTTTGAGCACCTGACGGTTTTAAAATGGCTTAAATAAAACAGCTCAATAATAGGAAATGAGCTATAAGAATTTATAGCTGAAAAGAAATGTGCTTTTTCAATTTTCCCACACATTTTATCATGAAAAATTATTTAAAATGCCAGTCTCCATATACATAAAATAGGCACAGTTCACAGATACTCCTTACTTTTTCATTCTAAAGTATGCTGATGCTCTGTTTGTTGGCAACACAGGGTTATATGGATCGGCATCCATGCCTTTGGTGTAGCACTCAATTGCTTCATCATATTTTCCTTGTTTGAAGTACTTATTGCCCTGAAAAAGCATACAAGTCAGATATATACTGGCACAGAATTACAGAGCCAATTTTTTTCAATATTGTCCGTCTCTTTATATAACTCATTAGCTGTGTGATCAAGGCTAACAGGAAGAAAAGAAGACGAAGCAAATGGTTTTTTTTACAAGTGTTGAGATTCACTACACAGTCATAGCATGGGCACAATCCAAGAGTCCTGGCAGAAAAATGAGTAAAATATTTACATTATATACTTTATATTGACAATAATAACCCAGAGAAATGTAACCATAAAAAGGTATCGAGATGAAGTTTAATGTGAAAAGAGTGCCACATTTTTTAAAAACAATATATCTAGTTTTATAATCATGAGGCACTCCTCAGGGAGATGAACATTCCGAAAAGTAACCACAGATGGACTGAAATATGGAGGAGTGGATGTTATATTCATGTCAAAAGTCACATGCTGATTTTAGGTTACTCCAGTCTACTGCTAAAACCCTGGAATGACCCTCTGTACAGTCCAAGCACTTTACATGAAAGAATCCATTTAATATTCACAATAACCCACTGAGGTTTTTATTAATAATATTAATCCTATTTTACAGCTGAGAAAACTTAGTACACACAATTTAAAGAACTTGTGACAGGATTTGAACCCAGGTAATCTAGTTTCAAAACATACACTCCTAACCACTAAACATACTGCCTCCCGAGAGGGATACAGCCAAGAAACAATTAAAGGGTGAACGTCCCTAAACTATGCTAAAGAAATCTTGGAATCCAAATGATTTTCTATACATCCTGCCTATCTGAAGGCACCTAAAGCTAACTATTAAAGAGTACCTTTTCTTTTAGAGCAAGGGCCTTTTGTGAATCTACATGAATTCCATCTTCTTCTGACTCTGATTCTTGAGAAAGAGAATCATGGGTAGTCTCTTCTTTGTCAAGTTCATCAAGAATACTTTCCTGAAATCATAAGTAGAACAGTACTCATAAGTACATGAACATTTAAAAAAAGACCTACAGAAAGAAGACACTCAACAGAGCTTAAATTGTTACACTCTAAAGACTGAAAGGCCTACAAAAGCAACCCAAATAATCTCTCAGTTAACTTACATACAGGGAAAAAGGTACCTTGTTTAGAAAACCAAGATCCAACCCACTTAAAGAATCTGACTTTGAACTCATAAAGTAATCTAAATCAATATATTGAATCTACAAACCACCCCTAAATCACAAACTATTAGCAGTGAGATATTATGGTTTAATATAAGCAAAGTTTGCAAGCAACCCCAAAGTAATGTAACAGCAACCAATAACAAAGAAATGTTTTTTTCTAAAAACCTTTTTTCTTTCTTATTTTTAAAACAGTAACTGCTTATAAAGCACCATAAACTCCTGATTCTCACAACCTATGAAGTAGTAAAATTACCCATGATTTTCAATTGAAGAAACTGAAACACAGAAACTGAAATATTCTGTATTGCATTACACTTCAAAATGTAGCTTCTCTACCAAAGAAAACATGTAATATGCTAGTCCAGCAATTCCCAATCGCTTATGACTCACACATTCCTTTCAAGGTAATAAATCATTTCATGAACCCCAACAGATTTTTTAAATCATATCTTTATCATATATGATAAATAATTTTCAGTAAGTGATTTTTAGACCGTTAAGCATTAAAAAGTTCATTGAAGCTCATTTAAACAAAAATTTTAATTATATAAATGAAATCCTTTTTGCATTTAACAAATAACATACTATTTAAAATAATTTAGAAAAAAATTGTTGATAAATTAAAAACAAAATATAATGTATGCTTAGTTTCATTGAATGAATGTTAAAAAATGGACTGAAATTCAGCTATGTGTTTTGGCATGAAAATTCTAGAAATATCACCAGCTTCCCAACATTAAAGCCAAGACTGCCCAACCCTGCTACGCTGACATGTGCAGAACATCAATGACAGCAGTGCACTAGAGCAGCGGCTGAGACCTGAACCAGAATGGAATGGTAAGCAAACACCTCCACCTTGTATAGATACACCAGAATGACAAGGTCAAGCAATGCAGCACAACCATGACGCGCTGGCCACACAAAACTGGAATTCAATGAATATCTGCTGAATGAGTAAATGACTGTGAAGAAAACACCTCTCTAAAAAATCATCTGAGATGGTGCTTTTCAGAAAAAAGCATTATAAGATACTGACTCATGCAAAGAAAAAGACTTTATATGAAGGGGTAAAGTTACAAACAATGAAAGCAGACTATATAATACTAAGCAAAGAATAACTCACATGTTCAGAAAGTATCATTTCCAACAAAAATAAATTCAAGACCCAAAATCATATTTCTCTTACCTCAGGACAATACTGAATTTACAGTATTTACAGATGGCAAACTACTTAAATAATAGTTCCAGCTCTCCTGAGTCAACTAGCCTTGCTTGATTTCATTAAGAAAAATTCAACTAATTTGGAAAACCATTTGGCAGTATCCTCTAAAGCTAAATGTACATATAAACTATGACCCAGCAAATTCTACCACAGACGCTTATATCAAAAGTCATGTACAAAAGTGTTCACAGCAGGTTTACCATAATAGCTCAAAACTGTAAACCTAAATGTATGCCAATAGAATGGATACACTAATTTTGATATATTCACAGTGAAACTGTAAAATGTGATCAGCAATTAAAAAAAAACAATTACAGCCCTGGCTGGTGTAAGTCAGTAGATTGAGCACAGGCCTGTGAACAAAAGCATCACCAGTTCAATTCCCAGTAAAGGCACATGCTTGGGTTGTGGGCCAGGTCCCCAGTAGGAGGTGTGCAAGAGGCAACCACACATTGATGTTTCACTCCCCCTCCTTTCTCCCTCCCTTCCCCTTTCTCTAAAAATAAATAAATAAAAACTTTAAAAACAAAACAACTGCTACTAACAATACAAATTAATCTCAGACAATGGCAGCAAAAGAAGCCAAACACAAAAGAGTGTACACTGTATGACACATTTTCATGAAGTTCCAAAACTGGCAAAACCGACCTACAGTATTAGAGATCACAACGGTGGCTACCCTTGGAGATAATCGATTGAAAAGAGAGGCTGGTGGGATGCTGGAAATGTTCTGTATCTTGATCTGCATGGTGGTTTCTCACATGAATACATGAGTAAAAATCATGGCAGCTATACACTTAAGATTTTTTGGACTTCATGTATACCTCAATAAAATTGTTAGAGAAGTGCAAAGAATAATAAACATAAAAATGAGAATAGTGGTTACATTTGGGGGTAGAAAAGAACATGGGATAGGAAAGGAGCAAACTGGCAGCTTCAACAAGACTGGGAAAATTCCCTTTAAATTAGATGGTGGGTTCACATAAAGGAGTGGGCAAAAGTAGGTTTACACTTGTAATACAAATAAATAATACAATAAGTAATAAGTAACAGTACAAGAATAGACTGTTTTGAATATTCACAATTGTAAATCTACTTTTGCCCACTCCTGTACACTGAACTTCTTGCTGAGCTGGGCTATTCTCAGCCTGGTAACTAAGACAGCACTTGTTTTTGTTGAGTGTAATGTAGGTGCCTACATGATTGCCACAGGGTGTACACTCGCCAAAAGAACTTCTGGTTTTAGACATGTAGGTGGGCAGAAAATTAATGTGCAATAATTTTTAAGCCACCGTTAGCTGACTCTTTACCAGCAGCAGTCTGACTGGTTTCTCTTCTGCCATTCAACTTCTTGCCCGGCATCAGGTTTCTTTACATAGTCGGACAAAAGTAGGTTTGCAGTTGGGAGTACGCAAAACAAAGTTTATTCTTATATTATTACTTATTATTATATTGTTTTCCATATGAACAACTGTAAACCAACTTTTGTCTATCCTGTATTCATTTCATTGTTATGATTCAGAACATGTATCTCCACATGCTCTTTTGTATGAATCAAATATTACATAAACACGTTTTAAAAGACTGAAAGGGAACATACACTCCAAATCAACCAAACTAAATCAACACTTAAGATGGGTCAGACTCAAGTCCCCTTTCACAGGTTCCCTGACTGGACAGCGGCTGCCTGGAGCCCTGGGTAGGGAGCTCCGATGTGGCACACCGGTTCTCCAGTTACACTGTGTGTCACGGTAGGAGGTGGGAGGCATGCACTACACTCTGCTAAACCTGGTCTAGAAGGGTGAAGCCCACCTTCCTGGGACCAAGACAGACCTGCTTTTACTGTCATAAGCCCCAGTCCTAAGACTAGACACAAAGGCATTCTCTTTCAGCTAGTATTCAACAGGTCCTTCAGTATGTAAAAAAAAATACTGGCAGAGTTGTTCTTTTCTGACTATTACTACCTTAGAATTCAGGGACTAGAGACGGTGGGTAGGAGGGAAGTAGGTACAACTACAACTGTGTAACACAAGGGAGATCTTTGCTTCATTGCAATGGCGGTTGCCCAAACCTATACATGTGATAAATGGTCCACAAATACACATTCATTGCACCAATGTCCGTTTCCTGGTTTTGATACTACACTATAGTTAAGATGTAACCATTGGGGAAAACTGGATGAAGAATACACGGGACCTCTATGTGCTATTTTTGCAAAGAAAGAAAAGTAGGAAAAAAGAAAAGAATCCTGGCTGTTTTAGCCACTGTTCACTGAAAAAGAACTATAGGAGTAAAACTAATCCAGTTAAATGAAGACCTATATAATTAAATTTTTATTATACATAAAATGTTTATAAGAGAAAAAAGCAGTTGTAAGAACTTCATATTATTTTTCATTTAATATGTGACTCTCAACTAATGCCAAGAAAATTTTACTCAAATATTAAAAAGCACATAACTAAATTAACTTACCACATCCAGTTTTGCCCATGCCTCATAATCATAAGACTTTATCCTGTTTTTTGTGTTTTCATCTTTGGTTTTTTTAGATGACTCTTTTGCTTTACCTTTCTTCTTTTTCCTAAAATTCTTATTTCGAATAGGAGGTAAATTCTGGGGGGAAAAAATACATTTTGAGCACCACTCTATTAATTTTTTGTATAACTATCAACATTTAAAATTCTCACTAAATTATACTTATTGTAAGAAGAATTTTTAAATTTAATTTCCAAGTGTTTAAAAATACCAATTTACTACCTTCACTTATAATAATTTATGCTTGAAAAGTCTGATTCATCCTTTCACAAATGTTGAGCATTATTTAGTCACAAGAAAAGTTATTACCCAGAAATTTTAATTATATACTTAATCTGCAATCCTAAATTCAAACTTCAAAAACTAACTGAGCCTCAGCCTTAGTACAATGAATTAGCAATAGTACAATGGCAAACTAAACTGCCTCCACATCATTACATATAGCATAAAAAGTGTAGTCTTTAGAAAAAGGTTGATTGAACCTAGGTACTATCTATGTTGTTATGGCAATAGTATGTGTCAATGTCATTGAGTATGTACTTATATATGATACGTGAGATATATGTACACACCTACATATTTTATGATGCTGTTCACTTAAGAATTACCATATGGTCTTCCTTTCAGTAACTATTCCCTAAACCTTAAAATTGTCTTAACTATAGTTAACACAATTACTGCAAATACTTTCAAAAGGAGAATTTTTTAAAATGTTAGCAGGAAGCAAATCACTTCAATTTCAGTATTTTCACAAACCATTTTAAAAGCTGCTGTACTTTAAAATAAGTAGTTTTGCTGGATTCTGAAGTAAGAACTCAGTTAGGAAATTTACACCCTGGCTGGTGCAGCTCAGTGGACTGAGCATCATCAGCCTACGAACCGAAAAGTCATGGATTTGATTTCCAGTCAGGGCACATGCCTGGGTTGCTGGCCAGGTCCCCAGCTGGGGGTTGGGGAGGAGGGGGCGTGTGCTAAAGGCAACCTGTCGATGTTTCTCCTTCTCTTTCTCCTTCCTTCCCCTCTCTCTAAAAATAAATAAAATCTTTTTAAAAAATCTTTAGCCATTAAAAAAAAAATTTACCTCTTCAGGGACACCATTCTGTCTTCTTAGTTCCATATCCTTTTGTTTAATATCTTCTTCCCAGTTTTCTAAATCCCTCATAAAGTCTTGCAATTCTTCTGCATTTTGTTTCACTTGCAGTTGCAATTCAATTGCTTTATTAGTTGACGTCATTATGGCCTGCAGAGTTTTAAGCAACCGACCTGTAATAAGAAATTGGATTATTTACTTGGTTTATTTTTTAAAACCTAGCTAATCAATTACTTTTTACCTCTCATATATGGCCAAGATATATGGATGGAGATGCTGAAGAAAGAAAATATCAGTATATTATTTTAAAAAATGGGTCAATATTTGCTGAATAAACAAATAAATTTTTTTTAAAAAAAAACTAACAAGTTTAGGCATTTCCACAGTGCAATATGAAAGAAAGGCAATAGGGAAAGAATCAATGAAACTGGCCAAGTAGTCCTCAGTGGGAGATTGGCTGCTCATCTCTGGAGTTAATAAATTTATCCTAATTAACTCCTTTTTCTTTCAACATTTATTGAACTTCTGTTATGTCATAGGTCCTGTATCAAGATTTAGGGATGAAAAAATAAGTAAGACAAAGTCCCTTGTCTAGTGAAGAAAATGAAACAATCAAATACTGAGTAACAAAATACTATGCTAGGCAGGGTTTCTCAGCCTTGAGACTACTGGCATCGTGGGCTGAATCATTCTTTACTGGAGGGAGACTGGCCTGTGTATTGTCATATGGTTGGCAACATCCCTAGCCTCTACTGACCAGGTGCCGGTATAAGCACCTCCCCTCCAGACTCTGACAACCAAAAATGTCTCCAGACATTGTCCAATGGCCCCTGGGAGGCATAATAACCCCTGGGAGAAACACTGTGCTTAGAGATACATGCAAATGCTGAGACTGACCACAAAGGACGGCAAAAATCAAAGGATAGAGTGGTAGTTTCAAGAAAAGAATCCCCAGAGGAGCTGTAACTTTAGTGGAGTTTCAGAAGGGGCTAGTCAAGTAACTTAACATGGAGTTGGCAGGCAGAGTGAGGGTCTAGGAGGGACTCTTCCACGGAAGAGAAGGCTAACAAGGTGGAAATAAAACAGATCTTGAAATGCCAGAAAGCTATGTGAAAGTATTGAGGTGGTAAAATAAAAGGGACAGGACTGACTAGATTGAGGAAGTGTGAAGCACAGACTTAGTGTCTCAGATTTTCTTGTTTGGGAGCCTGGTTAGGTCAGTGGCGACATTTTGAGTCAGGAATCACAATTGTAAAAGGATGAGAGGTTTCGGGATTGGAGGACAAATGAAAAGACAGATATTTCAGTTTGGGATATGTTTTATTTGAGTGTTTATGGGACATCAGGAGGACATATCTTAGCAGGTAGTTACAGATGGCTAGAGTTATAAATTTGGGTGTCACCAGCATAAAAGTGGAAGCTACAACCATGGGATGTGGACATGTTAAAATACTACGACTACTGGGGTGTAGTACGACTACAGGCGGTTCTGAAGAACACTAATATTTGGGAAACAAACCGAGAAAGAGATGTGGATATAGGAAACTCTAGGCAGTAGCTTCCAGGGAGCTGGGAGGAAAACTCAGAGTGACAGAAGAGCATTTTCAAGAGTTCAAGAAGTTGGGATTGGTTAGCAGTACCAAATGCCACAGAGGGTGTATGGCGGAAAGAAAATTTTAAAGATTAAATATGGTCTTTGCATTTAGTCATACAGATATTATTGAATTTTAATGGGGTTTTTTAAAGAATGGAAACAAAATGAGCTAAATAAATGAGATTACTATATGAAGACTAACGTCATTTTGTCTTTGATAATGTAAGATTGCTCAGGCACTACATAAGCATGTTTGGGTCGACAACAGACCACACATCCACCTGGGGTCCCATAAGATAATAATGGAGCTGAAAACTCTCTATCACTAGTGACATGGTAGCCATTGTAATACATGCACTACTCAAGTGTCTGGGCCATGCTGGTGTAAACAAACCGACCGCATTGACCATCATATAACAATAGAGCACATTCAATTATACAGTGTTATATAGTACTTCATAATAATAATAATAAAAGACTATGCTACTAGTTTACGTATTTACTACACTACACTTACTCTTTCGACTTATTAAAAAGAAGGCTGCCGTGAAACAGGATGCCGCGTTACACCAGCAGCCTCATACACCATCTCGTGTTTACCAAGACTCTTTACCCCACCATTTTCTCTTGTGCGTCACCTAACCAAAGCTCTTCTCTACAGTAATGCGCTGCGCAGGCCCGCAGCCCAGGACCAATAAGCTATACCACGTAGCCCAGGCGTGTAGTGGGCTGCACCAAGTTGGTGCAAGTGCGCTCTGACTTCCGGAACACTACAAATCGCCTATCCGCGCATTTCTCAGAACTATTCCCAGAGGCATCTTCATCTTCATCGTTCAGTGGTGCATGACTGCTGGAGGGGTCTGGGGCGAGACACGGTAAAAGAGGATATAAAGAAAAGGATAAGTGATGGGGCAAGGTCACCAAAGGGTCAGAGGGGGTTCCAAGCTCAAAGGAAGAGGGGAAAGGGCGAGTTGGATGAGAGAGAGAAGTGATTAGAAAAGGGATTCATTTAGGGAGAAGAAGAGATGATTGCTAACGCAGAGAGGTCTTCTGACCCCCAGCCGAGACTCAGAAACTCAAGTAAGAGTAAGCTCCTTTTGGGCAGTGTCCATGTTTGACCACGCAGGAGCAACTCTTTAAAAAACTAGTACAATGCTTTAATGCGGACTCAAAAATATGAATAAAAGTGCAGCAAGCCACTGAGAATATGTGTGTGTGTGTGTGGGGGGGGGCGTCAAAACCGTTCCCATTTCACCCATCACCTCTGCTACCCCCGCAGGCCCAACGACTCTCGCAACCTGCAGTGAGGCTGACTGAGGTCCAGCCCAGCAACCAGACACGTCCAGCGCTTTCGGGTATCATCACTCTCACACCCAATATCCAGGCAAGCACCGCAAACGCACGCCCAAAGGGGGCGGGCCCCACCGCGGTCTTCTCTACGCGGTGTATCTGAGGTTCTGATCACTGCAAATAGCCCGACGTCCCGAGCAGCCAGGGTGCGCGACCCTCAGCAAAGGAGAACGCCCGGCCGCGGGCGCGCGGGGCGAACCGTGACCGGAACGCGCAGGCGGACGCCGCTGCCCTGGACACCACCGCGGTAACCCAACGCCGCGCTCCCGTCTCCCGCCCTCGCCCGCAACGCTTCACCCGGGACCCACGGCCGCGCCCCCTCACCGGCCAGGCGACCCAAAAAGCTTCCTCGGCGATAACGGAAAAGGCGGCTTAGCTCACCACGCCGTTGTGGCCCACACCTCCAACTCGTCCAGCCCTCAGCGACTCGGGCAAGACCCCGCCTTCCTGAGCTTTCCCACAAGTCCCCGCGCGCCTCACCCCGCCCCCCGGAGCGTGCGCAGACGGTCAGATACAGAGCGTCTTCTCGGTAGAACTAGGTTGGGGAATTGACAGGTGTCTTAAAGCGCAGTCTGACCAAACTTCTTAAGAGGTAATAACCCAAAACCCGCAGGGTCGTCCTGACTTGTTCCAAAAATAGTAACACTTTAAGCATTTCCTTGGACTTCCCTCAAACGATTTAATCCCTGATATTTGCCTTGCTGGTGTCTAAAGATATGTCACAATCTTTCCGAGTATGATAAATTTGTGAAAAAGCTACTGTTTCCCTGCCGCGAACAGACTATGTAAACTTGTAACTGGCAGTGTTACAGAGATTTTTTTTTCCCTTTAAGTACTTATATTTGGTAAAGCAGTTCTTCAGTCGGACCCCCGCCCCCCACACCTTTCTTTGCAAGTAAACTCTTTCCTCTTCTGTGTCTGTCTTTGAGTCTTTTTTTTTTTAAAGGTTTTATTTATTTATCTTCAGAGGGGAAGGGAAGGAGAGAGGGAGAGAAATATCAATGTATGGTTGCCTCCTGTGCATTCCCTGCTGGGAACTGGCCTGCAACCCAGGCATGTGCCCTGACTGGGAATCGAACCGTGATCTCTTGGTTCACAGGCCCACGCTTAATCCACTAAGCTACACCAGCCAGGGCTGTCTTTGAGTCTTTCTAGAACGCGTGTGAGTGTTAAGGTCTGTCTTTAGATGTGCCCTGGCTTACAAAGCAGAAAGAATATGAAGCTTGTAACATTTCTTGCTTCTGTTTCCAATATGAGTGAGCTTTTTTCATTTTCGTGACAACTCTAACAAAATTGTAAAACAAAAATAATTAATTCCACGAACACAAATAGAAACGAGCGAAAACTTTCCGTTTGAAACACCTCTGCGATCTAAAACATTAGCCCAAAATCCAGATCAGTGGCTCTCAAGCTTGACTGAATTTTGGGATTACCTAGGAAGCATGGAAAAAATTGATTTCCAGGTCCCATACCTAGAGATTCTGATTTAATTAGTGTAACTGGGCTCATGATTTTTAAAGCATAGAATATGGCTGTGCAGTTGAGACGAGGAACCACTGATCCAGGTAACGGTCAATGGAAAGCCACCCTGGAGCCCCTCCCTTACAAGGTCGTATTACTAGCACACCTTTCCCACTGTATAGTTATTTGGTGTCTTTGTATTTTAAAGTCATAGTAGTCAAATCATGGAAAGTATTCTAATGAAATTTATTAAATTTCTAACATTCTAATGAAAGTTATTAAAGTATTCTAATGAAATGATTATTTAGGTTTTCGTCTTAAGGGGATAGATAACTGACTTGAAGAGTTTTTTGTGTTTTGAAATTAATCTAATAATAAAAAATTTAAGTAGATACTGGTTTATAGATTTTCTTAAGAAAAACAAATTTTTTTAATTAATTCTGGCAGAGTCTATTGAGATGGAAGAGCAAAGAGCCAGCTGGCTGCTCCAGTAAAATTTCATAGACCCTTGGGTAATTCCTTTCTCTCTCAATTTACAATAGTCAGACAGTTGCTTAGTGAGTACAGAATCAAAGTGAGAGGAGTTAGTCCAAAGGCCTTGATGTCCATCGTCACCCAATTCTGAGGTTCCCATTGTCATACAAAAAAAATATGCCTGTATTAGGAGCCCCCTTCTCTCCAAAGGAGTTCGAGAGTTTTTAACCCTTGGCAGTCATGTGCTCATCTGAAAACTAAGAATTCAATAAATAAGAAGAGGAGAGCCGATACTGAGGGGCAACCAGTAACCTCTATCCCAGGCCTTAATAAGTATCCTTTGAAAGAAGAATGAATGAATCAATCAATCAATCAATACTCCTAGAAATCCAGACTCACTATAACCTGAGAAAAAGGCTTGAATTTTGTAGTCCTGATTCTGCTACTTACTGAGAATGTAATCTGTAAAGTGAGGTTTAATATAAACCTCAGTCATTTAGATATAATTAAAATGGTGAAGATAAAAATAGCTGCTGGTGTGAGAAAATGTATGTGAAAGGCTTATTTAGCACAGCTTGGGACGGGGTGAGAGCTTTAACAAATGTTTCCTGCCCCTCCCGCTGATAATACCACCTCAGGTTAGGCTCTGGCTAATTATTTCCCCCTGACCGCAGGCTTTATTAAGGACAGAGTACTCCGGAGTATTTCGAAATGGTTCCTTTCTCCTGCCTGTGTCGGAAACCCCAGCACTGCTTTGTACTCCAGATCTCTTCCCCAGTAAGCCTTGTATTCTCCTGTCTTTCCAATCTTGAGGGCAGTGTTTTGCCTGTGTCCTCCCTTCTCTTACAGATCCAAGAAAGGCTGTTGTTTTTTCAGTCTACTCAGTTGTCTACTTGTTTTTAGAATGGAGTGTCAACTTCCAAGCTCCTATGTGGGGAACTAGAAGCTGTAAATACACTCCTTCCATTCTTCACATTACAAGTACACTAGGAAAAATTCTCTCCCCATCTTGGTTAGAGAGAATTGGTGGGTCCTCAGGGACTTCACCGAGATACCACATTATCCAAGCCATCCTGATGAAACACTAAAACCAGAAGCATCATTCCCAGCCCTGCTCATGGGAAAAAACAGGGAGACAGACACTCGAGAAAGGCCAATTACAAAAAAGATGATAAGAGAACTCAAGAGTTAAAGCCTTTAGCTTTCGTTATAGTTGATAGGCTTATGTGATTGATGCACGTGGAAAGCTGTTGTTCCAGGAACTGGAATACATGACCTCTGTGACTCCAGGAGTTCAACAAGCAATTTAATCTTTGTGCCCCAGGGGGTCTGCAAGTAAAGTATCTGAATCTGTGTGTTCCAGGGGAAGAAGTAGATAAAGAATTGCTGATCAGTAGATAAAGAAATACAAGGAAAATCGTCACAGGACTGCAACTCTTATCAGATTAACCTTTTTTCAAACTCTTGACCTACCCTTTTCTTCTCCTTATAAAAAGGTTGGCTTGAGATGAGATGTTAAGACGGTTTTTAGGGTACCTAACCCACTGTCTTCTTCGATTACTGGTGTCTCAATAAAGTGCCCATAAAGATTCAGTTCTTGTCTCTAATTACTGGTTCTGGGAGTGATAGGCAGTACAAAGGCCAACAAAGAGACACGTTTCAAATTTTCTTAAATGACTTTAATTGGAGATTTGAATCCTCTTAACCAGCAATTTTCAACCTTTTTCATCTCATAGCACACATAAACTAATTACTAAAATTCTGTGGCACACCAAAAAAATATTTTTTGCTGATCTAACAAAAAATAGATATAATTTTGATTGATTTACAAAAAAAATAATTGTCATGACCTATCCTTTGTGCTCCAAAATGACTTTTTAAAAAATCAGGTCCCTATATTTGTATATAAGGATTTCTGGTACCAAGAATTAACCAATCCGATACAACCTTATTATGCAACATGACCAATAAGATGCAACTCTATCATATGACCTATCGATTTATGGTTTAAGACAGAGCATTTATACTGAATAACTAATGTTATGTTGGCTGCTGCCTTTTTTTTTTTTTTTTTTTTTTGACAATCTAAGGGAAAAGAGGTCAGTGTTCCTGACTAGAGTCAGGTATTGCATGTTTTAAAAATTCTTCTTGAAAATCACTGCTCTTAACTATAGTTCAAGCCTGGCTCTGTGAAACAGTGTTTGGTTCCCAGCAGGGTTGAGGGAGAAATGCATAATTAAGTTTGAAATGCAGTAGCCCTGGTCTTCCCTTCTAGAGTTTATGCAAATTATGGCTGCTGGTTAAGCCTTAAAGTAATTGTTAATGACACCAAGCTATAGGCTCCTTTCTTCTGATGCAAAATCATCCTATCAGGGCACTCTCACAAATTATTCGGGATCAAAATGCAGCTCCATAATCGCACTAAATGTCAACAAGCAGGAACATTCTTGATGCAGTTACTGAGCCAGCTGTAAAAACCTTCAGGTCTGGAGAAGTCCACTTCCCCACTCACTGTGTCAACCATTCCCCTCTCCATCAGTGTCTGAGTTCTCCCAGACCCTGTTCTGAGAGGATGTAGCCCTAGAAAAGACCAAATACCCATGCTTGACTTCCATATCTCTGAAGCTCCAATGTAGGGCTGAAATGCAGTTTGCAGAGCTGTGTACAATAACAGCCATTATAGTAATCTTGAATTTCTGTCAGCCATTCTTCCTAAGAACAATAGATAACACCTTCACAGTAATAATTCATCAGGTTCCTCTCACCAACCCCAAAAAGAGGAAAGGGGGCAAACGCTTCCCTTCACATGAAAAGAAAACATGAGCCTGGAGAGGTCAAGGACTTGTTCACAGTTCCAGCTTCCATCAAGGCAAAGAGCTATGGAGGGCCGCATCTTCCGCGTCTGTATGCTGCTCCAAAATGGTGGAGGATGAAGATTTGACTGTGTCCCTGCATTTTTCTAATTTGTGTCTTTTTTCTCTTCCCCATTGGACATGTCTGGATTTGGGAATCCCTCCTGGTCTCCTCCATCCCCTCTCCAGCCCAGAGCAGATAGCACCTCAGTCCTGCAAGAGCTCTCTCACTGCCCTCAGGCCCCTTTCTGGCTCCAAGCTCTATTGGGTGGAAGACACCACGTAGGCTGTGGCGATGTACTTCTTGCCATTTCCGTAGGTAGACTTGTCCCAGGAATAGGTCTTGATGGCCAAGGGATGTCCACCCAGGCTTAACTGGCACCTGTGGAAAAGATTGTCAAATCATGGGACCCCTGCCTCACTCACCTCTGTCCCATCCATGCAGAAGGACTCCACTCTGTCTTAAAAGGCCCCTGAGAGAGCCACCGCAGTTTACTTCAGCCACTGCCTCCAGCTCCCCGCAGGCATGGAGCCCTTTCAAAATCTATGCCTTATTTTCTGTCTTCTTAAAGAACATTGCTCCTCATCTTTCCCAGAGCACTACTCTAAAATCCCAGATTATAGAACCAAACCCCCAGAAATTAAACGTCTGCTTAGGATTTAAAAGTAGCAGAACCCAGAGTCCTCAAATGTTAGAGCAAATGAGGCCCAGTGGTTCCAACTGAACTCTCTCGGGCTCTCAGGTTCCCCCAAGCAACCTCAGGTGGGGTAGGGGGAGGGTTGGAGCACCAGGGCAACTCCATTTCTCACTTTTTTTTGGAAGATTTTATTTATTTATTCATTTTAGAGAGAACGGAAGGTAGGGAGGAAGGGAGGGAGAGAAACATCAGTGTGTGAGAGAAACATCGATCAGTTGCTTCTCACACGCCCCCAAGTGGGAACCATGTCAGCAACTCAGGCACATACCCTGCCTAGGAATTGAACTGAAGACTGATGATGCCCAACCAACTGAGCCACACCAGGCAGGGTCATTTCTCACAGTTTTATACGTTAAGGCCCTGCGTAAGATCTCACTTGGGGGAAAGAGGGACAAGGGTTCTGCTGCTCAGATGAAGTGGGCAGCCACCAATCTAACAGCAAATCTAACAGGGGATCTAACTTCCCAAGGGAGAAAGCTGAGGCCCAGAACTATGATTTGTCCATGCCCTCTGAGCCCCTGAGTGGCAGAATCCAGGCCTCTTGACAGTCCAGGCTAAGGACATCCTGCTCCCCGGGGCTGGCTGGCCCAGTACTCACGTTTTGCCTGGCCTGGCGATGAAGCACAGGGAGTAGAGTGCAAACTCAAACTCAGGGCTGCTGCCGATGAAAGCTGAGCCCACTTCCTTATAGTAGCCATCCCAGTTGAACTGCATGGCTAACACGTCAGGGTAAGACTCCCACTGTGGACGGAGAGGGGGTATGGTGAATGCCACTGAGTTGGAGGCTGGCCGAGGGGTGGCAAATGGCAGCATTCAGCCAGGATTTGTTGAGGGCCCATTAGGTGTCTGTGTAAGTTTTCCAGGGAGGCTGGATTCTTTAAATCAACTGAGTAAACAGTCTGTCCTGCTATGAAGTGTAAGCCCCACTCAGACCCTCTGTCTGGAGCTGCCAGTGCGTGCATATCTCGCAGGGCAGCCAGAGTCAGCAGCCAGGTGACCGAAGCTGGGGGACAGGAACATAGCTTCTCAGTGCCCTCACATATGGAAGGAAAGGACCACTTATTGCCCCCAAATTATTTTCTGGCATCAGGCAGCAAATGTTTCATTTTTATAAACCATGTGGAGTTTAACTCAGACCAGCCAAACTGACATTTCCAGCGGACACCACATACTAAGAATATTCAGGCAGGAAGTAATGGCTTTCCTCTCTGAGAATGCTCTCCTGCCTCTGCCCCTCTCCAGAAGTGGTGTCCTCCACCTCCTGCCCCCGAAGTTGTGGAGCCTTCACTGTTAGGAAGGGAATCCCAGTGTCCTGGCCTGTTCCACCTGCTGTTCAACAGAGGGGGAAGTCATACTCACAGACCCCATTGGGGGTCAGGGTGAGAGAAGTCTGACTGTTCAGAACACAGAAAGAGGGCAGGAAATCTGGGTATAACAAGGCTTTCCAGACCAGGGGGGTGCGCATTCAGTACTCACAGGCCCGTCATAGATGTAACTGTAATAGTCAACCAGGCCCTCCTTCTCTTGCAAGTAGAAGCGGATCCAATTATGGAAGCCAGTGACCTTGCCTTTTTTGACTTCACCTATAATAAAGAGTTCAAGGTGGGTGATCTGGGCCTCCCTTCTAACCCCTTTCTCCCCTCCCGTGCCAAGGCCATCTCCCTTTTCAAGTCTCTGACTTTTAGATTGCTCATCTGCTCAGCCCCTTGCCCAGACTTCTCAGAGTCCCTAACATCCCTAACTTTCCCCTCAGGAAGGCTCAAGCCCTTGGGAGAATTCCTCCTCCTGGCTGACTCTGGTGACCAAACTTGCTGGAAGCTTTAGGCGTTAGTGTAGTGGAGAGAAAGACCAAGGCCCCCTTGGGAAGAGTTGACCAAGTCCTGGAGGCAGAGGACCATTCAGAGATAGACAGCCATAGCCCCAAAAAGGTCTCCCTTCACGTGCCCCTTGGGAGCCCCAGCATCTGGTCCTCTTTCTCCCTTAGATACTCTGAGAAACTTTTCATAAGTAGTGGCTCCTCAGACGCCACCCTCTTGGCCTGGGAGTAGACATGTCCTTTCCTGCTAGCTGACATGGCTGCTGATTCCTCAATGCCCAGTGCTGCCCTGCTCCTGAGGGAAGCTATCTCTCCATCTCTTTCTTTCCAAGAAGAGTGACCGCACCTGAGAAGACGTGTTCAAAGCCACTTGAGTCCCCCTCTTCATTGCCTCTTGAATAGAGCCCAAACCACATGTTCTTCAGGTCATCGACAAACTCTTGTTCTGAGCTGTATCGGTCTGTGGGGAGGAAGAGAGAGGACTTAGGAGAAGGGCAGGCAGGACCAAATCCTGGGAAGGAAGGAAAAAAGGAAGGGCCACCTGCTCCATCATGTTGAGACACGTGGGTTCAACCACCAAATGTATTCAGTTGTTCATTCAACAGTGATCTACGGGGCACCTGTATTGTGCCAGACCCAGATCTAAAGGTGAAGGATTTAGCAGGGAATCACAAGGACTAGATCCTTGTCTTTATAGTTTACATTCCAGTAGAGGAGACAAATAATAAAAAAAAATAAACCATAAGTAGCCAACACAGTTTCAGATAAGTGCTATGAGGAAAATAAAGATTATCCCTTTGATGACTGAAGGTGAGGATGGGGTAGGGGCTCTTCAAGAAAGGAAGACCAGAAAGGCTTCTCTGAGAAGGTAGCACTTTCTGGTTCAGAGACCAGAAAGATAAGGAGCCAGCCTGGCAAAGGTCTAGGGCAAAGATTCTTCCGTGTAGAGGGAACAGCAAGTGTAAAGGCTCCAGAACAACTTGAGCCTGATGTTCAAGGAGCTGAAAGGAAGTCAGTGCAGCTGCAGCAGCATGAGCAGGAGGGGGAAGGTAGGCAGGGGCCAGATCAAGGAAGCCACGGCAGGAGGGTTGGATCTCAGTCAAACAGTAATAAAAAACAAAAAATATTTTAGATTTACTGAGTATGTTCTTTGTGCCTGGCACTGTTTGAAGTGCTTTCAATCCTCTCATTGAATCTTCACATCAGGTTGGTGCTAATTATTGCCAATTTAGAGATGAGGAAACTGAGGCAAACAAAGGGTATATAACTCATGCACGATTACACAGTTAATAAGAGGCAGAGATAGCACTTGAGCCCCCGCAATCTAGCTCCAGAGACTTACCTCTTAATGACTCTATAGCTTCTTGGTGATGGGAGAGCCACTAAGTTATATGCAGGAGAATTTTGTATTGCAAGCTTTGTTTTTAAAAAATCACTTTGGTGGTGTGTGTAGAAAGGTCAGCAGGGCCTATGAGCAGCAGAGAGACCTATCTGAGGCTAACGCTTTGCCCGGGTACCCAGTGGCGGCGGCTTAGGCTGTGCTGGTAGCCATGGAGGAAGGGTGAGAAGTGGGCAGATCAGGGATAGATTTTGAAGGTGGAACTGATGGATATTATTACTGGTGGAGGAAATGGGGATGGGGTGCAGTGAGGTACAGAGGAGAATCAGATCAGAATCTGACCTGAGCGACTGGATGAAGGTGTCCAACCCGCAGCCCACAGGCCACATGCGGCCCAGGATGGCTATGAGTGCAGCCCAACACAAAATCGTAAATTTACTTAGAAGCTTTTTTTTTTGCTCATCAGTTTTCGTTAGTGTTTGTGTATTTAACGTGTGGCCCAGAGACACCACAAGGTTGGACACCCCTGAGTGGTGTCGTCTATGAGATGGGGAAAACTGAGGAGAGGCAGGAACCATGAGTTCTCTCTGCACTAAGTTCCGAAGAGATGCCATCGGAGAAGCCGGTGGGGCTGTCACAGTGGCAGCTGGGACCCAAGGCAAAGGCCAGCGCTGGGGGTGTAAATTAAGGAGCCATCAAATACTGACTGTTTGCAGCCCAGAATTGTGTGTGGAGGATACAAAAGTGATGCCAGACAGATTCCTTTCTTTCAAGGAGTTAGAAGAAACACAATCGCAAAACAAGACTAAATATACACAAAATAACAGAATGTTTCACAATCTGAATGGCTACCACTTACTTGGTACCAGGCTTTTCCCACTGGGTGCTTTACTAGCCTAAATCCTCCGAGACCCCATTTCAACAGATAAGGCTCAGACAGGTAGAATAATTGGCCCAAGGTCACGTCACTGGTGAGTGGCAGAGCCAGAACTGTAATCAAGTCTCCCTGGCCCAAGACGATTTGGGGCCACACCCCAAACCTTTTACCTCTGAAGAGATGATGAGAGCCAGCTGTAAGCTTGGCAAGTGCAGCTTCATAAATGCAGTGGGGTGGGAGCTAGGGCTTTAAGGACAAGTGCGATTTGAGCAGGGAGCCGGGTGAAGACCAGGTGGTAATGGAACAGCCTGGCCTCGGTATCGGAACCCTGAATTTCAGCCTGCCTCTGCTTCCAACTTCCTGTGTGGCCTCATACAAGTCCCCTGGCCTGTCTGGGCCTCCATTTCTCTCGTTTAAAAAGAAGGGCTCCGTGTTGACCGCCAAGATTCTCTCATGTGTTTACCACAAAGAGAACACCAGGGGGCAGTGAAGGATTGTGTCCTCTTCACAGGGATTGTTTGTCACAGACTACGTAAACACAGAGAACGTCACTAATTCTTAACAGCGAGGCCCTTGGATGGAATGCGGCAGCCGGCTGTGAGCATGAGTGAAGCCCTCCCATGGCCAGGGAGGGAAGACCTGGACAGAGCTGCCCTGAGGCAAAGCCCGGCTGCCTGGGGTTCAGGAGAGGAATCTGGAGGACACTGACAAACACGGCCCAAGCCAAGAAGCCCCGCAGCCCCAACCTTTTTTGGTCTGATTCAGATGTCTCTGTCTGGAGCCACTCCAACCAGAACTCTGCCCGGTAGAACATTCCCCTCTGACGTTTTGTTGATCTCCTGTTGCTGTTTTCCCAACAAAAAGGTGGAGGGAGCGACCTCCTTCCTGGACTTAGAGCAGGAGGAAGGAGCAGAATCAGGGAGTCTCTGAGCCTGGAAAGCAGCCCTGATGCTGGATCAGCTGAGGTGGCTGACATGTGCCCTGCGTGGAGTGGGGTGGTTCACGGCCTTGCAGAGAACCCTGAGACTGAAGCAGGGAGTGGGAGTATAAACAAGGCAGCTGAGAGTAAATCAAAAGATGGGGTGACTTACAGGCCAGACAGAGGATTCTTCAGCTCCTGCTTAGGTCCATGATCTCTCTCGGTTCCTCTCTGGCCCTCTCTCCCTGCCCCTCCCAAATGTACCCTGACCTCCAGGGAGTCCCACACATGTTCTTAACCTGCCCACTGTGGAGGCCCCAGAGGTTCCTGGCTCTCCTGCAGACAGACCCAAGTCCTCAGCTCTGCTCGGCAGGGCCTGGGGAGGGTTCACTCACTCTGGTGCTGGAGGAAGCTGTACAGTTCCTTCATGACTGCCGTCTTCAGGACCTCTCTGAGGAAGTTGTCCTGCTCGGCCAGCTGCTGGGCACTGAAGTGCTCCCCATGGCCTGTCGCCCGATGGTAGTTGTTGAGGAGGTTGATGAAGGCCGCGTAGGTCGGCTTAGAGAACAGTTTCTCGTTGACATATGTAAAGAGCCTGGAAAGATGGAGAGAGGCCCAGAGGCCTGAAGGTGGAGTAGAAACCCCTCCAGGAGCTGCCAGGTGGGCCAAGGCAGGCCTGCGACAGTTGGGTTGAGGAGCAGAGTGGGGACTTCAGATACTCTTGAAGCCCATGCATGAAGTCACCTTCAGCCTAGCCAATCACAGAAATCCTCCCTCAACATGGCTTTGTTTGCTTCTGGAGACCTACTTTTCCCCTCTCCCTTTGATCCTGCCTACCTGGAGGAGAAAAATGCTGAGGCATCCAAAGAAGCGAACTGAGGAAGAAACTTTGGGGAAGAAACTTTGAGGGAGAGAAGTAAAGGGAACTCACGGCTCTGGGCAGTGGTCCACTTGGTCCCTGGTTTCGGAGGGTGAGATGTACTTTT
Organism: Trachops cirrhosus; assembly: GCA_028533065.1. Taxonomy (NCBI): domain Eukaryota; kingdom Metazoa; phylum Chordata; class Mammalia; order Chiroptera; family Phyllostomidae; genus Trachops; species Trachops cirrhosus. The sequence goes on from CM052539.1 coordinate 42,446,470, forward strand.
GGCTGTTGAGAATGATGTCTTCCTTCTGGGCTTTGTTGGTGTCCACCCTGTAGATCGTCTCCGAGATGGCCTGCAGCTCCTTCCCGGTTATGGCGTCACTGCTGTGGGAGAAGCCCTCTGGGAGGGGTGGGGGAGGGCTGTCTCAGAGCCAGAGGGAGGCCAGAAGGAGGCCATATCTGTGTGTCTCACCTTCTGAGCACCTTCCAGAAGTTGGCAGCAAGGGAGAGGGGCTGCAATCAGGCCCCCCAGTAGCCAGAGGACAGGGGCCTTGGGCCTTAAGTATCCTTAAAATCAGCACATGGCCTTGCCCACAGAAAGTCCAGAGAATGTTCACACTGGCCCCTCCCTCTAGAACGGTTCTCAAAGTCTGACATGCCTTAGAATCACCTGGATGGCTTGTTAAAACAGAGGGGTGGGTGGATGGGGGAGAATGAATTGTGGGGGAGGCAGGTAGGGTTAGGGTTAGGGTTAACCCACCCCCAGAGTTTCTGATTCAGTAGGTCCAGGGTAAAGCATGTCTAAGAAATTCCCGATGCTGATGCCACCAGCCCAGGGACCCCACTTGGAGAACTATCACTCTGGAGAGTCCCCAGGGCTGGCTAAAGGGAGCAGGAGACTGACCGTGACCACACTGGCTCTCAAAATCCTTGCAGCAGTTCCCAAACTCTGGGCAGCGGGCATTGCAGTGGCATCGGCGGTGCCTGTCGAAGGGTTCCTGGCAGCGGCCATGGCAGGAGTTGGGCGCCGAGTACCGGTCTGAGAGAACAGGGCGAGGTGTGTGTGGCCGACCTCTAGGGGTCGCTCCCGCACGGCTAGCTTTGCTTAGCCGTGACTTACTTAGCTTTGCTCTCCTGACTCTTCCGTTAAAGATCTCCAGGGAAGGAAAACAAACAAGCTTCATTGGTGCACACCCTTCAGTCAGGAAGTCCTTTCTGATGCGCAGCTCGACTTTCTGGCCTGTTGTTTTTATAATCTCCCCACTCTAAAAATAAAATCTCTTCCACTTCCCTCTTCGGCCTCTGCACTGGCCTCAGGCTCTCTTTCCTGCCCACCGCCCCCGCCCCACCCCAGACTATTGATGTCCTCAGGCTTCTTCCTGTCCAGACCCCAAGAGTCCAGCGACTACCTCCAGGTGCTGGGCTTGGGGTCTGTCTGGCTTAGGCTTGGGCCTGTCACCATCGGTATGTGTACCCCTCCCCTACTGCCCTCTCATGTCCTTTCTCCTTTATCCTGCAGGTCCCCTTTGGGGGGGCAGACTCACGGCTAGCCGGGGTCTCTTCCGTGTCTTCCTCCAGCTCCAGAAATGGCTCTGGCTCTTTGGGGTCCCTTTCAGCTGAAGGGCAGAGAAATAGAGTCACCAGCCACCTCCGAGGGATCCCTCCCCTTTATCTCTGGTTCTCAGTTTCTCCAGCCTCAGGGACAAGCATATGCAGTGGAAGAAAATACAAATCAGGAGCTAGGGTGCAATGAGCAAACACCAAGTGAAGGAGGAGAAAAACTGAAAACAGAAGACAGAGGAAGGCTGATTGTTGAAAACTGTTATCGAAAGTGGAAAGCACCTCCCCAGGTGACATCCCTCCTTACCACTTTACCCTCCTGGTCCTCGGTGTGTTCATTTGTAAAATGGGGAGGGGAGACCGGAGGTGGTCCCTTCTGGACTGAAAACTCAGGTTTGGCTATGGCTTTTCTCTAACGAAAGTTGATAGATGGATAGGGTTGACATTCTCCAGATGAAAAGGCCCTTACGTAGGAACATGCCACACCTGTACTGACATCCCATCGGAGTCAAGGGTGGGCTCCTCCCAGGAAACAAGAAGTGTTTCCTGAGATACCCGCTTCCCTTCTTTCTTTGCAACGCACTCGGCAATGGCCACAAAGGCCGTGTCTGAGGGGAGGGTGTGTTCAGAACAGCTGCTCCTGTAGCTGCTCCATTCCCTTAGCCTGGAGGCTGAGTGACTGCAGCCTCTGCCCTGGCCACAGACCTCAGACCGGTGAGGCTGGATGGGGTGGGGCGGGGATGGAGAGGAGAAATCTTCCTGGGGACTCTGAGCTCCTCTGTCACACACAGTGGAATAATTTCCCCCAAAGAAACAACACTATTACAAAGTGACGCAGAATCTATTAGTGAGTTCACTGGGTAATGTTGTGTCATTACCATTAGAACCATGGGTCAGGTCACCATTCAGTCACCAAAAGTGTCCCGATCACTTACCCTGTGCCAGGCTGTGTTCTGAGTGCCGACAATTCTCAGGGTTCTCAACTCAGTCACATTGTATGCTGACAGACTTTTGTGAGCTGAGCTAGAGTCTCAGACATCATTTATAATATTACGAGTTACAAATCAGAGAGCTGGAGATTAAATGGCTCCTAAGATGAATATGATCTCTATCTAGGAAGGCCTGCCTAGTGGTCTACAGTGAATAGGCCTCCCTGTGTCCCTGCTCAGTGGGGACAGAGGCAGCAGAAACGGGCAGGCTCTGATTCTGACAGCGAGCTCTAGGCCTGCTTCTCCCTACCTCAGCCTGCTCAGCAGAACTTCTGCAATACGTATGGTGTTCTTCGTGTAATTGAATAAAGTTCCCTTCTGGGTGAGAGCGGCTCTGCAGGCACATGGCTGGGTCAGCAGACACCACCTTTGGGCAAATTAGGAAGAGGCACTCCTTCCTTTTCACGGGCACAGGTCTGGCCCTTGGCACATGGCTTAGCAAGAAGGAGAGAGATTCCATTTTGGTCCACTTTGCCTCCTCACCAGGTGCCCCTGCACAATGCACCATCTGCACAAGCAGACACAGTGGTCCTGCTGGCTGGGACCTACCATGGTTTCAGGGAGCGTGTTTTCCAAATTGGGAGTCCGGGCACATAGCCTGATGGTGAATTTAGCACGGCTTTTTGCCACAAAGCAAAAGATCACTTATCCAGGAGTCTGAAACACTGGCAGCATACAGACAAGGTGATTATTCAAAGCGATTTTTTAAGTGACTTGTTTAAAACCGTGCCATTGAAGTAGCAGAAGAAGGACTGGCTTTTGAGGGCAATGCATGTCCCGTTTAATCGCTGGATTGGGGCTGACGGGTCAGAGATGTCCGGCCTCTCGGTCTCCTCACTGTAGGAAGAGTGGTGTGAGTCGGGACGGTCACTGTGATGCCGTGCAGCCTTCCTGGTGGCATGCAAGTCGGAAAGGTTTGCTGCCACTTTTTATACTTTTGCGATTTAAAGTGTTGAGTAACAATTGGTACGGAATACATAATAAAATAACATTTTTTATCATTTTGGCTTTTTTTGGAATTATTTAAACTTTCAAGATATTATTAATCCTGATAATCCAGACAGATATTCCAGGCCTCAACTTAATTTTAATTTGAGGTTTTACACTGGGTATCTTACAATACCTAGGACAAGTGGTGGCCAAATCTCTGACCCCTGCCGAGTCCCTAAGCATCCTCCTCCCAGGTCCTCTGAGCCCTGTCATCGGCCCTGCTAGGCTGCTGGTCATCCAAGCCAGCAGCCGTCAGGAGGGCTTGGCCCAGACATGGCTCAGCCTCCTGTGCTTTCCAGGCCCTTCTCCCCACAAGGCACCTCGGCAGTACCCAGGTGCTCATAGTCTGCACAGCAGTCCCAGTGCCAGCGACACTAGCAGTCACTCTGGCAGTTAAGTTTCTCACTACAGCGTGATGCACATGAGTCCATTTTTCCTATAGGCAGTTTAAAGATCACAGACTCAGCTCGAAGAGGATCCTGTTCTCCTAATCAAGATACCCATGTTGGAGGGCTCGAGTCAAGGGCAGGGGCCCCATCTAGCAGGAAAGGCCACTGCTGTGCCCAAGGGGGAAGTCCACCCAGAGCCTCCCTTGCACAACACAATCTCCCTCCCACTGCCCACTGCCCAGCACTGCATACCGCAGGGCCCACCATGCAGACCAGGTTCGCCAACACAAACGCCCACTGGGGCCGGACCTGCACCGTCACTGAGTGAAGAAGCAGGGAGGCTGTAGGAAGAGGTGGGGTCCGTGAGGAACCGGAGCAAGGCCCCGCCTGAAGCTGACAGCCACCCTCAGCTCTAGCCCTGTGCCGCCATGTTGGCATATGGGCTCAGTGTTGCCCATATGCTTCAGGGTTTCATTTTTTCTGTGAAATTTTCCAATTTCTAAAAAATTCAGGCAGACCAAAGAAAAAGGTCTGTGGGCTGAGCATGGCCCAGAGGCCGCCATTCACCTGTGCATTAGGGGAAGGTGGGTCACTGCCACTCCAGTGGTCCCACCCACCCATCCCCTCCCGCTCTTCCTCTCATCCTGTGCCTTTTGTGTTCCCTGCTTCTTTGTTCTTTCTCTCCTTCATCTGGTCCTCTCTGCATCCTACGCATCCCCCTCTGCCCCCCCACCAATATCTTTCTGTTTCTTGAATCTTTGGAATGCATTCAGATGAGTTTATCTCAGGGTGGGGAATGAGGTGGGTGTGGGTGAGAATTGGCCTCTGGACTAAGATCTGTTATGTAACCACAGACCACATCCCTGACTCCAGCCAAATGGCTTGCAGAAATGAGCTTTTGGTCACAGGGGCATAAAACAAGAAATTTAAAAAGAAATGGTAAAAACCCACTACCACTCCTAAAAAAACAAGCCCCACCATGCCCACCACAGCAAAGACAGTGGAGGATTCAAGCCAGGGTGACAGCTGCCTGTGGGTGCCCTTCCTTCCACTCTGGGTTTTTAAGGGCGATAACAGAGCCTTTCTTTCCATTTGAGGTTCCTGAGGTTTGGATTTAGTGAGTGCTGGGGTTAGTTAGGGTCAGGCTGTGGGTTACTAAGAACGTCAAGATCAGAGTCGGAATTACTGTCAGCATCGGAATTTGTGTGAATGAGGAAACTGAAACCTAACTTAGGCCACGGTTGGGGTTAGTTAGGTTTAGATTAAGAGCTACAGTTCAAATTTGGGTTTCAGCTAAATTTATTGATGAAGTAACAATTTTGTATTCGTGTTTGGGTGAAGATTGGGGGTAGGTTTCAGATCACATTCAGGGTTGCAGAATGGGTCAGGATTGGGAGAAAAGGAATTAACCCAGTTTTGCCTTAGATTGGTTTTGGGGTTTAGCGCTGTGTTTTCATGCAGGTATAGTATCTCAATTTAGCCTGGGTTCCGGGCAGAGGCAAGTATCAGGAATGTGGGTTTAGTTACTGCTTTGGATTCTGGGATCAAGGCTCCTACTGTGCTAATGAGGGTGACAGCAGAGACGTCAAGAGCCTGGACTCTGTCACTGAAATGCTTGGGGCTGGAATTCTGGTTCTGCAGCTTTCTAGCTGCATGACCTTGGACAGGTTATTTGACCTTCTGTGCCTCAATATCCATATCTGTAAAAGTGTGTAATAATGGAGGCCATCTCACAGAATATTTATAAGAATTAAATGAGTTAATATTTGTAAAGCAGTTAGTACAGTGCATGACACAGAGTAGCAGCATATAAGTGTTTGTTAGACAAATAAACAGTGGCAATATTGTGTGCCCGTCTTCAAGGTGACAAGAACTCAGACTGGCTGGAGCGGTCTTCCCTCCTGCCGACACGCTTGTCTAGCTGACTCCCTCCCTAGGCTGCAGGCAGGCCATCCCTCCAGCTTGGGTGCCAGTGCATTTATGTTGCTGACAGTTTCCTAGCTGACATCATCATTATAGGTCTGTTTTCTTTACATCAAAGAGGTGTCAGACCAAGTTTAACCCAGGTCCTGATGCCACTTCTCATTGTGTGCGGAGGGCCTCCGCACAGAGCCTCCAGCGTGCAGGCCTCAGATCCAGTGAATTGTCCCTAAGAAAGACCAGGCCCAAGGCCCCTCTTCCCCTCAGGCCCAGGGGAACTCCTCTGAATCTTAAATGATTCTGCCTTAGAACCTGAATGCAAAGACTTTAAGGAGAAATTTTCAGCCCAGGAAAAAGGCTCTGTCAGCTGCCTGCCCAGTCAGCCTGGCAGTACACCCAGAATCCAAAGGGAGAGAATTCAGACAAAACAGGGCAACGTTTTTAATGGGCCAGATCAGCAGAGTCCAAGGAAAGAATTCACTTCATTCCAGCAGCTGGCACCGGCTGAGACGGGCTGCGAGTGAATAGTCAGCTCTGTAGTGCTCAGGACAACACCCCCACTGGCCCGGTGGGAGTGGACTTTTTCATCTCTGTTCAAGAACTTTGTCCCCAGTACGAAGCCTGGGCCAGGGATCCTTCACACTTCCCTGTAAACTTGGTGGGCTTCAAAATGACCTTGGGATTTGAGGGTGGAGAGGCCCCTGGATGTGCTGCTCTGGGGACACTCAGGTGACTAGTCACCCTGAGTAGTCACTCCAGTGCCAGGCACCTGAATCACTGCTCCACCAACCATCTGCCTACCCCCGCACCCCATCCCTCTGCCCCATCTCCGACCCTGCCTCTCTTATGTTAGGCTCAGATTGTCCTTCCATTCCCCATGAAGACCTTAGCCCTGAACTGTACCCCCACCAATGAAACACTAAATTTCTCTGCACCTTCCAAGATGTCAGTATGCTAGAATGCTCACTCCCTATCCAGACTGCCCACCAAGAGAGCCTAGGCGTTTCTATGTACCAGTGCTGAGCCCCTCTGATGGCTGGAGCAACTACATCTGTGCCTCTCCAGGGGCCCAGATGCTATTTCCATGGAGACCTAGTCAACCAGAAAACTCATTTTCAGGACCAGCTTTCTGCCTCAGCCAATGACTCCCCATATGATTCATATTCTTGCATCAAAATTCTGAGATGTTGAAATAGGATAGACAAGAGCACAGCCTCTTCCCTCCCACCTTAGGAAAGAAGGAAGCATCAGCCACTGAACCTCGCTCTCCCACCGATCCCACAGCCAGATCAGGTCACCACCCCCAGGGGTCAGGGCTCCACTGGCACATCTGAAACCGCTGTTGCCTCTGGCCTCAGGGATGCCTGCCTTCCCCACCCCCACCTCCGCTCCCACCCAGGGACCAAAAGTCTTCAGTTGCTGTCCTCTCCTGAGACAGATGTAGCAACCCAGTGGCCACTCTTCCCCACTAAGCTAGGCTAGGCGTTGTCACGTCCTCCCTCACTCTCTACCATTGGCCCTGGGCCACCTGGGGCCCAGTCAGAGCTGATTTCCAACTGCTCTGCAGTAATTGCAAAGCACGGGTACACGATCCCATCCAGGGTTGGGAGTCCTGGGAATAGTTTCTTCTCCAAATGCTTTCCACTTGGGAATCCCATTAGGGGTCTCCTTATCCACAACCTACTTGGAAATGACTCTGAGAGTAAGTTCCTCCTGGAATATTTATAATCATAAAGCCCCAATTCATTGCGATCTCACCCTATGTAGAGTGCTTTTTATACATTATCTTATTTAGTCCTTACAACAGTCCTTCCTATACAGGAACCATCGAATCTAAGTGGGTGTCAAGCTCTGATTCCTTCTCCTCCAGGCAGCCAAGCACTCTCCCCACATCTCGGCTCAGCTCCCTCCCTTGGCATTCGTTATTACTCACTCATTAACCACAGCTAACACACTGGCATCAGCGTTTTGCATAGCTACTAAACAGGACAGTGTTCCCATCCCATCCCCTGCACCGCTACTAGCTGTGGGCCAGGACCCTCCTCTTTGTATTAGTTCCTCTAACACTGGGACAAGACCAATTCCTCGGACCACGTGTCTAGCCCCAGATAGCACACAGCCTGCCTCCTGGTCAGGGGCACTTCCTTCCAGTTTCCCCCTGAGCCTGCCCTTCTTCTAAGGCTCTAGCCAGAGAAAGGTCCCACCCCAGACAACCTCACCCATCCCCAGGCAGTGGAGGGAGTCACCCAGGGCAGGCAGGACACTCAAACCCAGCAGACTACTGCCCCAACTTTATATCATACAATGACTCCCAAAACCCAAACGTTGGTGAGATCCAAAGTCAGGTTGGACTAAGGGGTGTTTGGGGCCGGCCTTCCAAGCTGTCAGGAAGTGGCTTCCGTGTTGTTAGTTCATCAGCCCCTGCAGCTCCCTTCACAGCCCAGTCCACTCCAGAGGCAACTCCTGCACCTCAGACAAGGACCCACCGAAGGTGCTCTATGAATTTGGGACAGAGCCGATCCTTCCTCATGCCACTGCTCTCACCCTCTACCACGTTCCCCAAATCTCTGCTTCCTTCCGCAGGACTCCTTTTACCTCCACCAGATAGCGACTTACCGGCCCAGGCCAGGCCGCAGAGCACGGCCAGTAGCAGGGGGACACAGGCCTTCATGGTGCCCAGCTGGAGGCCAAAACGAGACTGGCTGTTGGAATTCCAATGGAGTCGAGATGAGTGTCGCAGCTCTCAAATGAGCCTTATTTCTCAGGCTGGCCCTTTTAAAGACATCAGAACTTGTGGATCTGGTACCTCAAGATCTTTCCAAAAAGAAAAAAAGGAGGGAGGGATCCCAGATGGATTGGAGGTGGAGAGGGGGTGGGGCCTTCCAGCTGTTTGAAGCCAGAGGGAAGGTGACTTAGCAGCAGGTAATGCCAGATGTTTAGAACAGGTAATGCTAGCCATCTGTAGCAAGAAAATAGGTCATATGAGCAAGCACATCAAGATGGGCCTAGGTTAGGGGGTTCTCTGTCCAAATTAGGGGCACCCATGGGCTTATCTTTGGCTGATGTCTTCCAAACATCCCCTACCTGCAAGCCTTAAGCCCGACTCTTCCACAGGGAAGGGGCTACAGGCTGGCTTCCTCTCTGAGTTACTGGTACTCAGTGTGAGAAACATAGTAAGATGATCATCACAAGTTTAACAGTAGGTGCTTAAGCAAGCATCGGGGTTAGTGAGTTGAAAACAAAGGCTGTTCTTATTACCATCAAGCCACATATAAATCAGTCACCTTAGAAATATTATGCAAATGGGCCTCTAACTCTTACTGAGTCAGCATCTCAGCTCTTACATGTTTCAGGTTCTCATGGGTTCCAGGTTTATGAGGCCGGAGAAGGGCCAGAGGCCTCTTCTAGGCAGCCAAAGGAGCCACCCTTCCTCTGCTGGGAGCCCAGGGCCTCACTCCCTTTTCTCCTGCTCACACTCCTCTCCCCAAAGACCCTCCCTGGAGAGAGATGAGGCCTCTCAGGGGTCCTTTCTTCCTAAGTCTAAGAGCAGAGGTGTAGCAACTTGGGGCTGCCAAGTTTCCCCTCCTACTAAAGATCCAATCTGCTAAGTGCAGTGCCTTTCCCAGAAAGAGCACTGCACGGGGATTCCCAGCCCTCTCGGAAAACTCTCATATAAAAAGGCAAAACTCTAAGGCAACAACTAAGAATCTTCCCCAGTGACTTTTATTTTTGTGTGTGTGGGGGGGGTGGGGTGGGGGGGTGTTATATGCCTTCCTCAGCCAGTGTAGTTTAACAGTGGAACTTATTTCCTCTCAATTTCTATTTTCTCACTTTTGAATCGATGGGACTGGATCTGACAATCCCTTCCAAGTTCTCAGACTTTATTTTGAGGCTTCCTGCCCTTGTCCCAGGTCGAGCAGCTGTCTGTGGATTAAGGAGAACCTCCCAACCCCCTTGCTATGTGAAGATGAGGTCACATATGCCATGGTCTCAGGAGCAGAGAGGACAGTCTGGGCAAGCCACCTGGAAAGGGACTCACCCCGGAAACACAACCGAAGAGGAAGCCCGGCCCTGTTCTTCGGAAGGAATTCCAGTTAAAGGGAGTAGGAGCAGAAATGGCTGTTTTGTTTGCATAAGTTTCATTTGCACAACACGAAAGCAGGCTGCTGGGCCGCTGCCAGCCCGACTTCTCATTCCTCCTAGATTGCAGCACATGAGCATAGCTCAGATGCCGGTTAGCTTAGGAAATAAAGGCGAGTGTCACTGGTTGAGCCAGGAAGCAATGACACCTCAGAATCTGGGATTGGATGATCTGTCCCTTCCAAGGGTCCACAGCGGGGACACTGGCTGAAGCCAAAGCTATCGGAGTGGGAGTGGTTCTGGCCAGCATTGTCCTGATGTCCGATTGAACTGACTGTGGGATGGAGCTTCGAGGGTGTGTGCGTGCCCCCCATCAGGGGAATTTCAGGTCAGGGGCAGGCTGGGAACTAGGCAGACAGTTAGACTGACCCCATACAGCCATGCGGGTCATCTGAGGACCCAGGTGCTTCAGACTGGGTCCTCCAACAAGACCACGATGTCCAGTGAACAACCACCACCAGTGCTGATGGGGTGCTCACCATGTGTCACACGTGAAGCACTTCCTGTGTGCTCTTTCATTCTCACTACAACTCTTAACAGACATTCTTGTCGTCCTCATGTTACAGGTGAGGAAACTGAGGTGCAGAAAGTTTGGAAGATGTGCCCAGGAGCACACAATTATGAAGTGACGCAGCCAAGTCTCTTGCCAGAGCCCTCCCCACTGAGCACCGATGCCACGTCACCCGAAGCATTGCACCTTTCCAGCGCCACAGCAACCGTGCCATTACGTCTGCATGACCATGCAATGAGCTCTGGAATCAGATTCACTGGAATTACAGGGACCTCAGAGGCCACCTAGTTTCACTTCTTACATGATGGTGCAATGCCCTAAACAATCCTAAGTGGTTGTCCTGCCTCCACGTGAATACTTGCAGTGCTAAGGGATCCTGCCTCCTCAGGGCTACTGGCTGCTCACCCCCCAACCCCCTGCCCAGGTCTTATTCCCAAACCCCAGGACTTTGCAGCCCAAGGCAGGCTGACATGGATGAAAGTAGGTAGAAAAACATCCATTTGGTCAACACAAGAGTATATATCCATACATTCGTGCAAAGGTACCTCATAGATAAACTTAGGTGCACGCATATATGTACACACAGGGGTGGGCAAAACTAGTTTATGGTTGTGAGTACACAAAACACAGTTTATTCTTGTGTTATTATTACATTGTGGACAGTTTCTCTTCTTGGCTGGCCTGGTCTGGACAGAAAACTCTGCTGCTCAGCCTTCTAAGATCTCCTCCCAGTTAGGTCCTCACAACCGCTTTCCCTCTGATTGAAAGCACTTCCCAAGGAGCTGCCATGGGAGGCCGCTGGCAAGGGGAGAGTCCCAGGAGGCTGGGGCCCGGATACCTGGGGTGTGGGGAGAGTGGTGAGGAGTGCATGGCGGTGGCATGCCCACGACGCGAACACCAACAGAGACGTCAGAAAGCGAGGAGAGGGTGCAGCTGTGGCCTCTGAAGAGGCTGGGAGGGTGGGGAAGAGGGTGATACCGCCTTGGCAAGGCTCTGGGAGGCAGTCGCGGTCAGTGATGTGGGGACCGGGGATTCCACCTGTACATATTTACTGGTGCCCACTGTGGGCCTGGTCTGTGCAGGCCCTGGACTGGCAGGGTTCAGGCCAGGCTGGAAAACTATTCTTGGAATTGATTGGTTTCTAGTGGGACAGAGGACAGTCCCAGCATTTGGCCACTGTGAAGTAGGCCCCACTCATGTCTGGGGTACCAAAGTGGTCAGGGATCTCTCAGGGCCAGCAGGCTAAGGGAGAGGCTGACACAGGGGACATATGCCCAACTCAGCCTGTTTCACCACACCTGTCCCCTGTCAAACCAAGACGGAGTCTCTCCAGCACAGGACCAGAGCCAGGGGGCGTTCTGCAGCTGTATAGCTCAGCTGCGGCCTGGAGTCGCCTCCCAAGGGGACCTGGCACTTGAAGACACTGGGTCTGCAGCCTCCATCCCACTGTGGCAGGTGGGTGCGCCAAGATAGAGGCCCGGGATGGTCACCCGCATCTGATCCCCTGTAAACCATATCAGTCTGTCTCGTCCTTTTACTGAATGAGTCATAGAAACGTTCCATGAGCGATTTTCTCCCAGACTGGTCGGCACACTGTGTACCTCACGTGGGTTTCCAGGCACTTCTTTTTAAGTTTGTGCGCAGCCCTGCCATTCAGCGGCACACTCATGGCCTGACCTGGGCACGGCAGTCAGCCACGCCGCCTGAGCCGTTCATCACAGAGTCCCAGGCTGTGCTTCTGCTTCTGCCGCCAGGCCCCATGCCGATCCTCTGCCTGGAACGCCTGCCCCCACCGGCCAGCTGTCCGTCTGCTGCTCCTCCCCCAGCCTCAGTGCAAATCCCCCCTTCCACAAAGCCAGACTTCCTCCCTCCAGCCCGCAGGGCCCCTCCTGCCTATGGATGCAGTTCTCGATATTTGTCCTGTGACACATCAGAGCCACCTCTGAGAGACGTCACTGCCAACGGGCTGTTAACCACGCACTGTCATCTAACTTTTCACCCATACAGGTGTGTCTTCAGCTTGCCTCTGAAATTCCTTGAGACTGATACCCTGTCTCGTGGGTCCAGTCTACTGCTTTGTATTGTCATCCAACATGTGATAGATAACTGTCCACATGTCCCTGGGACCCAGAAGGAAGGAAGGGAGGAAGGAAGGGAGGAAGGAAGGAAGGAAGGAAGGAAGGAAGGAAGGAAGGAAGGAAGGAAGGGAAGGAGGGAAGGAACTGAGCCTTCCAGCCCCACTTGTTATAAAGGGAAGATGGTGAGCAACGCAGAGAGAGCTGAGGATCCCTCTAGGAGATCTGGAGGCTCCAGAGTTTGTTCATGGCGGGAGGGGAGGCTCAAGGGCAGTGGGTGTAATGGGGTCTAGGGATTACGTGTTGTGTTTTCATAGCAAACACATCATTTTTAGCTGTATTATATGATTATTTGGGACTAATGGGAATTTGGAGGACCTAAGCCCCTTGGCACCACCACTGCAAAGGGCAGCCACTGCAGGGATCAGGCAGAACCTGGGACTCCAGGTTGGGGATCCCAAGGCAACCACCTGCCTCCGTGTTTGCCAGCTATGCTGATGTTTGTCTCACACTGCCCAGCAGTGATTAGAAAATAAATTTCTGTTTCATTCCTCCAACGCCAGTGGCTTTGGAGAGGCTGGAGGCACGGATGAGAATAAAGAAGAGGATGAGGCAGGCAGACAGCGACAGGGAGGCTCAGAGAGACAGAAAGGGTGTGAGCGAGGGCAAGATCCAGACAGAACCTGGCGGACGCCCAACCAAAGCCGGGCACTGGGGCGAGGCACCTCCCTGGTCACTAGCCCCAGGTGCATTGGCATAGCCAGCTGCTCTCTCCTCACAAAGATGATGATGGGACGCCCTGGCAGGAGCCATTCCTGACCCATGGTCTGAAGATCTACAATCTGTCAAAATTACTGTAATTAGTGTGCTAAGGTAGTTGGATTGTGGGCAATTTCTCCCTTTCTCATGCGCTTGTTCATTCACTGGACTGTGCTAAGCCAAGTGGATGCAAAGGTGAGGAGCTCAGGGTCTGAAGGGGCACAGAGAGGATGGACCAAGTACACTGAAATCTATGAATGGGGCAGTAGGACGAAGTGCTGAGACCACCGGTTCTAAAGCCAAACTGCCTGGGTTCGAATCCTAGCTCTTCCACTCACCAGCTGTTCATCTCAACCCTAGGCAATATTCCTGACCTCTATGCCTCAGTTTCCCCTGTAACTTAAAATAGAGCTAGTAAGACTATTTTACAAGACTTTTGTGAAGACTGAATGAGTTAATACTTGCAAAGCTCTTTAAAAAATGCACGGCACATAAAATGACCAGATAAATGTATATTAAACAAGAAAATAGGGCCATGGAAAATCTTATTTACATGTGATGATTAGGAAAGTATTCCCTGGAAAAATAACATTTAAAACAGAGACACAAAGTGGCAGCTTCTTGAACCTCTCCATAATTTGATTTTTTTAATTCCAAAAACAAATGTGCATTAAAAATAATTTTGAGTCCTAGGGATGAGTCATTAATGACCTACACTGTCTAGCTTGCCTGGTTTGGTTGCCAAAGGTAACCACCTATTTTCCGGGGAACTGAGCCTTGCTTTGCAGGAAGCCAAGAGCCTCAGTGGGGAATAAACCCACAGCTCCAGCCTCCTGCACCTTTTGCTTTATATGATGAGATTAGCAACAGCCAAGGACCAAGAGGGAGGAGAAACGGAGAAGGCTGACCTCCTCTGTGGGCCACCAGAGTCCGGCCTCCCTCCAGCACACAGGTTTTGCCCCTGCAGGGCCCAGCCCCGGCAAAGTCGAGGAGGTAGAGCTGGCCACCTACCTCTCTCCCTTAGGGGTGGGGGGGTGCTCTGTGTTCCCAGGGCCACTGCAATATGTGCTAGGGAAAACTCTGGACCTTGCCCCTTGCCCCATGCCATAACAACTCCCCTAATGCCATTGCCTTGAGGCTCTTTCTTTCCTTTTCTGCCCCTTAGAATCCTCCCAAGTCATATCAGGGAGGATATGACCAAGTCAAATCCACACAACAGGGGCCTTCCACAGACAAGCAGGACTCAGGCGAGCTACAGGAGGCAATGTGGAAGGACAGGAACCTCTCTGAGGACCCTTCTAATAAAACGGTGTTTGCTGCCAGCTCCCCATCCTGATGGCAGTCTGGCTGGAGGCCACTGCTGGGAAGATGCTTGGAGGGGTCGCCGCCTAATGACCAAGGGCGGTCTGTGCCCTCTCACCTGTTCTGATGCCTTGAGCTGCCTAAGCCATTGACACTAACGGCAGGAGCACATCCCCAAATGCTCCTAGTCCAAATCTGTTTATAAGTAAGAAAACTGAGACCCAGGGAGTAAGAGGGACCCGCCCAGGGCCATGTGACTGCTGAGTCCCAGCTCTTCCACCCCACACACGGCTCACTGTGGGAGGACCACCCTGACTCACGCCGGTGCCGCCTAACTCTGGTTTGCACAGCACTTTTCTGGAAGGCAGAATGAGCTTAAAATGTCCTGCTGTCATGGCCCTAGCAAAATGTCACCTTGCCTCCACCCCTCTGCTGGCTGAGTCCTCTGAGTGCCAGGAAAGCCTGCACTCTCCTCCACCCAGCACCCTGGAAACTGCTCTGGCTGCCCGAGACTCACACCCCAGCCTGAAAACAGGCCTGGGGCGCTTCCCAAGGGTGAAGAGCATGACAGATGGAGTCAGGCAGGGTCCTAAGTGTCCAGGTCCCTGGCCCAGGGTCCGTGCTCATCAGTCTAAATGCACATGAGCCACCAGAATCTCACACTTTCAGCATTCCATCTCCTACCACCAGCCAGGAAGGCCCCAGGCATGGGAGAGAAGACGCTCTCTGAGTGTAGCTGAGTCAGGCTCAGAGCTCTCAAAGCGGCCTGTCATCATCTTCACTGGGAGGGACGGCAGCCACCTGTCCCCTGGGAAGAAAGGCCCTTCACCCTCAGGTGCCCTGTCAGGCTGAGCAGCAGGAGGGCGAGGCTCAGGTCTTGAAGAGTCCAGAACCTCAGGGAGGGGTGCCTGGGGCAACTGCACAAGGCTGAGTGCACATGGACTAGTTCAAGCCCACGGCCCTGGCAGATGAGTGAGAAGCCTAGAACTCTGTGTAGGGGTCGGGTATCAGGACACATTTCGGAAGTGTGTTCACATTCTGGCCTGTATGTCCATGGAGGCGAGGGAGGCAGCAGCAACTGCCAGGTCAGAGATTTTGCCGCAACCACTGTATCTGATACTCAGGACACGGGTTTATACCAGTGGGGAGCTGAGAGCGCCCCCAACTCGGGGAGGCAGAGCTTTGCAGTCTGGTACGCAGGGCTCTGGGCAGGTGGGAGGGGTGGAAGGTGCCACGACCAGGGCTGTGTGCCTGCATTCCAACATGGGAGCAGCCGTGGGCCTAAATGCTTGGGGGTGAGCAGTGAGACCCTGCAACCCGAGGCACCCGCCACTCTCTGCACTTGTCCTCTGATGGCTGTGCTCTGCATCCATCTACATGGCTGAGTGGTCTGCTCCCTGAGGGGCCAGGACTGCCCGTCTCATTCAGAGCCTCTACCAGGCCCATAGTAAGTATTCCAAAACGGAGGGAGGGAAGGTGGAAGAGGACTTATATGCCTAGGGCTCTGAAATGTTGGGGTTTGGGGAGACTGCAGCTGGGGGCCCTGGGGCACAAGGAAAGGTTATGGACCAGCAGGCCCGTGGCGTGGGCATGGCTGAAACCCATCCAGCTCTTTCACCAGTCCACCCTGTCATTGACCAGAATGTAACCTCAGGCAAATCATTCTGTGCCTCAGTTTCCTTGACTGTAAACAGGGGTAAAAATACCTACCCTGTCATCAGGGTCAAAATAAGATAATAGAAGTGAAAGTGTGTTAGAAAGAATGAAAACGATTCAAATCAATTACCATGGTAAGTACAGTGGTACCTCGGTTCTAGTCGTTAATTCATTCTGGAACTCGTGTTGATTCCGAAACCCACGAGTAAACAAATGATGAAGCATTTTCTTTTGTGGGGCAGCATCGTGACTCACAAGTTCTAGCGAGTACGAGTCCCAGGCAAGCGCCGAGCGCTGAAACATTTTTTCTCAGCAAAATGTGAGTTTGACGAGTTCTGAAACCAACGAGTACCGACGTATGACTGCACTGGGAAAAACAGCTACGCGTATACTAAGAAGCTTAATCTTTGCAACTTGGGAAGCAGAGCAGCCAGAGACTCGGGGTTGCTGGGAAAACAAAAGCCAGGAGAGTGTGAAAGCAAATCAAGGCCTCTCTCCCGCACCATGAGGGCTAACTGCACGTAACCACCACCATGCTGACGGACTGCAGAGGGGGTGGAGGGTGCTAGATCACCAGCTCAGGTGGGACTGGGGAGAGAAGGGGGGCCGGCTCCCAGGGAGAGGAGCTGGAGCAGCTGGAGGGCTGGGCTCCCCAGCCTTCCCTACTCCTTTACCAGATCCCCGCTCAGCCTGCTGGAGGCGTGTGCCTCCCTGGTGTGCACCCCACAATTTAGAGTCCTGACCTGGCCCCCAGCCTGCCTCAGACTTGCACAGGGAAATGAAGGGTAAGGGGTAAGGGTGAGTAGGAGTATGTGTGTACTTGGGAGGAAGAAGCGCCCCCTTCCATTCTGTTCTCCCCTGCAGGGCTCACACATTGCCCCTCCGCTCTACCTCCCTTTAGGTAAAGGAGTTTTTTAAGGGCTTGATCTCACACTTCCTTCTCCCAGCCATCCCAGAAATTCCTCCTCCCATCAAGGCTCTCCTGGAGCTGGGAACCCCCACCCCGACCCCCACCACCGACAGCCTGGCCTGCCAGGATGCCCCACTCATCCCACCCACCCCACCCCTGGGCAGTCAGGAAGACAGGAGGCTACACCCCTCAGAGCTAGTCACTGTGATCTAGAGCCTTTCCCTCCTCTGCGGTGACACGGCCCAGTCACTGGGGCCTTTCACTCCAAGTCTTTGTCCTCCTGCCACCCTGGGCACTGTTCTCCTGGCAAGGCCTCTCCCACCAGCTCAGAGGGGTCCTGCGCCAGAGATGGAAGCAGCCGGGAAGCTGACAGGCAGGCGAGGCTTCAGGGAGATTCACAAGTCACCAAAGTCCTGTAGGGACCAGGAGTGACCACAGAGAAAAGGAGAGACACTGATGGGGACGCCAGCCCCTACCACACATGGCCCATCACACAGGGCTGGTCTCCCTTGAGTCCGAGAGGATGGGGTCGGGTCGTGGCAGGCTGTGGTCATGCCGAAATCCTGACAATGTGTTTAGAAGAGACGAAAGCCATTGGGAGTCCTGACTCACCAAGACTGAGGCTCAGCCTTGTTGTGATTGCTCAGCTCTGTGCTGAAGCTTCTGTGCCCAGTGGTCCTCCATCTCCACCCTGGCCAAGGGCACTGGCTTGGTTACCCCGCCACCTGCTCCAGCCCAGATTCTCCCTGGGGAGTGGGCTCTGCCTGGCTTCACCTGAGGTGATGCTATCCCTCCATCAGGCGGAGGACACGGGATTGCCCACACTGTCATGTTGGCTGTGGGGGCAGAGCTGCAGCTTGACTGGCTTGTCACTAAGAACTGGGCTGAGATCACACCCATCTTACAGATGGAGAAACGGAGGCAGGGAACTGTTCATGGACTCGCTCAGATTCACTTGGACACCTGAGGTTTAACCCCAGTTGTGCTGCCTCCTGCTAAGGGTTCTGACACTTTCTGGAAGCAGCTTGCATGCATCCGTGAGCACGGGGATGAGGTCTGGCAGTGTAGGGGTGAGGGGGTGGGGCGTGTCCAGCCCAAGCCCTGGCAGATGTACCTGCTGAGCAAGTGCAGGGCCGACTTCCTCTACGGGCCCTGGAGCCTGCAGCTCCACACCTACCCCAAGCGCCAAGTCCTCCCAAGGTCAAGAGGTTCGTCTTGGGCAGACATTGCACCACCTCCCCCCGCCAGGCCCAGGGCCATGGGGGGCAGGGGGAGGGAGGGGTCCTCCCAGTAACTGGTTCCCAAGGGACATGCCAAAAAGAGGACTTAATGCTGACAGAACCTGCTGGGACCATTCTCACCACTGATGAGAACTCCTGACTTCCTGGAAGCCTGTGAGGCCTCAGCAAGGGATGGACTCCCCACAGAAGCCTACGCCTCGGCGTCCTCTCTGACATTGGCCACCCCACCTCCCCAGAGGCCTCAATTCAGTGTGAGCACCTGGGGACAGGCCAGGATGAGCTCTAGGCCAAGGGACAGGAAGTGGAGCCAGAGGAGGCAGTGGGAGGAGAGAGTTGTAGCTGGGCTCTCATGGTCCTCTCAGACCCCCATCAGGAGCCAAGGGCTTCCCTGGCGAGCGGATAACAGGGGCTCCAGGCTCCAGCAGGTGCAGTGACCAGGGGGTTGGATCTGGACCACAGTCAGCCACCTGGGAGCCCTGCCTGGGTCCCGGAGACCACGCTCGGGCTGTGGAGCTGCTCCGTCAGCCTCTCTGGGTCCACTCCAGGGCACGGCACCTCCTCCTCAGCTCCGGGGCTTCTTGGCCACACCCCACAGGGCTGGCTCAGACCAGAGTCATCTGTTAATTCGGGGTGACAATAAGGCTCTTCAGGGACCACCGCTCCAGAACAAACAGCCTTGACCACACCCAACTGTTTATCTCCTATGCTGTGGAAAGAAAAGCAGGACCAGCCCTCCCCACGCCCAGCCCTGCCCCTGCCACACACATGCCACACTTGTGGAGACAAACCCCAGGGGCCAGGAGATGGCCGGACAACAAAGCCATAAGCACAGAATCTGGAAAAAACCTGGTGTGGAGAGTGCTCTATTGAACACAGAGTCCTGATGCCTGCTCTGCTCTCCCACCCACTCCAGGGTCTCTCTGTCCCCCATTCCTTGGCACGGGCCCCGCTCATTCCACTCTGAGGTCCTCCTTGGCCGACAGTCATCACAGGGGACAGCTGCCTCCACGCTGCCAGATCCAGGGCCTCGAGTCCGCTTCTCGGAGAGCCCTGCCCAGCTGTGGCCAGCCTGTGGGCCCCTTGGCCGGGGCGTGCCCTGGCTTTCCAGGCGGGAAGTGCCTGCTGCTCCAGCCCCAGCCCCTCCTCACGGCTCCAGCTCCCGGGAGAGGCGGGACAGTTCCCGCTGGTTGTCAATGACCTTCAGCTGTTGGACATAGGCCCAGGTGCTGCTGGGACTCCGGGTGCCCAGGGACTGCTCCGAGCCTGGTGGAAAGGGGGTTGGGAGGGCGGGGTCAGTTCAGGGAGAGCACAGACACCACTTGTAGAGTCCATCCCTTCCCCTTCCAAGGAGCAAACCGGCCTTCTTGCCCACCGCCAGTCCTGAAGACTGCTGCCCCCGCCCCCCACCGATCTGGGGGCAGAAGAAAGGCAGGCCCCCAAGTTACATATAGCATAATAATACCTCTTTTACTAAGTTCAAAAACAATTAAAACTAAAGAATACTTTGTTGTCATATACATGAATATATATACACATGTGTATAAAATGAGACATTTCAAATATGTATGTATATTTGTATATTTACAAAACAAGAAACCAAGTAACTCAAAATTCAGGATCGTCGTGAGCACGGGTGGAAGGCCGGGGACAGGAGAGGGAACGTCCCACAGAGGGAGGCAGAGCTGTCCACGTGCTTGTGCTCGGGCTGGGTGCAGGAATGTTCCTGACGCTATCAGAATAAACACGCAGGTGAAGTGAAGTAAAGGGCCAACAATAACAGTGTGGTAGGGACATGGAGTACGGTTAATCCCATTTCATGCAACTAAGGGCCGATTTTTAAAATGCAGGTCAGGAGCCAGACGGCCTGGGTTGCGGCTCTCTCACTAACCAATGTGGCCTTCTGCAAGTTACTTTAATACACAAGCCCACTTGCACACCTTTGAACTGGAGTGACACTCCACCTCCTCTTAGAGGTGTGGTAAAGTTGTCAGTGTGTAGCATACATGTATCATGCATGCAAGCGCCTACACATGCCAGTCACGGCCAACTCGTCAGCACCCACCCTGCCCCCACTTACACGTGGAAATCCTTGCCATCTGGCTGTCCTCGTGGAGGTGGGAGACGCGGCTTCTGAGTGGTGAGAGAGGCACTGGGTGGGGGGAGAGGTGGGGGTTAGGGAGACACAGCCAAGCCCCAGAGGGGATGCTGTGGGGGCTCCTGCGCTGGGGGACCAGCCTTCTCACCGTAGCTGTGGCTTCGGCAGTGGTGCAGCATCCGCACGGCTCTGGCCATCATTCTCTGCGGACAGAGCGAGGACACGAGACCTGGCCTGAGGGCAGAACCCTGGCCTGACCTGGCCTGTGCATAGCTGGGAACCCGAGCTCCCTTTGAGCGGGGTGCTCCTAGAGACTAAGAAGCTATAAGAGGGGGTCACATCTGCTTCTCCTAAGCACAGGCAGAGAGGCCCAGCAGGGACCAGGAAGTGGGAAGAAGAACAAAGGTCAGGAAGGACTCCGGGAGGAAGAGCCCTGGGAGGGGCTCTCCTTGAACGTGAGATAGTTGAGGCTGCCACCCCAGCACCCCCCACAGCAGGCCCGCCCGGATACAACGGGGTTAGATATACTGTGTTAACATAAGTATTCCCATTCATATTATTAATAACTGTAGCCCATGTCCCACGCCCTGCTCCCTTCCAAGGTCATAGTCATGTCCCCCAACCCACTCCAGTAGTAAACAATTACTCTCCTTGAACTCACCATCTTCTCAAAGTTGATGAGATTCTCCACCAGGGTGTGGTTTCCCTCGTGGATAAAGGTCATGTCTGCAAAGAAACAGATTTTGCTCAGAGGTCTCCAAACGCCTTCCCCTTTCAGCAGCCCAGGAAAGGTGAAGGGCCCAACCCACCCCGACACAGCCCTCTCCCTCTGGCTCCCCTCTGACCTCCTGGAGTATTTCCTTGTATCTCTTAGGCCTCAGACCACAGGCCATCTGATGTCACCAATATCTGTCTGCATGTCCTAACTCTGCTTCTGGCCTGTGACCACCAATTCATCCCTGTGCCCCCACCCCAGGCGTCAGCACAGTGGAATTACTCAGAGAGGGCTGGGTGGATGTACGGACAGGCACGGGAGCGAGTAACAGGATGGAGGCCGGAGGGGAAGCTCTAGTCCTCTTACCTTTGAGGAGAAGGGGCATGAAGGGGATGACGGGAGGGGAGAGCTTCGTGAGGGCCAGTCGGTACACTCGGTGGTTCCAGGAGGGGTCCTGGGAGGGAAGAAGTCAGTGAGACGGGGGCCCCCCACTCCGTAACCCGCCACACGACACAGCTAAATGCCCCACCCCACCAAGAGCCATGTGCCCATCCCCGTTGGGGCTCAGCTTCCCCTCAGCCCCGGATCTCACCAAGGCGGGCTCCAAGGAAAGGCTGTGCGTGTGGCTGCTGGCTTCCAATTAGCCCCCAAGGAAACTTCATGGTCAGTAGTCGCAGGGGCCCTGAGTGTCCATGGATCTCTCTCTGCCCCTCTGTGTGCGTGTCTCTCTCTCTTTCTGTCTCTCCCTGTCCACTGCCCCCTCCCCCAGCAGGTAAATTCCTTTGAATCTCTTGAGCCCCATGAGGTGAATTTTTTTCTCAAGAGCTCCGAGAGCCATCCTGATAGAAAAAAACACCTCTGAGCCAGTTCTCTCAAACACTGTCAAAAACTTCCAAAACCCCCAACAGTTCCTGGCAGCTGAAGTTCATCTCCTCAACTCCTTCCTCATTTTTTGGCCTAGTCTGGCCCACAGGCGCCTGGAGTGTCCCGAGGGCCCACTGACAGGCCCCGGCACGCTGCCGGTGCGGGTGCTGGTGCTGGGGCCTGCCTCCCGAGGCTTGGGGCAGGTCAGCTGGGGCCCAGCGTCCCTCTGCTGCTCCCCTGGTGCCTCAGACCCAGGGTCGGACACCACATGTGCCTGTCCTGGTCTTCACACAGAACCTCAGAGCCACTGCAAAGGTACCCCCCAGTACCTACACATCCTGAAGGGTATAACACTGTGTTCCACCACCATGATGCTAAACACCAGCTCCCTGAACATTTTCAGAGGGAACCAGGCCCGGAGGCCCAGCACTCACCAGCAGCCTCTCAAGGGCTGAGTACAGCTTCCGGATTTTGTGGGGCAGCCGCTGCGAAGGGGAGGTTGATGAAGATATCACTGCTCTGGGGTAGGAGCCCTGTCCCCACCAGGACTCCCAGGACAGGCTTGTGGCCCGACCTCAGGACCCAGTTGGTTGGTGGGGTGGGGTGGGGTGGGGGGTGTCACCTGGCCACCCCCTCTGGGTCACACCTACCTCCCAGGTTTGGGCCAGGCGGCTGATGGCCGAGTTGCTGAGGCCAAACATGACCGCAAAGAAGGAATTGAGGTTCTTTTGTTCCTTGAGGCTGACAGCAGAAAAACCAGAGACCCTCAGGGGAAACTGCCACACCCACGGAGCCCCACATCAACACAACATCCAGGCCTGGGACCCACCCAGACCCAGGCAGGCCAGGCCAGCACTGCCTTTGCAGGGACTGGAGCTGGATGTGGTAGGGAGGCAGAGGCTCCAGGTACCAGGGGATGGCAGATTTGGCAACACACTGACCAGGGACAGGATAGGGGCACAGTTAAGAAAAAGCAGCCTAGAGCCTCTGCCACGCCTCCCATAGACCCCCCAGGCACTCACTGGGCTGCCAGCTTGATGAACTTCCTAAGCAGCTGGGCCCGAGGGCCGGGTATGGGGCAGAGACACAGCTCCGTGGCCACCCAGTACTGCAGCTCATTGAAGCGGCGCATGAACCGCTCCAGGTTGGCGGTGGTGACGTCTCGCAGATGCTGGGGGCCCAGCACATAGTAGATCAGTTCCACCTGCGTGGGGGGTAGCACAAAAGATCAGCACATGCCAGGCAGGGTACCCCACCCCCTGCTGTCCTCCCCTCAGCTCTGCTCCCTGCACCTGGTGGATACTGTTGAAGAGGTTCCAGTCATGGTCCGTCAGCTGGCCTGCCAGGTCCTTGGCACTCACCAGGTCCAGCCCCTCGGCAGAGCCCACAGTGGGCCCCAGCTGCTCAGGGTGTGGGGTCTGCAGATTGGAGAGTACTCAGAGGGGTACCCAAGGGATCCAGAGGAAAGGGATCAGGTGGGAGAAAAGAACTTGGGGGAGACTCTGTACCTGGGATAGAAGAGTGTTGGGGTGGGCAGGGGTGCTGAGGGAGTGAAGGGGCCTCTAAGGATGGGACTTCCCAAGAAGAAATCTTCCTGACAGATCCCCAATACTGAGATCCCTCCTTGTAGGGCCTCTACCCCCTGGGAAACCCCTAATGGGGGCAGGCCTTCCTCTTTCTCCTTGAGAGCTCCCAACCAGCTGGCTACACTCAGGATGTGAGCTTGAGGAAATCACTTAATCCCTGTCCCCGCCCCCATCCTTTGGAATACCCCATCAGCTGAGGCCCACTCTTCCTATTGCCCCTTCAGGCCCAGCAGCAGCCAGACCAGGCCCCCTCCCTCTTCTCTGTGACCCTCCCTCAGCACCCATCCTTACCACCCCCCAAACACAGATGCTCCCTGGGTCCTGGCACCCTGCCTATTCCTACCAGCTCATGCACTTCCTGTGGGTTGACAACAAAGAGCCGTTCGTTGAGCCCCAGGGATGTGGCTACACCACGGGCATCTGGCTGCAGGCCAATGGCATCTGCAAAGAGAGCAGAGGTTGCACTGGGTGGGAACAGGGAGCAGGGCCAGGGAGCAGCCGGAGGCAGGGTAGTGGCCCTATTGTGGGTGCTGGGAGGTTCTTCTCCCAGGATCAGGATTAGATTCCCGGGCCAGTGCTCTAAACGCACAGGTGCGCGTGCCCACGCATCCACACACTGCCGGAGGTAGCACACCTGAGGAGGATGAAAGAGGACGCTTAGTGAGACAGGAAGACCTTGGGCAAGGTGGGAATCACCCTGAGCCTCAGCTTCCTCCTTTGTCAAATGGAGACAATAAGACTTGCCCTACCATGCACAGTCAAGTGGCATAATTTATATAAGTAGTGGCTAAAAGTATATGATACCGTTCCTGGCCCTATGAAAATTGGGAAATGCCTTAGAGAAGGCTTGGTGTTGATTTTCATCAGCTCATGTGGACTGGGACTGTGCTTTAAGTCATGTTTGAATCCTCAGTCCCTAGACCAGTAGCTTCCAAAGTAAGGTAGGCTTTGCCATCCATTTGTCCAGGGAAAAATATTAGCTTTTCTACTTTAAATTTATTTTTTCTCATCTGCTTTACAACTTTATTTTGTGTACCAC
Source organism: Trachops cirrhosus (assembly GCA_028533065.1). Taxonomy (NCBI): domain Eukaryota; kingdom Metazoa; phylum Chordata; class Mammalia; order Chiroptera; family Phyllostomidae; genus Trachops; species Trachops cirrhosus. Next base: position 42,470,928 of record CM052539.1, read on the forward strand.
TTTATAGTTACATAACCTTAGTGTAGGAATTCATGTGTGTAAGCAAATATACATAGAGCAAGGAGTTTGTAATAAAATATTGGTTCCTGACAAGGTGTCAATAAATGCTGGCTCTGGGCAACTGCAACTCTCCAGGTGACCACCAGAGGGCAGTGCTTCCAGAGCACTAATAGGCACAGGTGACTTCATCCTTTCTACCTAAGTCCTGAAGGGAGGTTTTGCTTTTCTGCCTCCACTCCTTGCCACTATTCTCTGGATGTCTCAAATTCCAGTCTACCCTGGACTCCAGCTGTCAGGCCTGTGTGGCACCCTTCACAGACAACAGTGTTTTTTTAAGTGTCCCAAGTTCTTCAAAGGCAGGTCTCAAAAACCCATGCTGCCATGTTCTGAGCACTGACTTGGTGCTAGACCTCATGCTCCATGCTTCACGCCCAGCATCTCATTTGCTAGTCACAGCAGACCTACGTGATAGGCCCAGTTATAGCGCACATTTGACAGACGAGGAAACGGAGGCTCAGAGTTCAACAACTGCCCGGGATCGCATGCCTAGTAAGCAGCGGATCTCAGGCTCCAACACAAGTCTGGGAGTCCGGTCTACGCTCTTAACCACCAAGCTGCATTATCTTCCCTGCCCCCGCACCTCGAGCTCCTAATACATTGCTGGGCCACAGCTGATCCTCAAGTAGGTTTGCTGACTGACGAGATGAATGGGCATGAGGGAGTGAGGGGGCCTCTAAAGAATGGGACTTCCCGAGAAGGCATCTTCCTGACAGACCCCCAATATTGAGACCCCTCCTTGTAGGGCTTCTACCCCCTGGGAGACCCCTAATGGGGGCAGGCCTTCCTCTTTCTCCTTGAGAGCTCCCAACCAGCTGGCTACTCTCAGGATGTGAGTTGGAGGAAATCACTTAATCCCTGTGAGCTTCAGTTTCCTTGCCTGAAAATAGGATAAAAGGACCTATCTCATAGTATGGTTACTGGACTAAATGAGTGTGTACGCATGATAATAACAGTAGTAGCAGCTAATACCTAAGGAGTACAGTGTGCCACACACCATTCTAGACCCTTCCACAGATGAGTTCATTGAGTTGTCACAGTTCCTCCCTGAAGCAGGTACTCTTATCATGCCTGTTTTACAGATGACAGATGAAGCAAAGCACGGGGAGATGAAGTACCCTGCCCAGGACATACGGACAGCGAGCTAAAGGGCTGGGACCAAATGCAGGTGGCAGGTTCTACAGCTCATGCTGTTAAGCACCACACTTAAAAGCACTTTGAAGAGACATCATCAACCTCCCATATTAACACTGATGAAGATGATAAAGATGATAATGATTTTAATCGGGAGATCTGGGCATGGCTATAAAAGGGGGTTCCCTCCCGTGGGGCCCCCCGACTCAGACACACAACTCACCACCTGCAGAGTTGACTTTCACCAGCACCTGCCCCTTGGTCCAGCCATCCTCCTGGGCCAACGCTGCCATCACCTCTCTCACTGACGCCGTCACAGGCAGCTGTAGGGTCACCACAGAGTGGTCTGGCCGGCAGATATCATAGGGGACTGGAGAGGAAGACCAAACTGAGCTGTGGGAGGGGCTGCTTGGTTTCCCCACCCCAGGAGAGAGAGGGCAGCCAGCAGTGGGCGGGGCCCCAAGGAGGCAGGCAAGGGTGCTAAGGAGAGGCCTGGGTGGGCGCAGGGCACACAGCAGGTGGGAGACCCTGAGCCAAGGAGAGGGAGAGGCTGGAACTCATGCCCCAAGGAGTATAGGGTGCCATCCTTGGCCTGACACACTGAGGTCAAGGGTGACCACAGCAGAGTATGGGCCATGTCCTGGCTGGCTCAGACCACCAACCTTTGTCCCCAACTCGGATGGTACAGTTGCTGCTGGGCAGGGGCTCGTCCTGGCTCGGGAGCCACACAGGCAAGTTCCGGGCCTGAGGGGGAAAGAAAGTGAGGCCGGAGGACACAGAGGGGAGCATGCAGGGCCAGGGCGGGGCCTCGTCACTGGGAGCATGGGACCTGCACAGCCTGCAAACCACCCAGGGCTCTGCTCACTGAGTGAACCCAAGCCAGGTAAGACCCTGGGAGCAAGAGGGACAGAGCAGGGCTAAGACGCAGGGGGCACCCCTCTGCAGTGTGTCAGCCCCCACCTCACAGGCCCAGAGCTGTTCTGATGTGAGCGTGCTTCGCTGGTTTTCTCCTCCCTGTTGTCCTTTGGTGCCGTTTGCTAGGTTGCTGTTTGCTACATGCCAGGCTAAGGACACGCTTTGTCTAAGTACTGTATTTTGATGTACTTTTTTGCCCAAGTTTTTGAGGAAAAATAAGGATGTGTATTATATATGGGTAACACTAATTGGTTACCAGTACATAACATTTCTTGTACCTGGTATCTGTTCTTGTGTTTCATAATTTATCTATTATGTAAAATCTCTTGTACCATAATATGTTCAAAAATAGATTCTAAAATTCCTTCATAATACAAAAAACAAGTATCTAAATATAAATAAATAATTGGATTAAAAAATTAAAATGAAAGGTTTTTTTTCTGAAAGCTTGGGTCAAAAACATGGCTGCTCATTATGCATGGTAAAATACAGTATTTAGATATTCAGGATAATCCTTTGACAAAAATATTATTATCGTTGTTATTATTCCCTTTATAGATCAGATAAACCAGGCTGAGAGGTCAAGTAACACGCCCAGGGCAACACAGCTGCTGAGCCGCCTGGGGGGGAATGCGAACCTGCACCTCCCTCTCCGTCCTCTCATCTACCAGCACGCAGCTGTGTCAGCTGCCCTCTCAAACCCCACAACCCTCCGCCCTGGGCCCCAACCACAGTGGGCTGAGGGGGCAGCCCCTGCTGGGCAAAGGCCCCCTACCACAGCCCCTCTGCCCGCCCAACTGTTCTTTCCAACCCCTGTACTAACTTTCTTCCTCCTTGAAGCTGAATGTGGCAGATCAGGTTCAGACCTAGACCATGATTCACCCCTGGATCTCCCCGTCTCAGAGCTCTCCTCGAGTTCCTCTAGCAGCCTCACACACCATCTGCATGTGAAAGACTCTTAAAACCAGACCACCAGTGCTGAACTCTCTCTCAAGCCCTGGTCTCAGATGCCTCCTGGATCCTTCTGCATCTGTGCTCCACCGGCTCCCAGCCTCCTGCCTCTCAGACCACTCCTCCTGGCCATTCTCCTGGGCTCAAGGCTCCTGCCTCACCCACTTCCCCACCGCAAAGTTTCCTTTGAAATGGGTCTCCCTGTATCCCCCTCCCCAGCCCAGGCCAACCCTCCAGTGCCACCTGCCCACATCTCCTCACACCTTATCTACTCCAATGGCCCAGCCATTCTCCGGTACCCTGACCCCTTTGGGGCCTCCCTGCCTCCTCCTCCAATCTGCCTGACCACAGCCAGATGAAGCTTCCTAACCCGGCTTCAAGGCCACCACTGTCTGCTGGATAAGCTCAGGCTCCCTAACTGACCTCCGCAAAACACAAACCCAACCTTGTTAATCCCTGGCGCAGCCGCTTCCAACAACTCACATTGCTCTGAGGACAAGGACCAAACCCCTTGCTACGGCCCACAGGGCCCTGCATGCCCTGGCCTCTGCCTGCATCCTTGGCTTCCTCTGCTGTCCCCTCTGGATTCAGGTGGGAACAAGCTTCACCCACAGAAGAGAAGGAGCCCATAAGCATCTTCGGAAGGGAGGAGGGGTGATGGGCGAGGTGGGAGGGGCGGCTGGGGATGGGGACACCAGAAAGCCCAGGTGAGGCCTCAGGATTTTATTCCCAATGCAGCACTCCCAACCTACCTTTCCAGTCCTTTTTTCCACCATTACTCAACCAATCTCAGCTCCAGTCACCTCTTCTCATCCCCCTTTCCCCCGGGCCCTGCCAGGAATAGCACTGGCCACCTCTGACTCTTAGCAGGGGCCTGACTTCCTCTGGGCTCCCAGCATGGCCACCGGGAGCCGCTGGGCCTCAGAGGCTGCCTTCAGGCACCATGCCTCACCTCCCAGGCAGGAACCGCTAACTGGCTCTAAGAGTGAGGGTGGGGTGAAGGGGTGACCTTAGACCTCTGTGTCCCCATAGGACCTGGCCCCAGCACCACACGAAGCCCACATGAGCGCCAACCCTGACCCGAGGGTGTGTCAGTGTGGGGGAAACCTTCCTCGCATTGCCCCTGAGATGGGGGATGAAGGAGGGGCTGTGCAGTCCCAGAGGAGCAGAGGGAAGAAGGTGGGGTTGACAGAGGTGGGGGAGCAGATTCAGAGCAGACACCTTTATCTGAGGAGACGTACTCCCACAGCCGTTCTCCAACCTGTGGAACAAGGGAGAAGGGAGGTGAGACTGGAGGCCAGTGACCCCTGCGGGCCAGACACTCCAGGGCCAACAGCAGGGAGGCGCCCAGGGCTCTGGATCCCACCCGCCCTCACCCGAGGCTCCAAGTTTCACAGGCTTGGTGAACGTTACCTAGAGAGGGGCAAACCTGGGGCTTAAGCTGGGGCCCCAGCTCCTGGACTTTCCCAGGCCAGCAGGGGAGGGGAAAAGAGTTCAAGAGGGAAATGGACCCAGAGGCCAGATGACGAGGCACCAGGTCAGGTATGCGTCCCCACGGGAACGTCTGGGAAGGGGAAGCTGAGCTCTAGGATATTTACTGGGAGGGGCCAGCAGGAACTGGCACTGATGGTGCTCGGTAATAAACATGCCAAATGGAGGAAGTGAGAACAGCAGGTACACTCAGGACAGGAGAGTGACCCACAAATGACGGCGTGATGTGTGAGAACGGCTGAGTGCGTGACGTGAGGGCAAACAGCGAGGGGACCGGCGGGAACAACTCATTGAAACAAGCAGGACTAGACCAATGAGCTACCACAGGCAACCCTCGCATGGCGTGCCCCTGTGCAAGGCACTGCTCTGCGCCCTGAAGGTGCAGTAACTCATTCCATACGAGGGATGAGCTAGGTGCTCACCCAGATTTCAGACAAAGGCCCGAAGCCCTGAGGAGGCTGCGGGCAATGTGCTCAGGGAGGCTCAGCTGTAAGCAGTATAGCCTGGATTTAAAGGCACGTGTTCGAGTCCAGAGTTGGTGCTCTCAGTTTTGAGTCACTGCCTGTCATGCATGTTTGGCTCTAAGTTAACTCAGAGCCAAAGCATCACCTGTGGTGTCGCCGCCTCTCTGGCCACTGCTCCCGAAGCAGGTTGCTAAGCCGGGCATCCCTGCTCACCAGGTCTGAGAGTTTCTGGGAGGAGCCAAGATTCACTGAGACGCTGGAGCTGTGTCCACCTGGGCAGCCCTGTCCAGCCCTGCCTCACTCCCAGGTACCTGAAGAAAGCTGCTGGCCACGGGGTCAGTGTGGAGCATGGGGCCATACAGGGCCACCCACTGGCTGACCAGCCGCAGGATCTGCTGTCTCTTGTTGCAGATGTAGGTATTACGCTCCTGCTCACTGCCTCCCGCGGGCTCCGCGTGGAAGGTGGGTACCAGTCAAGGAAACCACAACATCCAACTGAGCCTCTCACCACACCTCACACAAAGGAGGGGCAGGATGCTGACAAGCTGGGCCCAGCACTGGCATGAGGCTGGTGCTTTGGAGGTTTTGGCACAGCCATGCCATGAGCAATTCCTTCGCCCTACTCCACACAGCGTCCTAGTCACCCTGGGGCTGGAAGGATATTGGTGCAGGAGGGCCGCGCAGAACTGGGTGCTGGGCATGAAGACTCTGTGAGTCAGGAGGAAATCACTGAGGAATGTCTCTGTAGTGGGGGAAGGGAGGGGGAGATAGGTGGGAGGTGGGACTTCAGAGGTCAAGCCCACTGAACACAGGTACGCTCACAGCTGGAGTGTCCATCCCCCAATCCCACTCGGTCAAGGTACCACCAACGCCCAGCCCCCATGACTGCACTCCCTACCCTAGCCGACAGCTCAGGAATGAGGACTTCCTGCTGACTGGCCCCACGGACCAATCCAGCACCCCATGAGATCAGATGCAGGTGCCTGGCTGTCTCCCAGGTTGGGCTGACCACCTGATGAGTCACAGAGCAGGCAGGTGTCTCCTGCCCATACCTGTTGGGTCATGAGCACTGGAATCAGGCCTCATGGCCTCCAACAGCAGTTCTAGGATCTTCTCCGGGGTCCCAGACATCACCGTATACCTAGTAGAAATGGCAAATCCATGCCCCTGTGCCGCCACTCCCCCTACCACAACCAGGGCAGACGCCAGGAATCAGTCATATCACTCCTCCCTATTTGCCAGACATGCCCCATCTTGGGGTGGAGGAGTGGCTGGTTCAGGGGGTGCATCTTAGTCCCTGGATGTGACTCCACCCTCAGAAGGCCAGCGGCCAGGGGTATGACACAGAGGAAGGGAGTAAAGCCTGGGAAAAGGAAGAGTAGGTGGAGAGGGAGCTTGGTGGGTATGTTACCGGTTCCTGCCTGGGGTTGGGGGGCAAGAAGAGCCAGTGCCCTGAGAGGTTCTCTCCAGCACCAACACCACTTTGCCATGTTCTTCCAGCCTCATGGTCTTTGCTTCCACATCCTGGAGAACAAGCCACATCCAGTGCTCAGCACACACCACTGTCCCTTTCCCCATTTCTAAGGCCTCTCCTTCCACCTCCCCCATTTCAAACCCTGAGCCCCACAAGGGCCCTCAGACCTTCTCCCACCCTGTTCAACTCCCCAGCTTGGATCTGCTCCTCACTCCCATCCCTCCTCAGCCTGAGCCCCTCCTCGCTTCACCCCTCTGTGGTCCCAACCCTCCACTACACTGCCCCCTCACACCCTGCCCCCACCCCTCTGTAGCTCCACTACCCCCTGGTCTCCCACACAGCGGGCGTTCACAGGGCTCACTGAACCTCATCAGCATGCTGTGGGCCTCCTCACAGGCCCCGGGCTGTGCTCCTACCTCCAGCCATTGTCTCTGAGCTTCTCCATCTCCTCTCTCTCTCTCTCCTCCTCACAGGCTCTCTGGTCCTTCCTCCTGCCCCACACTTCTCCAGAGAACTGTCCTGGCCATGTCCCTTGCCCTCCCTATCCCCAGCAACAGCACCTTGATGATACGGTTGAAGTCCTGCTTGTCCACTCGGAGAAAATGACAGTTGTCTTCCCGCAGGATGATGGTGGCTGCCCGGGGTGCATCGTTCACCAGAGCGAGCTGTCCAAAGTCATCTCCCTCGTGCAGTGTGGTCACCAGCCCCTGTAGCCAGGTCTTAGTCACAGCCCAACTGCCCAACCCCCAGCCCTCGTGGAACAGGCCCATGTCGGGGAGAAGCACAGAGACAGGAGACCAAAGGCACTGCCCACGAGGGCACGGACCAGGAAGTGGTTACCACCCAGGGGACTGGGGAAGAAGGGAGGACTCACCTTGCCATGGGTCACCACGTTGACAGATCCCTTCCAGATAATGTACCATGAGGTGCCCTTGTCCCCCTGGCTGAACACTGAGAGGCACACAGATCAGACACGGCCCTGATACCCACCCCTTCTTCTCTGTGGCCTCCACCCACGCCCAGGTCCCTGGTGCCCAGCTGCCTGTCAACTGGCAGACTTACACACAGTCCCCGCCTTGCTGTGCGGTTCAAAGAGCAGGACCGCCGCTAGTTCCCGCTTCACCTGTGGGGCAGGGAGGGGAGGGTCAGTGGGCAAGTCCAGGGGCCGAGGGCCAGGTTAGAGGTGAGGACCAAAGACGTGAGTGCTCTGGGGCAGAGAGGTAGCTGGTCAGTCAGCCTGGGATTTGGCTGGAGACCATGCAAAGTGGGGCAATGGGCTAAGAGAGGCAGAAGGATTTTCAGACAAGGATGCTGGGAGGAGGAAATCAAATGGAAATTTCCGAGCCATAGGCAGAAGGGGAGGCAAATATCTGCCGGCCCAGCAGCTGTGCCTCCTTAGGGTGCTCACAAGGAGAGGAGGCCCTGGGGAAAGGGCAGGGCGGGGCCTGCGGGGACTGACCGAGTTGGACAGGCGGGCCACAGCCTTGATGTGCAGCAGCTCCTCAAAGATGAGCTCCAGCTCCTCATCTGTGCGCTGGCCTGGGCTGCAGGCAAGGCGGGGCAGGAGTGAAGAATGAATTCTGGGCCCGAGGCCAGGGGTTCGGACCACTCACCCACCGAGCATAGGCCTGGGGTCAGCCAGTGCCTCAGCGAGGACCGTCATCACTGACGGCCGGCCATTCCCAAGTACGCGCTGTGTGCCCAACCTGGGACGAAGCACTGCACATGCAGCGTTCCAGGCCGCCCTTACAACACCCCCATGACGTGGGTGTTCTCATTCTCCTTTGAGAGAAGAGGAAGCCAGCACGGAAAGGCCCACGGCCACCTAACTAGTAACTGGTAGAACTGGGACGTGAACCCAGACCTGCCTGAGGACTCCAAAGGCCACCCTCTCTCAGCCGTCGCTGCCCCTCAGAAGGGGCAGGGTCTTCAGAGGCCATGTACCCCACATGCTCAGTTGCAGAGGAAGAAATAGGTTTGGAGGGAAAGGAGGGCTCAGACCACACAGCAAGTCTGTGACAGAATGCAGATCAGAGCTCGGGCCTCTGATCCAGCCAGGGTCCTTTCCCTCAGTGTGAAGTAAGGGATCCCCTCGGAGAGGAAACTGAGAAACCATGGAGTCTGGGAGCCACGAGGGACCTGGGGCCAGGTGGCACAGGGTGCAGAGTGCCAACTCACGGCTTTCGAAGTGCCACAGTGAGCAGGGCGTCAGGCCCCCGCTGGGAGAGCAGGGCCATGGCCTCAACCAACTCCTCCTCCAGCTCATGGACTCCTGCAGGCTCCGGCTCCAGCCCCGGGAAACGGTAGAACTGGGTATCTCGGTCCTGGAAGGTCCAGTCGTGTTTGACTGGGAAGAGGCCCAGGCATGCGGGAGGAGAGGAAATTGAGGCTGTGCGGTATAGACTGCAATGCCCACCCCTCCTCCCCACGGACGCTGGCTCCCCAGGCCTGCCCAGCAATGGGTGCCCTGCCCTGGGCTCAGGCTCACCATGGCAGAGGGCACCTTCATCGAGCAGGACCTGGCAGATTCCCACAGCTTGGCTCCGTGAATGGACCCCAAGCCCCAGGGCCAAGATCCCATCCACCAGCTCCCGACCGGAGCAGCATTGCCTACAAGAGTCAAAGGGGACAGGGAAAAGGAAGGAGAGTCAAATGGCAGAAAGGGAGAGGGAGGAACTCTCCATCCGAAAGTCATCTTCCTAGGCTTAGCCCCAGTGTTGCTGGAAGCAGGGCCAGGCCCAGATGCCTGGAACAGACTGAAAGCAAGAGAAAACAGAGCAGATGGGCGAGGAGGCAAGCAAGGCTTCCACTCACCGATAGAGTCTAAGGTGGTACTTTCGGTCTCGGACGAGGTTGGGGCAGGTGGCCAGGAGATGTCGATGCAGCTGCTTCCCAGCCCTGAGCACCCGCTCTGTGGATGCCTGGGGTGGGGGTGGGGAGAACATCTGGCTCAGGCCCTGATGCCCAGGCCATGCAGCCCCCTCCCATCTCCACCGCCAGGCCTGTACCTGCTCCAGGCTCACACTGAAATCCAGGGACTCCTCGCTGTTGGTGAGTGGCGTCTGAGGGTGAGGGGAAGGGTTCACACGTCAGCGCCAGGCCTTCAGATGCAGCTCCCGGACCTGCCCCACCCCGCCCCCATGTCCCCACCCCTGGCCCAGTCCCCAGCTCCAAACGCATCCATTTAGCTACTAATTCAATAAATACGGTCTCCCCCTTATCTGTGGTTTTGTTTTCCGAGGTTTCAGTCACCCATACTCAACTGTGGTCTAAATGGAAAATTCCAGAAATAAACAATTCAAAAGTTTTAAATTGGGCACCATTCTAAGTAGTATGATAAAATCTCCCTGGGATGTGAATCACCCCTTTGTCCAGCATGTCCACACTGTATAAACTCCCCACCGGCCAGTTACTCAGCGTCCATCTGGGTCATCAGGCCCACTGTTGTGGAACCCCAGAGCCTGTGTTCAAGCAGCCCTTATTTTACCTAATAACGACCCCAGAGCGCACCAGTTTGGATGCCAGAGGTTTGGGTATGCCGCAGACTAGCAGTACAGTGCTTCCTTAAGTGAAAAGGTGTGTGTGTGTGTAGGGAAAACATAGGGTAGATAGGATTCGGTCCTGTCCCTGGTTTCAGGCATGGTGGGGGTCTTGGGACATAACCCCTGAGGTGAGAGGGGACAACTGTAAACAAATACTCACTGAGCGCCCCACGTGCCCGGCATCACCTCTTCCCCACACTGCCACTGCGTCCCCAGACACCTCAGCACTTCACCCCCACAGATGAGCAGCCCGAGATCCCGCTTCCGCTCACTCAGGGCCCAGGTGTGCCCAGGCTCCCAGGTATACCGCACCTAGGAGAGCACGGGGACCTGAGAGGCCAAGAAGTGAGTGGCTCGGGAGGCCCGGAACACTTGCTCCTGGGCTAGGGCCCCAAGGCCTGATCGTGGAGCCAGGGTCTGTGCCCGACCACGGGACGCTGGGCAAACCTCCTGCCCTGGGCTGGCCTGGGTGCAGCCTGCGGGTTAACACAAACCTTGGAGCCAGGCTCCTGGGTTCAAACCCCTCCTCCTCCACTTCCCAGCAGTGTGACTCTAAATACAATTTAACCTCTCCCTGCCTCAGTCTCCTCGTCTATAAGATCTATAAAACACTCCTAATATCCACTTAGACTTTTGGAAGGATTACGTGAGTTAATATACAGTGAATGTTCAAAGCACTGCCTGGCGTATGGTTGTATGTGCATGTTGGCTATTATTAGTCATCTGTGAATAGTCACAGGGCGGCTGCTCGCTCGAAAGCGCTTTTCCTCTCTGAGACGCTCCTGCTAGTCTATAACCCTGGAAGAGTGAGGAGGGCCTGGAAGTACACGGGACTGGCTCTGGAAGACCGGGCTCATGCAGAAACATGGGTTAACAAGGTCTCCCGCCTTTTGTATTAATCATGCTACCCAGCCTATGTGTCCTGGGATGGCGGCCGTGAAAGCCTCCCCCACGCCTGTTCTTCTGCCACCAGAGAACTGAAATGTGCGGACATTCCAGACAGGATACCCTACCCTGTAAGAGCCCTCCCAAAGGCAGAGCGCTTTACAAAGTGCGAGCACCTCTGATTCCCTCTGATCCTGTCTTAAACAGGGTCAGATGTGAGCTAGGCAGGGCAGGTCATACTTGTCTTCTTTGATTTATGAGGAAACAAAACTCTTGAGGTGAAGTGCTAGGTAACTCAGTCATACACACTTGAGACAGCCAGACAGCCGTGGATCAGCACCACTTCCTACCAGAAGTGCTCACATTCTTGGTCTCGCTCCACCTACCACACCTGCCGCTTCCTCTTCCTTCCCCCTTCTTCTCACCAGCGTCCTCCTGCTTTCTCATCTGCACTCAGTGCCCTGCAAATGACCTGGCTGGGGAGCTGGGTACAACCGGGCCTGGGTCCTGAACCCTCTTCCCTGGTTCTGGCATCTTCCACCATGTGCCAGGCAGACGCCTGAGGTCTGGCATGCGTAGACGCCTGGCCCAGCGCTGGACGGAAGTCACTAGGTGTCCCCAGGGTATCCCTGCCTGGGTCATGGGGCCCAGCCTGGTGCCAGACACAGAGCCCAGGAGACTTAGCAACAGGAAATAAGGAGGAGGAGGAGGAGCCAGGGAAGGAGGAAGGGCAGGCATGCTCCTCAGCCGCCAGAGCTGGAACAAACAGTGCTGAGTGCTAATGACTTGTTGTTGTTCGTGTCAAAATGCCCAGGTGGCTCCAGTCCCTGCCCCGACTCCCTTTGGTGCCCACGACCCAGACTCCAGCACATGCTCCCTTCCTGGTATTATTCTGACCCCGAGGGCACATCAGGAGGGGAGGTGCCAGGTCATGTGGCCAGGCTGGTCACCACCCAGATCCCAAATCCCAGATCCACAGTCCTTGCTTAGGCCATTTCCGGCCCTGCTCCAGGAGATGGGCAGAGGCTGGGGGCTCTGGCCCATACAGCTGAGGAGGGGACCTGAAGGCAGCCCTTTCATTTTGCCAAGGAAAGCAGGTACCCAGAGAGATGAAGTAACTTGCACACTGATTAGAAATGAAAGATCTTTTTCAAAAGATCCTTCGAAAAACTGCTACCGAGGCTGCCCCTGAAAGTATGTGTTTGTCTCCCCTTCACACTGGAGTGGAGGCTCAGAGGTTACATAACCAGCCCCGAGAGCAGGTACATGTAAGCACCAGGATTCGCACTGTGCCCGTCTGGTCCCAAAGCCCACGTTCGTAGCCACTCTGCCCTGCTGTCTCCATGGCAGCTACCCCATGTTCCCCTCACTGTGCCATGGAAGTTGAGATAGTAGAGGTATTGTGCCCTTAGGAATGTTCCATGGGCAAGTAAGCTTGGAGGACCCTGGGCAAAACAAAGTTCAATAGGTTTGTTATCACAGTCCCTCTGGGCCTCTACCATGTTGGGGTGGAGGTACTATTCAGGGGCAGTGGTCAGTGTGTGGGCTCTGGGTACAAATCCTGCTTCACCCATTACCAGCTGATTGTGTGACCTTGGGCTGCTCACTAACCTCTCTGTGCTTCTGTTTCCTCAGCTGTTCAGTGGGGTTGGTGATGAAAGTGCCTATTCCATAGAGTTAGCACGAGGGTCCGATGAGGTACGAGAAAGCTCTCGGAGCAGTGCCTGGCTTTTAGTAACTGCTTAGTAAATGTTAAGTAACTTGATGAATCTTTATTTCGTGATGGGCACCTATTACCTGGACACTATTACCTGGACACTGCAAGACATGGACCTTGCCTGACCCTGTCCCTGACCTGATGACCCTGAGCGTCAGCTTAGGGATTCTCTGTAGCAAAGAAGTAGCAGCTATGAGCCAGGGTGAAGGTCCTTGCCCACCGCCCCCTCGCATGCCTTCATAGGAACGACTCAGGGTGGAAGAGGAGTTGTAGCTAGCTCCCGTGGCACCAGCGCCATGGGCCGACCCACCCTCCCTCCCTGTGGCTGACTGTCAGAGCCCCACTGGCAGGGCAGGCACAGAGCGAGACAGTCACATGGGGCCCTGTCTGTACAGTTCCATTAGGCCATGGCTAGGCTCTCAGGCCAGAGCTATGCATGGGGGGACGGGGACAGGCACAGGATGTATGTGGTGGGGTGATGCTTTGGGGTGTCAGTTACCATCTGCAGTAAGAAAAAGTGCACCATGAGCTTGGACTCTGCAGCCAAGTTACCTAGGACTGAAGTCCAGCTTTGTCTCTTAGCAGCTGTGCAACTCTGGACCTGTCACTTAGCCTCTCTGTGCCTGTTTTCTCATCTCTAAAATGAGATGATGACACTAGCACCTGTCTCACACAGCTCTTGTGAGGGTATTTGATACAATAAAGGCTTTATGTGTCCTAGGTACCCACATAAGCGTGCCTGGGACATAAGTCCTGTCATTATTTGGACAGGTTGGATGAATTAGAGCACAGTGACACCACCCCCAAAACAATCACTCAAAGAGAAGCGTCCCCAGGTGTCTCTGAGCTCACAGGACCCACCAGAGGTCATCGAGATCTTGCCTTGCCTCTAGACCGAACGATCCCTCCTCCGCTGGTTCCCAGACACCAGAAAATCTCCTCGCCCCTTCACATTTTCCAAAGGAGAGGTTCTTCCATTCCAGTCCAGTGTCACCTTTGTCAGAGTTGGCAAGTCCTCTCTGTATCTAACCTCAGGCCTTCCTGGTGTAACCTGCTTTTATTTTCTCTTGTCCTGGTCTAGCAGGAACAGAAAGTGCTCTCTTTAGGCCTCAGGAAGTTGATGGGCTCCCCCTTGGGTTTTTGTTTTTTTAATTTTTTTTAAGATTTCACTTATTTACTTTTAGGGAGAGGGGAAGGGAGGGAGAGAGAGAAACATGAATGTGTGGTTGCCTCTCGAGAGCCCCCTACTGGGGACCTGGCCCACAACCCACACATGTGCCCTGACTGGGAATTGAACCAGTGACCCTTTGGTTTACAGGCTGCCACTCAATCCACTGAGCCACACCAGCCACAGCACCTCTTTTGGTTTTCTATGAGGTTTTCCATGAGGTAGGTTTTCTATGAGGTGGGCATGACTGCATAACTCCCAGCACTGTCCTCCTGGGACCGTGGGCTCTACCCCCTCACAATGTCCACCCTTTACCCTGTGTGTGCACACTCCCCGCCTGGAACCATCCCTCATGTGAGCTCTTCAAGGGTCAAAGGCATCATCCAAAGATGAGAGGTGCAGCTTTACAGGTGCCCAAGGTCTCAAATACAGACACAATGGGTTGAAATGACCCCACCTCCATTCCCCAGAGCCGGTCATCAGGAAAGGGTGGGGACCCTGTCCCAGACCGAAAAATCTAAGTTCCCTCTGATCACCAATTCCCACCTGCCCCCCTACCTGGCAGGGGAGAGGCCTTGTTTCTGTGCCTTTGACCCCATTTACACTCCAGCGACCCTCACTGCCACCCTTCCGGCCTCCCTGAGCACACCAGGGGATGGAGGCATCAGGAGACAGGCTGGCGGCCTCCTCTACCCGCTCCCAGACTTTGGGTCCCAGGGGATCTTCCAGTGACCTCATTGTCCTAGCACCTGACCTTTCCTCCACCACCTTGCCTCTGCAAGCTGGGAAGGGGACAGGAAATGCACAAGTAATTATAGCCTCAGAGGGAAGGAGGGAGGGAGTGTTCCAGCCCATTGGCTCCCAGGAGCAGCTACTGCCAGTGACCTGGAAGCGGGGGAGCTAGGCCTAGAAGTGACCAGCTCCCTTGTCCCCTCCAGGGTCCCATCATGAGCACCCAGGCCCAAAAAAACCCTTATCTGGAAGACACTGAAAGGGAGGGCTTGGGGGACTGTCTCCTAGAGTCCCCTCTCAATTCTGATTGCAAGATGACTCCTCATATTGGTGGGCCTCCGTTTTCTCTATTCAGCCTCAGGTTTTGGTAACTATAAATGGCGGTTGAGAGAGGCAGGAGGAAGGAGGCAGAAGGAGCTGGTCACTCTACTCAGTGGGACTTGCCCTTAAGAGATAAGCTCTCCCAAGTCTGTCACCTGTTCCTGCTTTCCCTCCACTTCTCCACCCCATTATCCGAGTGCCCTCCCAGTACGCCCAGTACACACAGGTGGGCACACACACTGTATCTCGGGTGGAGTCACTCTGTTAAGTCCGGGTGGTTGAGGAGAGCTTCTCTGCTGATTTGAATCCTGCAACCATTACCCTGCACCCCACCCCACCATTACCCCCTGCCCCCACCGCTCTCTCCTTCACCCTTACAGCTCTGAGCTGTTCTTCACTGGCAAGCGGGGCTCCGGTCATCTCAGATCCTCTAAACTTCTCAGAATCCTTCCCTGCCCCGCCCCAAAGCCAGATGCCAAGCAGTGTTCACATGACCACCTCACACCAAAATCGAAAGGCAGAACTGGTGCAGTACAGTCACTCATTAAAAGAGAATGTTGCCACGGTGATGTGTGGAGAATGGTAACCAAGTGTACCTCATCCCTGACTTGACCTGGTCCCCAGTATTTCACACATGCCTCCCACCCCCACCTAGAGAGCACACAAGCACCTAGCCCAAGGCACACAGAGGTGATGGATAAATGGCAAATCCCTTGCTTCTTCCCCCTATGTTAAATGGGGGCGCTTGGACACCACACACACACAGACACACTTGAGGCAGCTGTGTGAGCCACCCACGCATGCCACGGCAAGCTGCCTGACCCACTGTCCATCCAGTGGTACGCCCTACACCCCCAGAGCAAGCTAGGCCGCCTCCAGCATGCCTGTGCTCCTAATCCACACTGACCTCCCCCCGCTACCCCCAACTCGCCAGCCCTGGTCACTAGCCTGGGTGGGTGATGGGCACTCACCCAGCGAAGCCCCTGGATGCGGCTGGGGCGCTGGTGCTCAAGAAGCAACTGGTAGGAGCAGCTTCGGGGCCGGTGCATCCTCCTTAGCACCATGTTGAGCAGCGTCCCCTCCGGCACCACGTCTGGAAGGCCTCCCACCTGTGGTGCTCCCAGAGCGGGGCCGTCCTCCACAGTCAGGCCCACCTGCCAGCGGCTCTCACCTGGCCAGCCAACCTGTGAGGAGAGGAGGAAAGCAGCCAGCCATGGGGCTGAGGCAGCTGGACCAGGGTACAACTCCCCCAGGCAGCACCACTTCCTTAGAATCCTCTGCACTGAGCAGGCGGAGGTGCTGCAACCCTGCCAGGAGCTGGGGGAGGGACAGGAAGACCTTCGCTGGGGCCTGCCGGTCTGGCGCACTTAGGGGTCTCCCGCTGGCTGGCGGGAGATCGGCCCTCCTTCCCGGTCTTCTTTGAACTTCTGCCCCACCCTGCTGCCCTAGTCCCTGCAGGGATATCCTCCACCTCTCGTTTGAGGCTATAGACTCACTGGATCCCCCAGACATGCAGCTTCAGCTCAAACCCTTCTCCCCTCCTCCCTCACCCCTGACCAATCCTCAACCCTCTCTCTCCAACCCAAAATCCCCATCGGGTCTGCTTCCTCTCCTCCTCGCCCCTGACCCCACCTTACCCACCTTCATGTTCCTTCTCAAGCTCGCCCAGCCGTGCAGGCTCTAGCAAAAGGCTGGGGGGACCCCCAGGGAGTCCTGGCCAGCTCGGAGAGGAGTATCCTGGAGGGGAGCGGGCTCTAAGTCCCAGGCGCAGTGACCAGGGCCAATTTCTAGCTCGACCGTCTGCCAGAGCAGCCAGAGGCAAGGCTGGGAGGAAAGGCTCCTCTTGGGTGGGTAGAGGGCTGAGGGGTTGGGGGGAATCCCCCCTCAGCGACAGGAGCCCCGAACCTCCGCCTCCGTCCCAGACGAAAGAGCCAGCTGGCACAGGGCACTGAAGCGAGGCTGCAGCTGGCACTGGTCCGGGCGGGAGCTGTCACACCCCCTGCACTGCCCGCCCCCTTCCCCTCCCAGACGGGCCCAGGGGGCGGGGAGGAGGCTCCCGGCCTCACAGTCCCGGAGGGTGTAGGATGCGGCGGCATGGGCTGGAGGGGAGACCAGAGCAGGCAGGAGCCACAGCCCTGAGAAACCCCAGTGGGGAGAAGAGGCCTGGGGGGTGTACCGAGGCTGCGGGGTGTTTGCCGAGGCCACTAGGCCCAGGTGACCGGGTAGGGGCGGTGAGTGGCTGCACCGGCCGCCACGTGGCCTGGAAGAGAAATGCAAACAAGGAAACCGGGGGGAAGGAGGAGGGAGTGAGTCATTGTGGCCCCACCCGAGAGGGAAATCCGGGCTGGGGCCGCTTCCCGCGCTTCCCGGCCGGGGCGTCCAACCTCCTGTTTCGGTTCAGGGTCTCGAACAGCCCAGGAGAGGGACTGGGCTGCTTTCCGGTGGGGAATCCCGCTGCCCAGCCTCCCACTGCTGCGCTCCCATAATCACACCACATGCCCCCCACTCCCCGCCCTAGGAGCACAGTCGGGGCGGCGCGGTTGAGAAAGTTGAGGCTGGAGAAGGAATTCGCCTTGGGATGGATGAAGCTGTGGCTGAGCTTCAAGAAACCAGGGGGGTTTCGAGGGCTACGCCCCCACCCCACCCCCACCGCGCTCCCTGGCGGCTGTGTGGGTGGAGGCCCAGAGGGCAGAGTCTTGTATAGGCTCTGTACCAAGGAGTGTCCCCTCCTTGGGCCTCAGTTTCCACCACCGTCCTCTTTGCCTCACTTCTGCCTCTGACAGCGTGGAAAGACAGAGCCTCTGCGACAGCTACTCGACTCCCGCAGCGCCGGTAATTGCTCAGCAAGTTAATGAGGGTTGTAGAAAGAGGCGCAGGCCCCGCCCCGGGCTTTCTAGGACTCGCTCCCTTTCGACCCCATCTGTGCCATTTGCCCTTTGCTGCTGCGCCTGCCTGGACTGGGGGAAAGGTCGTCTCTAATGATCCTTCCCCCAGCTCCGGGGCGCCGAGCTCCTGTCTTCCACCGATGATTGTTTTCTTGGAGCTGGGGTGGAGCTGCTTGTTTTGTGATTAAAACCTCGATTTTACTGTGTACTAGAAAATCTTCCCAGGAGCTTATCAAATTGCAAATTCCATCCCCCAAATTCAGATTCAGTCCTACTGGTATGAAATGGAAAATCTGTATTCTGAGTAAACGCCCCCCCGGGTGCTCTGCTGTGTCCACACTTTGAGAAACCATGGTGGAGTTTTAAATGCCCCTCCAGGGAAAGAGTGGGACCTGTGGATGAATCTGGCCCCAAGCCCAAAACCACCTATCCAAGTTCTGGGAATCTGGAAGAAGGAAGAACAGCTTGGATATTGACAGGAAGGGATAACAGGCTGGGGTCACAGGTGTGCTTGGAGAAGAGTGTTCAGGGGGCGTTAGGTGTGGAGGTAGGGAGTTGAAGTTTCAGGTTGCGGTGGCCAGTGACCTGGTCTAGAAGCTCTTGCAGGGGAGCTTCCAGAGACTGTCAGTGGAGTCTGTGTCCATCCATGCTGCCCCCACTTTGGGCAGGTGGAAAAGGAGCTGGAGAGTGAGGCAGGACATCTCCTTCTACAGACCTCTCGGCAGGCCACAGTAGCCTGTAAGTGCCTGGCATGGTTCCAAGTGCTTCACATGTACGTAACCTCTGCCACTACCCTATGAAGCAGTACTACTGTTATTCCCACTTTGCAGCTGGGGAAACTGAGGCTCAGAGGTATTAAGTAACTTATCGAGGCCACACGGCTGGTATATAATGACACTGAGGCTTACACTCAAGTTGCCTGGCTTCACTTAACCCCGTGCTATGCTGTATTGTGTAGACATCACATTCGTTCTCCTAGTCTGCACTGTGAGTCTAAGAAAGGAAGCTGAGGAGAGGGACGCGGAGAGCGGGGTGCAGGGCTTAAAGAGTCATTCAAATCAGTGAAAATGAAAGTGTCCCAAACCCAGTTCTCCCCCATCTGTGTTCCCCTCAACATCACTATTCCAGTGCCTTCCTTTTTTGTGTTTCTTTCTCATTCCCCCCCACCCCACCCCCACCCTGGAAGACTGAGGAGGTGGCCTGGTGATCACCTGCTCATTGGGAGCCCAGGGGGATCATTGGTGTTGGACCTTCCTCTTGTCCCATTCCTATAACTGGCGGGCAGAGCCCTCTGTCATCCGCCAAGGCCGATGACAGAGCACGTTTTTATGGCTCAGGATTCCTGGGAGGGACCGGCCCATGGAATGACTGCTCAGCAGACATTTGATGGAGGCTGCAGCCTGGAGGGGCAGGGGACTAGGTTAGTGTGTCTGAGGAGGACATCCCAAGGCAGACGGTGAGTCATCTTGGGGACAGTCATGCCGTGCCCTGGTGTAGCCTCCACCCCGCTCTGAGTGTCATGAGATGCCCGGCAAGCGCCTCAGACAGATAAATAATAACAGCTAACATGTACCAGGCCCTGTCCTTGATACTTTACATAGGTACATTCCCTGATTTAATCATTATAACAATTCTGAGACAGGTATTATTATTACCTCACTTTATGGATGAGGAAGCAGAGACATGAAAAGGTCAAAGACGTTCCCAAGGTCCCATGACTAGGAAGATGTGGAGTGGTGAGTGATTCTACCCAAGTAGTTAGAGTCTTTGTGCTTTACCCCCTGCAGTCCTGCCTCTCAAATATACCGACAGATCCCACCAAGCGGGGGAAGCCAACATCCAGAATCACTTCCCCCGTGCCTGGGTGCACACAGGCTGCAGAGCCAGAACGGGCGAGGAACAGGCAGATGATGGAAGCTGGAGAGCAGGGCACCTTGACGCAGCCTACCCATACGACAAGTATTTTGCCCCGTTCCCTTCAGGCAGGTGGCAGGGGACTCCAGAGGCTCCCAAAGAATAGCTGAGGAGGGTGAATGAGTAAGGAGGGCTCTTCATCCCCTGGCTTTGATTCTGGCCTGCATTCCTTCCACCTAGACCTCTTCGATGAGCTCTACACTTGCAGAGCCCACAGCTTCCTGGATCTCCACAGGTCCCTCTCACTAGGCAGGTCTGAAACTCCCTTCCCACCCACCTACTCCTCCTCCTGCCCTGCCTCTCTCAGCTCCCTACTGTAGGAGCCTCACCACCACCTAGGCAAGGGACCTCATTCCCTCCTTCTCCCGTATCCAATCAGCCACCAAGTCTGGTTGATTCAGCTAATGAGCCGTTGCAGCCATGCATTATGCCTCATCCCCATTGCACCTGCTCCAGCCCAGTGACGGTCTCTTCCAGCACTTACCAAGTGCAGGGCACTGTGTTTGCCATTTTATAGATATCATCTTTTAGTCCTCAGAACAATCCCTGCCTGCAGATGAGGATACTGAGGCTCAGAGAGGTGGAGTAACTTGCCCAAGGTCACACATTGCACCAGGCAGAGCCAGACTCAGGCAGTCCAACCACAGAGCCCACACTCTTCACCACTACTTTGCACTGCCTCCCTGGTCACCGCACTCAGACTTGCCTTCCTCACCCTTCCTAGGTAATGCCACAGAACCTTTGATTCAGTCCATGACATTTGCTGCAAGTAAAGGTACAGCCAGCAACGCTGCTATATACTAAACATCTAACTGAGCAGATACTGGGCTTCCACACCGCAGAGTCTAATGGAATTTTCCTTTATCTCCCTATCACACAAATCTGGTTGGGCCTCCCTACCCAGCACAGCGTCTGGCATAAAGTAGGTGCTTAATGATTATGGGTGGAAATGAAATGAATGGGAACTGTCGGAGGTCAGCTGGTGCCCACTGAGGGCCTACACCCAGGCAGGGTGGGAAGGATGGGGGGTGGTTTTTTGTTTTGTTTTTAAGTATTTTATTTATTTATTTTTAGAGAGAAGGGAAGGGAGGGAGAAAGAGAGGGAGAGAAACATCAGTGTGTGGTTGCCTCCCATGCAGCCCCTGGTGGAAACCTGGCCTGCAACCCAGGCATGTGCCCTGACCGGGAATCGAACCGTCAACCCTTTGGTTCGCAGGCCTGCACTCAACCCACTAAGCTACACCAGTCCTGGCTTTCAATTTTTTCATGGCATTTTATTCCATCTCCCTCCCTCCTTGCTACTTCTTTGCCTCCACTCTTTTCTCCCTTTGTCCTCTGCTGCAAACTTTGCTCATAGACACAACTATGTCATTTGAGGTTGATTGGAGGAATGGACAATGGGAGGTTGAAGGAAGTTTCAACTAACAGGCTGCCAGTGGGCCAGGCTTCCTGCAGAAAGGGCCAGCTTGGAGACCAGAGGGTGTAAGGTCTCTGCCTGGTACCTGGGCCACTGAAGCCTCAGAGAGCTCCCTTGGGACTCTACCTTGACCATGGCTGGTCGACATGAAGAGGGACTGAGAAGAGAAGACAGATACCATCCTGGGGGCTCTACCTTTTGGCTCTGGAAGGCTCAAGGTCCCATGATGCTTGCCCAGGCTCCTTTCCCCAAGAGTGGTTCCAGTTCAGTTCTCCTACCTCCTCCCTGCCCATTCCTGGGGTGGGGGCAGAGACCGGGGGCTGGAATGCTGATGGGCACTGAGCCAAACCTCCCTTGGACCAGCAGGTCGAAGCCGGTCACTCATGAGCCACTTGTGACAAGCGGTGGAGCAGGGAAGCAGAGGAGAGGCAGGCTCCTGCCTTCTCCGGGTGGGGTAGGTGAGCAAGCTAGAAGGAGGTTCATGAGGGCTAGACAGGGCCAGGGACCAGTGGGGAGATGACCAAGGCAAGAACAGGGATCCCACACTTTCCTGGAGGCACATTCTTCTGGCTGGTGCTCAGGCTATCCAGGTGCAAGAGCGGCAAGGAAACAATCATTGAGCAGGCCTGTGGAGGTGACCGCTGGCCACAGGGAAGGAGAGGCAGGGAGAGCCGCAGAGAGGGTAGGGGCTGTACTAAAGGAGGGGAACGGGCCTGCCTACCAGGGAAATTTGGTTACATGAACAAACGTGCATAAATTAGTAGCTGAAATCTCCCACCAGCTGCTGCTTTTCAAGGTGCATACGTGTGTGTGTTCCAAATACCCAGGAGACACTGCTTCTGACCTTGAGTGATACATCTTCTAAAATGGTGGCTGTAGTCTGGCTGTGGCCACTTCTCAGGCTTGGAGTGTCCTTTCCTCTCACTTCTAAACCCATGTCCCAGCTTCTGGTCTGCACTAGCCTTTTCCCAACTACACCACCCCCCGGCCACCCCCCACACTACCTCCTCCCCCTTCCCTCTTCCCCTTCCAGCCTTTCCAAACCTGCGTCTCAAACACTCCCATCTTCCAACCTATCCTGGGCAGCCTTTGCTCAGGACTCAAAGCATCTGCAGTCTGACCGCATGCTTCAGAGACTTGGCAGACAGCTACCGGGGCCATAGAGGGGTCCTAGTAGAGCCCCAGCCCCTGTTCATAGAGGCCCAGTTCTGTCTGGATCCAGAGCACTGCCGAAGAGGGGACACAAACGTGGGTAATCAGGACAGCAGGCCAGGCGAGAGGCCCCTTCCTAGCATCAGGGCAGACCCTCATCCTGCCCCTAAAGCCCACTCAGGAAGTGCTGGGGCCACAGAGGAAGCCAAACATTCAAAGACTTTCCGGGCACCAGACCCACTGCCCATTTCCTCCCTCCAGAGAGGACACTGTAAAAGCCCAGGGAAAGCTGCAAAGATGGGGTCTGGGGAGGCAAGTGGAGAGAAATGGGGTGCAGACAGGGAAATGGAAAGGAGAGGAAAGTCTGCAGTTGTGGGGTGTCAGTTTTTCCCTCCCTGAGGAGAGGCAGCACCTGCTGCTCAGATGTCAGACATCCCAGCCAGGTCTCTGGGAAGTCCTTCCTGCTCTTGGCTGCCCCTCCAAGCAGAGGCCTTGAAAGGCCTGAATGCCCTTTTAATCTCCCCTGAGGCTTTGGTTCTCCCCAGGGGCTGGGGCAGGCTGGCCACAGGCTCCTCAGGCCTTAGCCAAAGGTCCTTGCTGGGGCCCAGGGAGCCAGCCAAAAGCAGTGGAGACCCCGGCCTGGTTCTTCTTCCCTGAGAGAGCTGAAACTTATGCCAGGGTTCCCTCTATCTCCCTGCCAAATGCCTGGCACTCACCACCACTGAAATCAAATCATTGTCCAATTATTATTAGTGAGCCCTCCTCCAAGAGAGCGTGTTCCCTCTTGGGAAGGGGGAAGGAAATAACCCCGCTTGGCTCCAGGCTCACAAGTTGCATAGTTGGCACCCAGGACACAGAAGGCCCTCGAGAAACGTTTCTTGAGTTAAATAGGCAAACCAATCTCCCCTCTTCTACCCAGGTCCTTTTCAGCTCCCTCATGCCCCCAGCCCCATCTGTCTTTCTTCCTGGTACCTTTCCACAGTTCTTGACCAATCTCCATGCCTCACTGCCTCCATCCATCCTCCTCTTCCTCCTGGAAGCACCTCAGATGTGGCCACTTGGACCTCTCTAGGGTGTTACTGTTGGGTCCCACGCCCTGGACTGGGCATAGGTGACAACCTGAACTCTAGTTCCTTTACTTCATCCAGTGCTCCTGCAGCAGGAGCAGAGGAGGGCCTGTGTCTGTTGGTTAAGCTCTGTGGTTAACTTTCTCATTCAATAAATCACACCCAAAATTCAGATGTAAATGGCAAATATGTACTAATCCCCGTGCCAGGCTTTGCCCTTTAGAAAGAGTTAGTGCCCTCCCCTCCTGCCCTCAGGTGCAGTGTTCTCTCCCACCCCACCCCGCCAGGTGCAAGGCCATGTAGAGCTTAATTGCAGACTTCACCTCTCCCCTCCTCTCTCTCTCTCCCCCCACCCCTCACCCAACAACAACCTCACCGTGAAAGGGAAAAGAGAGTTGGAGTAGGTACCTTGACTGGGGAGCTGAGGTCAGGACATGCAGGTCACCAGAGAACACCAGGAGAGGCGGGCAGGCCTGGGCCCCTCCGTGCTGCCTTCCAAATGCCACTGCAGCTGTGGTGACACGAGTTTCCCCTCCCCGCACCATGCTGCTTCTCACCCTGCCTCAGACGCTTGTTAAGCTCCTGAGCACCAAGACCTGTTGCTTCCACTCAGCATCTTCTCACTTAGCCTCT
Source organism: Trachops cirrhosus (assembly GCA_028533065.1). Taxonomy (NCBI): domain Eukaryota; kingdom Metazoa; phylum Chordata; class Mammalia; order Chiroptera; family Phyllostomidae; genus Trachops; species Trachops cirrhosus. Next base: position 42,494,847 of record CM052539.1, read on the forward strand.
TCTCACTCAGCATCCTGCCCTCTGCATGGACTTCCTGGCTGTCAGCGGGGAGGCAGAGGAAGTGGGTCTCAGTGAGAAGCCAGATGCTGAGCAGTTTCGCTCTAGCCCTGAAAAGTGAAGATATCCCCTTTTAGGGTCAGAAGGTAGCCACAGCCCTGGGGGACAGCCCTGGTGGACAGCACTGGGGAGCCAAGGCGACCCTCTGGATCTGAGCCCTGGATTCGGAATGCTTTCCTGCAACCTGGGTGGCTGGGATGTTCATGATGGGGCCAGGTCCTCCCTAGAGGGAGCCACCTGCTCCTCCTCTCTAAAACAGTTATTTCTGCTCTGTGGTCTGTAAGCCTGACCTCAGGAGGATGAAGCTGCCAGAGTGGGGCCAAGGTGTGGTGGGGACAGGGGATCCACCTCTGTGTCAAGTACAGCCTCAGGCTGCCTTAACGAGAGTGCTAGACTTGAACTCCACAGGGCTGGGAGTGGGCAAGGGGACCATGTAAGGTCTGGGGAGAACCCTGTGGAACTCACCACCTGAGTTGATGCACAGATTTTAGCTCAACTTTGCAAAGCGAGGTCTCAATTCAGAGGTTGGGGAAGGCTGCCCCCTAGAGCCAGTATCAAATAATTCTTTATAGACAGCCAGCCCTTTTCTTGATTCATTGCACAGATATTTATGGAGTTCACCCTATGCACCTGGCATTAGACTAGATACTGGGAATGCAGAAGTGGTCAAAGCATGACATTGGGTGACTAACCGTCATGCTTTGACCTAGACTGATGGGTTTTCTAGGACATGGGACTTTTAGTGGTAAAACCAGGACAGCCATGGAAGTTGGTCCCTAGCAGATAAAGCCCCTGCCCTCATGGAAGTTATATCCTGATGGGGTGGCAGGGCCATGGGTGGAAAGGATAAACAAATGCACAAGACCATTTCACATAGTATAAGTGCTATGGAAAATACATCAGGTGAGGGATCATACTTGAAATTAAAACAGGGTTGCCTCTCTGAGGTGACATTTGAGCTGAGACCAGAGTGGTGAGTGGTCGATCTAAGGAGCGAGCATTCAGAGGAGAGCTTCCTGGGCACAAAGCACAAAGACTCTGAGGCAGGAACAAACAGGGCACATCTGAGAAGCAGAAAGGCCAGTGCGCCAGAAGTGAAATGAGCAGGGCTGAGACCAGCTGGAGTTGGCGAAGCCCTGATCAGCTCGCCCTAATTGCTGTGGGAAGCTATTGGAAGGATTTCAGCAGGGGAGTACCATGCTCTGGTTGTTATTTTTAAAGACCACACCAGCTGCTGGGTGGAGAATGGATTGGAGGGGAAAGAACGAGCGGAGGAAGGCCACTTAGGAGGCTGTGGCAGGGGTCAATGGAGGTGTTGGTGGTGGCTGGACTAGGGTGGTGGCAGAGGGATGGAAAGAAAGGGCAGGGCAAACCAAACTGTACTTGCTAACAAATTGGATGTAGGGGTGAAGCAAAGGGAGGACTCAGGGAGGACTCAGTGATGATGCCCAGGTTTGGAGCTGGAGCCAGAGAAAACAGACATGCCCCAGACGACGTCCTGCTGGGTGGGGATTAAGGAGCAGAGAGGAGGAAGCCCTGACAATCTAACCAACTGGTATATAGCTTAGTGGGGGTGACCTTGCCGTAGCATTGTGGGAGAAGATAGGTGTGTGGAATGTGTCTGCTTGAGGGGACGAGGAAGAAATGTCTTAGGAGGCAAGGTCCCTGAAGGTGAGAGTTAGGAATCTGTCTGAATATTGGTGGGGCCCAATTCAAAAGTGACGCCAGAGGGACTGATGGTTCAGACAGATGAGCCGTATAGGATGTGTTTACATGACCTGAAGTGGAATGAGGAGGGTGTACTGGATAACAAGTTTAGCTACAATAAACAACCTTGAAATCTCAGCAACGCAGCCCAACAAAGGTGCATCTCTCACTCATAATACTGTCCGATGAGGGTCTGGGAGATGGAGGAGGTAGTTCTGCTTCGTTCATTCATTCATTCATTCATTCATTCAACATCATTTATCACTGTCGTCTTCACCACGTGGCCTCTGAAGTCCTCGCAGAATAGGAAGAGGAATGGGGGCTATGTGGGAGGTTTTTGCGGACCCAGGAGCCTGGTGATGGCGCACATTGCTTCTGCTTTGACTCCATTGCTCAGAACTTGATCCCCTGACCTCGATCTAGCTGCAAGGAACCTGGGAAGTGTTCAAAGTTCAGATTTAGAAGGTCATGTGCCAGAAGAAGAGCTGCTAATGGTGGGCATTAGCAGTCTCTGCTGCAGGTAGCGGACGTGGCTGTCTGTCCTGGGGGGCGGGGCAGGCAGTGGTATCTAATTTGGGTTGGGATGGGAGTGTGCTTCTGAAAGTACCTTGGAAAAGAAGCTGATGTGGGAGAAAGTATATAGGGTGCACACCCATGTGCTCGTCGGTCCATAATCCTTCCATTCTTAACCATTCTCATGGCCTTCCTCCAGGAAAGATCTCAGTGAACTCACACCTTACTACTGAAATAGCCTTGTGAATGCTTTCTCTGCTACAATTTTCTTTCCCATCAAATCTAACCTGGATACCACAATCTAACTAATTTTCCCAAGACATGGCTTATGTCATGCTACTCCTGCTTAATAAGAACGATAGTAACAATTTCAACAACAGCAATAAAAATTTGTTGAGTTACTGTGGTGAGTGTTTGAACTGCAGAAACTCAGTATACCTTAACCATTATACAACAAGCCTGTGAGGCATCGTCATCATTCTCATTACATAGATGGAGCAACAGGGACTCTGAATGGTTCCCATGCTAAATACAATAGCCACTAGCCATGTGTAGCTATTTTAATTAAAATTGAAAACAATTAGCCCTGGCTGGTGTAGCTCAGCCGATTGAGTGCAAGCCTGCGAACGAAAGGGCCTCCGGTTCGATTCCCAGTCAGGGCACATGCCTGGGTTGCTGGCCAGGTCCCCAGTAGGGGTCATGTAAGAGGCAACCACACACGGATGTTTCTTTCCTTCTGTTTCTCCTTCCCTTCCCTTCTCTCTAAAAATAAATAAGTAAAATCTTTAAAACAATTAAAAATTCAGCTAGCCACATATCAAATACTCAATAACCACAGGTGATCACTACCATTTTGGAGAGCACAGATATAGACAAACTTTTTCTTGGTAGAAAGTTCTATTGAATTAGGGGCTCAGGGGCTACAGAGTAAGTGGTAACCCTATCTGATTATGAAATCCTTCAACAGTTAAGAAAAAGTTCCCACAGTTAAGAAAAAGTTTCAGCATCCTCTTAACCTTCTTATACAACCTGGGCCCAAGCTACTGTTACATAATTATTCCCTCGTTATTTTCTTGCACAATCTCATGCTCCAGCACCAGTTTGCTCCCTACTCTCCAACACTCCTAATATGTCCATTCATAATATTTTTGCTCTCCTCCTTTCCGTCTGCCAAGCTAATTAATTCCTACCTGACCTTTAAGGTTCAAACAGCTTAAGCATCTCCTGAATCAGCTCCCTCGTCTCCAGTCTCACTGCCTCAGCCTGAAGCACCTTTCAGACCCCCCTCATCATCTCCTGCCACGGCAGCTGTTCTGCGGCTACTACTCCTACTAGTGGACATTTACTGAGCACCTACTATGTGCTGGGCACTCTTCTAAGCATCATGTTTTCATTACACTTGAAGCAGATATCACTGCTGCCCCCACTTTACGGGTGGGGTAACTAAAGCACAGAGAGGTGAAGGACTTGTCTCCCTGCTTTCTAGTCTTTCATTGCCACTTCGCCCTTATACAATTACCCTGGCCACGTTTCTAGAACACGGGACTGCTACTTCCTTCCCTCCCCTGGCTCCACAGGGAGGGGACAGCCTTCTTAGCTGAGTACTCAAAGCCCTTTCTGTTCAGAACATGTCTAACTTCAAAACCCACCGCTCCACCCACAGACCACAAACTACTTACAAATTCCCAACCTGACACGTTATTTCTTGCCTCTGTGCTGTCTGTGCACATGATGTTCCCCTGCCTGCAGTGGAATCCCAGCTGGCCAGCTCTGAAGCTGTCCACGGCAGTGCGCTCTGCACCTTTGGGCTTGCTCCCACCTCTGAATGTCCAGCGCTAACTCTCTCCATCAGTGGCTCCCAGAGAAGGGCTGGGTTCTGACTCACCACATTAAAATCACGTATATATATATATACTGATTAAAAATATATATACTTCCAAGATTCAAATGTAATGGACTGGGAGTGGAGTCTGGGCTCTTCTCTTTTTTAAGAAGCTCCCAGACCATTCTGAAATGAGGCAAATGGGGTTTATTTACACTGGTTTACATCACTCCTTTGGCAGTGAATTAATCATGCCCTGCCTAGACTTCATGCACATGATTGCTATTTAATGCTTACCTTAATTCACTCGCATTCATTTATCCAAAAAAACGTTTATTAAGTGGCTACTATGTGCCTGGCACTCATCGGGGTGTTGGTGTGGATGGAAGTGGTGCAGTCCCTGCTCGTGGAGTTCATTCCAGAAGGGCGTAGTAGGCAAAATAATGCTCCCTGCTGCCCCCAGTGTCCACGTCCTCATCCCCAGAACTTGTGAGTATATTACTTCACATGGCAAAAGAGATTTTGCTGATGTGATTAAGTTAAGAATTTTGACATGAAATAAATAAATAAATAAAAGAATTTTGACATGGGAAATTATTTTGGATTATCCAGATTCTTAATCACCTGGGTCCTTAGAAGGGACAAGAGGGAGGGAGCAGAGTCAGTGAGGGAGGAGATGTGACGCCAGAAGCAGAGGTCCAAGCCACGTGTTGTGTTAGCTCTAAAGATAAAGGAATGGGGTTGGCTCCAGAAGGTGGGAAAAGGCAAGGAAGCGGCTTTTCCCCTGGAGCATCCAGGAGGGCAGTCCTGCTGTCCTTTTCATATGAGCCCAGTGAGACCCACTTTTGGGTCTACAGAACCATAAGATCATCAATGTGAGTTAGTGTGAGCCATTAAATTCGTGATAATTTGTTGTAGCTGCAAAAAGAAATGAATGCAAGGGATACTCACAACTCCTTCTGTGCAGGTAGGTATGTGATGAGCCTCCACAGCTTAGCTTCCAAGTGCTTTGAGGGCTCCGTGTCAGAGGGGGTTTTCCCTCCCAGCCCCAGGCAGGAAGCTGGACCTTCACTGGGAGCTCAATATATCCCTGCTATAATTTCCACTCTCTGGAATCCTCTGATTCTGAGGGTGGAGGTGATGTGTGGTAGGGGTTTGGGATGGAGGGGGGATGAGGCTTGTGGAAATGAAAGGAAAGGGGAGCTGTCAGTGAAGGCCAGGTATTTAAGGTTAGATGATGGTGGCAGGGATCTGCAAACTTCAGTGTAAAGTACCTTCTGAGGGTGCTTAAAAAAAGTCTGGAAGGGAACCTGGCTGATGGGGACAGGGTGGAAGGAGGAATCATACTCGCTGGTACTTTTCACGTTTCTTATGTTTTGATTTTTAACGAAAAATTTAAACCTCAAAGTTTAAACGAGAATGTATCTCCTATTCAGAGATTAAATTTTAAAAGGAGTCACCGCAGCTGGCTTCTATAAACATGTATTACCGCGCCTCTCCAATGTCCAAATATTCGGATATGGTAGGTCTCAGGATAAGCCCAGGATCTGCCTTTTTAACAGGTATCCCCCTGCGGATCAGCCAGCCCAGCGACCTCTCGGCGCCCAACTCCAGCAGTGCCATCTGCTGTTCCGGGCACGGGCGGCCTCCAGCCGAGAGGGGCGCTGTGCCCGCGGTGCGGGGGGCGGGCCTGGGCGGAGCACCGGGCGGCCGGCGGCTCCCGGCTTCGGCTTCGGATCCCGGCCCTGCACCTGTGACTCTCCGCGGCGCTCGCCCTCACGCCCCGCGCCCACAACCCATGGCCCCGTCTCGCCTGCAGCTCGGCCTCCGCGCCGCCTACTCCGGCCTCAGCTCCGTGGCCGGCTTCTCCATCTTCCTCGTCTGGACGGTGGTCTACAGCCAGCCAGGGACAGCGGCTATGGGCGGACTCGCAGGTACCCGGAGGCATGGGGAGCACTGGAGGCCCGGTCGCGGGGGCGTGGGGAAGCGTTCTGCTTCCGAGGCTCCTCACGGGCGGCGCTTCCCCTGGGAGCAGGTGGGGTGTTTACCCAAAACCATCCGTCGGCAGCGCGGGCCTCTCGTGACCCGAGCATTTTCCAGGTGCCACTGGCACCGATGCACCCCGAGCCCCAGTGCGACCCTGGGTGCGGACGTCCCGCCTCTGAGGTTTGCACACACCACGCCTGCGGGATTGCAGCCGCCCGCGGCTCTATGACAGCCTCTTCCCTGCGCTAAGTGTGAAAACCCCCAAACACGCATACACCTGTTCTGGAGGGTCCCACCCCTCAAGTGCTTCTTCCTTGGGGGCTAGGTGAGGGCAGAGGAGGGTAAGTGGAAAGGAGGGCTGGGGGTGCCTGGGGCAGCCCACCTGTCTCCTTCTAGTGTGGACCGCACCCCAGCAGAGTCCTCAGTGGAGACCTGGAGGAGCCTGCTAGGGATCTGATGGAAACTGGACATTTTTTCCCCACCACCTTCGTGTCTCTCTGCCACCCTTGTGCTGTGGCTTCTCTACCAATCTGCTGAACAACCCTGCCTGCCACCCCCCACCCCGAATGTGCCTCAAGGAGGGAAGAAGGGGAGGCAAGGACCAGAGTGAGAACAGCAGTGTGCAGGTGGAAGCCGGGTGCTCACCAATGATCTGTACTCACTGTGTACCGTCTGGACATTTCATTAGCCTCTCTGTGTTGTAGAACTGGTGTGAAGATGAAACACACTCTTCCTGCTTGCTAACTTTTTTTAATGCTTTCTATGTGTCAGGCACTGTGTTAAGCAATCTGCTTCCATCCTCTCATTTAATCCTGACTTTAGTCCTATGAAGTGGACATTATTATTGTGCCCAAGTTCCATATAAAGCGTAAATTGAGGCTTAGAGTAAATAAATAGCTTGCTGGGTTACACTGCTCCATGAAATAGTATGTGTGGGAAACACACTTTGGGGAAAAAATGCATGTCAAGATAATGCTTTTACATATGACACTCTTATTCCATAACTAAAATCCTCTGCCCCATGAGCCTTAGATGGACTAATGACATATTTACTCATTGCCCCTGAGCAGCTTACTGAGAGCCGTCCCTGGGTAGAGTAGGAATGGGAGGTCAGTGTTGAGCATTCTGCCTTATAAGGGGGCTAACATAGCCACAGCCTAAGCAGTGCCAAGTGGAGCACCCGGGAGTCACCAAGGAAGGGGGAGGGGTGCCCTGGCAGGGCTACTCTTGTGCCTGCCTGGATGTCCCACCACCTGTGGCTTTCTGTCCTCTCGGGGGCAGCCAGGCCCCTTCTGCTCACCCATCTACAGACCCCTGACTCCTCTTCCCCACCACCCCTGCTCCTTCACCGTCTACCCTGTTTCTCCTGGTTCTCTTCTCCTTACAGTTTGTTCCTGTTTCTTGTCCTCCCTGCTGCTGTCCCCTCAGAAAGGTGGTGTCTTCAGGCCAGACCCTGTGTGGTACTGATAAGGCCTGCGATGAGGTGCTGGTTGGGGCGGGGTGCAAGGGCCATCCCTAGGATTGGAGTCTGGCCAGGCGCAGTGAGCCCCAGCTGTCTGTGTGGCCTTGGGCCCCTCGATTCCTCCTGGCCTCAGTTTCCTTATCTCCAAGGAGTGGGAGGAGATGCCAGTGAAGGAAATGATCTCAGAGACCCCCCTGGCCCCCGCTTTAGGTCTGAAATGTTGCAATTTTGTGTCCTCTCTTATTCATGTCACAGTTGCCTGTTGGAGTGCCATGAAATAGCCCTCTGCGGGGAGTCCTGGGGTTTTCCTATGACCCAAGTTCTGCCCTCTCCCTTGCTGCCTCTGAGGCAGGCCAGCTGTGGAGGTGCCTGCAGGGAGAGGAACTAGGGCAGCAACCAGCTGGAGCAGGGGCCTGGGGCCTCCCTGACACTCTGGTCTTGGACAGCCAGGAGGTGGCCATGGAAGAGCCCAAGCTGCCGAGTGGTGGCGGTGGTATGGTGGGGTGAGGGAGGGCCTGCCAGGCCAGGGCTACGCACGTGCCCTCTCCACCCTGAGTGGGCTCTGAGAGTCTGTAGCCAGTCAGACTTCTTCCTCTTTTGGGGGCGAAACATCAGCGGATTTGCTGACTTGTAAGCACCCACTCTGACTTGGCATTTTTCAGCTCAGAAACTGCTGAGTCACCAGAAGGCAGCCCTAGTGTGTTCCTTGTCCCTGAGTACCAGACGGTGGCCGGTGAGGGTGCTGGTTTCTGGGTCAGGGTGAGCCGGGAGCCCCTGGGTCCAGTGGGAAGAGTGTTCACAGGTGGAGTTCTGCTCTCTCCCATCCTAGTGGTGTCTGGGAAGAAGAGGCTTGGAGAAAAGGCAGTTGCAGAAGAAATAGTTTTGCTGTGGGAGCCCTGGGGAAACACACACTTTTGATCTACATCTAGCAGACAAGGAAAGAGACAAAGAATAGAAAAGTGGCCCCAGGAGTCTAAATGGCTCTGGGTTCTTCCCACCAGAGCCGAGCCGTGAGCTAGAGGACAACTGGGGCTCTGGACCTCGCTTTTCTCCGGGGCAGGGGTGGAGGGCAGGGTGCAAGAACATAGCAGGGCCCAGGCCCAGTGTCCCACTTGTCTGCATTTCCCTCTGAGCTCCCCTGGACACCTCCAGTCTCCTCACCTCCAACTGAGCTGCTGGGGACACTCTCACTTGCCCTTGGCTGTTTATGAGCCCAGAGTGGAGCAGCTGGGTGGAGTGAGGGGTGAGGTCTGGCACGGGCATGCAGGGCGGTGGGCCTGGGAATCTGTCCATTCTGTCCTGAACTGTGCAGACCAGGCGTCCTGGCGCCGAGTGTCCTAGGGAAGGGCGCAGGGCTAAGGGACAATTAGTTGCCTCCTGTTTCAGGGGACCAGTGAGCACCTTTGGGTGGAGTTGGTGGGGAGGCCTCTCTTCCATGGAAAGTGGTGAGAGCCAGGGTGGGTGAGAATGGGCCTGCCTCCAGACTTGGCTTCTGTTTCTCTGAGGTGCGGCCTACGTGCAGGCGAAGCAAGAGGTAGGGAAGGTTGTGCATGCTTATTAACGAAGAACTGGGACCTGAAATACCCCAGATAGCCACCCTCCTCATCCTCCTGCTCAGCCCTTTTTGGTATGTGGGTGTATGTGGGGGTGGGTGTTTTGGGGACACTGCTGGACCATGGCCAGTGGACTAAGAGAGGCATTTCCATAGGCCCCTATTTCAGCATTTCCTAACCCAGAAATTGCTGAGTCACAGAGGAATTGCTCTGACCTCTTTATTTTTCTCCTGAGCTAGCTTCCAGAATCTCTGAGTGGCAAAGGATCTTAGAGCTCAGCTACTCCAGCCCCACCATGGCTTAGTAAGGAGACAGAGGGTAAGTGAGGCTGTCCCAGACAGGTGCCCAGCTGACCATCCCTCGAAGGTACTCAGTGACAATGTCTCCTTCTTAGGGCCCTTTACAAAACCAGATGGCTCCCCCAGACGAACACTTAGGACGCATGGGTGGAGATAGGAAAGACTCTGGGAAGGGCGACTGGCCCATACTCCACATCCCGCCAGGGAAGATGTAGGCTGAAGATGTGGGGTTGCTACCCTGTCTTCCTCTGGCCCACTCCCACTTTCTGCCTCAGCCAGAATGGAGAGAGGCTTGTCTGGGCTCATCCTGATCTCAGGGGTGGAGGGACCCAGGTCCAGGCCCTCAATCCCCGAGGGAGGCTGGGGTGGACGGGGCAGAGCTGGGCGAGTGTGGGTGAAACGGGGTGGGAGGGGCGCTGCAGGGGGTTGGCAAGGCTGCACCCTCACTGGGGTGGAACCCTGAGTCGCCAAGTTTCCATGCTGGCGGGACCCTTGGACTTGCCCCTGTTTAGATTTGAAACAGTAAGGCTCTGAGAGGTCACGAGCGGCACAGCAGTGCCAGGCCCCAGGCTTCCTGGCTTGCAGTCTCGTGGTTTGTGTCCCTTGCCAGGCTGCCTGAATTGTGACAACATCTCAGCTGGTGACCAGAGCACAGTTCCGTGATGATGCTCCCCTCTGCCTTTTGTTTTCCCTAACTTAAAAAAAAAACTATGAAATATTTTGGGCATGTGAAAAAGGATGGATAATTTAACAAACACCCTTACACTCCCCACCCAGCCTAAGAAATAAAACATCGTCATTTCAGTCCAAGCACTGGTCTCACCCCCACCTCTCTGTCAACTTCCCTTTCTTCTCTTTCTTGCTACAGATAACAAACCACTTTCTCCGACAGATGCCCAGCCTTCCTGTGCGCGTGTGCGCAGGTCTCCTGACTCCTCGGACCCCCGTCTGTGTGGCCCTTAGCCACCAGGCTGGCAGCCGGCCCGCCGCTGTCCTCATTCCTCTCTTACGGGGACCCTGCAGGCCCGTTACACACCCTTGCCAGTGGAATTGATATTTGTTCCACTCTTTGGGCTGTGTGGCAGGCACGGCCTGGCACAGAGGGCGCTCATTGTATCGGCTAAGCAGCAGCTGGCCTTGTAGGGGAAGCACCCAGCCAGGCCCAGAGGGTGGGCCCAGGAAAGGCTGGGGATGTCTGGCCTGCCCTTCGCCGCAGACTGGAGGGAGCGACATGGAGCGTGGCCATCAGCAGGGCGGTCTTGAAGCTCTGAGGCAGTGGCCCCTGTGGGCCAGGCAGAGGGGCGTCAGGGTGGGAGGACTGCTTCCCACATGTGCGGCCCTCGGGGTAGATCAAGGGAAGGCCCTAGAAGTGAAGGCTGGATTGCAGCGGTCCTCAAACTTTACGATTTCAGGACCTCTTTACACTCTTGAAAAGTAGTGAAACACCAAGAAAATTTTGTTTATATGGGTTATATCTGTTGATATGTTCCATGTTAGAAATTAAGGCTCAGAACATTTTTAAGCATTTAAAAATAATATTAAAAATAACATTGATGCCCTGGCTGGTGTGGCTCAGTGGATTGAATGCTGGCTTGTAAACCAAAGGGTTGCTGGTTCGATTCCCAGTCGGGAATCGAAGGCACATGCCCTGGTTGCTGGCCAGGTCCTCAGGACGGGGTGGTGCATGAGAGGCAACCACACATTGATGTTTCTCTCCCTGTCTTTCTCCCTTCCCCTCTAAAAATAAATAAAAGTTTAAAAAAAAACAACATTGCGTTAACACAAGTAACATTGTGTATGTGTAAATAATCATGTTTTCCCAAACAAACAAAAAGTTAGGGAGAATGCATGGTTCTATATTTTTGCCAGTCTCTTTAATGTGTGCCTTAATAAAAGGCAGATTCTCTTATCTGCTTTTGCATTCAGGTCCTAGTGAGAGAATGAGACTGAAAAGACCTACACTGTCTTAGCATTTTTATGCAAATAGGTCTGGCTGTGGGACCTAAAGGGCCCTGGGGGTCCCCAGGGCCACTGGCTGCAGGCAGGGAGGAGAGGGAACTGCTGTGTCTCTGCCCCTGACCAAGTCTGTCCTGCAGGTGTGCTGGCGCTGTGGGTCCTGGTGACGCACGTGATGTACATGCAGGATTACTGGAGGACCTGGCTCAAGGGGCTGCGTGGCTTTTTCTTCGTGGGCGTCCTCTTCTCAGCTGTCTCCATTGCCACTTTCTGCACCTTCCTTGTGCTGGCCATCACCGGGCACCAGAGTGAGGGCTGCCTCTGGAGAGGAGGGTCTGGGAGGGCCAGTGTGGGGCTCAGGAGTAGACGACGACTCTGGTCCAGTCTACACAGCTTACATCCAAGGACTGGGCACTTCACTTAACCACCTGTGCCTGGGTTTTCTCACTGTTGAAGTATGTTGAACGAGTGTACCCATTCCGAGGTTGGAAGGGTTCAAAGAAATGCTTAAAAGGGCTGAGTATATGCACCCTGCAGGTTAATTGCAGCACAATGTAGTGGGGTGAGAGTGCCCCCTGCTGGCTGCAACCAGCAAGGAAAGAAAGGCCTGTGTCCCTGCCCTTAGGGAATCTGATTTTAAAGCCAGTTGGAAGTGGCCTAGGTTAAAGTGACAAAAGCAGCGTCATAGATGATACACACCTGTGATTGGCATCGCCTGCTGCCTGCAGACCCTGAAGTGTCACACTCAGTGTCTCTGTAGGATTGGTTCAGCCTCTATTGGAGGTTGGAGAGGAGTGGCCCTGGGGCTTGTGGGATTGGGGCTGGGCAAGAGGGCAAGGCCTCTCGGGTCACAGTCTGGCTTCTCTCCCCTGCAGGCCTCACAGACCCCAACAGCTACTACCTGTCCTGCGTCTGGAGCTTCATTGCCTTCAAGTGGGCCTTCCTGCTCAGCCTCTACGCCCACCGCTACCGGGCTGACTTTGCCGACATCAGCATCCTCAGCGACTTCTGACCCAGTGGGTGAGGTCTCTGTATCCTGGGGTCTCCAGGACCTGGACTCAGCTTCTGAGACATCGGGCACTGCCCCACCCCTGGGGGACCCCAGAACCATGGCAGAAAATACACAGCAGGAAGACTTTGGTCTCCCAGGAAGCTGTCCCATCTACTTTGGGGGAGACCTGGGTGTGGTAGAAAGGGGCCCTGCCATGTTGCTCCTCATTGGCCTGGCTGGAGGGCAGCTTTTCCAAATGGGTCTATTTTCTTAGCACTCAGTGAGGAATCTTTGTAAGCACGGCCAGAGTACCAGTGAAGGAGCAAAGAGGCCTTGACCTATGCCTGGGGGCCCGGGGCAGGTGGTTTGTTCCCTGATGTTCCAGGAATTCTCCTCAGGCTGGGGTGGGCACCTGGGAAGGTCAGGTCAAGAAAGGGGTCTCCGGTAGAGACCTCAAACCCAACCCCAGCGTCCCATCCTTTTGTTCCCCCAAGGGTCTTGGGCACGTGGGCAGAGAATCCAGTGTCCCTGCTCCACCCAGAGCTGACCTCCCACGAGTGTTGCTAGGCTCAGTCGTCTTCTCCGCCACCCAAGTCCTCCCTCTCACATGCGGCACACACGCCTCAGAGCAGGACTCCCCAGTGAGGCCAGACTACGGGTCTCGGGGAAGGTGCTTCTGCCCCCCAGAAGGGCTTCAGGAGGGGGCAGCACGATGTAGGCTGAATGGGCCCCTCAGACCTGTGTCTGCACCCTTGCAGCCCTGCACTCCCACTCCCCCTTCTCACGCCTGCCCCTGGCCACACCCAGGTCACCCAGAACAGCCCTGGCCATGAGATGCCCCCCCAACTCCTGCCCCTTACCTAGGGTTTATATCTTTTTTCCTCTCCCTTCTGAAGGGCAAAAATCTGCTCTCTGCCCATACACTAGCCCAAGGGCTCGCCTGACTCAGAGGGAAGGGACTACTGTTATATGTCTTTTTATGTTAGATTGCCATTTTGCACGGTCTACCCCTTTCCCACCTGTGTCCACCCCCTCAGCTCTTTGCCTTATCTGTGTCACTGTCACTTTAGCAGAAATACAGCGACCATTTGTATCAGACAGCCTCTAGTTGTTTCTTGGGGCAGGGGGGCTCTGAGAGCAGTGGGCAGGAAGGCTGGTGGTACTGTGGTCTCATTACCTCATGACGCCACTTCCTTAGCTCACACTGTGCCCTGGAGGGCAGGGGAGGGTTGGTGTCCCAGGGGCTGGAGACCCTCTACCTCTGGTCCCCTTGGCATGGAGGAACCTGCCGGCTGGGCTCTCCTCCGGCTCTCAGCACAGCCCTGGCCAGGGCAAAGATGCTTACAGGCACAGCCTCGGCCACCCCACGGGATTTAGTGTCTGTCACCCCAGGCCAGGCCAGATGGGAAGGGGATAAACCCACTTCCCTTCATCCTCTCCCAGGCTGTGTGGGCTTGGGGCCAGACTGAGGTGCGGAGGCTCTGCCCCGTGGCCGGAGGCGCCCAGCCCACCCAGATCCGCGAAGACAGAGGCAAGAAGCCCTGGCCTACTGCCTCACCTGCTCTCTCTCTCTCTGAGGCTCAGTACGCTCTTAAGAAGTCATGGTGCTTTACAGCAGGAACCAAACACAGTGTCTATTTCTGGGGCCTTTAACTGGTAAACAGAAGCCCCAAGAGGTGACGATGACATACCTGATCTCCCGCCTGGGACTGGAGCCCAGGAAAGTCTGATTGATGACTCCTTGGGGTGACTTAGTGAGCTGGGTCTGAGCGATGATATATCCCTCCCCACCCCCCAGCGGGCCCTCTGTCTATGGACTCGGCCCAAAGCTGCCGCCTCTTCATTACCCCAGGTGGGGCAGGCAGGGGCAGTAGGGTGTGTGCAGAACGGATTCTTCCTGCAGGGCCGCTGCCACAAAGGGCGAGGAGCTGGAGGGGGGCTGGTCCCTGCGCCTCCACACTGACTCAGACGCCGCACGCCGCGCTGCGTGCCCACTGCACACCCCTCATCGCCGGGATGCCCTATCACATGCACCTTTAAAGCAAATAAAACATTTATTGTTCAGATTTTTTTCCCCATTTTTTTCTTTTTTACAAAAACATGCATACATACACAGGGTATGGTAGTCGTCGGGAAGACAGAGATGCGCGCACGCAGACACACGCACACTCACACACACACACTCAAATACTTTCCTTCTTGGCCCCAGGCCTGGACCCCAGGAGCCCTGACTTGGCCAGGGCAGCCTCCCCTCCCCTATGTCTTGCATCTACTCTCCCACCCCCTTTCCCCTCAGCCAAGCTAGTCAGTCCTATCTGGGGCAGGAGTCAGAGCCGGGGTGGGGGAGACCCCGGGAGGAGAGCATTCCTGGAGGAGGGCAGTGGCCAAGGGATCCCTGGGGGTCACACTGCGCTTCTGAGGGGAGATGAGGGTTTGGCACCATTGGATCAGGAAGCACAGGACTCCCAAGAGCACCCGTCTGCTCCACCAGGGCACTGAGATGGTTGACGTAGGGTGGCCCCTGGCAGGGGCGGGGACCAGAAGGGAGACCTACCAATGACTGCCCTTGAGGGAGCGTTGTTTCATTGCCCAGTGGTGGTGGCGGGGGACTAAGGGGGAGGGGGGTGCCACACCACTTCCATAGTCATCTCAGTAAACAGGCAAAAGGAGCGACTCCTCCTACCCCTCCCCCTCCCCCCAGTGCAGCCCTCAGAGCCTAGGAAGGGCTACCCTGGCTGAGGCCAAGTTCACATTTCTATGTGGAGCCTGGGGCTGTGTGCAAAGTCAGGGGTCTGTGGGCCAAGAATAGTGGTCATGGGTGGGCCCAACCGAGCCAGTCCTCCTCCGTGCAGTCCTGAGGAATGGGGACCCAGCAGGGGCCCGGACCCCGCAGGGGCAGGCTCTGTTCTTGGGAGAACCCTACTGGGGCCTGGCCGGCTGCCTCGCCTGCCTCCTCAGGGTCCTCTTTGGTCCCTATCTTAGACCCAGGGATCTTCTCCGGCTCCTTGGGGCCACTATCAAGGGGCTGTTCTCTGGCCACAACTACCTGCCCAGAGGATCTCTGAAGACCCCAGGAACAGGTACTGTTGCCAGAGGTGAGAAGAGAACCAGGTCTGAAGGGCAGGGGGGCCGGCAGAACCGTTCCAAAGCCTTAGAGATTCATGGGTTCTTCCTCCTCCGCCAGCTGCTCTGAGGGCCTGGGGGAAGAAAAGCCAGGGGCTGCACAAAGGGCCTCCGCACAGCTTCGGGAAGACTAAGAAGGCTGGCGTGGCTGTGCCAGAATCTGGGACCCGCAAGCTGGGAGGGCACAAGGGGTGGAGAGGCTGCTGGCTGGGGGTCTGGCATTACCTCTCTTCTGCCAAGATGCCCACGGAGAGGGATGCCAGTGCGGTCACTGCCTCTACTTCTGCGTCGGCTCCTGGCACCCTGGGCACCCAGGACTCTGGACAGGAGGCCAGGCGCTGCATGCAGCCCCAGTATTTACCTGGGACAAGAAGTCGAGTCAGAAAGGGTTGGGGAAAACAAGTCCCTCCAGCCGGCCGCACCACACCTTCTAGACTGACGCTGAGACTGCACCTCTCAGGCCGCAGGCCTGAGAGTAGTGGGTGGATCCTCAGTCTGGGACTGGTTCTCTCACCTGCCTCTACCCTCAACACAATGCCATCCTCAGCTCAGCCCCCACAGCCCTGACAGAGGGAACAGAGCAGATTCGGTGTGGCTATGAGGTGGCCTAGAAGGTGCCCCAAGCCGTTCTCCTAGCCCTTTGGCTGAAAGGTGGCCTCTGAACCCTACCCATAGGAGCGGGCTTCCTAGGAGCACCCACAGGGCCCACTTTTCCATGGATGGTCTGAACCGGAGAGACCTCACAGATCCAGAGCCCTGGCCTCCTGGAGCACAGGGTTCCACTCACATCAGCCCCAAGCAATGGTCAGTCCCGCACACAGGACAGGGGCAGATGGGAGGAGGGAGGGACACAGCACTGGGAGAGCTGGCCGGCCGTCATTACAGCTGCTCTATGTGGCCATCGGCAAGCCACTCGCCCGCCCTGGGCTCCCATGTGGACATGCCCACCCTGTCTGTTGTGAGAAGTCAAGTCCACGGAGCACACCCAGAGCCTGGCCCAGCGTGAGAGCTCCATATAAAGTTCCAGCAGTGTTTTTATGTTACCTGCGTTCCCCTACTGAGCCCCACCCAGATGTAAGGAAATCTAATTTATTCATTTCTGTATCCCTAGCATAGATCACGGGTCTTTATGCAAAGTGCTCCACAGATGCTGAGCTGAAGAAGAGAATTTGAAGCACTTTCCAAATGTGGGGTTATCCTAAGACCCAGCCCCCAAAGCAGGCAGAGGTCCCAAGACCCCTGCAGCGAGGACTGAAGGTCAAGTGGGAACCAGCACATTCAGCAAGCAAAGCCTGGGTGTAGCTGTTTAGCTGGTCCTGGCCCAGGATGTGGCTGGAAATGGGAGGCCAGACCTGCCTTGAGGAGGCCTCTCTGGTGGTCCCTCCTGGGTCCATCTGGAGGACTCTAAAGGTGTCCACTCCTGGGGTGGCTGCCCCACCATTCCAGCTAAGGTAACGTACAGGAAGCCTACTCCTGGCCAGCCCCAGGGTTCCTGGCCTGGCTGGCTCCGGGGCCCTGGTCACTGGGGACAACCCCCCAGAGGTCCACCCAAGTCTGGCACCAGTGGGTGTCCCCTCCCCATACTCACTGTGCACCCGGATCACAGCTTCCAGAGAGCGGATGGCGTTGAGGTTGGGTTTCTGTTTCCAGGCTTCCTCTGAGAGGGGGTCCACCTCCAGAAGAAAAGACCACATCAGCCACCAGTGTCACAGACCTACAGCCCAGCTCTCTCACCCCAAGGGCCATGGCTTTCGGGGCACAGATAGACATGTGCCTAGGCTCTGCCTAGGGTAGGAAGCGCTGGCTCCACGCTTTAACTGGGGAAGAGGTATCCACTCTGTCCCCCTCATTCCAGCCCTGGCCTCCCCCGCCCTACTGGTGAGCCCTCAGTGAGGTGCCCCACTTGGAGGGGGGCGAGCAGCTCACCTTGTTGCCCAGAAGAGCAGCCACACAGGCCTCGGAGGCGTCACAGATGGCTGTGAGGTCATGGCCGCCCTCCAAGGCCAGCACCACTGCACCTCCCGCCAAGCTCATCAGCTGCTGCGTCATGTACCCAAAACCTAGATGGGGGGCGGTGTGGAGGAAGGAGGCAGTGGGGGTGGAGGAGAGGTGGACCCTCTCTACCTGTTATGTCCTGCTCGCTTCTTCCCTTGTAAATAACGATGCAGATGCAAAACTCCACCTTCCCCAGTGCTTTCACAGGGAGTCCCATGTGAGACCTATTAGCATGCCTCACTGGGGGCGCAGAGGGGTTAAGGGACTCGCGCACCGGTCCGCAGCCAGCACGTGGCAGGGCTAGGCTTTGAACCAGGGGCAACGACACCAGCTGGATGCCTTTTTCACGGAGCCACACTATTTTTTCTTTCTGTCCTGCAGGCCCTATGGCCCCGCAGGCTGAGTGGGCTCCCTCTGTTCTGAGAACACCGCTCCTCCCTATCCTCCCTCAGGAGAAGCTGCCAGCCCAGCCTGGGAATGACACAGTGAGGGTGGGGGTGTCCTGTGGCTGAGCTTCCTGTGTCCCCAGGGTGTGACTCAGTCAAGCCTGCCACGGTGAACAGAGCTGGCCATGAGAAAGGGCCCTGGGCTCACTAGGCTAGGACAACCCAGGGAATTCCAGGGCCGGCTGCCATGCTCCAGTCCTCACACTCATCCCCATGGGCTGGGCCCTCCTTACATTTGGCGGAAACATGGTAGCCACCCAGCGGGGCTGGGTGACCCTCGGCAGCATCAAACCCAGCAGACACCAGGACCAGGTCTGGAGAGAACTCTCGGGCGACGGGCATCACGACTTTCCTGTGAGGGTGTGAGAAGGAGGGCTCATCACACCGTGCAGGGCTGCCGGAGACAGAGGCTGAGGGCCTCCAGCTGGTGCCAGCCGCTCCCGCCAACTTTAATGTGGGCACCCTGCCCTCAGGACGCCAAGATATCCAATCCCCCAGAAGTATCCGTGGATCCCTCTGACTTCCTTAGCCTTGGCTGGCCACCCAAGGTCCCTGGCACAGCCTAGGGACTCAGCTACCCAGTGCTCTTAACTGGCACAAGGCAGGAAGAAGCCTCGGATTGGGAACCAGAGGGAAGAAAAGAAGAGTAACGTGCGTGCCTGCAGAGTGCAGTGGGCAGGGCCCCAGGAAAGGGACAAGTCACTAAGCCTCAGGGACTGGAAATGCTCGGTACTTAGCTGCCACCCACTTTGGACTGAGTTGACCACACTTTGCCACTCACCACTCAAGAGCTGACCAGGGTGACCACACTCTGAGACCCTGGCCTGCCAAGACCTACCCTCTCCTCCTCAGCCACCGCCCACAGCTGCCTCCCTCCATCCCCGACCTACCTCTGGGGTCTACGCTGGTGTCTCTCAAGGCCCTGGGCTATGGGCACAGAGATGCCAGGAACCCAGTCCAGGGCTCCTACAGAATTAGCTGTCATGGAGAATATTTCCAAAAAAGCACTTGGCTACCTACTTCCAAGGTGCCCTTTTCCAAATGGAGTAGAGGGGCCCCCGAGTGAAATACAGGGTCTGGCAAAAGCAACATCTGCCTGAGTGTGGTTGGCAGGGTAATGATATGGGTGTGATAATTTATAGTTTTAATTTGAACATTTCACCTAAAATGCCATATGGTGTGCTTGAGTGTAATATTGTTATGTTACATAATTACATGCTTGTGATTTTGTAATAAAAAAGGGGTGTAATTTGTGCCAGACCCCTGTATATAAGGGCTCCCCCAAAGAGCCCAAAGCTGCTCTTCTAGAATGGCTTTTATTAAGCAACTCCCCCAACATAGGTGTCATCTGCTTTCCCTCTTTCTTCACAATTTAAGTTTCTCATTTTCTGTACAAAGCCCACCTCCTCCAGGCAGCTTTCTTTGACTGAACTGGCTGCTCTGCTCGCTCGCTCCACCCTGCCTGTTGCCCAGCACTCAGTTCAACATTGACTCTTGGTAATGTGTGACTTTATAAAGCACCCTTTGACTTTTTCATTCTATTTCCTTCTTCCCATTGGGACTGAAGGCTACTAGAGGCCAGTGCTGTTCCTTCTGTTTGCCTTGGTTCTGGGGAGGGCTGATAATGTCTGGTATTTGAATAAGAACAGGCTGACAAGCCAACGACTGCCTCCAACCTGGTGCTATTGGAAAACAGGGCAGGAGAGGGTGGTCTTGATGGGCCAGGCCTCCTCTGAGCCCCTAGAGCACTTACCTGAAAGCGGTCAGGTACTCAGGATCCCCCATTGGGGGGTCCAGACCTCCGGCCCAGGCAACATTGACATTGAAGCCCTCACCGCTGCCAGCTCCCACCTGGAAAACAGGACACAAGAGAGACGTGAGGGGAGCAGCGCCCCAGGAGAGGAGTGCAGGATGTCAGTGCTGCAAGACCAGCTCGTGCACCCTCTTCACGTTCAGATGGAGAAACTGAGAATCAGAGAAGCTAAACAATCTACCCAGGATCACACTGCTAGTTGTGACAGAGGCAGAGTGAGGGACATGAGGGAGAGTCAACAGGGCTGGAAGGGGTAGGCCCGACCCGTGGCTGGCTACCTCATCCACAGCCCCACTGCCTGGGAAGAAGTTGCCATCGTCATGGCGATGCAGGGAGATGTAGAGCACAGTGGGGTCCTGGTAGAAGGTTTGCTGGGTGCCGTTGCCATGGTGAACATCCTGCGTGGGAGATGGGCAGTGGGTTAGGGAAGATCTGAACGCAGAGAGATGGAGACTGGAACAGGTTGTGAGGGTTTGAGGTCAGCGACCATTCTGAGGGTCAGGACCCTAAACTGGGGGTGAGGAAATGGGGGTCCTTACAGCTAAACTGTCGAGGGGCCCCAAGTAATCCATGGGCCATCTCTGAGCCTCAGTCTCTCTGTGTATGTGCAGATGTGTGCATAACCTGCTGAAGGGGGGTGGCTATAGCACGAGACCCTGAAGGGGAGGAGGTGTGCCAAGGGCAGGCCTGACAGTGAGAGAGTGTGGGCAGGAGGGGGAACAGTCCAGGGTTACACATGTCAGAAATCCTCACTACTGTGTCTTGTCCACGTGCAGGTGATTAGAGACGAAGCTCAGCTACTGAGGGGCAAGTACATGGGGCCCAGCCCCGTCTGTCCTAGGAATAACTGTGGCCTTGCACTTGGTAACTTTACAGGACCATGCATGGGGGCAAGTGTGAAAGCTCCTCCAAAGTCCTCAGCTTCTGCATAGGAATGTCCCATTCACACATGCCAGTGCAGAGCGGGACCACTTAGTAGTTAGATGCGTGTACACTGCAGCTAACCACCTGGTTTCAAATCCCAGTCTCCAGGCGCATTACGTGCGCAGCTGTGTGCAAGTTACTGAAACTCTCTGTGCTCACTTTCCTTATCTGAGGACCAGGTGATAGTCAGGATTAAATACATTGCCTATGAAAACTCTCAGTGCGATTAGTGGTATGCAGTGTTTATCTGCCGTTATTGTTACTGTCAGTCCCTATAGGGGAAAAGCCAAAATTAGACCTGCAGAAAGAAGCCAGAAAAGGCCAAAAGGCAGCACTCAGATGGGTCTCCCCTTATGGGGGTCTGTTATGGCAGAAGGTCCTCCCATTTACCATTTCCTCTGGACATCCTCACAGCCCCTGGGAGGTGGATGTTATCCTCACCCACACTGCACACAAAGCGGGAACTGAGGCTCAGGGGGCCAAGGCATAACTAGGACATGAAACGACGTCTTCCGACACCAGGCTCAGGGCTCTTTCCCCAGGGCTCTCGGGTCTGAGGGGCCTAGGCACCGGCACCTACCCAGTCCACAATGAGGATCCGGCTGGCCTTGCCCTGTTGTTGCAGCTGCCGGCAGGCAATGGCCACTGAGTTGAAGAAGCAGAAGCCCCTGCGAGGAGGGAAGAGAGGTCCTGACAGCACATTCCCTCCCATGCCCCCATCTCTCTAGCCTCCTCTCTCCACCCACTCCTGGCCTGGTCCAGCCCCAGAAGGCTCACCCCACCCAAGCCTCCTCTGGGCCTTACATGGCTGTGGAATGGTCTGCATGGTGTCCTGGGGGCCGAACCACAGCAAAACCGTTCTGGAAATGGAAAGAAGGCTTATCAATCAAACAGCCAGCCCTCTGACCCCATCTCCGTGAACCCGTCCCCAGCCCCAGGCTCCTCCAGAGACAAGGAGTCATAGGGAAATAGCTGCCCGTGGCCAGGATGGGTTTGCAGTGCCCTGGTACTCAGCCCCCAGGCCAGGCAGCCTCTGCTCTCCAGCTGGATGGGAACGCAGAAGCCCCTGCCCTCAAGTGTCCTGGGTGTTAGCACTTCGTAATAACAACAGCTGTTTGTTGAGCCGAACCTACGTGCCTGGCACCGTGCTAAGCACTTTATAAACACTGGATTTCATCTTTACAACATCTCTCTGGGGTAAATGTTATCTAATCCTCACAGTATCTCCATAAGATAAACAGTTTTATCTCTAGTTTACAGACATGAGAAATCTGAAGCTTAGGCAGGTTAAGCAACTTGTGCAAAGCTGCCCAGTGTAAATGGTGGAACCAGGAGTTTAAACCCAGGCTGCTCCCTTAACTGTGAAGACCCACCAAGGGGCAATGACACTGAGGACACCAAGACCACCTGGGACTGAGCTCCTAAACAATGGGGGGCAGGGGGGATCAGGACAAGCCCCTGTAAGGTGTCCAGCCGAGAGCACCAACTCGGTCTACGAAACTTCAGCACTGCAAAGAACCAATCTGCTGATGCACGGAGGTCCAGAGATGCTCTGCACCTTGCCTACAGTCACATCCTGGGCCTGTGTTAAATGGTCCTGGATGGTTGTGACCTGGCATCTCTTAAAGATCAAAGGTCCTGGATCACAGTGGCTGGACTCTCCACCAAGTAATTTGAGCCTAGTTCAAATCTCAGGTTGGTTCCCCGAGCTCTTGATTTCCCTTTCAAAACCCTATGGGGATATCCCAGAGAAATGAGATATTCGAGGTTCTGGGTCCAGCCTTCCCTTCTGCCCCATCCTGCTACCTCTCCTGTGGCTTGCCTACCTTCAATCCAGACCTCCTACCTTTAGCTCATGGGAAGCCACTTTGAAGGCCAGATCCGTTACGCTGCCGGCGGCCCAGCGGGCTGCATTGGAAGAGTGCAGTTCATTCCAGATGGTGTCAGTGTCCACCTGCGGGGGCCAGAGTCAGGGCCCGCATCATCCAAGGCTTCCCTCAGGAGCTAGGGCCCATGGGCAGTGCCCACCCCATGGCCAGGACCCCAGGGGCAGGGAGCTGGGCAGACAGTGCTGCCTCCCCAGTGCCCCCCCGCCCCAAGGCAAGGCCTCCTGTATCCCCAGTCCCAGCACGACGTCTCCTTCCCAGCTTCAGTCCATATCACCAGCCGGCATCGCGCCTGCCTCCCCGGTCAGAGGAGGGGGCATGGCGTTACCTGGGCGGGACTTGGGGTTTGGGCCGGGAGCGGGTTTTAAGCCCCAGCTGGCTCTGCTCAGGCCCTGCGGGATGGTCGGAGCTCGAGGGGCCGTCTGCACCACTGTCTTCCACTCAGGGCCCCTAGCCCAGGCTGGGAGGCCCCCCAAACCCAGTCCCTGGGCCTCAAGGCTAGGGAGGGGCCGGGGGGCATGATGGGGAGATGGGGAGGGCGAGGCGGACCAAGAGAGGCGAGGAAGGCAGAGAGAGTCTCAAGAGGCTGGAGAAAGAGAGAGAAAGAGAGAGACAGAGAGGGAGAGGAGGGAGGAGAAAACAGAAGTAAAAACAGTTGGAAAAATCAGAAAGTGGCAAGAAATGGGAAGTTGTGAATAGGGCGCTGATTGGCTCCCAACAGTCCCCCCAGCTACAGTTCCCGCTTCCCTCCAGAACAGGCCTCCATCCCCTGCCTCACACACCTGGCTGGGAAACCACTGCAGGGACATTTTTACGCAGAGAGAGCACTGCTAGGGAGGTAGGAAGCCCCCCAGGCAGGGTAAGGGGGGAGGGAGGAAAGCTGGTGAGAGGGAGGGAAGCGCCTGAGTCACCAAGGACATTGGAGGCACCTCCACAGTCCCAGCCCAGGCAGCCCTGGCTCTGCCTGGAGGCTCACTCCAGCGGAATGGCCAGTCCCGACTCTTGGGCTGTGAGGTCTTACAAGGGAGATGACCTTGACCCTGCTCTTGGAGCCTCACTGAACATTTACCAAGCACAGTCTAAGTGTGAGGCACAGGGCTCCACACCCAGGAGACACTGGTGGGCTGAGGACACACCTGTCCACAAGGAGCACCTAGCCGGCAGAGGGGCATTATGGGAAAGCCCCTAGCCTGCCAGGTCTGGCAGAACCACAAGAACAAGCAGGCAGGGGCTGGGCCTGGGGGAATGGAAAGGAGGTGATCTGAGAGCCCGTGCAATTGAGGCGGATCTCAAGGCCCCCGGGCACACTTACCCCAACCCCACCACAGGGCAGCATCACAAACATCCGCTGTGCCAGGAGCCCTGTGGAGAGAGGCCCAGTGTATGTGAGCTGAATCCTCTTGGCCTCTGGCCTGGCTGGGAAGGAGGGAAGCCCTGAAAAGAGGGCCAGGGTGGGTGCACGGGCGAGGCAGGGGTGGGCAGCGGAGGGACTAGGGGTAGCATGGGGATGTCGAGGATGGTTGGAGGGACAGGCTGGGCAGAGCTGAGACGAGAGAGATGGGTTGGGTGGGCTAGGTGAGCCAGGGGTGGTACAGGGGCCCCCAACGCTCCTGGGCCCCTACCTGCCAGCTTCCCGTTGTCCAGTTTGAGGCGGCCAAGGGGGTTGGTGCCATAGAGGAGCACGTGCCGCTCAGAGTGCACCGACTGCAGCTCCTCCAGGGAGGCCTTCCGGCCCCGGAGACACTGAGGAAGGGCCCACAGAGCTCCTGAGGCCCTGCCTGCCCCCTTCCCTGCCATTACCTCTAGCAGGCCAGTCCCTTCATCGCATGCGGGCTCCGGGGCCTCTATCCCCTTCCCTTCCATTACTCTCTCCTCCTCGGTTCCAGAGCCCCACCCTGCCTCCTCACCTCACACTGGCTTCGGAGCCCCCGCTCCTGCAGCCGGGACCAGATGCTCTGGATGCGGCCTGCGTGCTCTGGGTGCCTGCTGTTGTCTCCACAGGAGCACTGATGCTTCAGCATGACCGAGTCATAGACCAGCCCTGGCGGGAGCAGGGGTCAGAGCCAGGGCCCGGGGCGTCCCCGATGCCCGCCCCCACCTCCTACTGGAACCAGGCCTGGCACACACAGCCCACACACCACACCCCATCCTGAACCCTGGCCCTTCATATCAACTCACGCCCCCCACTGCTTACCAGGCAGCCTCACCACCCCACACAAACACCAACATGACCACTACATGGCCACTGCCTTCCTGACACACGGGCCCTCCTCACGTGGCCTAACGCATCCACCATGACCTCAAGAACTCAGGGCCTAGCAAAGGGAGGCCCGATGTTGGGCTCTCACCTGGATGTCTTGACTCAAATAGGCTACTGAGAAGGAGCAAGAGGAGAAAGAATTCCTCAGAAACCCCAACACTGGGAGCTGGGAAGCCCACAGGGACACTGGGCCACGTGACAAGACAGATGCAGTTTTGGGGAAGTGACTGTTTCAGCAGGACACCTAGAAGAGGGCCCTGTACACTGCCAGTGGGACGGTCACTTTCAGCAAGTCGCAGGACATCAGGGATCTTCAAAATGCTGACGCCATTTGACCCTGGGATGCCACTCCTTGAGAGTGACCTTTGGAAAACAGTCCCAGGGTGAGTGAAGATTTATGGACATGGAAATCCAAATGAGGAAAAATGAGTAACCATCTAACTGCCCAACCAGCAAGAAATCTTTAAATCAAAATAAAATACTATGATG
Source organism: Trachops cirrhosus (assembly GCA_028533065.1). Classification (NCBI taxonomy): domain Eukaryota; kingdom Metazoa; phylum Chordata; class Mammalia; order Chiroptera; family Phyllostomidae; genus Trachops; species Trachops cirrhosus. The sequence goes on from CM052539.1 coordinate 42,520,129, forward strand.
AAATACTATAAAAATCTCATTTCTAAATTAATTACATCACGAAGTGTTCATAATATGTCAGTTGAATAAAGCAGGGTACGATGTGCACAGGCGGCCAGAACAGAGACGGACAGAACGCCGCAGCACTGCAGAGCGGCTGCCTCTGGCCCCGGCGGGCGCGGCTCGGCGGACGCGGCGCCAGCCTGTGAGCCGAAAGGTCGCTGGTTTCTCAGTCAGGGCAAGTGCCTGGGTTGCGGTCCAGGTCCCCGGTTGGGGACGTGCGAGAGAGACAGCCAACTGAGGTTTCTCTCGCACATCCATGTTTCCCTCCCTCTCTTTCTCCCTCCCTTCCCCTCTCTCTGAAAATAAATAACTACAATCATTTTTTTAAAAATGGGTGGTTGCCTCTGGGTGGTGGAGTTGGTGATTTTTATTCTATTTTTATGCTTTTCTGCATTTTTCAAAACTTCTAAAAATGCTTTTGAGCTCTTTTTACAGACAGAGCAAAAACAAAGAATACCATTTTTGGAAGGCCTGAACTAGCTGTCAGGAGACCCTGACAGCCCTTAGCCTGGCCTGCCTGCCAGCTTGCTATTTGACCACAAGCTTGTCACCTCAGATTTCCCGAGCCCAGTCTTCTCCTGTGCAAAATGAGAACCACCCCTGCCTCAGGGACGCTGTGCAGATCTCACAAGACCAAGAAGGCACTCTGCAGCCTCGAAAAACGACCCTGTGTGATACTGTCAGCAGGCGTGCGCTGGTGCCCAAGCGGCTGTGTCCCGCCCCCTTCCTTCTGCCACACCCTAATGCAGGTCTTACCTGTGGTGAAGGGCAGGGTCCTGGTGGGGGCCTCTGAGCTGGGCAGCACACGGGCCTGGCTGGCGGGCTCTGGGGTTGGCAGTGAGGCAGGCGCGGCTGGGGATGACTGAGTCCTGGACAGGGGCCGGTGACCGCCCTGGGCCAGGGGAAGCAGCAAAGAGTCTCCAGTGCCTACCCGGGGGAGCCGCCCGGTCAGTCGTTGCTGCTCCCAAAGGAACACCTGAGGGACACAAGGGGTCTCAGTCTCCGGGTTCTCAGGATCCTGCTCCATGTGCTTCTCCCAGAGTCTCAGAAACCTCCACGCAGGCCCCCTTCCTGAAGAGATTCCTGGATGCCTCTAGTCTTGCCTCCCAGACGGGCTCTGGCCCTTGACTCTAAGCTCCCTGCCTCACCAGCCCCCCAGAGGTCTGCACCCTGGACGGACCAGCCCATTCCCCCAGAGCTCCCTGGGCCCTCAGCATTCCAGGTGCAGGGTCTCAGGCCCAGCTCTGACCAGGATCTCGTCTCCAAGGTCTGCACAACTGCCCAAGGACATGGCACCTGCGTGAGCCACTGCACATTTGGGGACTGTCACCACGTCTCATGGGCCCACTTCATATTTATGAAGGAAGTCCTAATCCCCAGTACCTTGGAATGTGACCTGAATCAGGGACAGGGTCTTTACAGAGGTAATCAAGTCAACATGAGGTTATTAGAGGGAGCCTTAAACTAACATGACTCTTGTCCTCATAAAGAGGAGGAATTTGGACACAGGCATGGAGAGAAGGAAGACAACGTGAAGACAGCTGGAGAAGGCAGCAGTCCCCAAGCTGAGGAGAAACGCCTGGAACATCGCCTTCCCTCACAGCTCTCAGAGTGAACCAACCCTGTGGACGCCTCGATTTTGGACTTCCCTTCTCTGGAACCGAGGCAATGACGTTCTATTGTGTGAGCCGTCCAGTGTGCAGTACTGGTTACAGCAGCCCTAGCCAACTCTTACCCCAGGCTTGGCTCGCAGGGTGCGAGCGCTCTGGGTAAAGCGCTTGAGCCTGCTCTGCCCCACTTCCTGCCCTAGCCGCCTTCCCAGAAACAGTATAAGTGGTGACGTCCCAGGGTAGAAGTGTGTATGGGCCACGAAAGGCTAGCCCCACGGCTGGATGAGGGACACAGCTTTACCCCAAGTATGCCTGCATGTACCCCTGCCCGAGTGCACGCATGCGTGTGTTTCTGCACCTCGGAGTGGCTCTGGTGGGACACCCATGGTCTCAGAGCTGGTCCCTGCACTAATATCCTATCCCCCTCCCTTCCATCTATGCCAGGCCCAGCACCCCCTGACTACACCTTCTGAGGGCTCACACGGGCACTGCCGTACCTGCTGGTGCTGCTGGAGAGCAACAGGGCCTCTGACTTCATGCTGCCCACGGCCCGGCTCCCTGTGTTCCAGGCTGTCATCCCCCAGCGGCCCCGCAACCCCACCATCCGTCTCCAGGTCCTCAGCCGAGGGTATCTGCCGCAGTCGGGGCTTCTCACTCGGCTTGGCTGGCCTCTGAGGAGGGAAGATGTCCACTGAGAGGCCACGCCGGAGTGTGGGATTCGGGGTGGGACGTGGTGGGCTAGGTGGCTGGGATTCCGGTGGCTGTGCAGCTCTGGGTCCCAGGAACCACGTCCTCACTCTGGCCTGCCAGGTCCCTGCCCTTCCAAAGCCGCCCCCTTCTTCTTTCAGCCCCCATAGGCCCAGTTAAGCAACCCCTCACCACCTCCCCTGCCCAGTTCCCCTCACCTTGATCAGCTGCACGTGAGGTTTGAGCCGCTCCAGGCGGGGCTGCAGGGGGCCCAGTGATGGGGGGGCGGTGGCACTTGGGGGCAAAGGCTCTGAGCGGGTCCGGCTCAGCGGCCGGTGGAGGCCTGACCCGGAGAGCCGCTCGGTGGTCAGTAAGGACTGGGCAAAGTGGAAGGGCAGGGGCCCAAGCCCGGGCACTGGAAAGAACGTGGTGGGAGGGGCATAAGGAGGGAAGCATAGGGAAGAATGGAAAGAAGCAAGGGTGTGGGTGGGGGGCAGGGACTCAGCACGGACACTCATAGAAAGATGGCGGGGGCAGCAGAGGGGACAGGAGGGATGGGACCTGCCCCAAGCTTGGACCCTACCAGGAGGCAGGGATCTAGCCCCTCCCCTGGAGAAGCAGTGGGACTCACCAGTCAGCAGGGGGGTGTGAGAGACTGAGGGATCCAGGAGGAGAATGGGCTGCAGGCGAGAGGGCAGGGCACCCCCAGCCTCGGGCTCCAGGCCATGGGGCAGGAAGAGGGGAGCATGGGGGCTCCCTAGGACCGGCCCCCGAGGGCCCAGGGTTGGATGGGTCCTGCGGTCACCATCAACCTGGGGGAGGTGGGGAGAGGAATCACAGGGGAGCAGCTTCCAGCAGAGGGAACAGTGAAGGTGATGGGGTAAGGCAGCAGGAGAAGGGAGTGAAGGAAACTGGGGAGCTTGGCATGAGGGAGGGCACCTCAGCCACTCACCCTGGCAGGGGCAGGCAGCCCCAGTGTGATTGTGGGCAGCAAGGACACTGTTGCTAAGGCGAAAGGGGCCAGAGAGGTCTCCTGCCACCGCAGCCGCTGGCCCAAGAGCGCCTGCCATGGGGAGCAGGGCAGGGGTCACTGGTCCCAGACCTTCACCCCGGGGCATGCCTTCCCCAGAACACCCAGGAGGCTCAGGTGGGGCTGCCCAGACCCAGCGGCCCCAGCCTGGTCAGGGCCATTTGCTGAGAGGAAGGCTGAGCCTCAGAACTGCCTCTGGAGAGTCCAGCCAGCAAGGCCTTACCTCGGAGCCCAGGATGGGGTTGGGCCCATGCTCGCTGTCGTTGGGAGAGCTGCACCCTGACGCAGGTGTGCTGCTACTGCTAGGGGAGGAGTCTGAGGGTTGGGGAGAGAGGGAGGCTCAGTCAGCGGCCAGGCGGCAGCCAGGAGGGTGGCCTCCTCTCCCTGCTTTCCTCCCAACAGGGCAGGGGAAGGCAGGCCACCACTAGCCTTTGGGCACTTTTTTTTTAAGGTGCCCTTTCTGGGCAGAAGACAGCTTCACCAACAGAGTAGGGGCTGCCTTTCAGCTCCAACTCACCCCCTGGCAAGTATGTAGTGTCCTGTACCCTGTACAACCACCCATAGTAAGCCTGAGGAAGGGACCCGTCTTGGTGGGACCTGATCCAAAAGGACAAGATCAGTCCCCACCACCCACTCTGCTGGTCCTCACCTCCGAGAGTCTCTGTAGGGCGCCGCCGGAGGCTGGGTGGGGCACTCTCCTTTCTGAGCAGTGGATTCTTCCTCCGCTCCAAGGACTTCTTGGGCTTATAGCGCAGCTTCAGGTTGGGCTCAGAGACTGTGGGAGCACCAGCGTTACTCGGCCCCACACCCACTCTCCCCACTTGTGCCCATTAGCCCTCCTTCCCAGTCATCCCATGTTCAAGGTCCACCCCCTTAACTCCCTAGGAGGGTCCCCACCTGCCTGTGCCACTCACCTGTCTTACGCAGAGGGAAGTGTTCCGGGGGGTCACTGGGCAGGCTGGGAACAGGAGGCAGAAAGCTGCTGAGCATGGAGCGGGCAGCTCCTTCCGTCTCCAAGGGCTCGAGAGTTCTGTGGGGTGAGTGCCAAGGCTGCTTCAGAGGGGTGGGATGCCCAGAGGCCTGGCAGCCACCTCATTCCTCAGGGGCCCCTTCCTGAGCATGGCCACCCGCCAGGGGAGGTGGCAGCCAGCAGGGTAGGCAGTATGGGACTGGCAGGAACAGGGGTCATCTCCTGGTGGCAGCATCGGGCCACCCATCCTACCAGCAGTCCACATGCAGACCTCTGGCCTAGACAGAGCCGCCAGGGTCCCAGACACATTGGGGGCTGTCTCCAGCGGGAGGAATTTGCTCTAGGAGCCAGGATATTTTTGTGCTTAGCGGGGACACAAAAAGAGAAAGGACTCATGTGGAAGAAGAAAGCCAGTGTTGGGGGTATGTGTGTGTGTGTGTGTGTGTGTGTGCAAGGAGGAAGGGCCTCAGGTGGGGGATGGGGCGGGATCGTGAAAGGAGAGCAGAGGGCAGGTGTCAGCTGGGAGAGGGGACTGGAGCAGGTATTACTAAGGGAGGTGAGGCTCACAGATGAGGTAATAGGCAGCTGGGAGGAAGAGGAGGGGTATATGAGTGCTCACAGGAGAACATATAGGGAGGACAGGGCATGGCAAGGCCTCAAGTGAGCAGGAGGCAGAGGGAGTTACCTGTACGGAATGCTGGGGCTACTGGGATGGACTGTTCTCTCTAAGGCTGCCTGCTGTTTCTTCAGAATCACCTCCGCCAGCTTCTGCTTGACTACGCTGCTGGCCACAGCACCTGCAGGGGCAGAAAGTCATGACCGGGTCTTGGGTGGGTAGACACATGGCCTCCCTGTACATTCTCTGCCCATGGCCTTGTCCACACCCCCAGTACAAGGTGTCCCAGGGATTCCTCAGGCAAGAGCCAAGTCCCAAGCCCCACCTCAGACTCCCCCGCACGATTTTCATTCCCGCCTACATTCACAGGCAGAGCCCGTCAAGCAGAGGGAGACCCAAGCTGGCGTCACTCCCACCCCAGCCTTTACATGCCCAGGTGGGTGAGCCATGGACACCGGGCCAGGGAGGCCTCCATCCTTACTTCGCTTACTCTTGTCCTTGTTGAGAAGCTGCCGCAACTCTTGCTCCTGTTGCCCCACCGACAACTCGGGCATCGCTGTGTCCATTGAAAGCTGTGGGCAGGGCCAGCCGCCCAGGAAGAGGCAAGGAGTTGAGGACTGAGATAAGGATCTAGGGGGAGGCTAAAGGGAGGGAGGAGGCCTGGGGGCTGAGCTCAAGGCTGTCTCAAGTGCAGAGAACTCTATCTTTACCCTCATGGACTCCACTGAGCGCTGCTGCTGCAGGCCTGCCAGGAAGAGGTGGTGGTGCAGGTGCTGAGGGTGCTGCAGGGCCAGCAGTGCGGGCTCCGGTGGGGGCTCCACCGGGGGCCGCTGGCCCACCCGCAGGTCCATGGGCTGGGGCTGAGAGCCTGGCGCGTCTGCACGGGGCCTGGGGCAGCCTGAGGACACACAGAGGGAACAGTCGGCTGGAAAGTTTGCTGCAGGTGCACGGTTACAACCTCACCAGCCTCCTTCAGGCTCACTTGACTCAAAATAACAAAACAGGCTCTAGGGTCCTTTTCCTCACTTCATCCTCACCACAGTCCCATAAGGTACTTATTTTCAATTTCACTTCACCCATGAGAAAGGAGGCGATCTAAACTCCACAAGGTCAGTCTCTCACAGGTACCGGATTGAGCCTTCTAACTGAACACACTGCTTTGCCACTAGATATGCTGCCTCTCGAGGTGGAAGGCTAGGGCTATGAGGATTTAGAGATGGGCTGAGAGCCCTTCGACGGTACATTCTGAGCCCTGCCCTCTCCTTCCTTTCTGCCCCTCTGGAATGAGAATTTGGCCCAGAGGCCCCCAATGAGCTGTGCTCAAAGAGATCAGGCCAGTACACATTCCCCTTTACTCAGCCTCCAACCCCAAAGGGCCTCGCAGGCCCTCTCGGTCACCACCCTCCCTACCCTGTCCCAGGCCGTAGGATCAGGAAGCCGTGCCTCAAACCTACAGCCGAGCCCTGGCTGCCACCCCAGGCCTGCACAGCCCATGTGCCCATGGAGCCTGCTCTGGGCCTGAGGCGGTGAGGACACGGCTCAGCTGCCTCTTCTCGAGTGTCCTCTGCACCCATGCCAGCAGCACCCTGCCAAGGCTGTGGGTGCAGGGGCTATTTATAACTAGCTGCCGGACCAGGTTCTCCACCAGCACAGGCAGCTGGGCCAGGCTGGGCTGAACAGCCAGAGATACTCCCCGAGAAGGGGAGACAGGTGGGTATGGGAGAAGGTGCCCTCAGAGGGAGCGCACAAGCACCGGAACCTTTCCAGAGAGGCCTCCTTCAGCTCATTCAATGCTGAGCAATCCCCATTAGGGCAGCCCCAGGCTGTTCTCAAGGCCTGAGGCTGAGGGGGACTGCAAGGCACTATGGCAAAGCACCAGCTGGGGAGCCAGGAAAAGCGACCTCTAGGCCCAACTCAACCACTACCAGTCATCATCTTAACATCTGAAGAACACGTGCACGTGCGGCTGCAACACCCTCTACCTCATACCCCCCGGCCCCGTATGCCCTGGGAAGTACTTGTTACTATTCTGTTGCCCCAAATAAGGAAGCTGAGGCTCAGGTGAAGGCCCCCCAGCTCGGGGCAGATTGAGGGCCTGCCAAGGCCAGTGCTCCAGCTCCGTTCTCCCATCGACTTTCAGGAAGTTGTCTCCCCTCCTGGGGGTTCCTCACTGGGCAAAGGGAAAGGGACTATAGTAGGCTGTCGCTAAGGAGCACTGGCTCTCATGTTCTCACACTGTGAAACAGAGACAAGAGAAGAGCAGAGCAAGGAGGTGCCCCCACAACTCTCCAGACGCCGGGAGACCAGAGCGGGCAGCTGTGTACCCAGGTGCGGCCCGTAGCAGGCAATTCACAGCTTTGACTCCCCGACCACTTGTTTACACATCCATCCAGGGAACCAGGGTCGCACTGGCTTAGTCTAGGCCTCCAATGCCAACACAGTCCGGCCCAGGAAGGGTCTCAGTCCTTCCACATCTGGTGTCCTGGCTTTCCGGGGTGACTCCCCTGATGATGCCAGAGGGACCTAGAGGAAGCCAAGGCAGGCCACCGGACTTGCAGCCAGTGGCTTCAGCCACACACAGACCGTGAGCAGCCCCAGCCCTCACTCCCAGCACTGCCGTGGCCCCCAGAGCAAAAGGCTTCTGGGAATGTGGGAACGGCTCCCAGGGAGGTCTGAACAACCTGGTGCTAACCCAGCTTCTCTCACCTTTGTCTCCTTCATCTGAACACAAACCCTCCATTACAGCCATCAGCTCCCATCCAGTCACAGCCCACATGCCTTTTGTCCTCTGAGTTTTGCTCACAGTGTCCCTCTCCTGGTGCCGTCCTCAGCCCTCAATTCTACATTTCCTTCCTTTTTCCTTTTTTTTTAATCCTCACCCAAGGGCATGCTTATAGATTAGAAAGAGGGGAAGGGAGGGAGAGAGAGGGAGAGAAACATCAGTGTGAGAGAGAACCATCGATCAGTTGCACGTGCCTCAATGGGGTGGGGGCTGAGGGGACTGAACCTGCAATGTAGGCCTATGCCCTGACCTGGAATCGAACCTGTGACCTTTCGGTTTATTGGATGACACTCCAACCAACTGAGTCACACTGGCCAGGGCTCAATTCTACTTTTCCAGGTCCTACCCTTTCTGACAAGCCCAGCTAGTCTCTGCGCTTCCCCGGACCCAGCCCAGTGCCCCATGGATTTCGATCACACTGACAGTTCTGTGTCCCATATGCACGGTATGAGCAGGGACCACACCTGAGTTAAGCTCCAAGGGCAGGAACTTGTTTTTGTTTATTACACCCTGTCCAGCACCTAGAACAGTGCCTAGCACATAAAAGGCACCCGATAGATACCAGCCGAATCAATGAATATATCTCTCTATCTCCCCAAAATGCCCAGGGAGGTGCCCTGGCACAGAGACGGGGTTCATTAATGTTTCTATTTTCTTTTCCTAGTTTCTGTATTTAATTTTTAGAAAATTTCACATCTGTGAAGACTAAATAACAATAGGTGGTGAATTTAATGTGTCCCGAATGGATGGATGAACACATGAATCAGCTGTCCTCTCATTTGGCACTGCTCACAAATTGCAGTCTACTATGATTTTTCTTTTTATTTCTGTGTCCCATCTCCCCAGCCTGCCTGTAAGCTTTTAGGCATCCAGGATGGAAGCAAAGAGGACATCTGGCCTTCATTTCTCCTTGCCTTGCATAACTACTAGGCACCAGGTATGTACCCAGTGGGCCCTCAGTGGATACCGGCTGAAGTTAAGGAGGAGGCGGCCTGCATCCAGCCCCAGCCCCAGGCTACAGGCCTGTCCTAACCAGAGCAGGCGGTAAGGAAGGTGAGAGAACCAGGAAGGGGGGTCCTCCCCTCCTGTCCGAGCAGCACAAGGCACCCTCCCATCCTGCAAGGGCTGCCGTGCCCACCTTGCAGGGCTGGCATGAGGACAGAGTCAACAGTCAAGAACATGAGCCTGATGTGAGACCGGGACCTGAGTATAAACATTAGCTTCCTACATGCCTTCCTGTTTCACTACGTCCAGCAAGGACAAGAGGAGCACCCTGCCTGTCCTCTTCCTGTCACGCTTCCTAGCCCTGGGGCCAGCCTGGATCCAGAGTGGCCTCCTTAGCTCCACTCCTCACCCCTTCCCCATGAAACCCCAACTTCACCCTCTCCCCCAGAACCCAACCTCCTGCCTCTCTGGCTGACTAGCCAGCTCCCCTGCCCAACCACCGCTCAGCTCCTCGTGCTTCCGTTGTCCTTTCCACCCTCACCTTCCACTTCCACCACAGTCTCCCTCAGGACCGATGCTTACCTGTGCCAGGGGGCCTGGGGCAGTGGGCACCCGGGGTCACCTGGGTCCCATCTGTAGAGAGAAGAGAGATGGAGTGAAGGGGCTGTGGGGAGGCGAAGTGGGAGGAGTAAGGGCTAAGCCAGGCAGGCACCCTGCCACTGCAGGAGGCCCCCGTCCAGCTGGAGCCCTCCAAAACCCAGCACCTGTGCCAGCAGCTAACCGAAAAGAGAAGACTCCACCCCATTCCTTCCCTTCAGTTCCCATGCTGGATGAGAGCAATCTTCAACTCCCTCTTCTTCATCTGATCTACTAAGCAACTCAGATAGTTCACCCTGCAATAAGGAGCTCAGGCCACGGCGGGAACCCAAGGAGGCCCCAGTTCACCCGACAATGCCCTCAGTTCTCCCAGTGTGCTCAGATACAATCTTCCCTGGGCCCTGACTCCCACATCCCAAAGAGAAAGAAGACTGGGAGGTGAGACAGCATGGCTGGTGAGACCCGTGGAGGCCAAGCTAAAGACTCCAGGAGGGAGAGGGAGAGGCAGGCTTGGAGAAGAGGAGCTGAGCCCACAGAGGCTCCACAGTGGGAGTGGGGCCGGGTCATGGCCCAGGGGTTAAAGATCTGGTGGGAGCTGTGAAGTGGTGGAATGCATAGTCCGAGGAACCCAGAGTAGGTACCCTTTTTCTCCTACTACTCCATCCTGTGTCCTGCAGCCTGCTCCCCCAGAGAACTGCTCAGCTTTTTTCACAAATAACCTGAAAACAGAAGTGTTTCCTTGTGGAAATGGCCACCTGTCCCAGTCTCCTAAGCCCAGCCCAGTCCCCCCTCCCAATAGAAACCATGAAACCCTATGGTGGGGCCAGAGCTGGTCAACAGCAGAGAGGCCCTGAGGAGTAATGAGACTGGACAGGGTCAGGGAGACACAGATGAGTCCTGAGGCCATCTATCCAAGATGGACACTCTCCAGCCTGCTGTCCCAACTCAGAGCCAAGGAGACAGGAGGCCAAGAGATTGGAACGCCGCCTGGAGGGGGCACTTGGTGAACACACGGAGTACTTTCTGGAGGACAACTGGTGAGGGCTGTGCTTTTGGGTCTGTCTAAGGGGCAGCCCCAGTTCCTCTTCCAGAGCTGAAAAGGAGAACTCCCTGCAGGCAGGCGCTGCTGGGGGAGGGGGCAACTCTAGGCACAGAGGGACTCCCACTATCTGCCTTGAGACGCCAGGGCTCCACGCTTTGAATGGCAATGTTTGGTAGGGAAATGCCACTCCGCCTATTCAAATTCAGCCCATCTTTTGAAGTCCAGTCCAAGCCCACGTCCTCATGAAGCTCACCCTGACCTCTCTTGGCTGGCCAGGGTGCCTATTCTGTGTCTACCACGTGGACAATCCATTAATTATCATCTCTTGGGTGTCATTTGTAAGCCATGCCCATCCGCACACAACACCTTGCTGGGCACATAGCAGGCTCTGTTAGAAACTGGTGAATCGAACATGATTCTCTCCTGGCCCCCTGCCTAGGACATGGCATGAATATTTCTCAGGGTCTGTGAGCCCCAAGGAATACTGGTGTCAGAGGCAGCTTCTCCACCCGGGGACATGGTAACCTCTATCCCAGGTCCTCCTATCCCTTAGGACCTCCTGTTTCTTCTGCAGGACCTGGTCCCCCGAGAGAGGTTTCTGAACCAGGCTCCAGCATGCACTCTCAGAGGCATGTCAGCCCTAGGGTCCCTGCCTGCAGGGAATTCTCTCCTGCCTCCCTCCGTCCCTGCCCAAGGGCTGGTCAGCAGCATTCATGCTTGGGAACAGAGCCAGGTTCTCTGTGCACCACTCCCCCGGCAACCACGAATTCTGTACACCATGCACTCTCTGCATAGGAGAAAAACTAATGGCCCTGAACTCTGTGGTGTTTGCTACCGAGCCCCAAAGAGATGTTTTGTGATGCTGATCGGTGGTCTCAATTCTGTTCAGAAAAGTTGCGGGTATGCACGGGAGCCCACGCATGCGCGTGTGCCCACTGACGTACTGCCAACAGGGGCTGCCTCCAAAAGCAATTCCTGGAAGAAGTTCTGCTTCTCCCCTGACTCCCTGGCTCTGTGCTGACAACCTTTGAGTTCAGAAGAGCCCAGAGCAACAGAGACAAGACCTGGGGCACAGCTCTCCTGTGTCCCAGAGGGAAGAAAGATATCGAAAGACACCCAGTCCGTGGCTGAACTGAAACCAGACGGTGAACACCCTGCATCCCAGGTTTGGGAATGAAGTCGGGACCCCTCTTCTCCTCGGCCCCTCTCAGAGCACTGTTACCACTAATTTGGGGTAAAACTGAAATATGATCAGGAGTGAATGGTCCCTTCTCTGCATATCCTCTGGCCAGAGTGGAGACCCCTTCTTTTTGGAATCCTGGCAACCCCCCACTTCTACCATCTTGGGAAGCAACTGCAGACAGGCTGAAGAGGCAGTGTACCTGGCACTGAGGGACCAGGCTGACCACGGCAGCTCCCCAAGCCAGAATACCTGCTCTCCTCCAGAACCAGACAGCCCCAGAAATCCTGCTTCGTGTGTGCACCCCAGCCCTCAGCAACCTCCAGAGCAGACACAAAGGCCACTCTTCTGTCCCCTGGGCACCTGCACGAACTGGTCTCCCCTCCTACCTTGTTGCCTTGGGCCTTCCCTGCCCAGAGAAACCTGAGCCCTGCCTGACCACCTGCTCTCTCAGGTGTGGCAGGCCCTTTGTCAGGGAGAGGGCTTTGCCACCCAGAAGCCCCCTCCCAACACTTCCAAAGCCATTTTGCAGCTGTTCCACCTGCCTTGTATCCTGACTAGCTCCAAGGAGCAGCAGGAAGACCCAGGCCCAGCAGCCAGAGGAAAGCAGGCAGCAGCTGGAGGCCAAGCGCTGGGTTCTGGGCTGACCCCCTTCACACCCCATATTGCAGCTCTGGTTCCGCTTCCCCGACACAGGCGGCACGAAGCTCAACTCCGTATTGGGCTGGCGGAGAAGAGGAAAGCTGGAGGTGAGATGGCTTCAGGAAGATCCAAAAACAAATAAACACGAGAAAGGACATCATGATTGCCAGGCCTCTGCGACACAAAGAGAGGGCCGAGCACAGAGTAGCTCTTCTTGAAGGCACTTGGGTCTCAGAATCTGAGAACTTTAGGACCTGATGGGGCTTTCAGATTGTTCAGGCCGCACTCTCACTTCACAGAGGAGGGATGAGAGAGGGGAAGGGACTAGGTGACGGTCCCCTGGCAGGTCAGTGGTATGGCCAGGCCAGGCCAGTCAGTGCTGGGGGGAACCCCCAAAAGTCAATCCCGGGTGCAGGTACTAAGTACGTCCAGGTGAGGTCACTCATCCAGGAGTTGAAGAGATGGAAATAGGAATGAAACCTGGTTCTCACTTTCAAGGAGTTTAAAATAAAACTCAGTTTTTTTAAATGAAAAGCTTTGCTACTTACAGATACTAAAAAAAATTCAAAGAGACTCAAAACATATGAAACAAAGTTTCTTACTCATCCAACTCCCTTGAACTTTCCTAGAATCTACCCTTTTTTTAACAGTTTCTTGTATCCCCCTTCCAGAAATTCTCTTACTCATTTTCTTGGCACTAAGCTGCTTATTGCTCAGATTTATTCAGAACTCAGGGGGCTGCAAGCTGCCTGGAAACTCCTGCCACGTGAAGTGATGGAAGTGAGAGTCCAGAGGATAGAGAACATTGGCTTCCAGGTCAGATGGACCTGGGTTCGAACTCTGACTCCCTCAGCGACCAGCAGGGAGAGCCAGGGACACGATGTAACCTGGCCCAGCTTCAGCTGCCCACGAAATAAGAGGATAAGAAAATTTGCTTGGAAACAGTCATCTGCGATTAGCAATGCTGTGTGTGAAGCACCTAGCATATGGTAGGTGCTGCCTTGATGGTTGTGATTCATACTGCTTGCCCTTGAACTTGTCCACAGCCTCCATTCTAGCATAAGCGTTTCATCCTCCCTCCTCTACCACAATCCATTTTCTCCCAGATGCTGCCCCCAGCCCCATCTCCTATCCCCTGCCTCTCCCACTAGTCTCATCCCTCTTTCTTCCATCTGAACTTGTATCAACTCATACTTGACTACATGCTGGAAGTTGTTCTAAGTGCCTTACATGTGCTAATTCATCTAACCCTCATGACAAACCAGTGAAGTGGTTACTGTTTTTATCCCCATTAAAGAGATCAGTCGACTGAGGCCCAGCGGTATTAAATAAATAACTTGTCTGAAGTCACGTAACCTGGAAGAGGCTTAGCTGGGACCTGGGCCAGGCAATTAAGCTCCAGAATCCATGTTCGCAACCAACACACTCCACTACTCCTCCCCGGCACTTTCACTCCACGGGCCATCACGGAGAGAGCAAAGGCAGGCCCTAGCTGGGCCCAGGGGAAGATCGAAAACTCACACAGCCCCACAGAGGCCGGTACCAGCAGCAAACCCCGCCCCTGCCGCAGGTCTGAGGGTAGAAGCTGCCTATTTCATCTTTGGGGCCCCGTGAAGACAATCCTGAAGAATCACCTTTCTGGACAGCAAGTCACTGTTGGCTTCCCAGGTTCCGTGTCACAATTTCAGACTTCACGGGGGAACATGGGGCTGGCAACAGGTTGGGGGGTCTTGGAGGAGCATCGGCTTCATTCTACCTGCTCTCAGGTGCTCTGCCATATCCCTTCTCTAGAAGCTCCCAAGTCCCTCTGAGGCTCTCTCATTAGCACCCCAAAGCAAGGTCCACAGTGCAGGCTGAGCGGCCAGCTCCACAGGGATGGAGGCTGGACTCCCAGGTGAGTAGCCTGGGGACAGGGGCCTGCCGCAACAATGCCTCCTGTCAGCCCAAGGCGAGGGGTCTGCAGTTCAGCAGGCTTGGCAGCTGTGTGCCAGCAGGAGGCTGGATGTGAGAGGCACAGAGCTAGCCCTCCGCATAGCTGGCCCTCTGGCCTCTGGCTTCGCAGCAAGCAGGCCCCTTTACCCCGTGCTGGGGCCTGGTGGCAGCTATTTTTAGCTCTTGACACCTGGGTATTTTGCAGCCGCAGGATGTCCGGTTTGGAGTCTCTTTCTGGGAATCCCACATGCGGCTGTTGTAAACAGCCCCACGCAGTGGTGGCCAAGCTGGGAGCCTCGCCCCCCCCTTTCTGGTGTTTGAGATGAATCAAACAGGAAGCAGACGTAACCATGGCAGCGGCAGCTTGAGCTCTCTGGGGGTGGGAAAAGCGTCCTCTCTGGCTCCTTGCCCCTGCCCCAAGTCCTCTATTTGGCTCCCTGCCACTCCTCAGGGATGGAGACCCCTGGACCCTAAGGCAGGGAGAGCTAGGCCACTCTGACTGTGGGCAGCTGTCAGTTCTTGGGACTAGCACTCTCTGGAGAGCCTCACTGTCGTCTGGCAAAGAAAAACGGGGTTTTCTTCATGCCCTGCCAGCCTCCGGGGGCCTCTCAGACCTACCACTCAGTCCTCCCCTGCCTGCTCTTTGTGAAGGTGTGAGGGGGACAGCAGCGCAGAGCTCAGGGAGGCCGGCACCCACTTCCTGTCACCCTCAGCCTTCTCCTTACAGCAGGGGGGCCTGCCTGCCACTTCAGGAATTCCTGAGCAGGCAGGCTCCCCCAGTCCCAGCCCCCTGGTCCAGACTGCCCAGGGTTTTCCAGGTCCCACTTACTCTCTCCCTGGCACCGGAAGCTCCAATCCCTGAGACAGGCGGTTCACTAGGATGTCTAACCACCATCTTTCCTATCTTAAACAAAACATCCTGAAGGGTCTAGATGGGGGCCCCATCTGTAATATTGGGAGAAGGGTTGAGGTTCTGTCAGCTTCTGCCTTTGTCTCCCCCCTCCCCCACCCCTGGTGCCCCACTTAAACCAGCTGCTCCCTCTCAGTAGCCAGGCCCAGACTGTCTTTCTCAAGGGCCAGGACTCACCCCGACAGGAAGCGTGCTTGCAGCCCGGGCTGCCTCAGAGCCTCTCTTCCCCTCAGAAGTCTCGTATTCATTCCCTTGCCCTCCTTGCTGTCCCCTCAGCCTCTGGGCCCTCCTTGGCCGGACCCTGCCTAGCTGTGTGTGTGCCCCACTCCCGCCTGCCGGCCTGCCGGCCTCCCCCGACGGCCGAGGGGCCTTCCGACGCTCCTCTCACCTGTGCCGCCCAGGAGGCCACTTGGCCGCTCTGGAGTCTGCCAGGAGAAAGTTTAAGTCACTTTACTATTAGTATTAATAATGGTCATAGGATAATTACAAATTCACATTAGTAATGACCGACGACCACGTGTGGAGTGTGCACCGTGCTCTGCCCCCTGCGTTAGGTGGGCCCCTCTCTCGGACTGCCTGATCTGGGCCTCCCAACAACCCTGGTAAGGTAGACACCGTCATCATCCTCTTTTCAAAAAAGGAGGAAACTGAGGCTCAGAGAGGTTAAGAAGATTGCCGAGGTCCCACAGATGGCAAGGAGGGCTTCTGGGATCCCAGAACCCAAGCTCATAATCACTACGCTGGTGTGTACAACTGGCCCCACCCACCCCCGTGGTGGGCCACGGGGCACAGCTGGGGCCCAGCTGGGCCCAGCGTCTGACGGCCTGGGGCGGATTCCCAGTACCAGCATGTTCCCACAGTGTGCTGGCCCTCCATCCAGAAAGCATCCACAGCAACAAAAAATAACAGCAGAGAGAATAATCTCTGCTTGTGTCCCTCACATGTTTTCTTGTCTCCAGGAGGTACTCCGCAGCCCCACCTTCACTTCTGTTTCCATCTTATATTTCCCCTGCTTTTTAATGTACACGTTACCATTTTACTATTTCCTGTGCACTGCCTCCAGCAGGGCATAACCAACCCAGCAAACTTCCCAGGGCTGCAGGGGAGGATCACAGGCTCTCTGGAAACCGTCAGGCCTGTGTAAATGCAGGTTGCGTAACCACAGCAAGTCCCCCATCAGAGTGAGCAAATTCTCCCGGAGAAGACACACTCTCCTGCTCCTTCCCTCCCTCCCTCCCTCTCTTTCTCAGGACACACACACACTACACCTGTGGGCAGGTGGAAGGGACGGAGCACCCAGCAGTTCCAAAGGAACCACCCACCTTCAGGGCTAAGAACACAGCCAAAGGGCCGTTGGCACCCTTGCCCCTGGGTGAGGGGAAGGCAGGGGCCACTGCGGGGATCCTGGCTCGCTCCACGGCCTGAAGTGTCATGGGTATGAGTCTGTGAATAGCAACGAGCCATGGATAAATTCTGGCACTAACAGGGAAGCTGCATTAACATCGATGGCAGTAAATACACCCGAGACGGCTGCCCCACGTAGGCCTTGGTGTCCCCCTCATTTTGCCTGTTATTTTAGCAGATGGCCGAGGTTCCTAGGGCAGATTATGCAGATGATACGATTCCCTTCTGCGGCCAAGGCTGCCCGTGACTGGCGAGCCGGGTTTCCCCCAGATCGCACACCCAGCCAGGGCGCTCACACAGCCTTCAGGGAACGTAATAGCCAGAGGCCTGGTCCTGGGAGCCGATTCGGACAAACTAGTTGTGAAGGACAATTTCTCGCCAACTGGGAATTCGGTGAGATGATGAAACGAAAATGCACCTCCGTAGAAGGCGGAGAGCACTGACTGGAGGAACAGCGCACGCGGCGTCATCTCATTCTGGTGAAAAGGGCAGTGAATACAGGCACCGCATGAAACGGGAAGGTCGGCACCGAGATAAAGTGGCAGTGATCTCTGATGGTGGGGCTGTGGTGTTTCTCAGTTTTTGATTTTTGCTTGTCTGCCTCTATAATAATAAAAACAGAATACAGACATAGATGCGCGCACACATGAAGTGGCACAAAATGGGTTGCAGGGTCAAGATGCGACCTCTGCTTCCCCGGGACCTAGACCACGGGGGCCTTCATCGACTCTACATACCGACTCTGGGACCAGGTATCTTTTGAGGACCTGCGTGATCTACGACCCAGCGTCCTCTGCCTCTCTGAATCATGCAGAGGACCTAGCTCAGGGCTGGGCACAAAGTCAGGACTTCATGAATGCCTGCAGGCTGAATAATGATCATTTCCTGACAGCAATGCCTTCTGCCTCTTCCAGGGCCGCTGTGCTGGGAATACTCACTGCTGACATCACTGACCTTCCCATCCCTCCTTTGCCTCACGTTCCTCTTCCGAGCTGCCAGGGAGGGGATAACATAAAGGTCACCCCAGTAGATGCTGGCAAGGTACTCCACATCGGGACCACTGGGGGTGGTTCCATCCCAGTCCTTCCCCAGTGCCAGCTGGATGTGAGACCCTCGGGTCCCCCGGAGCCCTGCTTCACTGGTAGCAGTAAAGTGAAAGAGAGAGGGCGTCCACCCCATGCCTTCTGGCTCCAGACGCCTGCTGCTCCGGGCGCTTATGGGTGGAGGAATCTGGAACAGTGAATTTGGCCTGGTTTTTTCTGTGAACTGGGGCTGGGCCCAGTTTCTGTTCTTCATGTCTTCAGCATTCCCTATCCCTGACCTTCAAAAATATGAAAAATAACATTAACAATGATGACGAATGTTCTGTGTACACTGACTTCACACCAGGCACGGTACTAAGGTTATCTACTTTAATCTTTATAACTCTGTGAGGCTGAAACCATTATTATTTTCCCATTGCAGGGGAAGAAAACTGAGGCACAGAGAGCCCCTCCGCAGGAGAAAGAAGGGCCGGCAGTGCCTCCCTGTGTCCTCACAGGAAGCCCCTCCCCCGAGCTCTGCAATGGGCACAGCGGATCCGCGGTGCTAATTAACATCTGTAGGGCACTTTAGAATCCACCAAGTGCTTACACATGCATGTGAGAGAATCTCCACTTGAAAGACTAGGAAACCAAGACTTGGAGCTCTTGGCAACCTCGCACCAGTTCCTGCAGCCATTGGGCTGGGATTCAAACCCAGGTCTTTGGCCTCAGAACGGCCTCAAAACCCAGGTCTTTTCTTCCCCTGTGTCTGACATTCCCCCTGGCTCCATTTTCAAGATAGCCCTGAAGGCATGGAAGGAAGAAGCACATCCTCCTGACCCCGGAGACGAAGCCTGCGCGCGCCCCTCGCGCCAGAGTTGAGGTGCCAGCACCTCCTCGGAGGCTCCACGGTGACTCACTCCTGGGACCCAGGGGAAACACAGCCCTGCGCTGTGGGCAAACACTGCCTGCCACCCGCCCCGCCTCCAACTCCCCGCCTCCACATTTGCTAACTGAAACCCGGCTGCTGCTATTTTTAACCCTCCAGCTCCCCCTTGCCTGGGGCTCCCCGCCTTCACCCCACCCCCACCCCCGCCCCAACTGGGTGCCACCAGCCTGTCATTCTGAGAGCAGTTCCACAACCTGAACACCCCAGAGGGCGCAGCGGATGCCCGTGCAGGTTTGTGGGGCAAGCAAAACAAGCTGGTTTCAGCCCAGTCCCGAATTCCCCCACCCCGGGCTCTTTCCGACCCTGTGGCTCCCAGCCTGCCCCAACTTCTCCCTGCCATCCTGGGTGCCGGAGGGGAGGGAGGAATGGAACTTCGAGGACTGGGGGTGACTGCAGGGCCAGAGCCCTGAAAGGGAACAGGGCACCCCTCATTCTCTCCAGGGTACAGGCTCGCCCTGAAGGCCCGAGGTCTCTAACCACCAGGGTTCCAATCCCTGCAGGCAACAGGAGGAAAAAAGGAAGTGGCGTGGAGACATGGTGGGGAGGGTGAATTTAGCCCAGGGCCCTCCTCATTAGGAGAAGTCCCCTCCCCACCCTGCTGTGGGGTTGGTAGGGGGGTGGGTTAGGGTTGAGCTAGGCACTCAGTCCATGGGCTCATGCACCAGCAGCCTAAAGGAGGTCCAGGTAAAATGCCAGCAGAGGCAGGGACAGATGGGCCTCCTCTCTTACTTGAGGGCTCCTCTAATTCTCAGCTAAGGAAAGGGCTGCACCCTCCTGCAGCCAGCAGCTTCTGGGTGCTGCCAGAGGAGGTGGAGATGAGAGGGTCTACAGGCTGCTTGCTGATGAGAAAGTTAACTTCCTGAGGGGGGAAAGGGGAGGACAGCAGGGGGCCAGAGGGGAGCACTACCTTCTAGCTGATGTCTTAGTCAGTTTGGGGGGCAGATTCCTCCGCACCTTTTCTCCTGCCCTGATGTGTTTGGTCAGCCTCGGCCCTGCCCCAACCCTCCTTAGGGTTCTCCTCTCTTCCAGGACCTAGGTCCTCTCTCAGCCTTGACCCCCTCCCTCTCTCCTCAGTGATTCTTGAGCCAGGTAAATAAATTCCAGTGGCCACAGAGGCAGCCAGGCTAGACCCAGAGGGGAGGGACTTGGCACAGGAGTTCCCGGGTGGAGAGATGGGGAGGAAGGGAATGAGGTGGGAGGAAGGTGGGGCAGGAGGGGCAGGAATGGGGTGGCACTTGAGAGCTCCTGCAGGGAGGCTGCCACCTTCCCACATCCAAGGTGTCCAAAGGGCCCTGGACTCGGCGCAATGAAGGAAGGCTGGCCCCCCAAGCCACCAAGAGAGTGGCCTGGATGTCAGTCCTGCCCCAGCCCGCCCTCTTCTTCTTCCCCTAGACCAGGGGTGTCAAACTCATTTTCACTGGGGGGTCACATCAGTCTCCCGATTGCCTTCAAAAGGGCTGAATACAATTTTAGGACTGTATAAATGTAACTACCCCTTAACTAGGAGCAAGGAGCTCAGTGCTGCCACTGGGTAGAAACAAGGTGCCGGGCCGGATAAAACAAGGTGGAGGGCCTCGTGTTTGCCACCTGTGCCTTAGGCCAACCTCTGGGGGCTGTTTGAGGCATGGAGACCCTGCTGTATCGCATGCCAAGCAAGAAACTGGCAATGCACCTCCCCCACCTGGACCCAGGCAGGTCCCAAGCCCGCTCTGAACACTCTGAGGGCTCACTTGTAGTCTAGGGAGGAGAGAGAGTGTCAGTGTCACCTTCTCAGGCCGGCCTCCCCTGGCCACCCTTTCTAAGGAAGTCTCACATTGTTATTCTCTATTGCTGCACCCAGTTCATTTCCTTCTTAAGGTTTAATACAGTGTGTAGCTAAGTATATGTACTCATTTCTTTACTTGCTTACTTGCTACTGTCTGTCTCCTCCACTAGAGTGGAAGTTCCCCGAGGTCAGATGCTCTGCTTATATCTTCACTGCCTACCTGTGCCCGGCGCCTGGCACACGGCAAGGCTCAGTGAGCACCCAGCGAATGGATGAACAGCTGAATGACTGGCTCGGCACATGGGGCCTCCTTGTTGCCAACATAACCTTTAGCGTTGGCGCTCAACAGTTCCAGGATTTCCCTAGGGAGGAGGAAGCAGGATATAACAGGAAGAGCAAGGTCAGGAAGTCTGGGACCCCCGGTGAGTGTGTGCAGCAGCCTCACCTGGTCCCTGGTCCCCTGCACCATGCCTGGGGTGGACGAGTGCATCCCTGCACACACAGAGGGCGTGTAGTTAAACCCTGGACCGGTCTTCAAAGGCTTGAGTTTTGCCTTGCTCGCCCTCTCAAGATCCCTGTCTCCTCCGACAACCTACATACCGTTTTCTGTCATGTATAATACGCACCTTGCCCACATTTTTTAGGGGAAAATAAGGATGTGCGTTATACACGGGTAGTACTAATTCTGTATCTATGTAAATATTTCTAATTTTTATTTATGCTTATGTGTTAAAAGTGTAACCGTAGAAAGAAATAACGATATCTGTATGCACAGATAATACCCTGGAATATGATAATCGGTTTTATACATAAGTAAAAAATTGAATTAATTGAAGTAAAAATTAAGACTAAAGATTTGGTTCCTGAAAATTTAGGCCAAAAATATAGGTGTGCACTATACACGGGAGTGCATTATACACAGCAAAATAGGGTACCTTCTGAAAGCCTCGGTCTCTTCACAGGAAAAAAAATGAAGAGATTGGCCCAGATCGATGCTCCTCAGGTCCTCAAACATGGCTTTGCACCAGAATTGCCTAAAGCACACGTTAAAATCCACTCCCAGGCTGTGCCCGTGCAGATTCCGCATCTGTCTGGATGGGGCCTGAAGAACTTTATTTTAATTTAACACACTCCTGGGTGACTCCGGAACAAATGGTCCGGAAACTGACATCTGAGGACCACGAATGAGATGGTGCTTTCCAGCCCATACCTGGACTTCTATTAAACAGCCATGTCTGCACAGGTCCACACCCCCCTGGAAACATGAGCATATACCCCACACCGAGCCATAACCTGCAAGGGTATGCACGATACAGATCACACGCATCTGTATTACACGTGTACATACTCCCAAAAGGCCCAGCACAAAGCCACCACATGGATCACAAATTGCCACAGACCCACATCTACAAACACAGCCTGGGCCCCGCACACCCAGTGTGCACACACACCCATCACATGCTGACCCACACTACACAGACGCTATCCTGAATTTATTTTGCCTCTGGGAACCCGTCCAGGACCAAAGGAGCTGTGCTCTGCTGACGAAAACATCCCTGCCGCCTCTGCCACCTCCACCCTTACCCCTTGCCCCAGGCAGCGTGCTATCCACCTCCACTCTGTAGGGGACGCTGCTGAAGGAGGGCAGTGGAGTGAGGGGATGACGGGATGCACAAAGCCCTCCCCAAGGTCCAGCAGCCCCTCTCTTCCCCTTCGTCCCACCCCAAGTAGATGCCAAAGGGCCTCCACCCAACCACCCCTCAGTGCTTGCTCTGCCCACTGGCCTAGATTCACAGGCCCTGGTCCCAGCAGCCAAAAGGGTTAGGGAGGTGGCCAAATGTAGGGACTCCTCCTAATACTCAGGCCTCTAAGGAAAGGGCTGTCTGAAGGCACCTTCCTGCAGCCCAAAGGCCTGGGTCCCTCAGGGAAGGTTACCACAGAAACAGGGGGAAATATCACAGGGAAACACAATACCCGGCAGGGTCACCTGGTGACCAGGCTTCCTGCCATGTTGCCCACCACCCCCCTCATCCCAGTGGCCTCACGGCCTCCTTCTCCAGCCTCTGCTTCGGCCTCCTCTCTGATGCTCTGTCCTCCCTCCCCTGGGGTGGGGGACACAGCCTTATGCAGCAAGTCTGCCCCTCTGTGGTTCCAAACAACATCCTTGGGGGTGGCCCAGAGATGAGCCCCCCACTCCTAATCCTACCAAGGCCCCCACCACAGGAAATCAAAGCTTCCTGCCCCAGAGGAAGTGCCCCATCCAGTGAACAAATCCAACACGCGCACACACACACACACACACACACACACACACACACACAGAGTCCTGCAGCCTCAGGGAGGACAGATGCCCTCCCCCCAGCTCCTAGGCCCCTCTAGTCTGGCTATGGACAGGCCAGGGCCAAGCTGTGAGGGGCAGGCGTGGACAGGATCTGAGCCAGGCCAGGGGAGGAGAAGGCCAGCAGAATGGGCACCGGCAGAGTCAGGTCTGGTTCCAGCTCCACGGGGCCTGCCATTCCCTACTGTGTGAGCCTGGGCCTTGCATTATTAGCTCATCTTCCCTCAGGTCCCTGCCAACATTTAAATTACCAGCTAGTAATGAAAGGCCAGGAGAGAGAAAACAAAGGGGAGGGAGGGTTACACAGGCTTCTGCCTTCCAGGTCCTTGGGCAAGCATGCCTGCAGCCAAGAGAAGGCTGCCACCCCCATCACACAGGAGCTTCTCACTCCCATTACCAGGATTAAGGAGGGGATGGAGGAAAGTTCCAACTCCCATTGCCAGAAGCCACCAAGGATGAAAGCTGGGGCCGATCATCCAGAAGGAAGTGGGGAGGTGCATAACAGTCCCCACAGTGGACAGCGATCCCTCTTTTTATAGTCAGCCTCTCCCACTCTGTGCTCTGTAAAGCACACCTGAAATTCTCTCCCCATTTTATTCATGGGGAAACTGAACTTCAGTGTCAAAGCAGACTGACCAGTTCAGGTGCTTGGGAGGGTCCGTGCAAGACCTGAATGCAAAGTTCCAGCCTCAGGACCCCAGCTTAAAACCTGGTGGCCAGAGAGACACCCATCCACAGGCTGAAGCTAAGAAACACAGACACCTCAAGAGAACACTTCCCCGGGCCATTCCAGATGTAACAACAGAGGCAGCTCTGAGCTTGGCCCTGCTGGGAGCCAGGGACATCAGAGGACTAACGGCAGGGGAGGAGTCCCAGCAGGTCCAGGACCTGGTTCCAGTCTCAGTTCGCTGCGCACAACAGAACAGGCCTGCTTTGTGCCTTAGTTTCCCTCAGAAGTGACTGCAGAAAAGAGGAAAATTACTTATTAATTGAGGTGGGTAGAGAGAACAGAGAGCAAAGAAGAACATGCTAAGCAATGAGGAGCTGTGACACGGCTTGGAGAAGCTGCAGAAGGAGCCTGGGAAGTCTAAGCAGGTTGGCGTGAGGAGAAAAGTGTACGTGGCAGTTGAAGCCACTTCACAGTCAGGGTCCTGTTGGGGAGAAATGGGCTGCCAAGGTGCCCCATTAGGGGGTAGGAAACTGAGTCACAGTCTTCCTTCCCACAGTCTCTCAGCCCAGTGCCTGAGCACAGATCTGGAGGAAAACCTCTGGGTCCAGGTGCAAATCCCAGCCACAGGCTGGACAGTCCAGATGTTGAGTGTTCAGGGCCACTAAGATCCAATGTCCCCTTCACACTCTACAAATCAGCAGGCCAAGCTGGGCCTCAAGCAGATGTTGAATTGGTGTGTGGAGAGGGATGGGCAGCAGCAAGACAGCCAGTGTTCAGATGCGGGGGGAGGCCTCTGGGTATGCAGGACTGCCAGGAGGGACAAGGGGAAGGCCTGGACTTGGTGGGAGGAGCAGCAGTGGTTGGCGAGGTCAGATCCAAATGGGCAGCCAGAGGGAAGGAAATGGGGGTGGCAGGATCTGGGTGGCCTACAGGCCCCAGAGGGTTCTCTCCCAGCCCACAGGTCTAGAAACTCTGCCTGTCAGAGCCCAGCCCAGCTACCAGATTTCCAGCCTGCTCTAAAACTCCCCAGCACTATCTGACTCCAGGCTTGGGGTGAGGT
Source organism: Trachops cirrhosus (assembly GCA_028533065.1). NCBI lineage: Eukaryota > Metazoa > Chordata > Mammalia > Chiroptera > Phyllostomidae > Trachops > Trachops cirrhosus. Next base: position 42,544,322 of record CM052539.1, read on the forward strand.
GGGGGTTTGCACATCCTGTCCCCCGCCACTCATGACAGAGCCTGTGGTCCCCACCTCTGCCGGTCCCTCTACAACTCACTTGGGCACAGGTGTCTCTTCACCCTAATGGGTGAGCAAGGGTGGGAGGCGGTGCCCAGGCAAACCTCCCAGTTCAGGACCCTCCATCCAGGGGATCACCTTCCCCCAGCCAAGGGGTCGGAGCAAGACCATGCGGGGATCCACGAGATGGGGGTACTGAGGTCCAGTGCCTCGAACCCAGCCCCAACTCAGTGGGTCTTGCCCTTTGCCCTTGCGCTTCCAAACCTTCCGCTCCGGAGCACCGCCCCCTCCTGGGGCCGTGGCGGCCGTTCTTTCCTCCCCAGTCCCCTGGTCCGTCCTCCCCAGGAATGGGAGTGATGAGACCCCAGGCTGGAGCATCGGGCGGCCCGGGGCCTCCAACTCCCTCCCTCGGGCCTGTCGCTGCCCCAGGGCGGGCGGATGTGGGCGCCCAGCGGGAGGCCCGAGCCCTACGGCCCCGGAACAAGCCCCGGCCAGGAGCCTACCAGAGTCCCGCGGAGCCGGGTGGGGCGGGCGCGGTCGGGGGGCGCACGCTAGACTGGGCCGCGGGGCAACTGGAGCCCAAGCCGGAGCCCAAACGGGAGCCCGAGCCCGAGCCCCGGCGGTTGGTGCTGGGGCGCGCGCAGGGCGGGGCGGGCGGAGAGGGGGGCAGCAGCCCGGTACTCACCAGCGCCGGGACTGTGCATCCAGGGGCCGGGGCCCTCAGAGCGGGGGGCTCATGGCGGGACGGGGGGCTGGGGCGCCGGCCTCACATCCCCCCAGTCGCCGGAGGCTGCAGAGCGACTGTGAGACGGCGAGAGGAAGGGAGGGGGCCGGGAGGGGGAGGGCCCTGGCAGCCCGGCCAGCCGGGTAGGATGACAATGGAAGGAAATGCTTTATCTGAGGCTGAGAGCGGGCCAAGGGGGAGGGGAGGGAGGGGGCCGGCGCTGGCGGCCCTGGGACACACCACCCCGGCAGACGCTGCACCGCGCGGTGGCGGACACACCGCGGCCGGGGAGGCAGCGCCGGACGCGGAACGCGGGACTCGCCCCGATCCACTCGAGGTAGCCGCGCTGCGTGCCGCGCAGCTGGAGCCGCGGCGCACCGACCCGCGCACAATTCCCGGAAACCCGGCTACCTGAGCGCCTGCTGCCATGCATACACAACATGGACATACATCCATGTTTACACAGGGCTGGAGTCACTTATGCAGACACACTTCAGGGAAGGACCCCCGCGCGCACAAGTACAGACAAGTATAGTCCATGAGCAAACAGTCACACTTAAGGACAGTTGGACACGCGTGGAGTCCCAAGTCCCACGCAAGAATCTCAGACAGACCCCCCTCTTCTTGCACGACTTGCCTGAGAAAGTTCCAGGATTTGATTTGAATCACTGCCCAGCCCTCCCCCTTTACCAACCCCCACCCAACGCCTGCTGAGGGGAACAGAAGGGTCCAGCCTGTTCCTATTAAAAGAAAAAGGGGATGGGGGCGGTGCGAATTTTAAATTTACTTTTTTCAAGAAATTTCTCGAGGGATTTCCTTCCCTCCTCTCCTCTTCCTCTCTTCCTCCCATTCCTCTCCCCCCCCCCCAACT
>CM052539.1:42546055-42587777 GCA_028533065.1 Trachops cirrhosus
TAGCAGAAGGAGGTCAGATTCAGGGGTCAGAGGCTGAAGACCTCACCACTCTGCTCCCCGGCCTAGCCTATCAGTTCTATCGCCTCTGGCAATCTGCTGGGTCGGACAGGGTGGCTCCTGGGAAAGGGAGAAATCCACAATTTGAAACACTGGGGCTCTCCTCTCCTGTGAGGCATCACCACTGAAAGGCAGAATGCAATCTCCATCTCACCTCGTCCTCCCTTAATCCTAGGACCCTTAATCCTAGGAACCCCAAGAGTTTCACGATTCCACAGAAGGAGAAATTGAGGCTGAGCCAGTGGCAGAACTAGGACAGGTAGGAAACAAGAGTTCACGGTCCTAGGAGGGCTTGGGCACTTGGAGGTCCAACTTCTGACCATGGACTCCTAGTTCCCACAAGTGCAGGTCCAGCCTCACCTCTTGTTGCTACCTGGGATTTTTAGCAACTGACTGTCTACTACAGTCCCTTGCCTGTCCCAGCACTCACTCAGCAGGCAGTGAATGCGCTTGTTAACTTATCCTCATGGTTCTCTGCTGGCCTTCAAGCCCTCCTGCTACATGGCACCATACCACACATACCTCTGTCTTTTTTTCTGCTGTTCTGACCCGTGCCTGCTGGTACTTAGAGCTCTATAATGTTGCTACTATTACTATTTTTGTGTCAGCCAAAGTGGGCTGCTGGCTGCTCCCCTTCGTGTTCTCATTCTTTCCCAATCCCTCACCTTGGCTCACTGTGTTCCCTCCAACCATCGATGTTCTCACAGTCCCTCTCTCCTCCTGTTGAAATCCTTCCAATCCTCAAGTCTATACCAACTTCTCCAGGAGTCTTTCCCTGAGTCCCACAGCCAGAGGGCTCTTCCCTTCTGTCAAAGGACCCCAACCATGCCATCAGTCTGTCTACATTGACCTAGTCTGTCTACGCATCTCAACTCTCCTTCTTCTCAAGAATGTTCAAGAGTGGACACCCCTGAGCCCAGCTACTGCCTTTGTCATGGCTGTGTTTCTTGTCGTGTCTTGCTAAACACCTCACACAGAATTCAAGTTCCCTATGGGTAATTTGCTGAATTGGGACAGATGTTCATGGCCTTCAAGGACCCTACCCCAGGTGGGCACTTCTTTCTGATATACCCCTTTTTCCCCCATGAGTCCCCATGCTGACTCTGCAAGACACATATTCTTCCACCTCAGGTGTGCTCTTCCCAGCCCTTACTTCCAAACCAGAGCAGTCTCTTTCCAGATCCCTCCTCTGTGCCCACAGCCTTCAGAAAAAAATGCTTGGTTACTTCAGAGTCTCAGCCTTTTCCCTGCTGTCTCTCTCCTTTTACCCACTAATGCCCTCTCCTAAATCTCCAGGACTCTTGTGGTTATTTCTGGGCTGAATTCAGGCCCTTGTTTGCTCTTTCCTTCCATGTGTATCAATCATGTATTCATTTGTGAGCCTTTTTTTTTCTTTTTGGCCTAATCACCGAGTTCTGGGAGATCTGAGCCAAACGGTATCTCCTGCCGCTGTGTCGATCCCCATGGTACCCAGCACGTGGCCTTCTCCACACACCAGGACTCTCTGCCCGCAAAGCACAGACGGAGAGAAAGACAGCATGTGAGACCTGCATCTGGGAAGCTGGACTGTGCCCCTCCCTCCCCTGCCAGCTTTACTTACTACCTCACATCCCGCTCCCCCCATGGCAGAGTCTTAAGCCAATTTCTAAGTCAGATGTCCCTTGCTGGGATACGTTAGAGAGCCTCCAAGAACCCCTAAGAGACAGGAGACTGAAAAGTACAAGCTACCTCTCTCTCCTCTGCCCAGGTTACCATAGGAAGTTTTTTTTTTTTTTAAGTTCTTGAGCCCAGGCTGCTCACAGACTGCTCAGCTCAGCACCAGCCTCCATAGGGCCTGCCTTCTCTCTTCCCAGTCTTCTTGGAAACTCCGGCCAGTACAAAGCCTGAAGGCATCCGCTTCTGCTTCTTTTTCCTCTCCTTCTCCTCCTTCCCATACTTCACTGTTTTTGTTTGTTTGTTTGTTTTGGGGTTTTTTCCCTAACTATTCACCACCACGTAGTAGCCCTATACTATCCCCTTGATGCCCTTGGCAAACATTAGATCATTTATTCTTAACAATAATCCTTGCCATGCTCATGATGAAAGTCGGGCCCACAAAGGTTAAGAAACCTGACCAAAGTTACACAGCTAGTAAGTGATGGGGCCTTTCATTCACTCAACAGATACTGTTGGGTGTTCACCTTGTGCTGGGATAGGAAGCTCCAGAAAGTCATCTGGTCCAGACCTCAGGGCTCGAGATCACTCCTGTCCCAGCTTGCTTCCTTCCTTCCTTCCTTCCTTCCTTCCTTCCTTCTTTCCTTCTTTCCTTCCTTCCTTTCTTTCTTTTTAAATATATATATATATATATTATCCTCACCAGAGGACATGCTTATTCTAGAGAGAAGAGAAGGGAGGGAGAGTGAGGGAGAGAAACATCAATCAACTGATTGATTGGTTGCCTCTCTTAAGCACCCAGACTAGGAACTGAACCTGCAGCCTAGGCATGTGCCCTAACCAGGAATCAAACCCATAATCTCTCAGTTTCTGGGACTACTCTCTAACCAAGTGAGCCACACCAGCCAGGGCACAGCTTTCTTGATACAGTAACCAAGCCACAGTCCATCCCCAGCCCACACTACCATACACTCTCCACAAAGGCAATCAGAAAGCACTCGGGCCCCAAAGCCTGGTGAGATCTCTGAGGACAGCCATCTCATTGGGCTGGGGTGGGTCTTGCATTCCAGTTTCTGAACCTGGTATTAAATGCCAATACTCAGGGTTTTAGACTTGCAGATTAATAGGGGACATACTTCCCCAACTCCAAATAAAAGGTTTCATGGGACCAGATATAATATGTTGAAGACGGGAAGGCAGGCAGGAAGGAAGAAAGGAAGGGAGGAAGGGAGGAAGAGAAGATAATTAGGATTTATTGAGTGTCTCCTTTGTATCATAGGTTGTTCAAGGCCCTTTCACTTATATTTCATCATTATCCCTATTGTTTCAGTAAGCAAACTAAAGCTCAAAAAGACAAAATGATTTGCCCAAGGCCGTAGAGCCAGTAAGTGACTTAATCCTGAATACGTCTGATTCAGAACCTGTGCAATTTCTTCTAACAGGTCAAAACAATGGAGAAGCTGCAGCCAGGTCTTCTGCCCCAGCGTCATCCTGGTTATTTGACGTCCCAGCTGACCTATGTGTGACATCCTAGATGCCAAGTTTTCTCCCTCACTACCCCCAGCCCTGTAGTCTCATCTCTCATTCCCACCTTTCTCTGTTGTACTGCACAGGCAAGGTTTAGGGAGCTACATAAGTTTTCTGGCTAGGATTGGGCGGGTGGTGGGTGGAGGAGCTGTTGTGTGGTTTTGGGGTGCAGCCAGGCAGACCCCCATCCAGGACCTCAGGATCTGAGAGTAGAAGCGATACATCCTCCTAGGCCAGAATTGGATGGATAAATCAGGCAGAGGCTGGGGTATGGCCACAAGCCCACATGGCTCTGGTCAGAAGGCCAGATGACCGTGGGGACTGGCAGGTGGAGAGAACTGAGCAAGTCCCCTCCCTGTACCCCTCCCTCCCTCCAGTGTCAACGAAGGTGATGTGGTTTCCCCTGTGGTTTGTTGCCCTAGACACCTGCAGTTCTGAGTTCGTGTATGTGTGTCTATGTGCCAACAGCACTGTGGGGGGACACAAGGGGAAAGCAAAGGGACAGGATGGGGAGGGGCAGGAAGCCAAAGACAGGCTCTCCTCAACCCTAGGACAAAGAAGGAGCACTGTGTGCACAAGAGGGCAGAAATGACCCCCTTGACAACTCCAGGTGCTCATTCGGGAACATCAGGAAAGAGCTTGAAGAAAGGCATTGTGGGTATCAGGGCCCCTGGGCTGGGCCTGGGAGCCAGGGAACTTGAGTTCTGGGCCTGGTTCTGCCATTAACTTCCTGGGTCTCGCCTTTCTAAGTCTCGGCTTCCTGCTTTGTAAAATAACAATAATTTGGCTACCTCCCTCAGTGGGCTGATCTGAGACCACACAACTAATGCAAAACTTCGGACCACTGTGAGTTTTAGAATTCGTGTCCTTATAGCATAAGAAGTATTGTAGTTGCTTACTCTAGCCCTGGGCACGACACTCACGCACATGCCACCGTGGAGATAAAGAACACTAAAGGCAAAAACAAAAACATAGCCTCTGCCCTCACATAGATCACAGGGTATCGAGGGAACAAAACAAACACATAAAATACTTGAGAGTCTTTCGGGAAGCCAACTATTTTAAAAATCTCACTATCTGTGCAATCTCGGCCAAGACATAACTTCTCTGGGCCTCAGTTTTCTCATCTGTCAAATGAGGGAGTTGGCTTAGATCATTTCTACTTATTTTTCTGAGTCTAACGCTGTTTGCTGATTTTTTGACTCCAATGGGTACACAGCAAAGAGGAAAGATTTGAGCAGATCCTGGCTGGAATGAAGCAGGCGAGTGTTGAGCTGGGTTTTACAGGAGCCCAGAAATGTGAGTCAGTGTGGGGGCAGGGGGGTGACATTCCAGGTACGGAGAAAGGCATGTGCAAGGGCGAGGCAAGGAAGCAGAGGGGTGGCAAACAGATTAACAGGCTCTGGAATGAGGTTGGTGAGGACTGAGGGAGACCGGGGAGGAAGTCAGGACTGGAAGGGAAGAAGGGGCAGTCCCCAGGGCTGAGGCAGCTGAAACAAGAAGGTGGGGAGGAATATCAGTGGGAAGACACTCTCTCGGCCCCAGAGGTCAGTGCCAAAGCCCGTCCAGCCAAACTCCACCCAGGAGAGAGGGACAGAAAGGTTCCTTTGCCAAGAGGCCTCACCCACCAGAGAAGGCCCCATTCCTCTCTTCCCTTCTCTCCCAGTCCACCCCCAACCTGGAGGTAAGTGAGGGCCCCATGAAGCCAGAGCCTCGTGAGTGATGGAAACAAACAGAGGGCGGCACTGCCACGTCTCTCCATAATAATAGTGCCAGAATAATAACAGTCATCATCATCACCATCACCATCTACCCCTCACTTGCCCTCTGATAAAACCTCGCAGCACTAAAACCTCTTGATATGGCCATTCCGTTTACTAGAATCTTTGCTCCTAAGAGCTGCAAGTGATTTATAAGATTATCTAGTTTATAGGTCCCCCAAAGCAGATAATATATCAAAATCACTGAGAAGAACCCGCGGAAGCAGATTCTTGGGCCGCCTCACAGACCTGATTAGACTCTTTGGGGTGGGGGGTACCCAGTAATCTGTAGTTCTCAGGTAACTCTAAAGTGTGGTTAAATTTACAACACCCTAACCTAATCCAAACCACCCCTTTCACAGTGAGGAAGCTGAAGACCCAAGGGGAAAAGAACGTGCCGGAGAGGACATGGTCGGTCAGTGAGGAGGAGCAGGCAGAACTCAGGCTTCTCAGCTTCCAGGTCAGCGCTCCTTCCTCTGCCGGCACTGCCCAGCCCTGCAGACGCCTGTGCCAGCAGAGATTATGGTCAGGGAGGCAGCCACCAGGCCATACTCTAATCATGAGCAAGAAGACATTTGTCTGAGTTGCAGAATGTTTTTCTGCAGCCAGCTCACGATTACTCTCCCCCGTGGGTCCCTGCAGGGACACTGTGGTCCACCCACTGGTGCTCCTGGGGCTTCAGCTTTGCCACATGCCCCCAACAGGACCCTCTGGAGCCCCAGTGGCTATTTTGGCTGGAGGGCAGTGTCCCACCTTGTTACAAATTTTAATGGTTCCTCTTAGGAGGCATTTACCTGCAGCCACCGAATCCCCAGGGAAGACCTTGCAGAGGTGCTGGCCTAAGGACACTCACCTCTCTTCCCCAGGAGTGCCTTGGGGGTGGGTTTGGGCTACACCCCTGCATGTCAGGGGAGTGGAGGCAGGAAAGGAGCACTGAGCTGAGGGTGGAATGGGATGACGGTGGCTGTGAAGCTGGGGGTGGGGTGCAGTGAGCCTCCTTGCCAAGACCTTGAAGCACCCCAGCCCCAGGACCACCACTATGCTCTTGGAACTTATTTGTTGTTTACTCGGTGCCAGGTTCTTGTGCACAGAGGCGAACGAAGCTGCAGGTCCTACCATGGAGGAATCCATCATTTCCCGGAGAGCAGGATACAACCAAAAATAAAAAATTTAAAAAAGAGTCTGGAGTGATAGAACTGTCAGACCAGGGGCTCCAACGGCCTGCGCTGCAGAGGAGATGCTGGGCTCATGGAGTCTCAGAAGTTCCATGTTGGAAGGGACCAGACTGGTTACCAGTCCTTCCGGGCTGTGGCACTTGTCCCACTCTGACCTGCCCCACTCTGCGCTGGGACAGTGATTCCATCTCACTCCAGCGTGGCCTGAGTGGCTGGGGCTAGGAGGGCGAGGGAGGCCGAGAGACGAGGCCACTCTACCCTTAGGCAGACCCTGAGCATGGGCTCCATGCTCCTCCACAGTGAGCTTTTAAGGAACCATTAAAAATCCTGTAGAGGAATGAATGGTAAAGGGAGGCGGTGGTGTATTGTGGTTAAAAGCAATGCAGGCCAGTTCCCGGCGGGGGACCCACGAGAGGCAACCATACATTGATATTTCTCTCCCTCTCTCTCCTTCCCTTCCCCTCTAAAGATAAATGAAATCTTTAAAAAAAGAAAAAAAAAGCAATGATTTGAAGTTTGTCCCTTAACTACTGTGTGATCTTAAGCATGAAATCTGACCTCCCGAGGCTCAGTTTCCTCATCTGCAAACCTGAGTATGGAGTGCCTGCCATATTAGGGTTGTTGTGACCACTCCCGAGATCAGGACATGAAGTGCTCAGCACAGATCCTGACGCATACGGGGCCCTGTTTGGGGATGGAGCTCGATGCTGACATTAGTAACAGAAGACAGTGTCCTGTTTCTTCTGTCCCTCTGAGCTGCAGTTTTCCCCTACAAGTTCATTTTCAATTATACTGACCTAACTTATGCAAAGAAATCCAAATGGGTCTCTAGCCTAAGCTGACCCCTCCAGGGTGTGCAGGGTGGCTTGGCTGGGCTGACGGAATGGGTACAGTATTTGGAACCTTCCCCAACCCTCCCAGGGTCCTCTGGTATAGTCCCAGTTGCCTCAGAGTTGAGGGGAGGCGGACAGCTGCAGGGAATGCCCAAACCAACTGTGGACAGAGCCTTGCCTCCTCTCCCCAACCTTGGCAATAGCACATCTGGAGTGATCTGCACATCTGGCTGCATCCCTGGGGCAATAGCCACAGCTGCTGACATTTGAGGGAGGAGAGATCTAGCTCCTCAGCCAGGGCCTGGGGGGCTATAAATAACTAGCTAAGAGGACCAGGGGGACGAGGTTGACCTTTGGGGGGCGGGAGCGGCTGGCGACTTCCCCCACCCCCTTGGGTCCAGAGCCAGGGTTTTAGCAAAACAGGAAGAGGCAGCAGCAGCAGCTGCTGGGAAAGTAGGAGTGGCTCCTCTTCCCCCACTTGCCTGGGGCCTTCGGATCCCAGCCAGGACCTGGGAGAGGTGGAGTCATCTAGGCAGGAGAAGGAGGGGCAGACCCACGCAGACCGTGGCCCCAGCTCCTGGTGCCTTCCAATGCCTCCCACAGGCAAGAGAGAAGGAGGTAGAGAAGGGCAGCCCAGTGGGCTGTGCCCTCCGTGCCTGCTCCCTCCTGTTCCCTTTCTGTTCCCCTATCAGTGGGATGACAGGAAGGACAGGCAGTAGAAATGGAGCATAAAATACATCTGCTGACCCAGCCAATGTATCTACAGGCCCAGCGCTGTGACCGGCCCAGGGATGTGTGTCAAGCCTGCCTTCCTCTCTCATCCTCTCCCAGCCCACAGGTGGGCTGAGCCTAAGCCCAGGTGGGTGGGAGACAGGGGCCTAGACTGGAGGAAGGAGGCCTCTGGGCTTCTGGAGAGGGGCCCAAGGCCTGGCCCCAGTGAATGATGGAGAACCTCCCCAGGAACTGTGGAGCTGAGGGGGCCCAAAGCTCTGGGGTGGCTCTGGGTGACTGTTTGTCTGGAGTCACAGGGCACCCACTGAGACAAGCTCTGGAGAGCCAAGCCCCAACTCGGAGGGTCTCGTGAAGTCCAGGGTTAAAGCGGTCATCCTGGGAATGTTGCCTTGCCTGCACCCCTGGGCCCCTGGGCCCCTGAGAGTCTGTCCTGTGGTATCTCCGGTGAGGTCTGCACCTGCACCTGTCGTGACCTGTCCTCGCCTCTCATCCTGGAGCCCCGCGCTTTGCCAGCAGGGAGGGTCTAGACCAGCAGCGTCCAACAGAAACAGAATGTGAACCACATATGTAACTACATTTTTTTTTAAAAAAGTAAAAGTAAATAGGTGAAGTACATTTTATAGTCTTTATTTAACCTAATATATGTAAAATGTTGTCATGTCAGCATATAATCAAAACAAAAGAATCGTTAACATTTTACACCCTTTTTTCATACTAAGTCTTGGAAATGCAGTTTGGACCTCACACTTGTGGCCCGTTTCAGCTCTGACCAGCCAAACTGCAAGCGCTCAGCAGCACCCGGGGCTCGCGGCCACTGGAGTGACCAGCACCGGCTTTCACAACTTGTAGCTTAACCTCTTCTTCAGCCTTTCTAGGCCCTTGCTGGGGAAGAGGTTCAAGAAGTGGAAGAGGAGGCCAGTGAGGTCAACATTGAGAGTTACTTTGCTCTAGGTCTAGGAGGACAGCCACCTACTTTTCCTTTCAACCATCTGTCTCTAGACCTGGAACCAGTGCTATTATCCAGGCAAGCAGGGGAACTGAATCACAGAGCAGCATCTTACACAACTGGCCTCCTCCTCCTCTTCCCAGGACTCTTCACCTAAGCTGGAGGTTGACAGAATCTCGTTTCCTCTATCCTGCTTCTCCTTCCAAACACCCACCCAGCCCACAGGTGCTGGGCAGCAGAGCGAGGGAATACAAGAGGAGAAGCTAAATGGGAGGGGAATACAGAGTCGAGCTGTGGACACGTGGAGTTGAGATGCTGGTGGGACCATCGGGGGAGGAGATGTTGGGTGGACGGTTGCTCTCTGGAGCTCTGAGGGGGTGGTACGGGGCAGGACAAATAAAGATTCAGGATCATCAGCTGAGGGCTGGACTTGTAGGCAGGAGTGGATGAGACCACCAGGGCGCAGAGAAGAAAGGAGAGGAGGGAAATGAAGGGAACCTGGAAGAAGGCTAAACACAGACACTTGTAAAAACAAATATTTCAGGTGGGCCCAGTCAGAGATTTCAGTGAAGCCAGAGGAAGGACCGTGTCTGAATCCAAAGTGGGAGAAAATGTCAAGAAGGAGAGTTTGGGCTCAACTGTGATCGACAATGCTTTAGGATTATTCTTATAGCGAGGGCTCACACAAATTGATAAGAAACACTAAAAAAGTGGTAGACTAAAGTTCAAAGCACAGAAACGACTCTTCAGGGAAAGAGGAAACACAGCTAGTCAGCAAAGGCAGGGAAATGTTCAAAGTGCCAATTAAAATAAGATCAAGGTAGAAGCCACTTTCAAACATCAGTGAGAATGTGGTGAAATGCGCATGTTGTTTTCGGTGGTGTAACCTCTTTTGAAATCAGTTTGGCAACATATAGTAAGAGCTATAAAATGTTTTTACCCTTTGGCTCAATCACTCCACCCAATGTACCCAAACTAGATTTCTATAGCCAAAATTCAGGGAGCAGGGAGTGGAATAAGTGCCTAATGGTGTTCACCACCGCACTACTTGTAATGTGGAAAATTAGAAACAATTTGAACACCTACAGGTGGAAAATTGTGAGGTAAACTGTATTTCCACTTAATAGAAAATGATGAAGCCGTTAAACAGATGCACATGAATGCAAAATAGCATCACAGGAGAATATAGACTTGTACACGCCCCGTGATAGCAACTGTACTTAAAAAAAATAAGCATAGAGAAAAAGATTAAGAGGAAATTCATGCAATAGGTAATAGTTATGTAAGGTGTATGAGTATACACATTCCTCTGGTTATTTAATAATTGTCAACATTGTAAAGGGCTGTGGAGACTGGGGAAGAGGGTTGACCAGAAGCCTAGTCTTGGCAGCAAGGGGGGCCCTAATATCCTCATGGAGGTCGTGAGTTTATTCATTTAGCAGGTATAGGTAGGTACTGGGCTCTGTCCATGAGCCAGGCACTGTCATCGTGGGGATTAGCTCAGCCCAGTTCTGATGGAAGAAGCCCAGGTTTTCTGTCTGGGTTCAAGAGTGACTCTGTCCACTGGAAGCTCTGGAAGTTCAACAGGCTTCTATGCCACTGCTGCCAGCAAGACCCTGACCTGGTCCTGGAAGGGCAGCCCCCAGAGGACAGAACCAGGGAAGTCAAGAGCAGGTACTAGGGGGAGGGAACAGCGTGTGTGGGTAGCAGTGGCCTGAGTGAGGTTAGGGGAGGGCTGGGGGGATCGCCAAGGAGTGTAGGGGACTGAGGGCTGCTCTGCTCTGGGGAGGGTTGGCGGGCTGTGGTCGGCCACCTGCCATTTCACATCACCCCGACTGAAGGTGACACGAGATGTAAGTGGGCCATCACCTCCACCACCCCCCACAGGAACTCTACCTGGGCCCCCACCTACTGGCACCATCCGGCCTGGGAAGCATCCTGCTCCACCCCCCTCAGTTCTCTTCCTACAATGACAAACCAGGGCCTTGAAATAACACGTCTTTATTTACGCCATCATTTCCACATAATTTGCCTATGATTCATTTGTTGTCAAGAGGCATTAAAACCTCCAGCCCTAGCTCCCAGGCACCAGCCAGTCCCTGGCCCACTCCCTCCTGTGGCCCACCACTCCCCTTGCCCAGCTCTCACCCTCATCCCTGCTTCCTGAACCCAGCATCCCCCGGCCCCACTTGCACCCCCACCCCCAGCTCCTCCCTCTGTGGCCTTTTGTGGGGAGTGGGAGGCAAGGGGCTGGGGCTGTGGATGGCCCATCCATCTGCTTCCCCAGGCCAGACCCTGGCCAGAGGAAGGCCTCTAGCCCTAGGACTTAAGCTGACCTAATGCAAGCAGGAAGCCCTGGAAAAGGGAAGAAGCTTCTCTTTGCCTAGAAGCAGGAAGCTGTGGAACCCCCAGCCCGAGGCAGACCCTTTCTGCAACCCCCCCACCCCCTCACTTCCTCAGGCTGGATTTTCCTCATACCTCAGGGCTGCTGGTCCCTGGGTCCCTCCCCCTCACTCTGTTTCCCACAGGGCACAGGGGTATAAAGTTTCCACCGCGTGTGTGTGTGTGTGTGTGTGTGTGTGTGTGTGTGTGTGTGTGTGTGTGTTGGGGGGTAAGAGGAGTTGTCTTTCACACCCTCATTACCCCAGTGAGGCTGTAAGGCTTTGGGGGCCCCCAGTCCTCCCCAGGGGAATCTAGGTGAGCCTGGGGAGCTGTAAAGTGGGGGAGGCGGGGGAGGAAGAGAGCGAGGGGCGAGAAGGGGACTAAGGGGGCTGCTAAAGCGGGTTTGGGCGAGGGGAGCTGCTGTGGTCGGGTTATCTGATGTGAGGAGCCAGGTGTGCTCTGTCTGGGGGTGGGGAAGAGCCGCCTGAGAGAGAGGCAGAAACTGCAGCGTGCCGGAGACACAGAGACAAGAAAGACTGAACTGCACCGAATCGAGAGGGGACCGAGGGAGACCGGATCCCTCCCCCTCAGAGACCAGCTTTCCTCCTCAAGCTCTGGAAACCACCCAGGGGCTGGGGGCAGTGTCCTGGCCACCCTGTTCCTTGGCCCCTCAGCTCCCAGGACACTGGCTCCTCCAGCTCCCCTGCTCCCCAAGGAGCAGGCAGCTCCCCCTCCACACCACGTGATGGCAGAGGTGGGGGTGGCCAGGGGCTGTGTGGGGTGGGGACAGGGTCCAGCCTTATCCCTGAGAATCAGAGCAGTTGGAGACGGTTGAGGTCTACAATCTCGGTCGGGGGTGGATGGGTGGAGGAGGCTTTGCAGGAGGAGATAATGGGGCAGAGCAGAGCTCCAGCCTGAAAAAGGGGGCCCTAGGGCCAGGAGCCCCTCAACTAGCTCTCCCCCACCAGCACCCCCCCGCCTGCAGTGGCTCCTCTCAAGACAGAAGCTGTCCTACTGCACATGGGACTGGGAGGGGCAAGGTGAGCGGGGCTGCGTGCATTGCTGGGGTGCCATCTTGGCCCTTCAACAAGAGGGCCCACCTGTGGGTTCCTGCGTCCACCTCCTCCAGCCCTGACTTGGAGTGTGCACATGTTGGGGGGAGGGTGCTCCTTACAAGGAGGGGGATGTCTAGTTAGAGGAGAGGATCTCCAGATCATGATGAAAATACTAACCAAGGCAAATAGTTATCAAACATTTACTACTTGCCAGGCACAATTCTAAACACTGTGTATTAAGTCATTTATCCTTCACAACACCTACGTATTGGGTGCCACTGTGACCTCCGCTCTGTGGAAGAGACAGAACAAGGACAGGTTGCCAGCAGCCCCACAGCGAGTTTAGATCCTGCTTCCCCCAATGCTGTTTCCGCTGGTCTCGCCTGCTACCCTAGATGCGCCCTGCCAGGCACCACACTGCAAGCCTTCCTTCATGTTATCTTCACAAAGGCTCTATATCCCCATTCATAGAAGAGGAAACCGAGGCCCAGGGAGCTCAACTCATTTCCCCCAACTTCCAGGAAAAGTGAGAGACGTGATCAGGATTCAGGACGACCCATTTGTAAAGTCTGTGCTCTTATTCACTACCGTGGCCACTTTCTCGAGGCTGGGGGTGGCAGGGAGGGCGGGCTGGGAGAGCCCCTGAGCTCTATCTGCCATTGTGTTGGGGCCCTCACAGCCGAGCACCTTGCTGGCTTGAGGTAGGAAGAGCTGTGGTCAGCACTGGCTCAGAGAATGAACTATAAACCAAGCAAACAAACAATGAACGGTCATCTTCCAAGGCCACTGATATCCTGCCCACTGACAGTGTTCCCTCCCCTCCCATCCACTCCTCTACCACCTCAAGGCCTTCCTGTCAACACAGCAGAAGGCCGAGAGCTCCTTGGGGTGGGGTCCCTATCAGAGCAGAAGTGGGGCTGGCTTCTCTGTCACCCCCTTTATCTCTTCTCCCCATCCCCACTTTATCACCCAGGGCTCTTCCATCATCCCCTCCCTGACACTCCCCGCCACTCCCCAGGGGGCTTCAGGGTGGGAGAGGGGAAGACATTTAAATCAGTGGAACTGGGGGTGGGACTGGGGGTGGTGGAGAAAACAGGCAGACACCAGGAAGGGGTCTCCCTGGCTCTCTGAAGCTGATGCCTGCAGTCCTCCGTGCCCAGCGTGGGCTGGCCTTGGTGCCTGAGCCTTTTCTGATGGGCTGCTTGATCAGGTAGGCAAATGGAGAAACAGGAACCAGGCACAGATGCAGATGGGGCCCCTGTGCCCCCTCACCCTAGCCCCGCGCCAGCTGCTACAGATGTTCACAGGCATCTATAGGATTTTTAATTAGATGGGGGGACAGAGGCCTTTCCAGATGCCTGTCGGATTCTGAGCGCAAGTGAAGAGGGCAGTGAGGAGGCTCCATGGAGTTAAAAAAGGGCTGCCAGGCTGGGCTACATGTCATTTCTCCATCCCTTACCAGGACAGGGATGCCTAAGGGAGAGTTCTGCCCACTGCCTGTTGCCTTTCTCCTCTCAGCAACCAGCATCTAGGAGATTCTGCCTTTCTTCCCAGAGTCCAGCTCAGACAGAATTTGCAGAACAATTCAGCTTGGAATTTGATACTTGATCCACCCCTTCCTGCATCCCCTATATCAGATATCACTGGGTCCCTGATCCTTGTCTCAGATATTGTTTAGTTCCATGAGGATCTGTCCAGACTTGGGATGAGACTATTGGGTCCTAAGAAGTGGGGAACTGTAGAAGCATTGACAAGTTCCCCAAATTCCCGGCAATGCCCGGATCTGGCCATCTGTTCCCTTCCGTGACTCAGTCTCTCCTTACACACCCCCTTCCCTGGCTGCCAGCGAGGTCACAAACAACTGAACAAAAGCGTGCTGATACCAACCTGCAGGAGGGACATGGACTCTGGCTGTGTATCAGTCAACGATGTACATGGTCCGCAGAACCCAATTTTGGGAGATGCAAGGCCGGAAGGGATGGTCAGAATATTGGATGACAAAATGAGGATTCAAAGATTTGAGCAGGTTACAGTGTGGGATAAATCAAGTCAGACAAATATGAATAGGGGAAAATGCTAATTCTGCATTTTGGTCCAAAAAGAAAACTGTTCACGTGCAGAATGAGGGAGATGTGGCAGATGCTTTAGGGAGAGGTAGTTAGCATGTGGGTGCTGAAGCCACAGGGACTCAACTTCTCAGTTTCCAAAGTTCAGGGGAAGGTGTTTAAATTTGCATAAGTCTGTTTGCATCTCCTTTTCTAGTACAGACCCAAGCATAATGCTTTAAACTTGACATCTCTTGTGAAGATCAGATCTCTCAGATGCGAACAGACCGGGCAGCACGTGGCCTTGTATTCACTCATTCAGCCATTTATTCGGCCGCGTTTGTGGGCTCCCTCCCACCTTTGTTCCAGTCTGGAAGGGAGCCCCAAGGCAGAACAGAAATTTAAAACCCACTACAGTGTACCTTCATTCTACAACAGGGTGGCCACACAAGCCTACTCAGATGTGGCAAGCAGGGGTATGGCACAGTGAAGTTCAGGGTAGAGTTTATGGGAGACTTGAAGCCTCAGGAAATGGAAGGAGTAGGGGGGCGTTGCCCAGCTGAGAAAACTAGGGAGACAGAGCCAGCAGAGGGCATGTCAGGCCAAGAAAACAACACGTCAAATGTGCTGTATGGGACTCAGAGTGTAGTCTGGGTCCCTGAGCCCCATTTAGGGGTTCTGCATGGCCAAACTATTTCCATTTTCCTTTTTACCCTCATTCCCTCACTTGTGTACAGAGGCATTATCCAGAGGTCCCATGATGTGTGATATCCTAGCAGATGGAATGCAGAACCAGATACGAAAATCTAGCTGCCTTCTAGTAAGCCAGACATTAAAGAGATTCACAAGACTGTAAAACCATACTCTCTTGTCACTGAATTTGTTCTGCTTTGGGAAAAAGGTTGTTTTAATAAAAATTACATTAACTTATTATATCATTATAATAGGTTCATTATTATTATTAAAATATTTTTCAAATTTCTTAATTTAAACCTTTAACATGGTATATATGGATGGATATAATAACCCACAGAGACAAAAACTCTTCGGGGTCCTTATTTTTGGCTTGAGAACCACGGGCCCATGGAAGGGCTCAGTGGGAGACCTGCAAATGGTTGGAAGTGTCAGTGGCTTCAGTTTCAATGCCTGGACAATGACACGTGACCCTGGAGGAGCCAACAGACCCAACCATAGTGGGCTTCGCAGCTTGCCAAAGGAGCGAGGGTCCAGTAAGCGCTGGGGGAAAAGTGAAAACGATGACACCACAAATACATGGAGCAAACCTGACCTTTGCAGCTCATTTTGATTCCCACTTCCCACCTGAGAACACTGACGTTAATTATGGGTTGGTTCTGTGTGCGGTGAAATTGGGTGGCGGCGGTCACTGAGAGAGTGAAGCTGGCAAAGAAAGACCGTAATTGAAAGAAGTTGTGGACAGTATTAACTAGAGGTCCACATGTTTCAGTTTTATGTGTCTACTTTCCTATCCCTTTCCCACACTTTTCTCTCCAAGCGGGGTTGTTTCAGCTGGGGCTCATTTGACTTATAAAATTTCATACCTGCCCCCTGGTGGCCAGATGGCACAATGATGCTGTCTCCCCGCTGGGGCAGATATTCATGGAGCAGGAGCCCATAGCTCCAGAGACCTAAGAGATCAGGGGGGCCAGTCCAGAGGGCCCCGGAAGGATCAGCAGTCAGAGGAGGAGGGCAGTGCCAACTCCCGATGAAGATGTGTCTCCACTCTACAATGTAGTAATGATGTTGGCCAGCATCTGTGATTGATGGCTGCCTCCAGGTAGTGTGATAAATGCTTTACACAGGTTACATCACACAACAAACCTGGGGCTAAGTACTCTTACTGTTGCTGTTGTAGAGACTAAGATTCTGAGGCTCAAAAACAGTAAGTAATTTGTCCAATGTCATACAAGTAACAGGTGGCAGAGCCAGGACAGACACCCAGCAGTTTATGCTGTTAAATGTTATGCTTTGTGGCTTCTGCTTGTACTGCTTGATGATGGTCTGTTGGTAGGTCTGTCTTCTGCCACCGGACTGTGCCTTTCTCAGGGGGCAGTGACTGTCTTAGTCATCCCTGCATCCCCAGCACTGAGTTCAGTACTGTGTCTGTGCTTGGAAACACTGGAAGGACTACACAACCAGGCTGGACCTCAGAGGGAACCTGGGGCCAGCATGAAAGGTGCTCAGAGGCCCAGACCCCAGAACTCAGACTGAGAGGGCCCTTGGCTAACGTGTGTGTCAGATGCTTCCCTGGCTATGACCCCAGAGGTGACCTGGAAAGCCATACAGCAGGTCCCTTACACATTCTGTTTGGTTGCTGGTGTGAAGAGAGGTGAACACCACCAAGTGGCTACAGTGTCAGGGACCCAGCTTCACAGAAGTAGAGAAAGGGCCGAAGTGGGGATGAGAGGACAAGCCTCCAGCTCAAACCTGTCCCTATGAGACAGTAGCACCACCTAGTGGTGGAACTCAAGATGATTTAGGAAAAGAACAGTCCAGAACTGGGGAGAAGCTAAAAATACCCCAGACTTCTGATGTCTGCCTACCTAGAGCCCCAGGGAGGGGCTTGGAATCCTTCCCCAAGGCAGAGCAGCCCATTCCAAAAGGGCCCACCTGGTTGTACAAAATGTGAAGAAACAACCTTCAGTCCTACTTGCCCTGGGCTGAAAAGAGCCACCTAGCTCAAGGTCACATGAAGGTCACACTCTTCATGGGGACAGCCAACATCCTTTGGCTAGCTGATGAAGGAATATAAAAACTGGGCAGGCGCTTCCGGTCAAGATGACGGCGCAGGCAGACAAGTCTCGCCTCTTCACACAACCACATCAAAAATTCAACTAAAATACAGAACAACCATCACTTAGGAATGTCAGAAATTGAGCTGCATGGAAGTCTGACAATTATGGAATTAAAGAAACCACATCTATCCAGACTGATAGTAGGGGCACAGACACGGAATGGTCTGGATAAAAATTTGGGAGGGATATCTCGGGAGCAAGGAGTCCAAGATCCACATCAGGCCCCCCAGCCTAGGTTTCCAGTGCCAGGAAGATAAGTCCCCACAAATTCTTGCTGCAAAAAACAGTGGGAATTGAGTTGGTGGAAGAAACTTCTGGAGCCCCAAGCAGTTCTGCCTAAAGAACCCACAGACTCATCTACTCAGACTCACTCCCTGTGAGCACCAGCACTGAGGTAGCAGCTTAAAAGGCACCAGTGGTGTATACAGGGAGAAACTGAAGTGCCTGGCATCAGGGTGAGCAGAGGCCATTGTCCCTTTGCTGAACCCTCCCCCCATAGAGTTGGTAGGCTGGTGCCATATCTGAGACTCCATCAACCTGGCTAACACTGACCTGCCTTGGAGATCCCCAGAGGCTCTGCCCCATCCAATTTACCAGCCACCCAAGTTGCTTTTCCATAAGAATGGTTGGTCTTGGCTCCTAAATCCTATCAAACAAGCAACAGCTGTCTTCAGTGAACCCTAGCAGCAGCCAGATTAGATTCACAGCTTGGCTCCACCTGGGAATCTCCAAGCCCAGCACAAGCAGCAGCCATCTCAGGCTGTTTTACAGCTCAGGCAGGGTGGCCCCACGCAAAACACAGGTGGGGGCTGACCTTGGCCTGCACCACCCAGGAAACACCAGGACTAGCACACCTGATGAACAGCTACAGACTATGTTGGAGCACCACCACCCTGCCCCTGCACAGCTGATCCTCCCCGGAGGGCAGAGGTTGGTGGTCACTGTCACAGCCAGTCCTTGCAGCTAACTGGCCTGGGTAAATCCCTCCCATTCACCTGCCAACAGCAACCAAGGCTCAACTATAAGAGGAGAGTGTACTCAGCCCACGTGGGGGGTGCACCTCGAGCACCCAGCTTGGGTGATACGGGAGGCGGTACCACTGGACCCTGCAGGACACCTACTACATTAGGCCCCACTACCAAGATACATAGTCCAAGCACCTCTACCTAATACACAGAAACAAACACAGGGAGGCTGCCAAAATGAAGAGACAAGGAAACATGGCCCAAATGAAAGAACAGATCAAAACTCCAGAAAAAAACTAAACAAAAGAGAGATAAGCAATCTATCGGATGCAGAGTTCAAAACACTGGTTATAAGGATGCTCAAGGAACTTAGTGAGGAACTCAGCAGCATAAAAAGACCCAGTCAGAAATGAATGATACATTAATTAAAACAAAGAACAATTTACAGGGAAATAACAATAGAGTGGATGAAGCCAAGAATCAAATCAATAAGGAAGCAAAAAACAACCATGCAAAACAATAAGAAGTAAAAAGAATCCAAACAAATGAGGATAGTATAAGCAGTCTTTGGGACAACTTCAAGAAGTCCGACATTCACATCATAGGGGTGGCCAGAAGGAGATGAGAAAGAGCAAGAAATTGGAAATCTATTTGAAAAAAATCATGAAAAAAAACTTTCCTAATTTGGTGAAGGAAATAGACATGCAAGTCCAAGAACCACAGAGAGTCCTAATTATGATGGATACAAAGAAGCCCACTCCAACACACATCATAATTAAAAGGTCAAAGGTTAAAGATAAAGAGAGATTCTTAAAAGAAGCAAGAGAAAAGAAGTGAGTTACGAGATGGTTGACAGATAGGAGTGGGGACAGGGAGAATAGGTGAAGAGGTGAGGGGATTAAGAAGTACAAATAGGTAGTCACAGAATAGACATGGGGATGTAAAGGACACTGTAAGAAACAGAGTAGCCGAAGAACTTATACGAATGACCCATGGACAGAAACACTGATGGGAAGATTGCCTGAGGAAGTGGGGGGTGCTGGGTGGAGGGGGGCAAAGAGGGAAAAATCAGGACGACTGTAATAGTATAATCAATAAAATGTAATTTTAAAAAAGACAAAAAAAAAAAAAAAAACCTTGGCAAGGGCCATCCCAGTTTCAGAATTCCCCATGAGGGTTGGTGGAGACCTCTGCGGAGAAGGCATTGCAGCCCAGCTGCTCCCTCTCTACCTGAAGCTACTCCCTTCCCTGCCACCAAAGCCGGTGACCTTCTCCCCAGTAAACTTTCTGCACTTCAACCTGCTTTCCAGAGCAGCTTCCTTGGAACCTGCAACCCAACTTTCAACATTACCTCATGTATGATGTACGACACAGCTGAATAGAAATTCAGAGCAGCTGCCTGCAGCAGGGCCCCCACCTCCCGAATGCCCCCAGCAGCCACTGCTGCACACCCCTGTGCTTCTTGGCCACTTGGAGCACAGACACCTCCAGGAGCCTCACTGGCTTCTTGCCCACATGAGTGCTAATGTCTGATAGGGTGTCGGTGGGCATCCCCTTGGACGTGCTGAGCATGAGAGATGTCATTCGTCCCTTTTGGAAGACCCCACGCTGCACAGACAGCCTCCAAGGAGCTCCAGCAGAAGCTAGAGACACGGTCCTGAGGGCTCTGGCCACTCCAGGCAGGTCCTGTTTGCTTGGCCCCAGAATCGGTGTTTCCAGGCACACCACTGACCTGTTTCTGCCCCACAGCCTTGTGAGATGTTTTCCCTTTATGCCTCTTTTGAGGGACCTGTTCACAGCGTCCAGTAGCAGCATCACTTGATGTAAAGGGAGGATATCTGCTATGTTCCTTGTATGTGATGTTGGACAGTTTGGCAGCTATCCGCCCAGCAGATCAACAGAAGCATATGATTCCCTGTGAGTACCAGGCAAGAATGTGTTAAATAGACCAGTGCTGTCCAACAGAACTTCTCTGTGACAAAAGAAATGTTCCGTGTCTGCACTGTCGATTCCGGTAGCCCTGGGCCACTGAGTAGTGGAAATGGGGCTAGTGCGTCTGAAGAGCTAAATGTTTGCTTTTATTTCATTTTAATTCATTGAAAAATCACACATGGCCACTTTATTGAACAGCACACGTGTAAAACCAGAGTTTGGAATGTGAAAACTTAAAATCACGTTATCCTAACTATAAGGTTTTCTGGGGGCATTCCTCTCAGGTTACTTGGAAAAGTTGATTGTAACCCACAGGCCTGGAGATTTCATGTTCTTCCAGATCATCTATAAAATGCCAAATAAGGTTCTCCTAACAGCTTCTAAGAATTTCACCTTCACACTTATCCTGCTGGAGACATGTGCATTTAAGCAGCTGTTTCTAAGTCTATCTATTTTTTCATGACAAAATGGGCCACAAGCCCTACCCTCAGTTCTTCTACTCCCACCGCACCACCAGTGACACACTCGGTTTAAAACCCATGGTTTGAAATCTTTGCAGATACTTTGGAAAAATGTAAGTAAATCACATCCCCAGGTCAATTTACCCTAAATACACCCACAGGCTGGTCACGACTTCGCCACTAGCAGATTACCGAGTGTTTTGGTGGGTTATTTTTGTGCTGTGTTTAGTGATGCTGCCCTTTATCATAAACCCCACTTCCTTGGGAAACAGAGCTGGGTGAATTGGGTGTTCTGGGTCCCTCGGGAATCCTGTTTATGCACAGAAGTCATTTGCAATCCTCCATCACTGGCACAGCAGCCATTTCAAAGACAAGACACACTTTGTCAAGATTGCTTGGTTTCCCTCTTGATGGCAGCCAGTACATATGACTGGATGCTTCCTGAGAGTTGAACACTGATCCATCCAGCCCCTCCGGTTCTCCCATCGCAGGGCCTGCTTTAGGGATGGGAATCTCCCTTACATGCTCTAGGGTAGAGAGCTGGCAAGACTGAGACTTGTCAGGTCACTTCACTCAGGAGGAAGCAGCACAGTGGAGCAGTTCATTAAAGGCTTCTGGAGTCAGCTGCCAAGGGTTCAAATCTCTTCTCTCCACCAGTGTGGCTTTGGGCAAGTTATCCCCTCTGACAAATGAGGGTGATGGCAGTCCATCTCCCCTGGGATCCTTATAAGGATAAAGCGAGCTGGTTTGCATAAAGCATTTATTTACAGCAGTACTTGCCACAAAGTAAGTGCTATGTAAATATGATCCAATTTTATTACCATAAGCAAAGCTTTCTTCATTGGTTTATTTCTGGCAAACATTTTTTATTCTTTGGAAATAACTCAGGAGGCACTCTTCAAAGTCTGCTTTTCTGCCTCTTTATTCCCAGCTTTCACCGAGTCTCATACATTCCAATCTTCTCTGTCACCTCACTTGGATTCTCCCCCTTGTTTCCAGTTAAGCAGCAGAAAGAGCTGTCTCCTGGGATCTTGTTTATTTGGCATTTTGGTGTACATATTTCCCAGGGTTTCTAGTAATATTCTTTAAAAGTTTTAGATTTATAAACATCCACCTTCACCTTCTCTCATTCTAAAGTAAAATAAGTGATAATCACATTTCCTCCCAATTCAGCCCCATGAAACCTCACTGTTCCTCCCTTTTGCCCCTCCCAGCTCCTAAACTTCCCTCTGGGAGTGGGCGGGGCTGTGGTGGGGCGCAGAGCTGCGGGACTGGCATTCTCCCCGAGTCTGCTCGGGATCCCTGGGGGAGGCAGGGCCAGTCAACAGTTGCCTGGAAGAGCTGGGAAGGTGGAGACATTACAAAGATAGATGCACTTTATTGATAAGGCAACAACATTATAAGGGCTGAGACAGAGACCCCACCCATCTGGCCAGGGCCACATTGGGGGGTGGGGGGGCTCTGATTCACATTGAGACACAGGCTGAGGTGTCCCCCACCCTCCTGATGGGTCAGTGAGGTTGCAACCCAGGGAAAGAAGGCAAGGGGTTGGGATCTAGACGTGCTCTGTCTAAAATCCAGCACTTCCCCCGAAGACTAGGCTCGGGAATGGGAAGTGGGGTCTGAGCGCAAGCGCGGCGCAGTGAAAAGAGCCGGGACCACAGGTCCAAAGTCTGGGTCCAGGCCCGGTGCTGCTTCTGACTAGTGATATGGGTTGGGGTGAGTAGTGCCTCCTCGGAGTGTCGATGCTCTTTCAAAACAGGGTTGGATGATTTTAGCAATTTTCAAACCTTTCCCCCACTGAATAGCAAGCTGGACCAATGTATTTTACAGCTTAAATCAAACTACAAGGGTCTGCCTCTAATTTATAAAATAACGACAACAGCAATAATAATTAAAGTATAGAATTTTCACAATATAAGTTCTCCCCCCATAAATATCTCTTAACCAGTGGTGCCTACTACCCGCTATATTAGAACACAGTACAAAATGGAGTCTGATTCTAAAAACAACTCGTATCCAATGAACGTAAGGGTCAGCCACAAGGGTGGTATTCCGTGATCAGGAGCGTGGCTGTCGGAGGCTCTCCCACCTGAGGACACGACGGGCGGTGGACACTGAGGGCTCTGGCGTGGTAAATCGGATCACTCTGGGGCTCCCAGGGGACACAGAGGCAGGTGGAGGGCCATCCTACTGACACGAGCTCCTCCGTGACGAGACATCAAATATGGCCATGTTCCCAAAACTCAAGTAATGATCTGAAGGACCCCTGGGACTCCTGGAAGAACCCTCTCGGCATTGGTCCCACACACCTACAACTCACTCCCCAAGAAACTCCACCCTGGAGTAAACAGACCTAGAGTTTCCACCTCCTAGGGTGGTCTGGCTATGAAGAATGTCAAGTTATATACCCCACCTCCCACCCTGCCCTCAGGGCTCCATCTGACTTTGGGTGGTGGAGAGAGAATAAGAAGGGGACCAGCCCCACATGACTCCACTCCTAAATGTGCTCTGACTAGCCACCCAGGTGAACCCACTCTCCCTGAGGTCCACACCCTGAGGTCTTGGAGCACCAGCTCCTGGGTTTCCGGGGGAACAGCTATCTGAAAACTACACATAGGTGGGCAGGGAGGGTGTGACTTAGGCTGTTGGGGTCTGGAAGTTCATCACCTCCATCCCATCCCACCAGGTGGAAAAGACATGGCCCCACTGGTAAGCAGAGTAGACACTGCTTCTCCAGACTGTGAGGTGGTTGAGAGACTGGGCCAATCTCTGGGTCACCCTTGGCCATCCTAGAGCAGGGCCCCAACAGCATCTGTAGCCAGAGTGGGAGGGCTCTGGAGCCTGCGGCAGGTTCTCTTTCTGGGGTGGGAGGTAAGGCACTGGCAGGGGAGGATGAGGGTGGTGCCCACTGCTTTCCTGCAACCTGAGGGCAACTCAGTCCTGCCATGTGGATTGCTGGAAGAAAAGCTCCTGCCTCAACTAACTTAAATCCAGGCTGCGAAGCCATGGGGAGGGTGACAGGGACAGCTGGGGCCACCATCCACCATTCTTCTATGAGGCTGGGTTTGCCTGTCCCCCACCACCTGGGCCCTGCTTTCTTCCCTTCTTGGGTCTCTGAGCAGGTGGGTTCAAGGCCATGGGGAGAAAGTCCCCTCACCATAGTTGCTTTCAAGGAGAATGTTACCATGGTGATTGGATGCAGGTGGGCTCTGAGGGGGTTAGGCAAGTGCACTTTGGCCAGCAAAGGTGGGTCAGGGGCAACTTGTGAGCTTAGTCACCCTGGTTTTGGTCATCCTTGGCAGTGAGTTTCCCAGACGGGCTGGGGAGAGGAAGGCAGAGGGAGAAGGCCCCATCAAGGCACACTGCCCGGAACAGAACACACAGAGTGGGGGCAGGATGAGGTGGGGGTGAAGTGGGGGTAGTGGCCAGTTCTTGATCATGGGTGGAGCAAGGAGAGGGACATCCCCACCAGGGTCTGGACATAGGGACCTGAATCGGGGGAAGGTACAGGTATCTCTCCCTGAGGAATGAGTGTGTTTTTCCTGCCTACCTAATCCCTGGGCACCAGCCAGCAACTACTTCTGGCATTCCCAGGTAAGGCCCCACCTTTGGCCTTTGCCCTCTGCCCCCATTTCAGTCTCTGTCAAATAAACAGCAACTCCTCACAATTGAGGTCTTGAGGGGCTGGGGTCAGCCAGTGGCCTATAGGTAGCAGGGGCCTGGTGTTAGGTTGGGCAGGAGAGAGGATGGACAGGACAGGGAGAAGAGGTGGGAGAGGAGGGGCTATACTCCAGAGTGGGTAGGAAGGGCTGCTGGGCAGCAGCCAGCCCTAGGCCCAGGCACAGGTTCCCAGAGGAGCAGCCCCACCCAGGCACCACCACAGGCCGCTGTAATCAGGAGATCTCATTGCCAAACACCTCCAGCACAAGGGGTGTGAGCTTCATGCTGCACTCAGGCTGCAAGGAGAGGTAGCGGTACTGCTTGGAGTACTCCTCATTGAGGCTTCTCAGGTCAGCCAGCTTCTGGATCATCTTGGCATAGAGCATGTGGCTGCCTGGGGGCGGGTGGCGGCAGCGGATGTAGGTCTGCAGTGTATTGGACAGGCGGTCCTGGATGGCCTCAATCAGTGCAGCATCCTGCACTCCAGGACGGTCTGTGGGCACACGGAAGCAGGAGGATGAAACACAGGAGCTCTGAGCTGGATCCTTACTGTTCCACGTCCCCACCATCCCTCCGTCCACAGAGGCAGACACCCAAATTCAGCATCCTCCTAAGTCACCCCTGCATGGCTGCTGACCTGTGACATCACAGTCCTTCTTAAAGCCCCTCAACTACCATCCATTGCATTTAGGGTCAAGCCTCAAGTCCTTTTATGGATGCATCTGGCCCTGTCCCCACCTTATCTCTCTCCCTCTATCCCCACAGTCCATCTTTCCATTAGGATTCTGATGCAACATGCCCTCTGGCCTCCAGATTCACATTTATGTTCCCACTGCTTGGAACTCAGCTCTTTGTCTTGAACTGATTCTTACATATCATTTCAGATAACAGCTTAAAAGACCTTCAAGAAGGCCATTCCTGATGACTTCCTACCTCCATGTCCCAGACTACATCAGGTTCCCTCTTTCTATTATACCCAGCTATAGTATCACATACTTCTTTATTTTTTTAAAACTCTTGTCATATTATAAATTAGTTGTTAAATAGTATTTGTTTAATGTCTCTTCTTACACTTCATAGGGGAGAAGTCCTGTTTGCTATTGAATTGCTATGCCCAGCACAGTGTCTCATACCTAGTAGGTGCTCAATAAATTATTGCTGAGTGTATGTATGAATAAATGAGTAGATGCTGGCTGAAAAGGGTAACTGATCCCATGTCCATTCCTTGATTCCCAAGCCTAGGAAAGCATCACCGGGTAGAGCCCACTCACTTTTTCCAGTACAGTCCAGGCTGAGGCAGGGCTGCCTCACTTTGGGCCTCATCACCAATATAGCATCCTTGGGACCACAGTAACCTCTTTCTCAGCCTCTCCCTCTCATCATCCCAAACAGGTAGAAGAGCTCATAGATCACAGCACACTGCCTCCAAAATTAGTTGGGTAAACTGTCTATGCAGAACTATCCATCAGGCCCCAGGGTCTATTTTAACCTGCCCCCCTCAAGTGTCCTCAAGTGTTAAGGGGACCTCAGGTGTCAAGGAAGTTCAGTCCAGTTCACACAAAAGCAAAGTCTGAATATTGGGAATATCCAGGCCTGTGAAACACTATCTATCTGGTTCCTAAGAATCCTACCTGTGAATCACCAATGGCCTCAGTATACAGACACCATATGGGCTTCGCAAACCCAGCAAAGAGGGTGTTTCCTGGTCTTTCTGTCCCCTTGCTCACTTATCCCTCAAGATTGTCCTGCTGACCCTCAGCAGGGCTTCATTTTTCATTCTCCTCATGTCCCAGGTCCCTGGGTTCCTCACTGCTAGGCCTCAACATACCTGGAGAGACAATGCAGATGGCCATGAGCAGGACATGCTCTTCCTCATGCATGTTCAGCTTCTTTAGCCCCACCTGGAACTTGACGAGTGGCTCGATCAGCTCCAGGCTGTGTCCGGCTATGAGACAGAATGGCCAGATGCTGTGGGCAGAACCGAGGAGCCACCCATCGCACCCCACCCCACATCCAGCCCGGACTGGGCCTGACCCTTGACCTTTTTTCCTTGTTGTTGCCTAATCAGGGCCCCTGACCCTAGAATCAGTAGGATCAGAGTCTGGGAGATAGAGAGAGTGTAGGGAGAGCCCAGACACACCTTTTGTCACATCACTGATGCGGTATTTGTAGTCCTCACCCCCACAGCTCCAGGACATGTCATCCATGGTGAAGGACTGGTTGGAGCGTAACATGATGACCTCGATGGCACTTGACTTCAGCAGCACAATCTGGTCCTCAGAGGTCAGGTCTCTGCCAGGGAAGGGCAGAAGTAAGGGTCAGGTTATTGGTCAAGACCTTCAAGTCATGCAAATCAGTGTAGTGTTTTGACAGGTCTACACCTGCCAGGTGATCAGTATGTGCCCTGGATCCTTCATTGAGGAGCTTGAAGCCAGGTTGGAAAGAACAAGGCTGTTTCTTGAGGGAGAACAACTCAAGACTATATGTCAAGGTAAGAAATGAAGTAGTTCAGTTACTAAGACAAGGAAAACCCAGTGACTTGCCAGGATCTCCCATTTCTAAGCAGCCAAAAGTATTTTATGGACAGGAAGATAGAGCCTGAGGAGGCTCCCAGGGTTATGGCATGAATATGGTGGTCTACAAATGTACGGCCATGGTCATCTTCAACAGCTCCCATGCTTTTTTCCCTCTCCCTCCTCCTGTGCTCCAATCCTTCCTAGTAGTAAAGCTCAGCCAACTCTGTCCCCAGGATG
Organism: Trachops cirrhosus; assembly: GCA_028533065.1. Classification (NCBI taxonomy): domain Eukaryota; kingdom Metazoa; phylum Chordata; class Mammalia; order Chiroptera; family Phyllostomidae; genus Trachops; species Trachops cirrhosus. Next base: position 42,572,808 of record CM052539.1, read on the forward strand.
TCTCTGCATCCCTTGACCTCAATCCCACTCCCACCAGGACTTCTCTGCTTAGAGCCCCATTATCTTTTTGAGTCACCTCCTACTAGAATCCTCTAGGAGTCAAACCTCTAGGGTCTCTCATTCATCTTTACTGCTGCTGCAGGGAAGTAACACACTCCTGTGCTCAGAAATCCTCACTGATTATCAAACACCCCAGGATCAAGCTTGTACTCTATAAATTGGCTCAACCTGTCTTTCCAGCCCCCCTTCCCATTGCAAATGACACCAACCCTCCATTCTAGCAATGATGGATGACTCCACATTCAGGTGCTGTTCTCACACCTTCATGCCTTTGAGCATGAGAGAGCTGTTGGCTGAGAAAGCCCTTCTCCTCCACCTCATCCTTCGGACCCTGAATCTGTTGAGGTCTCCCGGGGAGCCCTCCACCCTCTGATTCCCTTCAGTGGAATCAGAGCCATTCCTTTACAACTCGCTGCACATTGCTTTTACTCTTGTTTTCCCCTTTCCACTTTGGCTCTGTTTCTTTTATAGGCCTGTTTTGGACCTTAACTGTAAGCTACTTGAGGGCCAACACCACCTCTTAATTACATTAATGTTGCCCACACACTGATCACTTAGTCCTGAGCACAAGAGGGTCAACAAACATGCCAATGAGTCACACAGCCAATGACTGGTTCCACTATTGTGAGCCACAAGCGGGGCTTGTCTGAACAATGACAAGGAAAAAGCAGGACCCGCAGATCAATTTGCTTCTGGTTTTCCCTCCCTTCTCTTCCTGACTGTACACTTCTGCCTGGATATCTCATAGAGAGGCTATCATCCTCTCTGTGGTGATAGTTTGGTCCATAAAAGGATGATTGGGATGACTAGCAAAGAGTCTGCACTGAAAAAAATCATGAAGTGCTAGAGTTGGAAGACCCGTCTTAGAGGTTATGTGGTCCAGTCTCTTCTCCAGCATTCCTGACACGTGGTTCCCACGCAGCCTCCACAGGGTTCTCCCAGAGCCGAGGAGCTCATGGCCTCTGGGGACAGCCACGAAGCTGTTTACTCTTCGTTAGCAGCCTCCTATTCTATTGATCTATAATTCACATGACGACATGCTCACCCGCTACTTGCACTTCTGTCTTCTCAAGGAAGAGTCAGACCTCTCCACTAGCCATGGGTTCCCTTTGACCATTTAAAGAAAGCTGCTGTGCACCCCTTGCATGTTCGCCAGGACGGACAGCCCTGACGACACGGCACCTAGACACCCCGCCCTCCTTGTCACTTTTCTCTGGATGCTCAGTCCACATTTAAAAAAATAAAAACTCACACCTCCCCTACTTGGGTTTTAGTTCATTATACAAGGTAAGAATAGTAATTATTACATCTTTGGATAATACAAAAAAATAAAAGCAAATAAAAACTACTCATAACCACAATGAACATTTTGGTACATTTCCTTATCTTTTTTCTATGCAAACATCTTTTTTACTCTAGTTCATAGTAATTCTGTGTCCCATTTCTTAAATCGCTAAAATTTCTGTAGCCCAGTTCATAGAGGGTTGCATTTAATGTTACATTATATCAACACTATAAGTTGTTTAATCAGTCTCCTATCCACCTAACTTGGGACATTTTGGTCACTTCTAATTTTTTGATATTAAACGTCATTTTGTGGTGATTATCTTAGCACATAGCCCTTTGTTCAATGACCCACTGAAAATGAATGCCCAAAGGGGTCAAGCATCCCGGGCGAGTTTAGCCAGAGAGACAGCAGGGGGACCACTGTTTGTTGTGATCTGGACATGCTACTTCTGTGAAAGCACATCTAGAATGACCTAGAATCACCACCCACGGCCTGGAAACGCAGGGCATTTCTAAATGCAGCTCACAGCCAGACTGAAGCTGATGAGGGGTGGAGGTTAAGGTGGAGAAACTCTTAAAAACCTTGTTCTTGCTACGGTGGACACCAGTGCAGGCTCTGTCCTCCTCCCTGGGCCTGTGTAATATTTGCACCCAGATTGGTTTCATACCTGGGGCCGCTTCTGGGCACCTGAGTGGTGCTCAGGAAACTGTCTCCCTCTCGGCTTTTCCAGCCCCCAGGCAGAGTCCAGCCCCTCCCCCCAGTATTCCCGTGGTCCCTCTAGCAGGCCTCTCCAGAGCTCTTATCTTTTCCCGGCAGTTGTTCACATGTCTATCTCTTCCATCAGCCACTGAGCCCCAGGGAGGACAGACTGTCCTTGTCAACTTTAATCCCTCAGTTTATGTAAGAAAGCAGTTGGTTGGATAGATGAACACGTGAATACAGAACAAAGGGCATAGGAAATACTATGACCCCAGGTCTCAGACCCAGGCAGGAGACCCTGGGAATGGAAATGACAGTGAGGCTGAAGACATTTAGCCACAAGGCTGGGCTCCAGCTGATCCCGCCTGGTCACTCTTGCACATCTCTTGGCAGGGAAGCCCGTGGTCCTCGGTTCTCTGACCTAGGACTGCTCCTGGGCCCATTTCCTCCATGCATTTCTTTTGCAACAGTGAGGGAGGGGGATTTGTGGGGCACGGACTGAGAGTCCGAGAGGGGAGTAGGAGTCAGGAGCAGAGCCTGGGGCCACACCGCAGGGCAGTTTGCACCCGACACAGCCCACCCATTCCTACCCCACTTAGGTCCTGTGCCCGCAATGGAGTCTCATCCAGTCCCCCCACCCCCAACTCACCCACACAGAAGTCCCATCCTGCCCTCTCCACACCCTCCACCTCTGCCTGCGGGCAGCAAGATCAAAGCCACCAGGCACTAGCCGCTGTTCTTTCACTTCTTGGAAAAACAGAACCCCTCAGTGCAGAAACCGGCAGAACCGGAGAGCTAGTGGGCTGGCTCCACCTGGGCCCCACTGGAACCTGGGCTCTGGCCCCGGTCCAGCCGCAACAGCACCTCTGTCCAGTCACAGAGAGTACCCACATCAGTGTGCCCCCAAGAGCTCTTGCCAGGGCCTGCTCCATTTCTGTTAGAACACATTCTGCACCAGGACTTCTCAAGTCAGGCTGAAGAGAGAGAAGTCAATCCAAGCAGAGTGGCCAACCAGAAGTCAGGACCAACCAGAGTGGCTTTACATCAGTATATGGACAGTTCCTGTACCTGCCCATGTGCGTGTCACCTTGGCCACAACTGCAGGGCTCGCTAAAGGAACTCTGGAAAATGAGGCTTGAAAGGGAAGGAACGGGGCAGACTTCAGCTTATCCTTGGGGAGAGAAACCAAAGGGCTGGCCATGAAAGTTGTATAAGGGCACCTGTGCTGAGGTTAAGAGAGAGGGGCCAAGGGCATGGGAGGAAAAAAAGGGGGTTGGGCTACACAATGGAGGGGCTGCAATAGGGTAATTTGGGTAAATGAGTGGCTTTCTCTTTAGGACACTGTTCCTCGAATGCCATCCCGGCCACCCCTTAGAATCACCGGACCTGAGCGTCTGGACAGGGCATCAGACGCCCTTTCATCCCTCACCGCACTAGGCAGGGAAGGATGGACCCCGTGTGGAGGAGAGCTGTGCCTTGAACTAAGAGGAAAGCTGGGTGCTACTGTGTATCCATCAGCACCTTGAAGTGTTTTTTTCTCTAGTTGTTTACATAAAACAAGACTTTGGAACACGTGGAGTTTGCAAACAATAACCCAAGAGCTGAGGAGAAGGTTGGAACTTGTACTAAGTGGAATGTGTTGTCTGTTCCAAGGAAAGGCTCTGGAGGGTAGATCCCAGGCCCAGCACAATGCTGAGCTCACAGGTGACACTCAGCGGCTTGCTCCTGCCTGCCTGCCTGCGAGAGCGGCCCTTGCTCCTGCTACAACAAAGTGCACGATGCAGGAAGTGTCTCGATGCCATTGGATGTTTTTCCCTTCTTTACAATTTTCACATTAGGTCCAGGGAAAGAGCACTGGCAAATCCCTGGTATTTGGAGAGGTGAGAGGCATAGAGTAACAGAGCCCGCTGTCTCAGGGCAGGAACAAACTGGGAGGTGCTGAGTGTAGCTTTGTGAACTGCCATTATCTAGCTTGTAATGAGGTCACTTAGACAGTAGCTGCTGACTTCCCTACATGGCGGAGAGATTCACAAACTAATAAATGGTACCTCACTTCAGTTTCTACTCAGAGCTGGCCCATGTCAAACTGTGTGCTGGCTCCCGGTACTCCAGCTCTGAATCTGAGCATCAGTGTCGAGGAAACTTCTGCTCCTGCTGCTACGATGGCAACTATTGCCGATGATAATATTGCTTGGTATTAATTTATTTCTATTTCTCAACCACATTATGTAGGTGTTTTATGACAATGTTCTAAAGAATGAGGGTATGAATGTATACACATTTAGATATAACTATTTCCCAACATATCTGCTAAAAGTATCAACTCTTAACTATTTTAAGAATATTTGACACTGCATGACTCTTTAGCTTCCGAGATCAGATGAGATCGGGCGCGTTCAGGGTGGTATGGCTGTAGACTGCATGACTCTTTAAATATAAGTATTATACATCCCATTACCACCAAGACAATAAAACAGCTGAATAGATGAATGAAATTTATATGAATGAATCTGTAACAGAGGATCTCTACTCCAGTAGGCTTCCTTACACTCATCCTTTTGAGCAAAAAGTTCTCAGCACGGTTAGGAAATGGCCTTGAGTGAAGGGTAAACTGGGCAAAGGATGCCCAGATCATGTATGCCAGTCAATCTGTCTCCCTCTAGGACCCCTAAATGACCTCACAGGTCTTTGTGCCCAGCCCTCCATCCCCTCTACCCCTTCATCCTGGTTTCAGAATCGAGTGTGGAGGGTGAATGTAGGTTTAATTTGAAGGCACAGTATGAGGATTAAACTCAAGCCAGCTGGTGTGGGCACAGCAGTGTACTAAGCTCCAGACCTGCTCTGACAACTGGCTCCAGCACTGGAAGGCCTGGCATTGACCTTCCGACCATGCTGGGCTTCCGTTGCACCATCCAGCAAGTGTGGGGGGTGAATAGCTCTCCAGTGAGGCCTCCCAAGTAATGCTGGATGGGCAGCCCTTCCTAAAACGCAGACCTCCCGAAGTACAGTGTCCAGAGACTCTGATTTAGGAGGTCTGGGGTAAGGCCTCACTCTCTATTTTGGGGAGCAGTGGATTTGTGATCCCCAAGCCTCCTTCCAACGGACTCTAGGATTCTAACTGTGTTTCCCAGACGTCCCCAAAGCCTCTTACCTGAACCCTGGGATCATCTTGGCAAAGCCAATAACCTTCTGGATGCTGTAACTGACCAGGTCAGCGAGGTGGGGCAGCATGGAGAGGTGGGACAGGTCTACGGTCACAGAAGATTCATTCGAGTCTTCTTCGCTCAGATCCAGGTTGGAGAAGCTGGTCGTCCCCGTCATGTCTGAGGGAGGATGAGGGGAGGAAAGGAACCACTGGAGGACACTGGAGCCAGGCTTCCCCCTGCGTGGCCCTGGGGGGACCTCCTGTGCCCTGGCAGGTGGGCCAGCTGGGAATCCCACAGGGACCACCTGTCTCCAAGGTCACTCGTCAGCCCAGGCTTTCCTCTCGGATTCCCCCGTCTCTCCTCTCAGCAGAGTGGGGCGGTCAAACCAAAGACCACAAGTCCTCCGAAAAACAAGGCTTCCTCGAGCCATGATTTTACGTCCTTGCATCTTGTTTCTAGTGATCTCAAATCAAAAATGAATTTGGAACCAATACACTTGTGGGAAACAATGTTCAACCTCACTGGTGATCAAAAAATTGCCAAGAAAAACATCTGCACTCTCCACCTAGAAACTAGAAACAAGTGCGGTTCAACGCTGACACCAGCATTTACGAAGATGCGGAGCCGGCAACCCTTGGGCGGCGCTGGGGCGCCGAAGGAGGCTCAGATCTTCACTTACCATCTAGGAGGCTGCTGGCCGCAGGGGCCAAAACCCCGCAGTGGTGCGGACTCTCACCAGCCACCCCACTTCCCGGGACTCATCATAAGGAAAACATTCTGAGTAAGTGCAAGTATTTAGCCACAAGCACACAGTTATCTTAATGAGAAGCTGGGAAACAGTCTCATAGATACCCAGTGACCGGGGATTTAGATACGTTCCTGTGCATTCATGCCCCAGTTGACTATGCAGCCTTTAAAAATAATCTAGACGTATGCTGACTGACATGAAAATATGGTACAATGTACTCTTGCGGGAAAAAAGCAAATTACCTGTCTGTGTATGACACAATCCCATCTCTGAATACACAATCCCATCTCTGAATACACATATGTGCTAAAAAAATGGGAAAGAGCGACGTCCCAATGCTGACAGGGATTGTCTTTGGGTGATAGAATAAAAGGTTATATATATATATATATATATATATATATATATATATATATATAGTATATATAAAATTTAGCTTTTTTCTTTTTTTTTAATTTTCTCATGTTCAATTACAGTTGCCCCCATTTTTCCACCATTGCTTTCCCCTGTCCTGCCCACCCCATCGCCCACAGTCAGTCCCCCCGCTTGTTTTTGTCCAAGGGTCCTTTATGCATGATCCTTGATTTGACCCTTCCCCTTCTTTCCCCCATTATCCCTGTCATGCCCCCCACCACTGTCACTTTGTTCTTATTTCAGTGTCTCTAGTTCTATTTTGCTTGCTTATGTGTTTTGTTGGGTATGTTCCACTCATAGGTGAGATCATATGGTATTTGTCTCTCACCACCTGGCATTTTCCTAATGTCTACAATGAACATGTACTACTTTTGTATGATACTTTTTTAAAGTAAAAAATGTTAACTAGTTTGGATTTTTAAATAAATATATGCTATACAGATTGTAACATTGGTGGGGGGTGAGCATCTCAAATCAATTAACCTATGAGAAGGTACCAAAACTCCTAGATAACATAAAATTATTATGAAAAACTGGGGTACAGACCAGTGTATAACATACAGGTTGACCCTCATGGATGCAAATGAGTGTGCCATGAAGAGGCGGGGGAGGTCCTAGGTGAGGGGCTCAGGGGGCTGGTCAGTCCACGCAGCGATCGGTGTTGGGGGGTGGGCACAGTGTCTGGCTCTACTGCCATCTCTGTCCCGTGGGCACTGGGACCCCTGCCACCTCTTGTGGGTGTAGGCACAGATTCATCCATGAGCCTGGAGGGCTCTTGTTCCCAGAGGGGAGGGGAAGCCCCAAGCAGAGGGCAGCGAGGTTGAAGCTGGGTGAGGGGTAGAGGATGAAGGGCAAGTGAGGGGGAGGACGAGGCAGGAAGATGAAGAGGAAAGTGAAAGAGGGACATAAGATCCCCCAGGACTCCGGGGTAAAGTGGGCGGCAAAGGGCCCCACACGCTGTCCTTCCGTACCAAATTTCACCTGCCAGAACTCTCAGGCTCTGATGAGTACAGTTCACAACACTGTTTTGTATAATGAAAGCTGCTGAGAGAGTAATCACACACACTCAAATCTTTGTAACTATTTGAGGTGATAGATGTTCATTTGGCAATGTATACATATATCGATTCATTATGTTGTACACCTTAAACTTATGGAGTGCTATCTGTCAGTCATCTCAATAAAACCAGGAACACTAAAGGAACAAACAAAAAAAGAACTCAAAGGGCCCGGGCTCCAAATACCACGCAGAGGAATCTGGTGGCCCCCAGGGAAGGAGCAGGGGCAGAAGCCTGGCTTTCTGGGAAGAGCAGGAGGCTCTACAGGCAGACCTCGCCCTGGACTCCAGCTTGGCCTCTTCCCCTGCGTGGGCCCTTGGGTAAGTTCCACCTCTTCCGTAAGAAGGGGCTGTTCTGGGGACACAAGGTGGTCCACAGTGTGGCAGTGCCATCCTCCCCCTGGCAGCCTAGGGCCGAGGTGGTATCTGGGCCCCTCTCCCCAGCTCACTAGGAGGGAGGTGCAGCCCCCTTACCTGGGGAGGCGTTGTAATGATCTGAGCAGGAGGAGGAGGACGAGTCCCCGGAGCAGCTGGGCATGTGTCTGAAGAACGACCTGCATGGATAGCTGTCTCCACCCTCAGCCCCTCGAACTGGAGGCTGGAAGACAAAGATGGAGTATCAGCAGCTCACATTTCTGGGCCGGCCACCTTCCTACCTTGGCCCTGATCTCTGACAGGAGTAGCCTTAAGTAAGTCCCATGGGGTTGCTCTATGAAATGAGAGACAGAGCACCCCCACTGGGTCTCCCTGCTGGGTTAGGGTGGCCCCGCCCTCTGTCCCACTCTCTGCGCCCAGGTTCCCCTTGCAGCTCATCCTTCCCGGCCAGCCGGCAGACGCACCCGGAACTGGGTGAAGTCGGCGTAGCTGGGGTCGTAGGTCTTGTGGTGGGCGTCCAGCAGGATGCTGATGATGTGCTGCTGCTCCTCCGACAGCCGGGGCCGCAGACTGTCCTTCAAGGCTTCCTCCTCCTTCCTTTTCATGATCATCTCTCGTTTCCGCTGCACCTCCTCATCCGTCAGGATGACTGTGGGGGGGAATAGGGCATCACGAGGGCTGGGCCACCAGCTCCTCCGAGAAACCTTGCTCTCTGGTTGCTAGAGACACACACACTGGGAGCTCATGCGAAGGGGTAGGAAAGGGCCTCCTGCCTCACGGGAGGCCAAACCCACTCTGTGGGTGGAAAATCGGGTTTTCTATGTTGGAAAGGCAGGCACATGAGAGAGGAGGAAACAGAAGATCTGAGAGGTGGGTGATCAAGGCACCTGGGTTCTCACGCACACATTGTGTCAATCTGGGCACACCAAACTCTGGGCTTTTGTTCTCTCATTTACAAAATGACAAGTTTGGTCCATATACTGTCCTCCAAGGTCCTGTGTTTGCTCCTCCCTCCGTAAAGTTTGTCTGTGTGGGGGGCAGAGTAAAATGTCTGCCTTGAAAGATGGGCCGTTTTGAGAACTGAATGCAGGGTGTGCCTGGCACAGAGCAGCTGCTCACTGGGCTTTAATTCTCCCTCTTCTCCCCGCTCCTCATGTTCCCTAATCCTGAGGGAGACACAACGGGGAGGAGAGAGGGACCGAGCCGCCACGTGGACAGTCACGGGAGATGCTGAGAAGACCCCTCCACGTGACCAGTCCCGTGTCCAACTTTCCAGGTATGGAACGCAGGCTTCTCATGCACTCTGACCAACACAGAAAGACTTTTCATCTTTGGTTCCCTGCAAAGCAATACCTCCCCCAGCCTGCCCAGTCTTGAAATTTCTGCCCAAGGAAGTTGTGGAAGCCTCTAGAAGTCCCCGATGACCACACCTCACAGTTCTGATCTGGGACGTTCTCTCCGGCTGCTAGCCAGGTGTCTGAAGATGCGAGACTTTCTGCCCCCTTCACGCTGCGCAGGGGGTTCGGGTGGTGCCGGGGCAGCTGCCTGGGAGGGCGGGGCGGCGCTGGGAGCAGGGATGCCTGGCACGGAAGCCAGGCAAACAGACCTCTTGGCCGGGGCTTGCCGAGAGCTGACGGCAGGAGTGGGCACTGGGGCCCTCGGCCTGTAGCTGCTTGCTCCGTGTTGGCGTTGCCAGGGCCTCTGCCCACAGAACCGGGGAGTTTCACAAGAGCAGGGAAAGGAACCAGAACCTCAGAGTGGGTGGGTTCCAGGCCTCAAGAAAGGCCCATTGGCTTGGGTGCCTGGGGTGAGGGGAGAACGAAAGAAGTTGGTAGGGGTTGAGAGAGAGCCTGGGGGTGGGAAGAGTAGGCAACCAAAGCCTCAGGCACAGCAGAAAAGGGGTGCCTGCAGCAAAAGATGGCGTGTCCCTGCCACGGCTGATGTAAGCCGTACTAAGAGGAGCACTGGGAGGTGGCCACGCCAGGTTACTGACTCACCTGCCCAAATTGCTGCCAACCCTCCTCCCACAGAGGGTGTCTGCTCAGACCCCGAGAGCTCAAGTGGATTGGGAGAGGAAGGAGCAGAGAGCATCCCAGTCAAGGAAGGGTGCAAGGCTCTGGCCTGGAAAACCCAAGATTAGGTGTCTGGTCTTTCCTGCTCACCCGAGGGGTGGGGAGAAGAGGTGATGAGACTAGAGCAAGAGGCAGCTGGCTCTGCCGGTCACACCACAGATGTCCGCAGGCTTGGACCACTCTGTGGTTCTATGGCGTCTCTCTCCTGCTCAGAAACTTTTCCTGGGACCTTATTGCTGACCACATCTGAACTAAAGTCAAGATTCTCCATGATTTTGCTTCTTCCTAACTTTCCAACCTCATTCCCCAGTACCTGCTCTGGTCATGTTGGGGCTGCTGACCTATGACCATGAGCTGCTCACCCTTGCACCGTATTTCCACTTCCGCTGGATGCCTGTCCAGCGGGGTCTTCTCTCCCCAGTAGCTGTGCAAGTTCTATCTGTTCTTCAGCACCCAGCTTACAGCTGGCTCTCTCTTACCACGAAGGCTTTCTTGGATATTGCCTGGATATGCACTGAGCTCTCCTTCCTTAATTCTGCAGTATGTCCAGTTTTTCCTACACACATTGGCACCCAATTGCCTTCCACTCTGGAATATTTATCATTAGTAAAGTTTCCAATAAATGCCTGTAGAGAGAGAGCCTAAGGAGTTTAAGTTCCCCTTCACTAGGAATACAGGCTACTTCAAGGGAAGGAGCCGTGTGTTCTCAGTCCTGTCTCCCCCGCAAACGCTAGCCCAGCTTCCTGGACATGGTACTGGCTCAGGAGTCTGATATACTGGACTCTCAGCACATCACGTTGATTGCACCCACTGCGTGCTAGTCATTGTCCCACGCCCAGGAAAGGACAGTAAGGGGTGCACCAGGACTACATGCGCCCTGCAGTGTCGGGAGTAGCTCCCACGGAATGCCAGTCCACCGGACAGCTGAGCCGAGCTACCCTTTTATTTAAATAATTGTCACCGAAATATTCTGTACACAGGATACCTTGTAATAGCACACCCGTGACATCATGTAACCTTTTCTTGGTGATTCAGAGGCACCATCCTGAACAATTACTGGACTTCGCAGGAACAAGGCTGAGGCCTCAGAGTTGCAAGGGCTGGTCACTTGCACTCCGTGACTCAGCCTGCTGTGCCTTTGGGTTCTTGTGCTACTTCGCATGGCTCTCGGCCTCCCTCTCTCCGTTAGTTCTGTGCTGTCTCTTTCTATGGCTGCCTGCCCCGGAAGTGCGCCTTCTCCCCCTGAAGAGTTACTTCCATTCTCTTGGGAGCTGGACATTCTGGTGATCGTTTTATGTAATAAAAAAGTGTTAATAAACATGGATAACATATATAGAGGTTTTTACGTACTGGGCACAATTCTAAAGGTTTCTTCTTTACGAACTCACATCTATTTAGCCCCCATAACAACCACTTACGGCAGGTGTTATTATCCCCATTTTGCAGATGAGGAAACTGAGGCCCAGAGGCTATGTACCTTGCTCAAAGTCACAGAGCTAACAAGGGTGGAGCTGGTACTCGGGCCAGGCCAGGGCGGTTCTAGATAGAGTCCATGGTTACAGCCGAGACCCCGCACTGCCCCGATCAGGATCTGCTACGGTGGCTCAGGAGGACCTTGGTCCTCAGCACTGAACACACATCATGTTCCGATCCATCTGAAGAGTGAAAAATTAAAGAAAGTAGCAAAGTTTGTAAATGACTTCCTTCAAAAGGACATAATTTTTAAAAATTCAGTGTTCACCTTGCGACACCGTTCCTCTGGATCACTTGTGTCAAATAGGGACCCCAGCCCCGTGAGCAGTACCAGAGGAAGAAGTGCTGGGGTTTGCTGGTCCAAACAGGGCCACCGGTGCTGGGGCCGCCCCCAGGCCACACTGTCTGGGGGCTGAGAAGCCCTAAGTCTCTCACATATGCAGAGGCTGTTTTGATTTACAAAATACATTATTTGTTTAAAGGGGTTATTCATTTCATAGGAGATTGTCACTTTCTCAGTGAATTTCTACTAAAAATGCCACTACTGCCACGTAGGAGGACATGTGTTTCACAGTTAAAAGCCACTGGCCTAGAATGAGAACAAACAGATTCTGAACAAACAGATTCAGAACTACAGTACACGCGCTAAGCACAGTTGCATCCTCACCCAGTGTCGTCGGTAGGTTCTATGCCTTTAAGCAAAATGTATGTAATGAAAACAATGTTGCCCTGGGCTAAATGACATAAGCAAGAGCTAGTTCCTACTGCATCATTATTCGAAAATCTGCCCTACGTGGACTTTGCGAAACCCACGTGTGGCTTCCCAGTAGCTTTTCCCATTCCTTCTAAGTTCCTTGCTGAGTGAGAAAGTGGTTTTGGGCAAGCTATTTCCATGCAAGAGTGAGTTAGGGAGGCAAGGTCTGAAAGCACAAACAACTTATAGTAAAAACATTGCAAACTGTTGCTGGTGGCCTAAGGACAACATCAGGGAATCAGACATACAGGTTTCCCAAATTCGTGGCGCAGATGGCTTCAGGTCCGGGGGACCTTCCTGATGCACAGAGCAGTGCGAGATGCAGTTGATACAAAGAAGCAAATGGGGAGCTAGCATTCAGTCACTCAGCACATGTTTACTGAGCACCTACTGTGTGCCAGGTTCTGTGCTAATGCGGGGCAGAAAAGATGGACAAGATGGACAACCGTAGAAATGTTAAACAAGTGAGTATAATAAGTCTTCCTGTGGAAGACTGGCCCACAAGAAGCGAGGACTCTACTATGAGATTTTGGGGGCCCCAAAAACATGAAGTCAACTAGGACTTGAAGAGAGAGAAAGGGAGGCTTCGGTGGGACACAATTCTCTTCAGCTCCTCCAGTGGGGCTGAAGGCAGTGCCTGGAGACGCACAGTGGGAGCTCCGGCACACTGCGGGCTCCAGTGGGGCTGTGCGGGGGTGGGGCCCGTGGGCCCGGGCCTGGGACGCAGACACACCTGGGTGAGAATGCCGACACCGTCGTCTTCCTGTCTTAGAGGCATGTTATTTTAATTCTTTTGAGTTTTCTCATCTATTGAATCTTAAAAGGTATTCACATATTTAGGAATTGACGTCAGAATTTAGCAAGAAAACACGAGTGCCTGGCACACATCGGGCGCTCAGTAGGTGGGCAACACATCTTCCTTCCCAGGCTCACTCCCTTCACCTTCTTAGCACCCCCCAGGGAAGGGCCACCGCCACTGCCCCATCAGAAGGGGCCTGGGTTTGCATCTCCCTTCATAGGCAGCCCTGGGCGTCCTGTGGTTTACGGATGTTGACACTGAGTTGCCTCTAGAAGGCTAGGCCTTGGGGACAACAGCCAGCCCTGGTGATAATAAATGAGAGGCCATCTTTGGGATGTGAGCTGGGAGCTCCAGGCCTAGGCACACGGACAGGCCTTCCAGAAGTGGGCTGACCCGAGGCAGGGAACCACACTTGTCCCTGGAACACCTTCCCTTCGGGGCAGCGGACTAAGCACTTAGTGCTGGACCAAGGTTTCCATTCTCATGGAGCCCTGGGGCCCATCCCGCACTCGGCGTCACCCCGTGCTCTGGCATCTGGACAGGGGTGGGCACGGGGCCACGCCGGGCAGAGAGCAGAAGGGGACACAGGGCTTCGTTGGGGATGGCTAAGGCTAGAGCTGGGGTGGCTGAGGCACAAAGCCGATTGGGGATTGAGGGTGGACATCCACTTCTGGATGGCTGGCCCCCCACCACGTGGCGGTCCTGGGGCAAGGACACCCTGACTCCCTCAAGGCCTGCTCATCACCGTGGATGCAGCGCTCTCCGGGGCACCAGGAGGGACCTAGGGACACAGAGTTAGATTCTAGTCTCAACTTGCTTTCTGACTCCAATCCCGATATTTTCCTTTCTGGGTCTCAGACGATTTCCAAGTATGTTTCCCCATTGCTGGTTCATAGAACATCTCCTTCCTCCTGAGACTCAGGAGAGGGGCCTCTGGGACATTAGTGAGGCTGGCCCTGACCGGCACTCCTGCCACAGAGCCTGACCGACTCCCAGCAGTGTTACCTGGTGCCATCATTGGTTGGCTGGAGCCTTAGAATCTGGCTCCCTGCCCCCTGCAGGCTGTGCGTAGTGGGAGCAGGGGCTATGGGCGCAGCCTCTGCTCTGTGCCCAGCCTGGCGTCTCACATAGAGCAGCCTCGCTAAGCCAGTGTGTGAGAAGCCCCAGGAGGCACCCAGGCCTCGAGCCTCCACTGCTCCAGGATAAACACAGGAGTCGGGCGGGGCAGGGGACCGGGCACAGAGCGATGAGCAAGTCCAGGCCTGCATGTTCCCGTGGGGGCGAGGAGGAACACGGCCTGGAAACTTCTTCCAGGGCTGCTGATGTCGGCTGGGGAGCTGGGATCAGGAGTGAGGGGCCGAGACCTACCGGAGGGGACCCTGCCGAGGTCTGAGGAGGGGGCCCCACTTGAGGGCCACCACTCGGCCTCTGTTTCCCAACAACAGAGATTTTTTTCCCCATCAAGGAAGAAATGTCCCATCCCCTCAGCCCTGTCTGTGACTTTTCCTCTTGTTCTAGATATATCTTCCTTATACCACTTCCCACTCTGCCCACTCCCCCAATAAAACAGCCCACAGCCAGGACAGCCTTCACGGGTGCCTGCATCTGAGCATGCCTCCCCAGCCTCCTGGGGCTACAGCTTAGCAGGACCTAGGCCCTGTCCCAGGGCTGGGGAGGGGTGCAGATTGCAGATAGGAGTGAGCAAGGGACAAATTTGGGGCCGAAGGTACAGAGGGCACCCTTGCTCGGGCCAGCCTGGTGCCCTTGCCTTGAGCCCCCAGAGGGTCTGGCTAGCCCCTCCCAGGACCTACTAAATTCAATGCTACTCTGGTTACCAAGTAACTGGTACTAGAGCTCAGATGCAAAGTCCAGGGGTCAGAACATGTGAAACTGCCCCACAGGTCCTCTCTTCCAGCTCCAGAGCTGGACAAGAAGTCCTAAAGGATTGCCCTTCTTTCTCTGTCTGGATCTAGAGGGTCATCCGAGAGTCCAGTGCTTCCCTTCACAGAACCTTCCCACCCAGTGTGCCCTGGGCAGCAGCCCTCAGGTTTGCTCCTGGGGCCAGGGAGAGCCCTTCCCCAGAAG